>JAPDPM010000019.1:2400000-3110000 GCA_032173925.1 Heritiera fomes
CCGAAATCAATTGGACGACAATGCTTAACGCGATATGGGCAAATTGTGCATGGTAACGGTTTTTCTTGTCTGCATTTCTAAAGCATCGATTGAAGGCTGTTGGAATGGAAGCGGATGAAGAAGAGGGATGAGATCTTTTTCTAGTGACAACGTGTTTGACTTTAGGAGCTATTGGAAGGAAGGTAGAGGTCTAGAAATGAAGAAAAGTTCTAAGAGGAATTTAAGCAAACAATTTGTGAGCGCTAGTTTGGGTGATGATGGATGAGTGTACGGGGGAATGGAAGCCTAACCAACAGCACAAAAACACAGATCAATATGCAATCAATAACTTTGATGAAGAGATAATGCTTAGATATTCAAATGATTCTGACTTATGAACCCTAGAAGTTAGATAGAAAACATGTGTTGTATGTGAGATGAAAAATAAGATAAACTGAAAATTGATGCATAAACTTGAAATGGGTTAACAAGATATGATAAAATAAACTTGAAATGCAAGAAAAATTGATGAAAATTAGTGAAGAACACTTACAATTAGATGTAGAGCGTGAATAGTGACACATACAAGAGGGAAGAGAGGAAATCGAGATTCTTGAGGTTTGTGAAAAGATGGTGAGAAGTGAAAGAGATGGAGAAAAGATGAAGGATGGTGAAGGAATGAAGTGATTTGGTGAAGAAACAGAATAGATCTGGAAGATTTTGTGAAGAGGAATGGAGAAGGGGGAAGGTTTTCTGTAGACGGGGAAGATGAATAGTGGCTAAGAGAGGAAATCCCAATTTTAACAAGGGCCACTCGTGGATTCTGGCCTGAGGGGATCGATCCCTTTAAGGATGGGATCGATCCCTTTTTGGCAGAATACACGTCCTGCCCATTCTGATGCTATGGGATCGATCCCATGGTGAAAGGGATCGATCCCTCATAGCGAAACCCAAATTTTTGGGCTTAAAAGACCCGAGAAGCAGTCCAAATTTCAGAAGAATTGATCCCGTAGTCCATTGCCTCAATTTTGATGCAGAAAAATGATTTTAAACTTAAGGAACTTGTGCATTTTCATTATTTAAAATCAAAATCTAGTATTTGCCACTTGGGATGCATGAGAGATGACTTGAAAAAATGCAGAAAAACTGTATAAAATTACAGAAATATGCTGAAAATGTGCAGAACAGCTTTGAACAATAAGTGAACATGACTGTGAAAATGTCTTAAACATCAGAAGTGGGTTTGGCTAATGAATAGAATTTAACATGATCAAAAGACACAAAGTTCAGCAATTTAACTTCAAAAGCTGAGATCAAGAACAGTAACATGGCAAGTTAAGGTCATGAATTGCAAGTGTGAATTAGATTCTCCAGATTTCTTTCTTCCAATCGTCACAACCAACTTAAGCCATTCATTCAACATCAAATTAATTCAAGGAGCATCCATAATACCTAATTCACCTCTAAGAATGCAAAATCTCTCATTGTCTAATGATTTTGTGAAGATATCAGCTAATTGGTGCAAGGTATCTACATACTCTAGAATTATGTCCCCTTTTGCACATGATCTCGTATAAAATGATGTCTAATCTCAATGTGCTTGGTTTGAGAGTGTTGGATGGGATTTTTTGTAAGGTTGATAGCACTAATGTTGTCACACTTGATGGGAACTTGGTTCATTTCTATTCCATAGTCTCTCATTTGTTTTTAATCCACAAAACCTGGGCACAGCAACTTCCTAAAGCTATATATTCAGCCTCGGCTATGGATTGAGCTACACTAGTTTGTTTCTTAGAGAACCATGAAATAAGCCTATTTCCTAAGAATTGGCATGTTCCCGATGTGCTTTTCCTATTCACTTTGCATCCACCAAAATTCGTATCGGAATAAGCATGGAGATCAAGTGTAGAATCTTTAGAATACCAAAGTCCTAAGGAAGAGGTGTCTTTAAGGTATCTAATAATTCTTTTTACTGCTTGTAAGTGTGATTCTCTAGGAGATGACTGAAATCTAGCACAAGCATACACTAAACATTATATCGGGTCTACTAGCAGTTAAATATAGCAATGAACCAATCATAGACCTATATAGTTTAGTGTCTACACACTTTCCTCATTCATCCTTATCAAGCTTGATATTTGTGCTCATTGGTGTAGAGTAAGGTTTAGACTCATCCATTCCAAATCTTTTGAGCAAATCTTTAGTGTACTTAGCTTGATTTATGAAAATACCTTCTTTACATTGTTTAACTTGGAGTCCTAGAAAGAAGGTTAACTCTCCCATCATACTCATTTCAAATTCACCTTGCATTAACTTTGAGAAGTCCTTACACAATGACTCATTTGTAGATTCAAAAATGATATCATCTACATAAATTTGAACTACTAATAAGTCACTACCCTTAGATTGAATAAACAAGGTTGTGTCTACCTTTCCTCTTGTAAAACCTTTTTCAATCAAAAACTTTGAAAGTCTTTCATACCAAGCTCTAGGAGCTTGTTTTAATCCATATAAGACTTTTGATAGTTTGAAGACATGGTTAGGAAACTTTGGATTTTCAAAACCGGGAGGTTGCTCAACATAAACCTCTTCATTTATATAACCATTTAAGAAAGCACTTTTTACATCCATTTGATAAAACTTAAAATCCTTATAGCATGCAAAAGCAAGTAGCATCCTAATGGCTTCCAATCTAGCTACCGGAGCATATGTTTCATCATAGTCTATTCCTTCTTCTTGCCTATATCCTTGAGCCACTAACCTAGCCTTGTTTCTAACAATAATGCTATTCTCATCCATCTTATTCTTGAATATCCATTTGGTTCCAATGATGGGATAATCTTTGGGTCTTTCTACTAGTGTCCACACTTTGCTTCTCTCAAATTGATTTAGTTCCTCTTGCATGGCCATAATCCAATTTTCATCTTTCAAGGCCTTATCCACATTATTTGGCTCAAATTGTGACACAAAGGCTACACATTGACATATGTTTCTATAGGTTGACCTAGTTTTAACTCCAATGTTTGGATCTCCAACAATATCATTATCCTTCACATATCCAAGTTCTCTAGGACACCTAAATTCTTTCTCAATTATTTCTTGTTCCATGGACTCCTCATTTTTGTTAATATTAAGATCTTCTAATTGTTCCCTAACATCCTTATCTTGGGATGGATCAACTATAGGTTCATCAAAGATTTCTACTTCATCATCAAGATTGGTTTTACTAGATATATTTGATTCATCAAAGATTACATGTATTGACTCTTATACTACAAGTATTCTTTTATTGAAAACTTTATAAGCTTTAGAATTTAAAGAATAACCAAGAAAAATACCTTCATCACTTTTTGTATCAAATTTTCCTAGGTTATCTTTACCATTGTTCAAAACAAAACATTTACATCCAAATGGGTGAAAATAGCTTGTGTTAGGCCTTTTTCCTTTATAAAGCTCATAGGGAGTTTTATTTAAAATAGGCCTTACCATAGCTCTATTTATAACATAGCAAGCAGTATTTATTGCTTCAGCCTAAAAATATTTAGGTAAGTTATTTTCACAAAGCATGGTTCTACCTATTTCTTCTAAGGTTCTATTTCTCCTTTCAACTATTCCATTTTGTTGAGGAGTTCTAGGAGCTGTAAAATTATGGCTAATACCACTTTCCTTGCAAAATGTATCAAAACCAAGATTTTTAAATTCTTTTCCATGGTCACTCCTAATACGAGTAATAGAGTAACCTTTTTCATTTTGAACAATTTTTGAGAAAACAATAAATTTATCTAAGGCTTCATTTTTCACACTTAAAAAGAACACCCAAGTAAACCTAGTGTAATCATCAACTATGACAAAACCATAGTGTTTTCCTCCTAAGCTAGTGGTTCTAGTTGGTCCAAATAGATCTAGATAGAGGAGTTGAAGTGATCTAGATGTTGTAACATATTTCTTAGGTTTAAACGAAATTCTTTTGTGTTTTCCTCTTACACATGCCTCACAAACTTTATCATTTTCAAATTGAAGCTTAGGTAATCCTACTACTAGGTCTCTTTTGGCTAACTTAGATAAAACATGCATGCTAGCATGGCCTTGTCTTCTATGCCATAACCAAGGTTCATTTTCTCTAGTGGCCATAAAACATACATTTTTGCTATTAAGCTCATTTAAATTAACAACATAAATATTTCCTTGCCTATGTCCAATAAAAACAATTTGATTAGTTTTAGCATTAACAACATTGCAACACAAATCATCAAACACAACTTTAAATCCCTTATCACACAATTGACTAATACTAAGCAAATTATGTTTTAAGCCTCTAACATACAGAACATTTTCAATAGTTGAGGAAGAGTTACCAATGAAACCAATTCCTTCAATTTGTCCTTTGGAGTTGTCTCCAAATGTGACTTCTCCACCACTTTTATGCTTTAGGAACTTGAATTGGCTCTTGTCACTCGTCATGTGTCTTGAGTATCCACTATCAAGGTACCAATGCTCTTTGGACTTAGCCTTGTAGCAATACTCTTCCTCCTACATACAAACACATCAAGCTTTCATCTTAGGTATCCAAATTTTCTTGGGTCCTTGAGAGTTAGTACTAATAATTTTTGATCCTTTAGGGATCCATTTCATTTTTAAGGACTCATCACTTGAATTTAAAACATGTTTAGGCACCCAAATCTTAATAGCAATTTTTCCTCTAATCATGGTCTTCCTAGAGGTGCATGCTTGTGAAGAATGTCCTAGTTTATTACATAATGTGCACAAAACAAATTTTCTATCTTTAACTAGGAAATTTTTTAGATGAGTCTCTTTGTTTGATGCATTATAGCTTAACCCTTCTCTATCAAAGAATGCTCTTTGAGTCTCTAGTATATGATCAAGTTTTTGTTAACCCATGAAAAATCTAGAAAAGGAGTTTTGCAAATTAGTGTTCTTCTTATTTAATTCTTCTATTTCTAGATTTGCATTTTCTAATTTCTTTTCACATTCTAATTTAACATTAATAAGCATTTCATTTTCCTTTTTCAACCTAGAGATCATTTTCTTATATTTCAAATTCATGCATTCAAATTCATTTGCTAACTCATCAAATGCATCTTGCAATTCATCAAAAGTGTATTCATTAGTATCTAATGAGTTAGATGTTACCTTCTCATCTTCAAAAGCCATAAAACAAAGGTTGGCTACTTTATCTTCCACATTCTCTTCATCAGAGCAATCACTATCACTCCAAGTAGCCACCATAGCCTTCTTCTTTAGTTTCTTCTCATTTTGCTTTCTATAAAAAGGACAGTCAAATTTAATATGACCAGGTTTTTTGCATTCATAACAAATAATTTGGTCCTTTTCTTTCCCACTAGTTTCTCCTCTATTGAACTCTCTCATAGGCCTAGAGTTTCCACTAGTTCTTATCTTTATGAATTTATTGAATCTCTTGGTGAACATGGCCATTTCTAAATCCTCATCATCACCACTTTCATCATGATCGTCTTTTGATTCCTCAATTGTGGTGGACTTTAGAGCTATTCCAACTTTCTTTGGGGGATCTTGATTTCTCTTAATTTTCATCTCATAAGTAAGTAAAGATCCCATAAGTTCATCTAATGAGAGTGTATGAGGATCCTTGGATTCCTCAATAGCAGTGACTTTAGCTTCCCATGATTTAGGTAAGCTATTAAGTATCCTTTTCACCATCTCTACATTAGAATATGTTTTTCCTAAGGCTTTAAGACCATTTATAATGTCAAGTAAACCTAGTAAACATGTCACTAATTGACTCATCATTCTTCATTCTAAACAATTCATAGTCTTGAGTGAGCATGCCTACTTTTGTTTCCTTGACTTGTGTGGTTCCCTCATGTGTGATAGCTAGTTTATCCCAAACTTGTTTAGCACTTTCACATTGTGAAACTCGATTATATTCATTTCGTCCTAATGCACAAAATAGTGTGTGCATTGCCTTAGCATTTAGTTGTGCCATTCTAAAATTATTAGTATCCCACTCATCTTCTTTCTTTGGCACATCCTTCTCATCTACTTTCTTAATAGGGACAAGGGGACCTTTAACTATAATCCTCCACACTTTATAATCATTGGCTTGAATAAATAGCATCATTCTAGTCTTCCAATAGGCATAGTTTTCACCATTAAAGAGTGGAGGCCTAATCGTAGAGTGTCCCTCTCCTACCAAAGGTGTAGATACACTAGTTTGAGCCATTAGTGATTGTTGTACTCGATAGATGTTAATCTAAATCAATCTCGAGCCCAAGCTCTGATACCAATTGTTGGCTCTACCGAGAGGGAAGGTGAATCGATATTTCTACTTATTTAAATTTTTCTAACTCTTAATGCATAATTAAGACTAATGAAACAACAATGAAATAAGTGCAGTAAAAAGAGTAAGGGAAAGAGAAGCAAACACAAATTTATAAAGGTTCAGCCAATCTCTTGCCTACGTCCTCTCTCCTTGATCCTCTTGTCAAGGTTTTGATTTAGCTCTTCCTTGAGAATCTTTACAAACCACTTCAAGGTGTGGTGAGACCTCTTACAATGTTTCTTGAGGACTTAGAAATTACCTTCTAAGCCTCTCCCCTTGTAATACTACCCACACTCTACAATAGCAGACCTTACAAGGATAACTCACCCCTTTGAATAATAGAACTTTCAATAAATGGGTGAAGAACAATAAGAAATCTCATAAATGGAGTTACACAATAAGAATTTTCAGATTTGATTTTCTCTCTTGAAGCTTGAAGATTTTCTAAGTACTTGTTCTGCCTCCAAACTTCATAAATGCCTCTATTTATATCCCACCAACTGATTGGAATGGTTGGTGAAGCATTTAATGCTAATCCTCCCATTGAAACCCTCAAAAACTAGCTGTTGGAGTCAGGTTTCGAGCAAAGGGATCGATCCCTTTATTGGGGGGATCGATCCCTTTTCTCCAGAATGCTTTCCTATCCTTCTCTGGACCTCTTCCAAGTATTCTACCACTTAGGGATCGATCCCTCATAATTTCCTGTACCTATTTTGCTGCAAATTGATACAAATTGATGGCTTTTGTGATTCTAAGTCAGTTCAAAACCTTCTAACTCTTTTCTAAGAATATTTACTGACTTTTTCAATTGAAATCACAAACCAAAACTTTGTTTAAAATATTTTCTATCATTGAGTTCATTTAAAGCAAATTTATTTTGGAAAAATCATTCTTAAGCTTACTTGAGTTTTATCATTTCAAAATACTTGTCAATTTAAAGCTAACACTGTTACTGTACTATTGCTAATAGACCTGCCAAGTCTTCAACTTCCATAGTTGTCACCTGGCAAGTGTACACTATGGACCCACTGTGACTATGGCCATATGTCTTATTGTTACTGTTTCTCCTTTCTTGGGATACTTTTATAGCATGATATTTATTAGGTGTTGCCTAGTCTCCACTATATTGTACTGTTTTACTGAACTGAATTTCTTATTGATACTGAAGTGCACTATTTATATATGTATCGACTGTACTGAGATTTCTACTGTATTGTATATTGGATTTCTACATTGAACTGTTATCGAAGTGTTTCATTTAAATATTGTTTATATACTTCTTATATATTAAACATTGCATGATATGATTTAAAGTTATTTAAACTGTTTATTCATGTCATTTCCAACTATTTACTCCCTATAGTCACAACTAGAGACTGGGACACAACAGGTATTTCAAAGTACCTCCCATACTCTATCCGGTTACTTAGCCGACTATAGTATCCTTCCCAAAAATGTCCCTTAGTGTACTGTTAGAAATTAAATATTTTTATGTATATAGATTTCATAGTATCAGTTCTTGCATACGAATTTTTTATTGAGTATGTTAGCTAAGCCCCCATTTTTCCACATCATAGGTTATCTGCAGTGATATACCGTTCTACGGCTTGGCTGCACTTTTGGTACCCTGTGGCAGCAGTTATTTGATGTGACAACTGCGATTTTTCGACTTTCATTAGTAAATTGATTGGTCTTAGACGTGTATAAGTTGAATTGAGAGTTAAGGAAATTTCTTGATTAAGTAATGATTAAATTTTAGGAATTTAATTAAATTCAACATGAGGAAATATATATATATTAAAGCAAAGTATAAATATATATATAAATCAAATGAAATCAAATAAGGGAATTAATAAATATAAATATATGTATTATACATTTAAAAAATTAATAAAAAATAAAAATATATATTAGAGATATAAAATACATATATAACAAACAAATACCTAAGTGCGTGCATATTTATATATATAACACAATTAGAAATACTATATATATATATATATATATATAATAAAATAAAATAATGATGCATAGATGCAAAAAAAAAAAGAAAAAAAAGAGTTTAAAATCGTGTTTGGTGGGAAAAATCCCACCAAACTCAAAGTGCTTTGTCATTTTAGTAGAGCACCATAATTCTTACCCCATTCCCTCTCTCGTCACTCATCTCAGCCATTCCTCACTGCATCTCTCTCTCTCTCTCTCACAAGTTCTTGACGCCATCATTACCCCCACATCTCATCTCCTCATTTTCTCCAAGGAAATTAATGAAAGCATGAAGAAGAAAGGGAATGAAATGTGGAAAATGAGACAAGGAAGCTTCGGTGAAGGAGGGGAATCGTGAAAGGGAGAAGGGCTAACTGTTTGAGGTTTGATGTAGCAAGGAAAAGAGTTGCTGGGGTACCTTGGAAATAATTGCTGGCTGAGTAAAGAAAGGAGGAAGCTGCTACCACCGTAAGGCAGCAGTGGCAGCTAGAGGTGACATGAAACAGAGCCTCCATGCTCGATAGAAGCTAGTTGATTCAAGGGCTATGCTGCGTGTCTTTTAGGTGCTGAGTTAGAGGTTGAAAATGAGATATGTTGTGAGAACCGTGTATCTAGATACTGTTTCACATGTAAGGACACTCATACTGTTCGATTCATGTGAATTTCGCATATACAAGCCAGTATAGTGTGGTGGGTCCTATAGGTTATACAGTGCCTGGATGGACGTGAGACCGGACAGATAATACACAGAGGGTCTAATAAATATACGGTATGAAGTTTAAGTCTAAATTTCCTCATTTAGATTATTTTTGAAGAGTATGAAAACAAATTAGGAAATTATGTTTAAGTACATAACCCGGTGGCATTTTCGTAAATTGAGGTCAAAATAAATGGGAATTTAATCTAATGATTAAATAATGATATTCTACATGAAAATAAGTCCTGGGTTCTGTAAATAGATAGATCGAATCGGTAGTCAACTTAGAATTCTACGCGATTTACTCGGTAAGGGTATTTTAGTAATTTTACCTTCTCGAAAAGGCTAAACCCGAGCCAAACCACCACCATTTATCAAAATACACTTAATATGAATTTTTGGTGATGAAAAATAAATTTTTGGAGTTCAATTGCCTAGTTATAAAAATTTCGGAAGAAAAAGGACCCACATAATGGCATTTTTGTAATTCCTAGCATTTCTAAAATGTCTACAATTATTTTTATATTTTTCCAGCTGCTGCCGGCACTGTTTCTTCATCCTCCTCCCTTCATCTCGTGGCCTCCATGGAAGAACAAAAGAAAAGAAACAAAAAACTTCCAAAAAACACCAAATTTCCACCTTATTTTCATTAAGCTATCTCTACCAAAATTACTCTACTCATCTTCCTCTCTCTAAACATACCAATAGCCCTTTGATTAAGTGGCTAAATCAAGAGAAAATCAGCCCCTTGATTTCGGTCAAGGTAACCCATTTTCATGCTTTTATATTCCTTGAATTTTAATGGGTGATTTTGGGATAACTAAGCTTCCTAAGAATGAATTAAGAGTTTATTTTTTTTATTTCAATTAAATCATGTTCAAGCTATATTTAGGGTTTCAGCCATGCTTAGGATTAAGAGGAATTATAGTGTTTTATGCATAAAATTGATGTTAAGATGATGATTAAGCTTAGTTAAGACAAGTGTAATAGTAAAATTATGGAAAAACAATGAAAATGGCAAGAAGCCATTTTCAGCCAAGCTAAATGGGAGGGGTTTTAATGCTTCAAATTATGATGTTAGGGTGTTAAGAGACTGTAGAAATTATAAGAAGACTGATGGTGAAGTCGAAATTCGATTCAGAGTTAAATCGGTGAAGTTTGGTTTTAGCATCGGTGCGAATTATACCGGTTTAATATTTTCTACTGGAAAAGTAATAAAATTTAGAGCAAGAAAAATTATTAGAATTTTAATTATGGTGAATGATGATGTTGGGTGAATTTTATTGCAGCCCGGGAGAGGTGATTCGTACGTGGTGCTATCGGGCGACTAGATTTCATCTTACATGTAAGGGATACGTGTGTGAACCGTAGGGATACTGTAAATGCATAGTTTGGTTCACACTATTTTTATAAAATAATTTGGATATAAATTACCTTTGAAAGTGGTGAAATTTGGTGAATTGTGGCTGCTGTTGAAATTATAAACTGTAATTTTCGTGCTGGAAGGCTAGGTTAGAAATAGCCGTCATTCTGCCGAAAATTATAGGAATATTTAGAAAATATTTCTAGCATTTTTCTAAAGTGGAAATAAGTGGAATTTTGGGAAATTTCCATGAAATTCATTAAATTGCATAATTTTATAGTTTACTGAAAAACTATATTTAAATATTCCTGTTAATGAATTTTATTTATGTGAAAGTACCAGCATGATTTATACTGCTCTATAAATATTTAGAACATTTTCTGGAATGATTACCACTATATGAATATTTTATAAATTGTTATTCATAAGATGAAAATATTTTCCTTATGAATATTTATGGATGGATTGAACTTATATTCAGTGAATTTGATTTCATAAATGGTGTTTATATCACGTATTTACTGTTTTGAGACTGTTAGGCCCCATATCATGCTCATGTGTCACGTGTTAGTGCTGATAGATATTGATCCTATTATCAACGTCCCGGTGGACACCTGATCAGTGCACACTGTGGACCCCATAGACTATGGCCATAGATCTCATGTGTTATTATTTTCCCTATTCGGGATATTATTATAGCATGATATATTTAGGGTGTTGCCTGGTATCCATGATACTGTAATGACGATTGTATCTTTCACTGTACCTTTAGCTGGTACTAAATTAATTGCAGCCACTGAGCTTTTGATATACTACATGTTGAACTAAATATTATACGGTGTTTTACAAGTGTAGAAATGAATATTTGTTGAAAGGAATATTAAATTCCTTATTTATTTACTTGAGTGTTTTATCATGTGAATATTTAATGTTTTACTTGGATTTGAATATCAAGAGAAAACGATTACTCCCTATAGTAGCTTCTAAGAGCCGAGACACGTATGGTATTCTAAAATACTTTCCATACTCTATCTGGTATTCTTAGCTGACTATAGTATCTATCCTGTTTTGAGTTTAGTGAACTATTAGGATGCAAATGTTTTTAGCATATAGATTTTATAGTATCAGTTTTACATACAATTCTCTTACTGAGCGCGTTAGCTCACCGTTTTATTTTCCCACTCCACAGACTATCTTCAGCGATTTCATTCCACGGATTTGGTTGCATTGTAGTTGACCCCGAGGCAGCACTTAGTGGATCTTGGAGGTGGCATTTCTTTTACATGTTTTTAGACATAGTTGTACAGTACTACCTTTGTATAATTCATGTACCGGGGATGTAGAACATGTGTACATACTGTATATATACTGCAGTAAATATTCTCATCGACTGCTAATTTAATTTTAGTATAATAGTAGTTATTGTTTTTCATAAGTGAGTGATAAAGGCATCGCAAACAGCCCAACCGTCACGTGTGGTGTTATAATATGGTAAAAATTGT
This sequence comes from Heritiera fomes, assembly GCA_032173925.1. Lineage (NCBI taxonomy): Eukaryota > Viridiplantae > Streptophyta > Magnoliopsida > Malvales > Malvaceae > Heritiera > Heritiera fomes. The sequence continues at coordinate 2,411,847 of JAPDPM010000019.1, forward strand.
ACATTTTGGGATGTAACATATGTAGAGGGCTAGATTAAGCTGAAACAGAGGACGCTTTAGGCTGAACTATGGCACACTGATGTTGAATAAAGTAAAATTGAGCAGCAAAGTGAAGCTGGACATTAGGCGTTGGAACAGGGGTCTGAAATAGAGCACAAGTAAGGGATTTTAAGGTTTTTCAGTCGAGTTTAAAATAAGGCTGAAGTAGGCTAGAAAAAGTAGTTGTTAAAGGTTGTAAATGGGGCTGGATAGACACGAAACAGAGGAGCAGCTGGGTGTATTTTCTCAACTGAAGTACTTTACTAGAATTTTAATGTTGAATATGGGTAAGGAAATTAAAAGATTTTGTTATATTCCATTGAAATTTATAGAATTTGTTGGATTATTTTCTAAGCGAATATATGTGTGAATTGTTAAAATTGTAGCAACACATTAATGAGGCGAATGGTGGAGTTCGACTAGGCTCAAAAGTAAGAAACATGCTAAGCTTTGGTGAATAGGTAAGATACTTTTGTAAAGTATTAGTATTATATTGTATAGTTTAGAAATAAAATTATTGATGATGGATAATTGTTGAAACATTGTGAAACGAATAGGATGCTATTGGAGTGTGTGTTGGGTTTTTGAGGTTACTGGTAGAATAAAATTGAGAATGTGAAAAGCATGAATTTGGTGTTAGAATGGCATGAAACTAAGAGATGTGTGTGTATGTGTGTGTGTGTGTGTGTGTGTGTATTTGGCCATGGCAAAAGAGTATATGGAATCATGCCCCATTTGATACAAAATGGGTTCTAAAATAATATATAGAAAAATAGAAGACTGTTAGTGAAGTTGGGTTTGAAAACGGAGATGATCTGGTAGCAGTTGTAGTTTTAGCACTTATTAGGAAATAGACTGAATTGATACAGTATTATGAATTTTGAGAGATCTCTAAGATTTATGATATTATGTGAAAGTAATTTTGGAAATTTAAAATATTTAAATGACTTTCTATAGTTTGGGAGTAAGTTGGTGACGGGATTATACAAGCTCGATTGCTGAATATCGACTACAAGACTGCTTGATTTGATTACGATTGTGCTTGATTGAGGTAAGGGATATATATAAGGAACATAGGAGATACTGGAATGATTTTAAAATCAATTGCATTGTGTTTTATGAATTGCGTTTGCTTTGCAAGAGGCTTTAGAAATTTGATACTATTATGCTATCGAATTTTCGTAAGAATTCTGATTTCTGTGATTTCAGCTAAAAAGCTAAGAAACGTTTTAAGAATAGAACTTTCTTAAGGAATTCAGTTTTAAAAATATTCAAATTGCGCGATTTTAGCATATTCATGAATTTTTAAATTAAATTTTATTTTATGGAAATTACCAAACTTTAGTGTTTTAGAAATATTTATGAAAAGTTATGAAGTTTTTGGAATACCTTGCATTTTGATTGATTTTGGAACCTCTGTGATTTTTGAAAATGCGTTTTCAAATTTGGATTTATGAAACTTTGCATTAGCATGAATTTTCTAAGGAATTCAGTTTTTGTTGGAAGCTTATTTAATTGCATAATTTTAAAGATTTGTGACTTTTCTATTTTAATTTTTGTTTTATGAATTTATTATAAATCATGGCACCAAAACTTATTTTCTTTATATATGTTTTGGAAATTACTAATTTTTTAAATATTTGGAAAATAATTTTTATTTTATGCGATAATCTGCTTTATGAACTCCTATAAATATCTGTATGATTTGACTTACTGATTTGAATTCTGAATTATGAAAACTTTTTGTTTTGAGACTCTGGCTAACCATCATCTTGCAGTATCTGGACTGCTGTATATTTTGGATGCAGTAGTATCTGGCTGCAGTGTGACCTTCAGGGGCTGCAGTGTGTCCATCGGGGCCTGTAGTATCTGGCTATAATGTGGCCTTCGGGGCCTATAGTATCTGGCTGTCGTGTGACCTTCGGGGCCTGCAGTATTTGTATCTAATATGTATTTTGCGCGCTTTATTGCTGTGTGATTTGATCCAGTCTGCAACGGTCACATATTACACCTGATCAGTGTTCACTGTAGACCACTTGGACTATGGCCATACATCTATTTGTTATTATCCTTATGGGATATCTGTGCTGTATGATGTATACCAAGTTATTGCCATGTCTCCACTATCAGTTATTTTATGATTCTTGTATGATTTATGAAATGATATTTGACTTTGAATCAGAAATGTTTTGATACTGATTTATATGATTTGATTTGAATTACAATATAATTTTTGAAGTTGACTGTTTTACATAGCTGCATAGCATGACTTTATTAATTGAATATCTGTTATACTGATTTGATTTACATCTGATTTTCAGAATACATGAATTCCTTTTTGGATAAATTCTCTTTTTTAAAAATATCCCTTACGTTTTAAAACTTATTAATCATTTTCAGATACTTGCATATAGCTTATGGTATCTATCTCTTTATGTGTATTTCTTACTGGGCTTTCCAAAAAGCTCACCCCCCTTCTCCACCTTCCAAATAATTTGCAATAAGAGTTTGTACGAGGGGTTCTACATGTCTTTCGAGGTTTTTGCCTTCCTTTGAAGGTATGTGATGTACAGTATTCTCTTTTATATTCAGACTTGTAATTTCAGTACTTTTATAGTATGGGGATGTAAGTAAAGAAAGTATATGATATATTTATGGTTTATAACAATGCATGCAACTTGGGTGGAAATATAGTTGGTCAAGTAAAATGATTCGAAATTGTAAATGCATGCTTAGTGAGAGAATTTGATTGGGACCTAAGGTAATTAAAGGATATTGACTTAGCTAATATAAAGCTAGCTTAAGAATTGATTTGTGACACTACGTACAACCCAACCAAGTAAATGAAAAAGGAAAAATTTGGTTCGTATTTTTAGTATAAAGGGTCGTTACATTTGATCCTAGAGGTATATTTTATTTTCTTATATGTTCAGACTTTATGTATAGTATTACTTTTGTATAATTTATGTACAGGGGATGTAGAACTTGTAAAATGTACCGTGAATAATACTTTTGATGTAAATATTAATAACTTTCATAGATAAATTTTTATTTACAAATTACTTACTGTGAAAAATGATTGTTATAAAGGCATTGCAAACAGCCCAACCAACTGATTGTACATGTGTTAATGGATATTTATTGTATATTACAGAATGTTACAAAAGTTGTTTCTCTCCATTAGCATTCTCTAAACCTAGAATATGAAAGCTTGAATTGGCTGTTTGCTTGGTGATTCAGCCCTCCAAAGTTGCTGCCATAGTAAAGGTGAGAGAAAGAGTTGCTGAATTTTGATCTTAATGATTCCATCCCATTGTTTTAAGCTTGTTTAACATGTTTATGGTTGTAATTTGAAACAAATTAGATTGTAGGGACATACTAAAATTTCAGTCATGAGGGTTTATGTTAAGTCTCTAAAATATATGCCTTTTAGAGTATTTTATTGCATCAATATTGATAAAATTATGGAATTTTAATATAATTTGTTCCCAATTTAATTAAATTGTTTTCATGTGTAGGAAATTCAAGAATAATGAGGAAATTGAAAAAAAAGCAAGAAAATTAAGGAAAAATGGTTGGATTTGGTGTTTAAACCTTAACCATAAACTTTTTCTAAAACCCTAAAACCTTTAACCCATACTCTATCATATTCCACTGAAATCCTACCCCATTATCACATAAAACCCAAATACACCTAGCCCACCTTAAATCCCAAAATTTCATAAACCAAAATTAAACACCCTAAATCCAACCCACAAGTATGGGCCATTCTTTTAATTTGTTGGATATGTACAAGAATATGTCAAGAAAGAAGGTCTAGCCCAAGAGAAATGTGAGCCAAAGAATTGAAGCAACCCTAGCTTATACAAAAGGAGAAGCTGCCACACAATGAAGCGTGAAGGAGGGGCTGCGTGACACAGCTTGTCTTCACCAACGTTCTACAGCTTTTGTTTACTGTCTTTCTCTAGTTTAAGAGTTTGATTTTCGTAATTTTTAGCAATGAGAGGGGAGAGGAGGCTGGTGACAGCAGCTACATTCCTTCCATCGGTTGTAGTGTTTTTTTAAATTTCTGTTTTCTTTAGGTTTTAATGAAGTTTTTTTTTTATTTCTTTAGTTTTTCTTTAAGTTCAGAGTCAAGTTTATATTACATTATTTCTTTTTAGAATTGGAGTTCAATAGCATTTTGTTTTTCTGGTTCTCATTTCGTGCTTTGTTCTTATTATATTTACTGTTTTGATTTTATTTTGCTATTCGATGCTTTAGTTTCTTCTAGTTGATGTGTTAAATTTCATATCTAGTTCTTTACTACTACATTGCATCATTCTTACTTCTTCTGTATTCATGTTTTAAGAATCTTGTATTAAGATTCTGCATTGCCTTTCTACATCATTATTTCTTTGTGTCTCTGTTTCTGCATATTTCTTTCTTCCTTTCTTTCTTTCCTTTGTCTAAATCTGTAAATAATTTTTTGCATCAATGTCTTGTGTTTATTTTCCATTATTGCTTCTGCATTTGCTATCGTTTTTCCTTGTTGCTTGTCTGCTGCATTCTTTATGACTGGGTTATGCTGGTGCAAGGCGAGTGGTGGCACGGACTGCTCTGTTCTGGTTCAGAGCAGTTGCTGTTGTTGGGGCTATAGTAAAAGTGCGAAATGGCTGGAGCGGTGCGAAGCAGCTGCTACATGGCAGCTATTGTGTGGACAAGGGCTGAAGCGTGGCATATGCGTGGCAAAGGGCACTTTATTAGCTTTTTAGGTTCTATTGCAAATTAGCTTTAGTTTTAGGTTTTATACTATATATTAGTTTATTAGTTTGTTTTATATTTTATATGTTATATTAGTTAATTAATTTTTAATTTATATTAGTTTATTAGTTTTTAGTTTATATTTCAAATGAAGTTATCATTTTGCAAATTGTTTTAGTTTGAGTCTATCAGTTTAGTCCATAGTTATTACTTTGTTTATTGTTTAAGTTTAAATTAGCAAATGAGAACAACACTTTTTTAATTTTAGTTTTAAGTAAATTTTATTTTATATTGATAAATTTATTTTTTTTAATTTTTTACTTTCTTAAATTCTAATGTTATTTTAATTTTACCTTTACTTTTAATTTTTATTTATTTTTATTTATTTAGTTTAAATGTGATTTTATTCTTTTTTTTTTATAATTTTACTTAGTTAGTTAACTTGAAAATTGATTAGTTTGAATAAATCTAGGTGTGACCAATTTTAGTACTTAACTAAATAACCTATAAAATCCTTGTGGGAACGATACTCTACTCACTCTTTATTACTTGTCGCGACCCATGCACTTGCGGTATAGGTCTTAGACGAAACAAGTTTTTGGCTGTGAAATCCCCAATTTCATGTAAAGTCCTCTTATTTGTAAAGTACTATAGGCAGAAATGATTTAAATGAATATGAGAATTAATGTACAAATGGTGTAAGGAACCTAGAAGAAGGAATGAAATGGATAGTCAATGGTCAATGAATTTAATGTTGATATCAGGAAAATATTAGAGAATGATAAAAGAAGAATAAATATCAGATTTTCATAATTAAATGATATGTGTGGCTGACATGAGGAAGGAAAGAAGAAGAAGAATTAATTGGTGGTCAAATTGTCAAAGGGCTAAGGAGTTGTGGCTGGCATGAAGGGATAAATACACATTAATGGCATTTAATGCCATCTTTTCCAGCAAAGAGGGCCGGTAGCCATAGCTCTTCCTCTGAAATTCTCTAAGGTTTTCTTCCATATTCACCTTGTAGAACTGCCTTATTCCTCCAACAAATCAACAAACTCCTTAAACGAAAAACGTTCCTCATCACTAGCTCTCTCTATGTCTGTAATATGGAAGGCTGAAACAAAGTCTTTGAGGAGATCAGAATTTCAGTTATTTTGGCTATTGACAAAGGTAAGAAAAGAAATTGATTCATTTGATTTCATCCGTAAATTGGAGTCATGTGATGTTGGTATAGTATACTTATGGTGTTGAAATGAAAGAAAGTTAAAGGTTTCAATTTATATGAATTATGCAGTCTTGAAGAAGTGAAGGAAAGAATCGGTGCAACCAAGGGATTTCGTATTATTTGGCTATTTGAGGTAAGGAATATATGTAACAGACGTATGGTGACTATGTCCGCATGTTTTAAATGTTTTGGTATGAAATAAAAGCTGGTGTAAGTGCAGAAAATGTAAAATTCACGGTTTTCGCCCAGTTACGATTTGGCTCGGGGCAGCCGACTGCCCTAAATAGCAGCCGATTGCTCAGAGACAGTCGTGACGTAACTTTTTTCGAAACTGACTTAGAGCAGCCGACTGCCCTATATAGCAGTCGACTGCCATTTTTCCAGAAGCTTTCTGTTTGCAAACCAGTCGACCGCTAAGGAGCCAGTCGACTGCATTTTTTCGAGAAACATTCTGTTTGCGGGCCAGTTGACTGCCCCATTTTAGCAGTCAACTGCCCTATTTGCATCCGAAAATTAAATATTTTAAATGCAAAAGGAAAATAAAATTTATTGAATATTTTTATACTAGAGCAGTCGACTGCCCTAAAAGAGCAGTCAACTGCCCCCTTTGAAAAATAATAATTTTTAATTTATTTATATAAATTTATTTGGATTATCATTAAAGTATATAAGAAGGGTTATGAATATCCATGGTTTTACAAGAATGAGTTTTACTACCCAATATTTTGAGATTAACGACTCCATTGGTGATCATGCATATTACTTGCTTATTTGTATTTGGCTGGGGGACTCTAGTCAAGCCCTCAGTACCACGGGTGTCACCTGACTAGTGCACACTGTGGAATATTGACAATGGCCATTAGTCCTTTACATGTGTTTGGCTTAAGGGAGGATCCCTGGCCCATACGTGGGTACGCCACTTTATTTGGTGCATGATTCTATTGGATGTTGACGGTCTCCCCCTATTTGAAGACTATTTGTATATGTAATTTCAAGTTATTTGACATATATATGTGAAAGTATTTGAGTTATTTGAATACGTGCAAGTGACTTCATATGATTTTGTCATGTGTTATATGGTATTTGATGAACTTATATGTTATATGTTTTTACAAGAATATTACATGACATTATAGAGCCAAGCAGGAAAACTGCATATAGTGGCATAGTACGCTCTTTTATGTATATTTCTTACTGAGCGTAAACTCATTCCTTTACAATATTTTTCATCCAGATTATTTGCAGTGAAGTCTGCTCTTGGTAGAGGAGCATATATTTGGACTATACGATATTCCTTCGAGGCTAACTTCCAATCCCTTGAAGGTAGATACATTTTAATTATGTAATTCAGACTATAGTACAGTGATGTATGTTAGACACATTGGGGATGTAAATTGTTAAAGAGATTAGTATGTAATTTATATTAGAGTTTTAGACTTATGTGTAAGACGATCCTGTATGTGTATGAGAAATATATCATCATGTAAACAATATAGTGTTAGCTATATTAAAGAAGAAGGATGCACCGTTGAACAGCCTAACCAAAACTATGGGAAAGAAAAAAAGTTAGTTGGTATTTGGGAGCGACGAGGATGTCACATTGGCGCCGTTGCCGGTGATTAGTCTAGGTTGTTCTTAGTTAATATTAAAACCAATCATGCCTAGGTTTAGTTCAAGCCTTTTCTTTTTTTTATTTTTGTAAATATTTCTTCCTCTAATATTTTAATTATGTTCTTGTGCGAGGCACTATGGTGAATCTAGCAAAGCCTAGAACCTTGGGAGACTACGTTATGCCTCGTGTGCCTACGATACATTCAAGCATTAGGAAGCCTGAAATCGAAGCTGACAACTTTGAGATCGAGCCAAACTTCATTCTAATGATCTTGAATTTAGTTCAATTTGGAGGTTTGCCTAGTGAAGATCCATATGCTCATCTTGTCAAATTCTTGGAGATATGTGACTTATGCAAGTGCAATGGTGTTTCTGATGACGCCATTCGACTGAGACTCTTCTCATTCTCACTCCGAGATAGGGCAAAGGATTGGCTATGATTTGGCTCATAAGTTTTTAGCTAGATTCATTTCACTTGAGTATATGGCGAAGATGAGGAATCAAATTTTATCCTTCGAGCAATATGACTCCGAGCCTTTCTGTGAAGCATGGGAAAGATTTAAGGACTTGATCCGGAAATGTCATTCTCATGGATTACCCATGTGGCTACAAATTCAAAGTTTCTATAATGGTTTGAGTGATTCATCGAGAGTAGTGATTAATGTGGTAGCGGGTGGAGCTCTGATGGGAAAGTCTATTGAGGAAGCATATGAATTGATAGAGTTAATGGCTTCCAATGAATTTTAGTGGCAGTGCAAGAGAGATACATTGTGGAAGATTATCTACAATCAAGAGCTTGATCTTATTGAGACTTGGACTTTCCCAAAAGCCACCTCGTCCGAAAAAGTCTATATAAGTCCGTTTATTTCTTGTGAGATATGCGAAGGGAGTCATGCCATTGAGAATTATCCTATTAATCTAAGTTGGGTGAGTCATCCGTGTTATTCCTTAAGCAACTACGAGATGCTTTCATCACCTTCTTCGGAGATCATTGAGACATGTGACCTTTCTCATCAAGCTCCTTTGCAAGCACTACATCAAGAGGTGTTGAGTGATGAAGTTGAAAAACCTACACCACTTGAGCTTATTGAAAATGAAAGTGTGGTTGATGAAAAAGAAATGGAGAATAGTACAGGTGAGGAAGAAGTCCAAGAGCAAGGGTTTAAGATTAAAGTCCAAGTTTCAGCGATTGACAAGAAAAACCAAGAGGCACCCTTCATTGTTTCTTCATGGAACTTTCTACAAGAGAATGAAGTGGGTTATATCTTAGAAGATTGTGGAGTGAAGTTCTTTGAAGAAAAATATCTGATGAAGTCACCTTCCATGGTGGTGCACTATGTGCATCCATCCATTTTTAGACCATTTAAACCACCTTGAAGGATGGCATAGATAGTCAAGCTGATGACTATAAATCAAGCACTTCTGGGGAGGCAACCCCAGCTCTTTAGTAGTTTATTAGTTGTTTCTTTCTTTTATTAGCTTTAGTATTAATATTTCGTAGCTTTGATTTCTTTTCTTTTTACTTTGTAGGTTTGAATCTAAGTTTGGGGGAGCAGTGAAGAGCTTTTTGGGCATGCATTGAGCTTCAACAGAAAATTGGGCATACAAGTCAATAGATAGTTTGCCAGAATGCACCTGGAAATAAAGCAACTTTGAGGAATTATAAAAAATGATTCAAGAATGATAAAATTGTGAAATTTACCTTTCTAAATAGGGAAATGAATTAGATTTCACATTATCTTAGTTTCATAATTTTTGGATATCCTTATAATTAGTAATGTAATTTTTAGTGCACAAAGGTCTGGAAACTATCCTGCAAAATGTGCCAGAATTGGACTGAATTATGGAAAATTACTAGGAACAGCACAAGATGAATTAGGAAATAAGCCTTATACTTCTAAATAGGGAATTAAGTTAGGTTACATAAAAAATTGACGGTGCATTAATTGAAATCCAATATTTTCAATTATGAATAGAAAGGTACCAATAGGTCAAAAAATTCTTATAAACGGTGAACTGCTCATATAATAAAATGGTGAAACTTTGGCGTGCATGGTTGGATAAGATAATCGAACTACTAATGAGTATGGATTATGAGAATGTTTTATATATAAATTTTGAAACTGAACTTGTATGAATGATATTATGCAGCTCCAAAGTTAGAAGAGTAAAATGGAAAAGTAGGCGAATAAAGATTGCTCCTTTGGTTCAATGCCACCAATTGTACTGTTTGAATAAAATGGCACTGTATAGGTAAGGGACATATATGGAAGAAGTAGGATGATATCATGTTGTATGTAAAACTTATTTGGTATGTTAGTTAAAAAGGAATTAACAAATTGATTTTAAGTTTAATAGTTTAAGGAATATATATAGAAATTCTTATTTGTTCAAATTAAATGACTTCATGATTTTATTATTGATATGGTTATAGTTAAAGAATGATGTTGGATATAATTGAGGTTTGGAAAATGATAAATAGATGATAATTTGATCAATCATAATAAATGATAATTTAATCGTTAAATGTATGGTTTACAGATTTAGAAATAATTATGATTATGAATAAACTGCATTAGAGAATTATTGCTAGTTTTGAGACATATAAATTGTGTTTTCATGCAAGAGGGTTAGGATACTTATAACCGTTATGCTGCTGAAATTTTTATAAAATTATAAATAGGAAAAGTAATTGTTTGGAAGAGTTTATACTGTCGAAGGAAGTAATGGGATATGAAGTTATTTGCGTTTTTTATGAGTAAATTCAAAGCTTTAATTTGATTTATTGATTTAAATTTATTGAATGATTTGGATGATTTTGAGGAGAATTAATTGAATAACTGATAGTTAGTAAATCTAGAGAAATGTTTTAAAATTAGTTATGGATTTTAAAGAGTAAATGTCGATTTCATCGATCAAAATGAACAAGTCAAGGAAACTTTGTAAAGCTATATAAAATTAGATTGAAATGTGTCAAGGCCCTGCCTGTTCATAGGTCATCAGCGAGCATCCCCTAGACACCCTCACCCCAAGTTTACCTTGACATGTGAGATAGGGGGTCACCCACTTACTCAACATATTGTCCGCTTTAGGCACTGGCCATCCTCACGACTTTGTCGGAGTGCACCTCGAAAGGCCACCGCTGCAATTCACATCCAGAGCAACTCGAACCCCTGACTTCCTCAAGTGTCAAGTCACTCCTAATCAATTGTTCTAAGACAATTGGTTAGGAGTGACTTGACACTTGAGGAAGTCAGGGGTTCGAGTCTTTCCGGATGTGAATTGGAGCGGTGGCCTTTTGAGGTTTAGTTAGGAGTGACTTGACACTTGAGTAAGTCAAGGATTCGAGTTGCTTCGGACGCGAATCGGAGTGGTGGCTTTTCGAGGTGCACTCCGACAAAGCCGTGAGGGTGGCGAGTGTCCAAAGCGGACAATACGTTGAGTGAGTGAGCGATCGCCTACCTCACATGTCAAGGTAAACCTGGGGTGAGGGCGCCTAAGGGATGCTCGCCGACGGCCTATGAACGAGCAGTGCCTTGACAATAAAAACACACGTTTTATTATGACACCCTGGTGTGCACCTGTACATCCTTGACCCAGGCCACCACCCCAGGCGAGTCACTTAATCGTATTGTTCGCTTTGGGGTGCACCCACAGGCCACCGCCCCTCACGGCTTTGTCGGAGTGTGCCCTTAGGCCACAACTCCAATTTGCATCTCTAGAGGTTCAAACTCAGGACCCTTAGGTACTTAAGCCTTACCACAGCTTTGTTGGAGTGTGCCCTTAGGCCACAACTCGAATTCGTGTCTCCAGAGGTTCGAACTCAGGACCCTTACGTACCTAAGCCTTACCATGAATGTAAGGCTTAGGTAGCTAAAGGTCCTGAGTTCGAACCTCTAGAGACGCAAATTAGAGTTGTGGCCTAAATGTATACTCTGACAAAGCCATGAGGGGCGATTGCTTGTGGGTGCACCCCAAAGCAGATAATATGGTTGAGTGACTCACCTAGGGCGGTAGTTGGGTCAAGGACCTACAGGTGCAGCTCGGTGTGTCACAATAAAATGTGTGTTTTTATTGTCAAGGCCCTGCCTTTTCATAGGCCGTCGGTGAGCATCCCCTAGGCGCCCTCACCCCAGGTTTACCTTGACATGTGAGGTAGGCAGTCACTCACTCATTTAACGTATTGTCCGCTTTGGGCACTCGCCACCCTCACGGCTTTGTCGGAGTGCACCTCAAAAAGCCATCGCTCCAATTCGTATCCGGAGCAACTCGAACCCTTGACTTCCTCAAGTGTCAAGTCACTCCTAACTAAACCTACGAGTTACACTCTAATAAAACCATGAAGGGCGATGGCCCAATGGGTGCACCCCAAAGCGAACAATATGTTTGAGTCCCAGCCCATTTCAGTAGGCCGTCGGTCGATATCCCTTAGGCCCTCTGGCCCTAGGTTTACCTCGACGCAATCGTATTGTCCACTTTGGGGTGCACCCATTGGGCCACCACCACTCACGACTTTGTCGGAATGCACCTCGAACGGCCACCGGTCTAATTCGCTTCCGAAGCGACTCGAACCCTTGACTTCCTCAAGTGTCAATTCACTCTTAACCAATTAAAAGTGACTTGACACTTGAGGAAGTCAAGGGTTCGAGTTGCTTCGGACGTGAATTGGAGCGGTGGCCTTTTGAGGTGCACTTCGACAAAGCTGTGAGGGTGGCGAGCACCCAAAGCAGACAATATGTTGAGTGAGTAGGCGACCGTCTACCTCACATGTCAAGGTAAACCTAGGGCGAGGGCGTCTAGGGGATGCTCGTTGACGACCTATGAACAGGTGGGACCTTGACAATAAAACACGCGTTTTTTTGTCTAGGCCCAACCCATTCATAGGCCGTCGGCTAGCATCTCCTAGGCACCCTCGCCCCAAGTTTACCTTGACACGTGGGTTAGCAGTCGCCCACACTCACTAATGTATTGTCCGCTTTAGGCTATCGCCACTCTCACAGCTTTGTCCCAACGTGCCTAGGGTACCTCCCAGGAGATTTAACACCTTGAGCGCGTTTCGCGTGTTTCGATCCATTAACCACTTTGGAATGTTGAAACACGTGGAATGCGCTCAAGGTGTTAAATGTCTTGGGAGGTACCCTAGGCACCTTGGGATAAAGCTATGAGGGTGGCTGACAACCCAAAGCGGACAATAGTTTAGTGAGTGTAGGTGACCGCCAACCTCACGTGTCAAGGTAAACCTGGGGCGAGGGCACCTAGTTGATGCCAACAGACGGCCTATGAACGGGCTAGGCCTTGACAAAATGATAGTGTGATTGTATGTGATATTCAAGCACAATTACATTGTTCATGTTATACACATTGTTTGACAGTTTTCACCATTATGCATGATGGTTTTGTTTTAAGCACAATAATGTGCCTACATGTGTCTAAGCATGCACAGTTGTATCATACATGTCATAATCATTTCTTGATAATTTGTAATTGTTATGCCACTAGCTTTAAAGTGCATTAAGCACTATTTTAAAATAATTCATAAATTAAATGTTTTAAAGATCAAACGAATATGAAATGATTAAGTTTGTTGTATCGATTTGTGAAATGAAACTTGGTTCCCAGTTGAATGAAAACTTTTGATTGTATTTTACACTATGCCTTAAAGAACAAATGTCTAGTGTTTATGTGTGAAGACCGCCAAATTACTTTATTGAATTTGTAAATAAATGTATAAAATTTAATAAATTAAGTGTATGATTTGATTAAGGGATTTAAGAAATGCTTATTATTTGTGGATTTATAGAAAATGAACTGGCCTGTGGAGATATTCATTTGTACTATTTTAAATTACCAAAGGTTTTGATTATAGAAACATATTGCTACTGAAAATTTGTATAAATAGTTTGGAGTAAAAATATTATGGATTCCAGAAAAATGTTGGACATTAAGTTTAGTGTTGATTCTAAGAATATATTTTGAAGGTATTAGAATGGATTGATATTAATGAGATATATGTCTAAAGAGAATAAGATTGAACTGTTGAAAATATTTGGATATATTTGACCCGAATCAAATTTGATATCGGAAGTATATGGCTAAATTTTGATAGAACGAACTAATATTTGAGAATATGTGACTAATTATTATATATCAATTTGATAGTTTATGAAATGTATCAAAAAATCTAAGATCGATCATATACGATAATGTATGAATTTAAGGTGAATAAAATTATATATTTTGTTATTTTGATTTATGCATAAAGAATAGTTATATATATAAATATATATATATATATATATGTCAGTTTTTGAATATGCATGATCTCTAATTTTATTAATATTTGCAATAATGATTTGTATTTGATTATTTTAAAATTGGAACAATGCCATCATATGCATTCTGATTTATGAAACGCATTATTTATTATTTTCGAACGTCAATTGAAATAATATTTCTAATTATTTGGATTTATCTAAATATACTGAATGAAAGGTTTATTTTTCGAATAATACGTTTTGAAATGAAACTTGGTTCCTAAAGCTTATATTTTGGTTTCTGGGGTGGTAAATCCCTGGTTAACTTATATTCAGGTACTCCCAGACTTTATAAATAATTGTTTTTAGTATTTGGTTAAATATATTTTTTGATCTTTATACCACTATTGGAAATGATTTATTGCACTGGTTTAAAATGGAAGTTAATTTTTAATATTTATAAAACTTTGCGACTAAATAAGTATAAACGAATTTCCGATTTCGATATGGATTTTCGTTATTGATTTTAGCATCCTTGGCATCAGACTTAAAATGATTTTTGCATATATTTACATAATAGCAGTTCTTTTATGTATGTTCTTTACTGGGCTTTTCCCAAAGCTCACGCCCCTTCTCTACGTTTTAGATTTAATTGTAGAGATAGTTGTCTGTTGAGAGAGTTTCTTGCTAAGATGCCTATGGGATTTGGTGTCGCACTTTGCAGTTATGGTATTAAGACATTTATTGTACAGTACTTTAATATGCAAAAGGGGATGTAAACAGTAAATTGATAAGTTAGATTAATAAATCATGGTATTTGTTATAAAGTATTTATGTCAGAAAAACAATCTGTATTCAAATTTTGTGTATTGGAATCTACATTAATAAATAAATATTGTATTTGTTAAATAATTTTAGCATAAAGTCAGAATGAGAACACTTAGCACTGCCCAGCCAATTGTGTGAAAATGAAAAAAGTCAGTGTGATAACTGAGAATTCTCTAATTTTTGGAATTATGGATTATGTAAATTCAACTCCTGAAGTTAATAGACAAGTTATCATAAATAAATAATTTTATTTATGAGATTGAAATATTTTAAATTACGGTATTTGATCAATTGACGGATTGGAGATTTAATCTTGAGGAATTTAATTTGAGTATTAAGAAATTTAAAATTTAAAGAAATAAAAATATTTGTTTGTATGTATGTGTGTGTGTGTATATATATATATATATATATATATATATATATGTACAAACATATAAGTATATATATATATATATATAAACAATAAATATTATTTTGAATTAGACTATATATATTAATAAATAATAAAATAGATAAATATAGGTTTTAAGGATTATAAATATATATAATATAAATTATAAATAAATGTGTTTTTAATATATATTAATTATATTGTAAGTATAAATTTTAAATATATAAAAATATATATGTATATATATAGTATGTGTTATGAAAATATACACATATAAGGGTTACAACAAAATATATTTATAAAATATATAATTGTTAATAGAAATTATATCTATAAAATATTTATATTGTATATAATAATAATAAAATAAAAAAAATAAGTGAATCACAGTAAGCTTCCGCGATTCACAGCAGGCTTCAAAAAAAAAAACAAAAAGAAAAGAACGAGAGAGAGTGATCGGAGATAAAGGCCGGCCAACAGAGGGAGGATTGGAACCAACACCATTGCCACTAGCGACGAGGAAGAGAGAAATTGAAGAGGTAAGAGGAAAAAGAAGAGGGTTGCGCCGTCGCCCCTGCCGCTCCATCGCATTCGCTATTGTCCTCCCACAGTCGCTGTCGACGCCGTCCCAGCCATCACTGCTCACTACAAACGAGGAAGGGAGACAACATCAGTGGGTTCGGCCAAGGAAGCTGAACCAGGAAAAAAAAACGAGAAAAAAATAGAAAAGAGAAGAAAAGACGAGAAAAGAAAGGAGGAAAGGAAGAGGAGAATGTTGCTGCTGTTCGCCGTTGTTCGTGTTGCCGTTGATGAAGGCGGTGGTCGGCCGGTTTGGGCTTAACCGGATCTGAACCGGTTTAGCCAAACAGAAAAAGAAAATAAGAAAATGAAAAAAAAATGAAACAGAAAAAACAAACAGAAATAGCAAAAAAAAAAAGAAGAGAGAGAATCAAGCAAAAAAGAAGAAGGGTAAGAAATTTATTGTAATTTTGTTTTTATTAAATTGTTGAGTAATCTTGTAAAATTCTAAGTATGGATATAGGTTGAAGTCCTAAGGATTACATAAGAGTGATTGAAGTTTAATTAAACTTGAGAGAATTTAAATCACCAGCGTTAACGCTAAGTAAGATATCTATATAAAATAGTTGTAGATTTATATTATGTTAGCTTGACTAGTATGAGGTTTAAAGATTAAAAATTTAAAGTTTTGAAGATGTTATAAGTTATGAATAGGTGATAATGTTGACGTAAATGATTGATTTATATGGTAGATATAGTGTGATATTAAAAAAAAATTAGACTTATATTGTATAAGTTTTTGTTGAATGGCGATAATGCGGAATGTTGTTGGAGGAAGAAATAATTTCTTGATGTGATTGAGATTTTAAAGATAAATTTCAAACTGTTTATGAGTGACTTGATTGAGGTTTTGGAACAATTTGTGAATTATTTCTAATTTAATTTGAATGAGGTTTATGAATTAGATACTATAATAGTTTAAAATCAACTGCCTTGGAAATATAAAACTGTGATTTTCATGTAGGAGGGTTAAGACAATTATAGTCGTTATGCTGCCGAAATTTTTATAAAATCATAGATAAGAAAAGTATAATTTAATTATTTTGATACTTAATAGGAAATAAAATAAATTTACCCTAGAAAGTGACAAAATAGAAAATAAGAATTAATAGAATAATTATTAGAGTTGAAATGTGTATTATTGATGATATTGGATTTAGAGAAAGAATGAGATCTAATTGAAATTATATTTTAGTATTTAATAGAAAATAAAATAAAATAATTATTAAACTTAATAAAATATATAGTAGAAAATATATGATATTGGTGGAATTAGATTTGGAGGAAAGAATAAAATTTAACTATAGTTAACTATAATTACAATTGTGATAATTAATAGAAAATAAAATAAATTTAATTTATCATGGGAAGTGACAAAATAGAATACAAGAATTACTAGAATATTTATTAGAATTAAAATATGGGATTTTAAATATAATTTGGGATTATTATGCAGTAATAAGAAATGGAAGGATAAAGAGATATAAATGGTACTATCGGATTTTATACTGCACGGAAGTAGAGGTGTTATCGGAATTTTATATTGCGCGAAATAAAGCTAAGGAACATGTATAGGAGTTGCATAGAAAATGTTTTATTTGCATCTGGAAATTTTTTAGGAAACCAAATCCTACACGTTTACTCGCTTAAACTTTCCTAAATGAAAATATAAATTTATCTTAAATTCTTACAAGTCTAAATAATGCCTTACATGAAAAGATTTACATGAATCAGTTTAAATGAAATGATTTGCATGAATTGCATTACATGAAATGATTTACATAAATTGCATTACATGAAATGATTTACATGAATTGACTTACACAAAATGATTTATATGCATTGATTTATATGTCACATCCTAAATATACCGTATTTTACACTTTTCCACACTTTTTCACACACACTAAATCGGTTGGGCTGTTTGTGATGCCTTTAACACTATTCATTTAAACTATAATACTTCACATAAGTAAGAAACGTTTACAGTAGTATGAATCAATTCACATCCCCTGAAATTAAGATTTAAAATAAGTAGTACTGTATAAAAATATATGAGCATGCAAATATAAACATGATACCTTTGGACTCCAGTAGAGGCTACTTCGAGCTATTCAAAACGCAGCTAATTCACGGATTGATACTTCAGTTAATCCATACATAAAATCTGTGGAAGATGAAAATAAAGGGTGAGCAAACCATGGCTCAGTAAAGGAGTTATATGCAATTTTGATATCACGAAAACTATATGCTGTAAAATCCTTTAGTTTCCTATTGGTATGCTAGGCACACTAAGAGGAAGGATACTATAGATGGCCAGGTAATCCAGATGGAGTAAGGAAGGTATTTTGAAATACCTGTCTTGTCTCAGAAACCCAGAGCGACTATAAGGAGTAGAAATTTAATTTATTGTGAAATTTATTTAATAATTCACCATATATAAATATTTCACAAATGAGTAAAATAACTCATTAAATGATATAATTCATCACTTTAAAAACAATTTGATTTCCCCCTTGAAATCATCACTTTCACACGTGTAACAATGAATAGATTGTTCAATATGATAATAGTTCAGTGATAGAAATATTTTAGTAACCATTACAGTTCAGTAAATATCACAAAATCAGTAATAACACGTGATATAATAATGGAGACCAAGCATCACCCTAATGATATCATGCTATAATCCTTGTAGGGAACAGTAATAATAAACACGTGAGATCTATGGCCATAGTTTATAAAATGTCTTCGGTCGTACACTGAGCATGTGTCAATCGGGACGCTGAAGACAGGCTCAATGCCAACAACTTCACACAGTAACAGTAACACATGAACACGTGACACGTGAGCATGATATGGGGCCTAACAATCTCAAAACAATGTATATGAAATCTCATCACCTTTATGGAATTTAATAAAATAAATAATGTCGTTCAGAAATCCATAAAGGCATAAATTACAGTGTCTTATATGGTGAAAACAGTGTTATAAAATATTTACATTGTAGAAATAAATACTCCATTTCCCCGTAAATCACACACGTGTTCCCATGCTTTTCCTTTAAAACTTTCAATTTCAAGATTATTGGAAATCATTTTCTGGTAATTTCATACTTTATGAAAAATAGAAATATTTATTTTCCAAAATTAATAGTAATTCCACAAATACATTTCTCACTATAGAACACATGTAGAAACATTTTAGTCTCAAAACAATATTCACACGATGATATCACCCTTTATGGAAATCAGTAAAATGAGTAAAATTTTCAGTAAGTCCATAAAGGTTTTATTTAAGCATATGGTGAATATTTATGGAAAATTAATAAAAAAATACACCCTTTCCACTTTTCACTTTACAAATCACATATTCCACTATAAAAACACTTGGGATGAATTTTCGATAATTTAACTGTTAACGAAATCGGTAGCACGAATATTTAATAAATGTTTTTCGGTAAATTCCCAATTTATGAAAAATAATAAATATTTCATTCTCGAGGCTAGGAAAATATTTCACAATGCACTAAAATATTTCATGGCATTTTTAGAAATATTTCTAATAAATTCCGATAGCATAACAGCTGCTATCACCTTACCCCTGGCAATTGCAAACACAGTTCAAACCAGCCAAATAGCTAAACTGCAATTTCATAAAATTATTAGCATGAAAAACATGCATTCGGGATATCCGTACAAATTACACACGTGTCCCTTACCTGTCTGAGGTATTCACGTTGTGCGATAGCACTACTTTAAAATCGTAACTCCCAGGTTGCAGATAATTCCATCAAAATTATTAGCTTATTAAATACTTATTTTTAAGCTACTATTCATATCATAATGCAGCCATATTGTACACTGCAATTATTTTGCAATATAATTTCTACTGGTAGTATAACACTTCTCCGTTTTGCGTCGGATTTTAAATCCGAGCATACCGGTAAACTCCTTGTAATTCCTACAGTCTAAATCTACCCTCAAATCATCAAGAACAGCCATGATTCACACTCCCTTTCATGGTGCCGAATATGGATGGTGGTGAATTTGATGAAATTTCAACAATCTAATTTTACCATGTTGTTCTACTATGCTTAACCATCATTTTGGCATCATTTTTAATCATAAAACTACATGAATTCCCCATGCTCCCATGTTGGCCGAATGGTCCTCCCATGGCATCTTTTTATTTTTCAACCATTGAATGAAACTAAGGCTATAGACATGTTCATCGTGATTAATGGAATGAAACTACACCATTAGATTCAAGAAAAGCATAAGAAATGGTGAGGTTACCTTGCTTGGCTGAATCTTGGGAGCTTCTTTTCTCCTTGTATAGTGGCTTATAAGATGAACTATGAGTATAGAAATGTAGAGGAGAGAGAGTATAATGTTTTCCTAGATGGAATTTTGGTGAGATATGAAAGCTTGAAGTTTTTCTTTGTTAATGGCGTGAGACTTGTTGGAGAAGAGGGTGAATACTGCAGCTCAGCTATTGACAGAATTATAAAGAGAATTTTTGAATTTGGCAAATTGACCAAAATGCCCCTAGTTATGAAAATTTTGGATAATTTTACCCTTACATTCCTGCAGTCGTAAAACAGTGTAAACATTCTCCAAATTTTTGGATTCCAGTACCAAATGGTCACATTAAATGTACTTTGATGATTGAAAGTGGTTTCGTCGATGCGCGGTGCACGGATAGTGATAAATTACGATTTTACCCCCGTAACCCGTCGGTGAATTTCTCCAATTTCACCACTGTTTCGATAAATCTCTTGACACTGTCTTATTCTCCTTTTCATATAGAATATCACGATATTTTTACTTCGTCCCAACTCATTTTAGTTTGGGCGTAATTTACGAAAATACCTTCGAGATGTATTCGTCATTTTCCAATTTGTTTACCATACTTCACAAAATAATGCCAACAAGGTATTTTGGCCTCCAAATTTCTATAATATCATTATTACACCTTTCATACACTATTTTATCAGTCATTTCCATATCTGGGCATTAAAATCCAAGTGGGGCCCACATCACACTTTCACTTATAATCACTTAACACATAAATTTTCACTCAATAATTAATTACATATCACATGTGCAGTCTAGTAGAATCAGGTCTCACATTATATGAATTGAATTACATGAAGTGATTTATATGAATTGATTTACATAGAAAGATTTACATGGAATGATTTACATGAAATGAACTACATTACATAAATTACATGAAATGGTTTACATGAATTGAGTATATTGCACAAACGATATTTTATTTATTTTCATATGAATGATTTATTAATTATGTGCCAATGAGTTATTCGTATATTTAAAGTTTTCATTGAGTTTTAATGAATTTTATGGCTGCCAAATTTAATAATTATTCTTTTATATGATTTAGGATTGACTGAAGATAATTGCTATTTGAAATGATTTATACTATAAATTGCTATTTGAAATGATTTCTACAATTGAATTATATGATTTATGAAAATGTTTTGAGACGGTCGTTATACTGTTACCGACTGCAAGACCCTGATCAAGTCCACAGGTTACCGTTATATTGTTTACTGATTGTGGGATTATTATAGTCAAACCAACAGGTTTACACAATGAGCACCTGACCAGTGTGAACTGTGACCGTCGATAATGGCCATTCGTTACTAATCGTCCCTATGGGGATACTGATACTGATTGTCCCTTCGGGTATACCGACATTTATCATGCATGATTCTATTGGATGTGATTGCCTCCATTGAACTGAATGTGAATGATTTGAATACGGAATGATTTGAATACTAAGTTACTGATTTGACAGAAAGAAAGAAATGTCTAAATTGAATGATTGGTGTGGTAGTTTTTAAATGAAATGCTTTACCGTGTTAAATGAAAATATTGCTTATATCAAAATTTTGAAATGTTACGGTACTGTTTACTGAAATTGCATATTGAAATTGTTTAATAGCATTGCCTAAGTAAATGGCTAATATACTGATTAATAATTTGAAATTGCATCGCATAAACTATAAAGGGTTTTATACGTATTATTGATTTGAATTGCATTGCATGAATTATTAAATGTTTTATACTGATTAATACTTTGAAATTGCATTGCACAAGTTATTTAATGTTTTCTACTAATTAATGATTTTATCGTCAATTGCTTACTCCCTATAATCGCATCTAGGGACCGGAACACGACAGATACTTCAAAGTATCTCTCATACTCTACCCGATTACCTAGCCGACTATAGTATCCTTCCATACTGTTCCCTAGTGTACCGTTAGGAAATAAATATTTTTAATGCATTTTAATATTTATATTTAATATGCCTTTTTCATATTTAATAAAACAAATTATTTTGTTTAATAGCATATAGTATTCTTACTGGACTTTCCCTAAAGCTCACTCCCTTTACTCACCATCCCAAATTGCTCATTAGTAGGCGTGCCAACCACTGCGACAGGTTAGCTGGAGAAAACTACTAGAAGTTTAAGGTGTCCGGCGATCAGGTATTCGTAGAATTTTATATTTATATTCAGACCATTGTATGCATAACAACTATAAATAAATATCAAAATGTAAATGTAGAATTCTAAATGAGGATTTCTCTCCTCCTTTGCTGACAGATAATCTCCCTGATTTTTAGGAGATAATCTCCCTGATTTTTAGGAGAGATAACTCTCCTGTAATTATCCTTTTCTAGTAGATATTCTCCCTAATCTTTAGGAGAATATCCCTGTAGCAATTTAGTTTCTGTTTTTTGAATAACCTAGCTGTTTGAGGCATGTCTCTTTAGCTATTTATATCCTACAAATAAGGCTGTATTTTGCATAAAGTAATATAGTAAAAATACCAAATTGTTCTTTTATTTTCTACATGGCATCAGAGCAAGATCTGGGCTATTTCTTCTCTTAAAAATCTTGAAATTAGCCATACCAGCCATGACCAAATACCCAAGATCAGCCATGACCAATGGCACAGAAAGTGTCACCTCTGAAACTGTGCTAAATCCTGAACCTGTTAACTGGAAACCTAGTTCTTCACAAGACAGAGATAGCACGGGAAATGTTGCACACAAAGGTAACTTCCTAACAGCTCTTAATGCTAGATGGGGAAATATACAATCTTTGATTGTGGACTTAGGGGCATCTGATCATATGACTGGAGAAGCCACGGTGTTTCATAAATATACCGCTTGTCACGATAATACCACAGTACGAATTGCAGATGGAACATACTCTAAGGTGGCTGGTATAGGTTCGGTTGTGATGTCTAAAGACATAGTACTTGATTCAGTTTTGTTTGTTCCAAATTTAGGTTGCAATCTTTTGTCTATAAGCAAGTTAACCAAGGATCTCAATTGTGTTGCTAAGTTTCTTCCAAATATGTGTGAATTTCAGGTTTTGGACTCGGAGAAGACGATTGGCAATGCTAGGATGTGTGCAGGTCTCTATCTTTTGAGAGTTGATGTGCCCGAAAAGACAGCCCAAAAGATTTCTTGTGTAGCTTCTAAGGATAGTGCCATATTGTTATGGCACTATCGATTAGGACATCCAAACTTTGTGTACCTAAGAAAACTTTTTCCTTCTTTATTCAATAATCATGAAAAGTCCTTTCAGTGTGAAGTTTGCCAGCTATCTAAACAAACCCGTAATTCCTATCCAAATCAGTCTTATAAGCCTTCTCACCCTTTCTCAATGATACATAGTGACATTTGGGGACCGTATAGGATAAATAACATCACAAGTTCTAGATGGTTTGTCACCTTTATTAATGATCACACAAGAATCACCTGGCTCTTTTTGATGAAAGAAAATATGAAGTGGGACAAATATTTCAGGATTTTAGCAATATGATACAAACACAATTCTAGGCAAAAATTCAAGTTCTTAAAACAGACAATGGAAGGGAATATTCCATTCAAAACTTGGCTCATACCTACTAGAGCAAGGCATCATACATCAAAGTTCATGTGTTGACACTCCTCAGCAAAATGAGTGGCTGAACGAAAGAATAGGCACATCCTGGAAGTTACCCGATCCTTGATGATGACAACACATGTTCCAAAATAGTTTTGGGGAGAGGCAATTCTCACAGCCACCTATCTCATTAACCGGATGCCATCTCGTGTGTTAAACTTCCAGACACCATGCAATAAACTCCTAACCACCTATCATAACACTCATCTTCTATCCAACATTCCTATCAAAGTTTTTGGTTGTACAGCAGTTGCCTATGTCCATCAACAACATCGCAGTAAGTTAGACCCAAGAGCCATAAAATGTATCTTTCTTGATTACTCCCCACACCAAAAGGGCTATAAATGCTATTCCCCTACCACAAAGAAATTTTATAACTCCATGGATGTCACTTTCTTTGAAGATCAACCATATTATCCCAAATCTGACATTCAGGGGGAGAACCCAATCACCAAGAAATATCATCTTTGGGATAGAACTGAGTTTCTTGAACCTGAGCCGTCCTCGTCCTTTCTTTTTCCAACACTAGTTTCCAACTTGGTTGAGCCACACCTTGAGCTAAACACCACACCATAACCTGATTCTTCGAATAACCCAGACCCTGACCCTACTACACAGGTGAAAGGAAAAGAATTACTTGTCTATTCCAGGAAACAGAAAACTCAAAGGGAGACAAAGGACCACACATTGCCATGGCAAAACCAAGAATCTGAACCGGGTCTGGAAACTCAGAATACTCACACAGGTAACACTTCTAATACTCCTATTGAAACAATTTTGGTTGAGACTACTGATGATCTTAACAAGCCAATAGCTTTGAGAAAGGGTGTAAGATCATGCACCCAACATCCTATTAGAAACTTTATCTCATATGACAGGTTGCCTACCAACTTTAGAGCATTTGTAACCTCTATAACAGAAATACAAATTCCCAAGAATGTGCAAGAAGCGCTTACTCAACCAAAATGGAAGGCAGCGGTCATGGAAGAAATCCTAGCCTTGGAAAAGAATTCAACTTCGGAAATTACTTATCTACCAGCAGGGAAGAAACCAGTTGGGCGCAAATGGGTCTTCTCTATTAAGCATAATGTAGATGAGAGTGTAAACAGGTTCAAGGCTAGACTTGTTGCTAAAGGATTCACCCAATCTTATGGCATTGACTATGAGGAGACATTCGCCCCTGTTGGCAAGCTAAACTCAGTTCGTGTCTTGTTATCACTTGCAGCTAATTTGGATTGGCCTCTCCATCAACTAGATGTCAAAAATGCATTTTTGAATGGTGAGCTGGAAGAGGAAGTTTACATGGAAATTTCACCTGGTTTTGAAACTCAAGAAAATTCTAGCCGAGTGTGTAAGCCCCAAAAGCCCCTATATGGTCTTAAATAATCTCCTCATGCTTGGTTCAAGAGGTTGACTAAGGTGGTGAAGAAACACAAGTTCATTCAATGTCAAACTGACCACACTATGTTTATTAAAAGCTCTCTTGATGGAAAAAGGGCCATCCTAATAGTCTATGTCGATGACATTATCTTAACCAGTGATCACACAGAGGAAATAGACCATTTGAAGAGTTTCTTGGCACAAGAATTTGAGATTAAAGATCTAGGTCAGCTTAGATACTTCCTCGGCATGGAAGTGGCTAGATCAAAAGAAGGCATTTTGATTTCTCAACGAAAGTATACTCTTGACCTCTGAAAGAAAACTGGGATGCTTGGCTGCAAACCTACTGATACCCCCATGGATCCAGCAAGAAAATCTGAGATGGAGAAAGTGAGTTCTTTGACGGACAAAGGTAGGTACCAAAGGCTAGTAGGCAAACTTATATATCTAGCTCACACTAGACCAGATATCGGGTTTGCAGCCGGATGGGTTAGCAGATTTATGAATAGTCCAACTGAAAAGCATATGGAAGCTGTACTACGAATTCTTCGATACCTCAAAAACAGTCCAGGAAAAGGATTGTCCTTTAAGAAGACTACAAATAGGGGTCTTGAAATTCTTACTGATGCAGACTGGGCTGGTTCTCTAGAAGACCGAAGATCAATTATGGGATATTACACCTATGTGTGGGGTAACCTGGTAACATGGCAAAGTAAAAAACAAATAGTGGTAGCCAGGAGCAGCGCTGAGGCTAAACTAAGAGCTATGTGTCATGGCATATGTGAGGGAATATGGCTGGAGCGAATGCTAAGAGAATTAAAGGTGCCTATGAGCAGTCCTATAGTGTTACAATGTGATAGCAAGGTAGCTATAAACATCGCAAAGAATCCAGTGCTCCTTGACCGGACAAAGCATGTGGAGATTAATTGCCATTTTATTAAAGAAAAGTTAGAAAGAGGTTTGATTAAGTTGGTCTACATTCCTACGAGATACCAAACTGTAGATATTCTCACCAAGGCCCTACCAAGAAACAGTTTTGATAGTTTGAAGTCCAAGTTGGGCATGATTGATATTCATAACCTAGCTTGAGGAGGAGTGTAGAATTCTAAAGGAGAATTTCTCTTCTCCTTTTCTAACAGATAATCTCCCTGATTTTTAAGAGTGATAACTCTCCTGTAATTATCCTTTTCTAGTAGATATTCTCCCTGATCTTTAGAAGAATATCCTTGCAGCAATTTAGTTTTTGTTTTTTGAATAACCTAGCTGTTTGAGGCATGTCTCTTTAGCTATTTATATCCTACAAATAAGGCTGTATTTTTCATAAAGTAATATAGTAAAAATACCAAATTGTTCTTTTATTTTCTACAGTAAATAATGCAGTGATTTGTGGGGTGTATTGAAATTGAATTAACAGTAACAAAATTATATATTTTATATTATAGTTTATATTTCGATTTTTGATTTATTTCTTATCGATTAAATGATTTAATGGGATAAAAATAGATATGAAATGAAAATTATAGATTGTACTTGCACTGACACCAAATGCAAACCAACTAATACCGAACGATTGAATGAGAAAGATAGTAATGAAAAGGAAAATGTTAGTTCGAAATTTTATAATTCCGAATGTTACAGTCAATCCTGATTTCTAAAATTCTGGGCATTACAGCACAAGCCAACCAATTGAGTGAAAATGAAAAAAGTCAACTCTGATTTTCATTAATCGAGGCGTGACACTTTCGGAGGAGAAAGAGATTTTCAAGTTAATCCTTATAAATTATAAAGAATAGGAAATAGCTTTATTTTCTTTTCTTTTTTTTTTTTTGCAAATTATATGTAAATTTTTGTATATAAATTCAATCATAGTAAAATTTTTTTTATATAGATTATGGTCCCATAGTTTTTACCCTTCTAATTTTTGAAGAAGTTTTTCATGTAAAAAATCTTTAGTCACCTTCTTCTCTTTTATTATTTTTATTAATAAATAAATATTTGAAATATAAAATGAATAAATATTCTAAAAAAAACATACTAAATGAATATGTTTTCTTAGATGTAAATGATAAAAGAATAAATATTTTAAATACAAAATGACAAGTTTAATTGTATTTCAAATGATAAGTTTAATTATATTTCAAATGTAATAAATAAGTTTAACTTTATTAAAACATATTCAAAAATTTTAAAGGTATTATAATTCTTTTTAAATAATAACTTTATATTTATGACAATGGCTTTGTTAGATAAAAATATATTGAATATAAGTAATTATTTTTATTAAAATTATTAATGAAATTTTAAAAAAATAAAGTTAAAAACCATAAAAAAAATTAAATAAGCTAGGATTGACTTGGTTCAACCTGGGAACGAGATTGCCAGTTCACCAGACCGAATCGATCCCTTATGAGCCTTATTAGGGCTCAGCCCAATCTGACCCGATATTTAAACCGAAACAAGTCGGTTCTACATTTGAATAGGTTGGAACCGATTTAGCCGAACTCTGAATTGGCCCAGTCCAGCCCATTAACATCTCTACATGATGTCAAAATGCTCATGATATGTTCATATCTGTGTGGCTAATGAATGAATTTATATGAAATGCCAATATGTTATGCAATGCTCAGACAATGAGAATCTTATCTATAACTTATATATTAAAAGGAGTTCTCAAAATTGAAATACAATATGGTTTTTGTAATGATGACACGTCATTTATTTTGAAATCAATTGCAAAATCTACAAAAATCAATTTTGTTGACCAATTTTGACTTTTTTAAGGTCTTTGCTAGTCTATTTATTTGACATCTATACTATTGCATGGAAGACATTTGCAATGACTCATTGCAAGCTTGTGTTATTTAAATTTACACTTTTTATGGGATAAAATTTTATTTAAGAATTTTAGGATGAAATCAATTAATTTGTGGTGTACGTCTGAACTTATTCACAAATACAATATTTATATATAAAATTAATAAATTTTATCTTTTCTAAAGAGACAAATAATAAAAATAAATTGGTTATCCAGTTTCACCAATTAAATAATTCCCTTAATTTCATATCTTGTAGTAAATAGGTTGAAAATAGTAAGACTTAAATTTATCGAACCAATTTAGCAAGTCAATTTAAAGGAAAATTCTCATACATCTTCTTCTTCCTAAGAAAGTTTTCTTTCCTTTTCAGTTAGATAATTTCATAGTAACAATTAATACAAAATCCACTCAAAAATGTAATCCTAATTTGTAACGTCTGAAATTATAAAATTTTGGATCAACTTTTTCCTTTTTAAAACACTTATTGACTTACGATTGTTAGATTTGCATTCGGTGTTAGTGTAAGCACACTCCACATTGTTATCTTAGTCAATTCATTATACTATCAAAATTAATTATTAAATAAAAAATTCAGTACATCTACAATATAATATTTATCCGTACAATTTTACATCCCATTATAAAATTGATATCCTGTTCCATAATTACATTTGATGTGCAATTATACATTTAAATATGAATGTAAAATATATACCTGATCATTTGTTACTTTAAGCTCCTAATGATTTCTTCAACAAATCTAGAAGCATCAGTAGGCATGTAAGTAAAAGGGTGAGCTTGGGAAAAGCCTAGTAAGAAGCATATATAAAAGCGTTATACTACTATATGCAGTTAAAAATAAACTCTCTTATTAATTATGAAAACATACTAAATATGAATTTAAAATAATAAGATCAACTATTTTCCTAACAGTACCCTAAGGGACGTTTCAGGAAAGATACTATAGTCGGCTAGGAACCAGATGGAGTATGGGAGGTATTTTAAAATACCGTTCGTGTCCCGGTCCCTAGTAGCGACTATAGGAAGTAAAATTTGATTATGATGTGAAAATAGTATAGAAATGCTATAGAAATCGTATCATAAATTATTTCAATAAGTAAACAGTTTATAAACAATATCTGAAAACACTGCAATAAATAGTTCTGTATTAGTAAACAGTTCACTATCAGAAAACAGTTCAATTATAAACAGTACGGTAAACAATTCAGTTATCAGTAAACAATTCCTTCAATAACAGTAAACAGTTCAATAACAGCAACAATTCAGTAAAACAATACTGTAAACAGTAACAGTAAGTGGAGACCAAGCAACACCCAAAGTATATCATGCTATACATTAGTCCCTAAAGGGTAACAATAATAATAACACGTGGGACATATGGCCATAGTCTGTGGGGTCCACAGTTTACACTTGCCATGTGACAACTAGGACAGCTGATGACTTGGCGGGTCCATCAGCCAGTCATCAGCCAGAGTAACAGTAACACGTGAACATGATATGGGGCCTAACAGTCTCAAAATAATGTGTAACCAATAAAAATTCCATAAAGGAAATCACTTTCAGTAGTAAAATTTTCAGTCAGTCCATAAATAAGTATATATGAAAATATGGACAGTTCGATAATAAAAGTTCATAAAATATTCATACATCAGTATTACTTCTGAAAATGTTCTATTTATCTGTAGAACAATTATAATTATATGCTGGTACTTTCACGTAAGTAAAATTCAATAACGTGAATTTTTAAATATTGTTTTTCGGTAAACGGTGAGAAAATGCAATTTAATGCAAATTATGAAATTGTTTTCATAAATATCTCATTTTCCATATCCAAAAATATCAAAAGATATTTTCATAAATTTTCTAAAATTTTCTACAGTATATTAGTTATTCTAAACATAGCCCTCCTGCATAGAAAACACTGTTTAAAAACCAGTCAGTATTCCCAATTTCACAAACTCCAAAGTCATTGATCTCAAAACAATTTCATAAAATATATTTCAATATATAACCACTTACAAGTAGTTAATATGGAAATATTGCAGTAAGTAGTTCAGTATTGGTAAACAATTTTGTTCAGAAACAATGTAGGAAACAAATCAATACACAGTACAATAAATAGTTCAGTTCTGTAAACATGCAACTTAAAAGCATATTCTGATTATGTTTATGTAAAATTGTGAGAACCCATTTTATGGTACTATACATGTGAATTAATCAATTTTAATGCAATTTTGGAATATTTTGTATAAAAAAAATGAAAATGAAATGAAAATGAAAATGAGATTAATGTTTTAAAGATGATATATATATATATATATATATATATATATATATATATATATCAAATATAATATATGCCAAAGATATCTTTATACTTATACAATTGTAAATATATATTTATAAATATGTGTTAATAGAAAATATATATTTATAATATATATAAATAACAATAATAAAATATTATTGCAGCAAGCTTCACGTGGAAGCTTGCTGCACTACAAAACATTTAAAACATAAATGAAAATAAAAAAAGAAAAAGAAAAGATAAGGGAAACTAAATTAAAGGACACGTGGCAGATTTTTGTACTTAAAATTGGTATTAAATTGAGTTAAAAACAGTATTATTTAGCTGAGAAAGCCGGTTTGCAACGGTGTTCTTCCTTCCCTTCAACCAACGTTTTCTTCATCCTTCTCCTAAATATTTTCGTGATTCTATCAAGGAGAACCTTACCTCTTCTTCATCCTTTAACTTGGGTCTCTTCATAAAAATGATTCCTCACTATATAAGCTCCCTAACTAGCCTTATCTTCCAGCCAAAACAGAACGAAATTAACCTCCCTTGATGCTGGCAGATTCGATCATCTACAGGTAATAAGAAAATAAATAGTCTCAATTTATCTTGCTTAGTGTTTATGTGAATATGAGATGAGTAGATAGTGTTTATTATTATGATTGAAATAAAAACATGGTAGAGAGTTTCTTTGGGTGTTCGGCCATAGTGTTGGATTTAAAGAAATTATTGTAAATTTAATGTGTTTTAGGAAAGAATTAGTTGCAAGTAATGAAATAAACCTGATCGAAACTTGGTTGTATGGGTGAATTACAAAACAGTAAAGTGCAGCAAAGTGGCGTGAAGGGCATAATACCATTCGGTCAGGATTGGCTGAAATATTGTAAGGAAATTTTATAATGTTGAAGTTATATGATAGATGTACCTAGTGAAATAGAAGATACTTGTAAACTAGATTGAAAAGAAAATAAATGAAATACAAGAAAGATATAGCTACAGAGAGTATGTGGCTGGAAATAAAGAAAGAAACATGTGGACTGCTACCGGCCATGACAAAGAAAAACCAGAAAAGAAAAGAAAATAAGTGACTAGATAGTCATAGAAGAAAATATAAATACAATTTTTAATGATATGGTAATTAAGAATGATTGTAAAGTTGAAAGTGGGAGAAGAATAAATTGATTTTTGAGATCTATTATAGTAAATTCCATAACTTGAAATATGGAATTGATGGTTGATGAATAAGAAATAATATAGTAATTTAATATGCTATATATAGTTAAAGCAAAATAAGTAAAATGATAATAGAATTTTTTGTGAAGGTGAATTTGGAAAAGAATGAGTTATGGGAGCATAAAGATATACTTAATCAAGTATGTTCTACAAGTTAACCATGTGAATTTTATGATATGAGAATAAATCTTTAATTGATGGAAGAAATTTGGAAAGTCTATGATTTATTGAATTTTCATAATGTATTAAGTAAAGAAAAATAAATCAAAGGGAATGAATTATTGATGCAATTGGATATGAAATTTAAGTTTAAAGGGCGAAGTTGTGTTGGTGTAAATTTCACTGATTAGACATAAGTAATGTACAATGTGGCTGCATTTAGTGATGAATAATGGTTCGAAAATTAGAGAATAATTAACATAAATTATTGGTGAAATTATTTTGCAGCCTAAGAGGATTAGATCACATGTGGTAATATCGAGAAGTTTGATAATGCTAGTCAGGTAAGGGATTCATGTGCAGCACTGTAAGGATATTCAGTCTGCATGTTTTTAATTATGAAATATTTTATGAAAATATTGTGATGATTTTGTGGTTGAAAATTTGTGATGAGTTACTGGCTGGAATTATAAACTGTATTTTTCGTGCAGGAGGGTAGCCAATCGGCAGCCGTTATACTGCCGAAAAATTATCAAAAATTACTGAAAATTTCTAGAAAATTTCATAAAATCATAATAAATGATTTTATTTCACGAGAAATGATTTTCAACTACGAAAATCGAGAAAATGAATATTTTCCATAAAAACATCAATAAAATGAAAGTGATTTTAAAATATTCATGTTTTCGAGAATTGTGATAATGAAATCATCGAAAATTCTCCTAATACATAAATTACACGTAATATGAAATGAAAAATGAAAAGAAATAAAGTGAATATTTTTATATATATTTCTTAAATATTCACTAAATGATTTTATAACCTTTATGGTTTTAAATTATGAAATTATATATTTTTATAAATTCCATAAAGGTTATTTTATGATGAAAAATACGGTTTTGAGACTAGATGGCAACCTTATCATGCTGATATGTGATATGTGACATGTAATATGTGATATGTGATATGTAGTCCCGGCCGACATCTGATCAGTGATCTGCCGAGGACAATTATAGACTATGGCCATAGATCTGACATGATTATTTTACACCCTTCGGGGTCTATGGCATGATCTGAGTAACGACCCAGTGGACGGGCTGGACATGCGTGCCTAGGTCTCCATATATGAAAAATGTTTTATATGATATGTTATATGTTAAATGTAAATGTTTTACATGATATGTGATAAGTTAAATGAAAGTGATTTACAACATTTTACATAATGCTTATTTCAGTACTGATTTTAGTACTACGAGATGATTTTCATATGACATGTGATATGAACATGTAATATGTTTTCAAAAGGAAAAAGAGTTTATAAGTCTAATATTCTTACTATGATTTTAAATTGAATATTAGACTATATGTGACATGAATATGTGATATGTTTTCCAAAAAAAGGAAAGAGGAGGAAAATAAATCTAATATTCTTATTTTAATTTTTAAATTGAATATTAGATTTAAATGATATATATATATTATATGAAAAGGATTTAATAGCTTATTTTGCTATTTAAAGTATTGTACCAATTATGCTTTGTACAGTAAAACATGAAAAGATTTCAAACGGAAATGACATGAAATCAGAGGAAAAAGGATTTAAACTTCAAAAGAAATTTATTACTCTCTACAGTTACTTCTAGGTTCCGAGACAAGATAGGTATTTCAAAATATCTACCTTACTCCATCCGGATCCCTAGCCGACTGTAGTATCCTTCCTACATGCGAGCCTAGAGCCCCATAGGAAAAATGAAAAAGTTTTTCAGCATATAGAAAGCTGAGTATCAAGTGAGGCATATAATTCCCTTATTGAGCCGTGGTTTGCTCACCCCTTAATTTTAACATTTCAGGTTTTCGAGGATTAAGAGTCTGATATCTAAAGGACTTCGGCTGTGCATTTGAGGACGATGCAACAGCTTGATTTATTTAATAAGGTATGATCATTTATTTTCTGTATTTAGAATTATCTACAGTACTACTTCCTTATGAATTAAGATAGGGGATGTAATTCATATTATAATTTTATATGAAATTTTTATACGTAAAAGAAAAGTAAAGTATCGCAGACAGCCCAACCAAATAAGATGTATAGAAAAAGGTGAAAAATAGGGTCATGGGCTGTGACAGATTTAATGGTATCAGAGCAAGGTTGGTATGATGTTTGTCGATACTTTTGGAAAGAAAATGTGTTGAAAATGTTAACATCCCCTGTAGTACTGTGTAGTCTAAATACATAGAGAAAATAAATGATTGCAAATTGAATTAAGTGTTTAAAAGGGGGTGAGACTTATGAAATAAGGAATGCTAAAAAGAAAAACAGCTCAGGAATGTTACCTGAAATGGTGATCTTATAATCTAAATTAAGGTCGGTTCGGTAAGGAACAGAAATGAACTCGGTGAGGGCCCTACAAGTACTTTTTTGTCTGGATCGAACTGAGACCTGAAAGTGATTATATAAAAGAGGGAAATAAAATATCATCATTAAATAGACTTTAAGATCATCGATTAAGGTATTTTGAAGAGAGAGAAAATTTTTGACCAAAAATGACCAAAATACCCCTACCTCTAAAATTCTACCGAAAGTCAAAATAGACCAACACAAGTTAAAATTGATTGATTTGACAGAGAAATTGATGGTGTAAGGCTGCATTTCATGCAAAATAATCCAATTTTAGATCCTATTGGATTTCTCTGTCAAAATCGAAAAAGATTTTAAACTGCAGATAGTGGTCTGAGAAAGAGGTACTATCAGCACATAGATAATAAGATCATTTATTTAAATGTATATGAGGATAAAGAAATAAATGTTGAAATGACGAAAACGCCCATATGTGGGATTATATTTTGAATAGTGATAAAACTAAGTGGATCTTGAATCCATTGATAGTAATGGAGTTATTAATGGCATAGAGGACGTAATATGTGTATAATGATCCCGATTGTAAATTCCATTACACTTAAATTACTGATACGACTTGAATGGTTATAGGAAAGTCGCAGGATGAGTGACTTAGTTATTGATTTTTAAGGGTCGGAGTTAAAAGTGTATTAATGGGATATTATTACCGAATCATTGGATATGATAAAAAGTAATATGATAGCTGGAGATGGCTAACAAAGAGATCAGTATAGATGATGAAATCTATATCAGTATTGTAAATTTTGGTTCTACATATTCCTACTATTTATGAGGTATTAAACAGATAATTAAGAACCAGAATATTTTGAAATATGTTTTATAGAATGATGTACTGTATAAAGTATATGAATTGGAGAATATGCACAAGGACAGTAAGTAAAGATAAGAGATGAGGAAGATAACAGCTAACCTGAATTATTAAATGAAAATGATTGTAAAAGTAAATTACAGTAATAATAAATCGGTTAGCTATGAAAGGTGTTAATGAAATTATTATACTGATATAGCATACTAATTAAGATGATCGATATGCTGTGAAATATAAGGAAATAAGTGAATCAAGGCGAAGTAGATGTTAAAATGATTTAAATGTTAAATGCCTTTGCCTTGAGGTTATACAGTGAAATGATAAGATATAGAGATGAAATGTCCAAAATGATAAGAGATGTATGGTTAAAGAAAGTATCGGATAAGATTCCCGATAAATTTTCAGAGCAATATAGATATGAGAGATCGGCTTAATATTGACACAATTATTAAGATGAAATCTATTTTAAGCTTATATCGAAGAACATAGAAGAATCTGTCACATCCCGTTACCGTATTTTTCACCTTATTTTACACGATTCCTTCGGTTGGGCTGTCTGTGATACTTCACTTTTACTAACTGTTAAACAAATGTACAGTACATTGTTTATATTATACACATCCCCTATCTTAATTAATCAGATAAGTAGTACTGCAGATATGTCTAAATACAGAAATAAATGATCATACCTCATACAAATCAGTCGGTCTGTCACATTGTCCTTTGTGTACAGCCGTGATCGACAATCAGTTGATCTCACAATCATTAAAACCTGAAATGTTTAAAATTAAGGGGTGAGCAAACCACGGCTCAGTAAGAGAGTTATATGTCACACTTGATATTCAGCTATCTATATGCTGAAAATATTTTTTTTCTTCACTTTCTTTAAAATCTTCCTAACTGGCTCTAGGCACACATGTAGGAAGGATACTATAGTCGGCTAGGGATCCAGATAGAATAAGGTAGGTATTTTAGAATACCATACTTGTCCCGGAACCTAGAAGCAACTGTAGAGAATATTAATTTTGTTGTTTCAAAACGATATAATTTTCGTTTTTCCACAGAGTAAACCACTTGTTCCTTTCCACTTCAGTATACTTTAAAACACTTGACAGTTCAGTAATAAAAACAGTGGTTTACTTCTCTTCTCTTCTCTTCAGTACAGTAAAAACAGTACAGTACAGTGATTTGCAAATATCAAATCATTGGATAATTACTTCTTCGATTTTCTTTATCTTAGAAATAATTCTTATGTTACTCTTTTAGAATAAACATTTATTTCTCTTTTCAAATCAATAACCGTATCGTACTAAGCCTCATAAGAAATGCATTTAAAATAGTCATAGTATCGATATATGCAGAAAACAAATGCCATAATAATGCATTTCATACTTTAAATCATTGTATGAATTCTTTAATGCATATATCTAAAATTCATACTTGTTTCAAACATGCATCATACTTTAGAAACTTAACATCATAATTAATAAAACTTTTCATACAATTCATGGAGACTAGGCAAAATCATATAGCAAGTATGCGGTCATGACACTTACTTCTTCCTCCGAAGAGGGAACGGAATACCTATGGCCATGGTATGGGCTGTAGACCTGATCAGAGTCGTACAGCGAACATGCACCACGAAGGACCAACATACCCACAAAGGATGAAAACATACACAATGTGGGCGAGAACATGCACGACGTGGGCTAAACATATGCCACAAGGGACGGAAACATGCACAATGTGGCAAGCATGACAAGCAATAACATAAACTATAGGAAAGCCTTAGTCTCAAAACTTACTTACATACCATCGATATAAAATAGTAAGGACCGGACGTGCCAGGGTCTAAGTTAACCTAGGGTTTGCCACTCCGATACCTTTTTCGAAAAACATATACTTAAATCATACAACTGATATAAAATAGTAAGGACCGGGCGTGCCAGGGTCTAAGTTAGCCTGGGGTGTGCCACTCCGATACCTTTTTTCGGAAAACATATACTTATAAAATTATTGGAAAATATGCATAGAAATCATAAATTCGTTTAGCTAATTATCACAAGACTATGGAATTTAATTTCAGAACGAAATTCATGTTTTAAACATTTCTTTATAAATTGCGATGAAGACAGTTTGAAAAATCATCACTGAACATATAAAAAGGTAAAACTGTCCTTTTTCCACCATAAAACATATATGCATGTTTTTCTGTGCGTTTAATTGAAAACATAATTTTATAATTATCGGAATTCAAATAAATTATTTTTATACTTTATGAAAATAAAATATTTATTTTCTAAATTTAAATTCTCATCACCATGTTTTCTTTTAAAAACAAATGTAGGGACCTTTAGTCTCGAAATCATAATTATTCATCATTTCTTAACCTTTATGGAATATTCATAATTAATTATTTCCATAATTAAAACCACAAAGGTTTTCTGTAAAATCAAGTGAATATTTGTAAAAATATTCACTTCAGTCTCTTTTTCATTTTCATTTCGTTTCACGTGAAATATCACCTATCGGAGTAAATTTAGGTGATTTCCTTTTTCACCATTTTCAAAACATGAATATTTTAAAACTAATTATCAATATATTCATGTTTTATGAAAACTAATCGATTTCTCGATTTTCATGTTAGAAATTGTTTCACGTGAAATCAAATCTTTTATTTTGGTTTTCGATGATTTTCGGTAAATTTCAGTAATTTTTTCGATAATTTTTCGGCATTATAACGGCTACCGATTTGGTTAGCCTCCTGCACGAAAATACAGTTTATATTTTCAACCGGTGTTTCATCACAATTTCATCCGATAA
Organism: Heritiera fomes; assembly: GCA_032173925.1. Classification (NCBI taxonomy): domain Eukaryota; kingdom Viridiplantae; phylum Streptophyta; class Magnoliopsida; order Malvales; family Malvaceae; genus Heritiera; species Heritiera fomes. Next base: position 2,449,463 of record JAPDPM010000019.1, read on the forward strand.
ACCATCACACTATAAAACCGATAGTTATCAATAGCATTTATAAAATTAAATGCAATTTAAAAACATGGCCGAATATCCTTACAGGCGGCACATGTCTCCCTTACCTGTTTCGGGTCGGCGACTGCCTCTCGAAGGTCGCGCCTGTGTTCACCTCGCCCGATTCCATTGGCTCGGTCATCGAGGGAATTTTCGTTTCCCGTAATTCCCGGGTTTCTGAATTCTCGAGATTTCTCGTAATTTCCAAAATTCTCCTTTTTCTCCCTCTTTCTTCTTTTTCCTCTTTTCTTTCTTCCTTTTTCTCTTTTCTTTTCTTTCTCTTTCTTTTTCTTTTTCTTTTTCTTTTTCTTTTTTTTTTCTTTTCTTTTTCTTTCTCTTCCCGTCAGACCGGTTACCCCCCTTCACCGCCGGTTCTCCTCCGGCGACCGGTTCTCCGGCGGTTCAGGTGCCCTTTAGCTGGCCGACGGCACGGCGAGTCCGCTGGTGGTCTCCGTTCGGCCTGGATCGACGGTACGGCGGCGGATCTACTCGGTTTACCTTCGGTCTCTTCTCCTCCTCCGTCGGCGTTCCTCCACCGTTCACCGCCTAAACCATGGCCTCCATCCTCTTCCTCTTTCCCCGGCGATGCTTCGGTGGCAGTGGCGGCAACCAATTCCGCCGGTACCGCCGGTTTCCATTTTCTTTTCTCTTCCGATTTTCCGCCGGTTTTTCCTTCGTTTCCGTTTCTGTTTTCTTTCTTCTTCCGCCTCGGGTCACCGTCGTTCGCTTCTCCTCTCGCCGGCGACGTCGCGCTCCTCTCCTTTCTCCCTCGATCGGCCGACCGACGGTGGCCGGCTTCCTCTGTTTTGTTTACGTTTTCTCCTCTGTTTTAACAGAGGAGAAAATAACATGGGAATCGGGTATATCCCGATTCCCTTTTTCTCTTTTTTTTTTTATAAATAATATATATAATTATATTTATATAATTATATATAATTATTTTATGATATATATTTCATATAATACCATATATATATATATCTATACATTTAAAATCAAATACTATATATATTTATATATTATATATTTATATACAAAAATGTATTATAATAACATACATATGTATTTATTTAACATAAAATAGTATATATATCATTTTATAATATATACTATATTTCATATATACATATGTATTTATATAAAAACATATCAAAATATATTTATATAATCTAATCATATAAATATATAATATATGCATTTTATTTCATTTAATTTGGATTTTCTTAATATCCATTTATTTCTCCTTTTTATTTCCTATTTAATTTGGATTTCCATTATCCAAATTAAATTTCCTCTCTTCATTATTTTTCATGATTTCTCATCTTATACTTATTTCCACTTATCTGTTTTCTTTAATATTAATTTCTAATATTAATAATTTCCAATAAATGGAAAATTTGCGGTTATCACATTCTCCCCACCTTAAGAAATTCGGTCCTCCGAATTTGGCTTAATTCAGAAGGTGGTATATGCCGTATACTTACGACTTCTGATCTCTAGTTCATCCTCCAAGTCATACTGTCAGTACACTTTCAACATCAAGAATACTTTAGACCACTACATGCTGTCTTTCATCATATATGTGTCTATACTCCCGTAAGTTCATTTCTCAAATCGAGAGTTATTCACTTTTACTCTTTTCACATAAGAGTCCATGCACAATGTTTTTCATGTCACAGCTGCTCTATGCTGTTCATCATCCATTTTTCTCACTTAGTGCCAAGTCGATATAGTTTAAAACTATCAATTACATATGTCAGTCAGTTGTATGTAATTGTCCCAACAGCTTATACATCTCATGCACGCGCTCTCCCAATATCATGGAGCGTTTACATCTCACGCTCATATATGTATATATCAGTATGGAGCGGTGCTATCAATACACTTGGGATCTCAAAGCCTTTTGCTATTTCTCATTAAGCATATGACAACTCAGAGACTCCCATCACATGTAAGGCTCACTGGAACTGTACATACACATTAACACCGTTCAACACTAATACTTTGACTACAGCACTAGAAAATCTAAGAGTCTGATAATGGAAAGTGATTTTATTTAGATCATCAGTCTTTAATCACTTCCATATCATCATCTCTCTTTTGGACTCTTTATTGTCCTCAATATTCATTTTATCAAAACGACATTTCACTTGCAAACTTTATTCTGGATTATCTCTTACAATTACCAATCATGAGACAATCATATTCTCTTCATGTAGTATAGTCTTTAAATCTCTTTTCATAATCTAGATTCCAAAATTGAATCCTCAATTTATACATTTAATCACCACATCATCTATATACTTCTACCGTTTCTATCATGTTACGATGGTTATATGTATAATCATTTTTCATTTACATATTGGCAGTAAACATATCAATTATCTTACTCCTTGGAGTATCATTAATTTCATTTATCAAATCTGACTTAATTTTACATCTCGACACAGTTATGTGATAACCAACACAAATCACTTTCAGTCTTACCTTCGGGAACTATTTCATATTGATGTTCCCTTCTCATCATGCAATTTATTTCCTTATTCCACTTTCATTTTTGGTTTTCATATTCCCACTTTTATCTTTTCATATATATATATATATATATATATATATATATATTCATCCTTTTAGTCGATTTTCTCGATTGGTATGGTACTATACTGCTAAGATCTCGTAAAATCTTGCATACCATCTTTTCTTTACACATATCCATTTACCGACTTTAACTTCTTTCTTTAATTACATCACATAAGTAGAGCAGCTAATCTCATTACTCTTTTATAGATTGGCAGTAATATCTAGCAAGACTCATTAATCTCGTATCTCAATCATTATCTCTATATCGTAGACAAATTCACTGTCATCCGGTCATCCCGAGATCATATATCTCAAGAGGAGATACTATCTAGCCACATCTCTTATTTGCCAATCTTAACACAATTTCACAGTCTTTAAGAGTTTAAGAGTTATACCACAATGCTGCTCATGTTTCATTTGTACTTTAGGCTCTATTAGCATTTCATCAATTTACTCATGTATGGATGCCTCATTCTTTAGGTTTATATACCTCACAAGGTAAATCATTAACCTTGTAACCTCAATAGGAACTCGTAAAATTCACTCCGAGTTTCTAATTATAATCTTACAGACATCAATCTCCAATCTTTTATCCAAGGACGCTTTATACCAAGACAGGTCTTATAAAACTCCTCATGGATATCGAATCAGATCCATAAGACATCTATTCCATAATGTAGATGAATATTTGTTCTTCAAAAGAACTTTATTAATGATAGGAATTTAATACATCCTTTTTATTCATCTAATTTTCAATATCATCTGTGCTTCTCTCACTTACACTTATACAGATAACTTTCTTATCCACAATTTATGTTATCGGTATTGCCATCAATCACACCTTATACACATGCACTTCATTATTCTTTCATTTTCTAGAGTGGATTTCTTAAGCTTTTGGATTCTCCTAAGTTTTCCGATATAAGCTTAGAATCAGGTTTCATATTCAAAATCGAGTCAAAGTTATCCCGATTCCTCCAATTTATATAATTCTAGAAGTTCCATCGAAATTCAAATCCGATGCTTTCTTCAATCACACCTTTCTTATTAATTCGGACATTTCATCCTCATGCCATTAATAATTCCATTACTATCAATGAATTCAAGATTAACTTGATTTCCTCACTATTCAAAGCTTTGCCCAACATAGGGGCATTTTTGTCATTTCGACATTTATTTCTTTCTCCTCAGTACACATTTAGATCAATGATCTGATCATCTATATGTTGATAGTACCTCTTCTCGTACTAATATCAGCAATTTGAGATCTTATTCGATTTCGACAGAGAATTCCACTAAAATCTATAATTGAATTATTTTGTATATAATGTAGCTTTACATCATCAATTTCTCTGTCAAATCACTCAAATCAAACTTCTGTTGGTTTATTTTAACTCCCTGTAAAATTTCAGAGGTAGGGGTATTTTGGTCATTTTTGGCCAAAAATTTTCTCTCTCTTCAAATTACCCTCAATCGGTGATCTTAAAGTCTATTTAATGATGATATGTCATTCCCCTCCTTATATCATCACTTTCAGGTCTCAGTTCGGTTCGGACCGTAAAGTACTGGTGGGGCCCTCACCGAGTCCTTTCGATTCCTTACCGAACAGGCCTTCAAATAAATTTTAAGATCACAAATTTTCTGGTAATTTCTGAGCCTATTTTCTTCTTTAACATTTTCAATTTATACTTTCTCACTCCCTTTAAATTATTTTACTCTATTTACAATCATTTATTTTCTCTATATATTCAGACAACACAGTACTACCGGAGATGTTTAACACTTTTCCTTCCAAAAGTATTCACAGACATCAGGCCAACCATGCTCTGATACCATTAAACCTGTCACATCCCGTTACCGTATTTTTCACCTTATTTTACACGATTCCTTCGGTTGGGCTGTCTGTGATACTTCACTTTTACTAACTGTTAAACAAATGTACAGTACATTGTTTATATTATACACATCCCCTATCTTAATTAATCAGATAAGTAGTACTGCAGATATGTCTAAATACAGAAATAAATGATCATACCTCATACAAATCAGTAGGTCTGTCACATTGTCCTTTGTGTACAGCCGTGATCGACAATCAGTTGATCTCACAATCATTAAAACCTGAAATGTTTAAAATTAAGGGGTGAGCAAACCACGGCTCAGTAAGAGAGTTATATGTCACACTTGATATTCAGCTATCTATATGCTGAAAATATTTTTTTTCTTCACTTTCTTTAAAATCTTCCTAACTGGCTCTAGGCACACATGTAGGAAGGATACTATAGTCGGCTAGGGATCCAGATAGAATAAGGTAGGTATTTTAGAATACCATACTTGTCCCGGAACCTAGAAGCAACTGTAGAGAATATTAATTTTGTTGTTTCAAAACGATATAATTTTCGTTTTTCCACAGAGTAAACCACTTGTTCCTTTCCACTTCAGTATACTTTAAAACACTTGACAGTTCAGTAATAAAAACAGTGGTTTACTTCTCTTCTCTTCTCTTCAGTACAGTAAAAACAGTACAGTACAGTGATTTGCAAATATCAAATCATTGGATAATTACTTCTTCGATTTTCTTTATCTTAGAAATAATTCTTATGTTACTCTTTTAGAATAAACATTTATTTCTCTTTTCAAATCAATAACCGTATCGTACTAAGCCTCATAAGAAATGCATTTAAAATAGTCATAGTATCGATATATGCAGAAAACAAATGCCATAATAATGCATTTCATACTTTAAATCATTGTATGAATTCTTTAATGCATATATCTAAAATTCATACTTGTTTCAAACATGCATCATACTTTAGAAACTTAACATCATAATTAATAAAACTTTTCATACAATTCATGGAGACTAGGCAAAATCATATAGCAAGTATGCGGTCATGACACTTACTTCTTCCTCCGAAGAGGGAATGGAATACCTATGGCCATGGTATGGGCTGTAGACCTGATCAGAGTCGTACAGCGAACATGCACCACGAAGGACCAACATACCCACAAAGGATGAAAACATACACAATGTGGGCGAGAACATGCACGACGTGGGCTAAACATATGCCACAAGGGACGGAAACATGCACAATGTGGCAAGCATGACAAGCAATAACATAAACTATAGGAAAGCCTTAGTCTCAAAACTTACTTACATACCATCGATATAAAATAGTAAGGACCGGACGTGCCAGGGTCTAAGTTAACCTAGGGTTTGCCACTCCGATACCTTTTTCGAAAAACATATACTTAAATCATACAACTGATATAAAATAGTAAGGACCGGGCGTGCCAGGGTCTAAGTTAGCCTGGGGTGTGCCACTCCGATACCTTTTTTCGGAAAACATATACTTATAAAATTATTGGAAAATATGCATAGAAATCATAAATTCGTTTAGCTAATTATCACAAGACTATGGAATTTAATTTCAGAACGAAATTCATGTTTTAAACATTTCTTTATAAATTGCGATGAAGACAGTTTGAAAAATCATCACTGAACATATAAAAAGGTAAAACTGTCCTTTTTCCACCATAAAACATATATGCATGTTTTTCTGTGCGTTTAATTGAAAACATAATTTTATAATTATCGGAATTCAAATAAATTATTTTTATACTTTATGAAAATAAAATATTTATTTTCTAAATTTAAATTCTCATCACCATGTTTTCTTTTAAAAACAAATGTAGGGACCTTTAGTCTCGAAATCATAATTATTCATCATTTCTTAACCTTTATGGAATATTCATAATTAATTATTTCCATAATCAAAACCACAAAGGTTTTCTGTAAAATCAAGTGAATATTTGTAAAAATATTCACTTCAGTCTCTTTTTCATTTTCATTTCGTTTCACGTGAAATATCACCTATCGGAGTAAATTTAGGTGATTTCCTTTTTCACCATTTTCAAAACATGAATATTTTAAAACTAATTATCAATATATTCATGTTTTATGAAAACTAATCGATTTCTCGATTTTCATGTTAGAAATCGTTTCACGTGAAATCAAATCTTTTATTTTGGTTTTCGATGATTTTCGGTAAATTTCAGTAATTTTTTCGATAATTTTTCGGCATTATAACGGCTACCGATTTGGTTAGCCTCCTGCACGAAAATACAGTTTATATTTTCAACCGGTGTTTCATCACAATTTCATCTGATAAACCATCACACTATAAAACCGATAGTTATCAATAGCATTTATAAAATTAAATGCAATTTAAAAACATGGCCGAATATCCTTACAAGCGGCACATGTCTCCCTTACCTGTTTCGGGTCGGCGACTGCCTCTCGAAGGTCGCGCCTGTGTTCACCTCGCCCGATTCCATTGGCTCGGTCATCGAGGGAATTTTCGTTTCCTGTAATTCCCGGGTTTCTGAATTCTCGAGATTTCTCGTAATTTCCAAAATTCTCCTTTTTCTCCCTCTTTCTTCTTTTTCCTCTTTTCTTTCTTCCTTTTTCTCTTTTCTTTTCTTTCTCTTTCTTTTCTTTTTCTTTTTCTTTTTCTTTTTTTTTCTTTTCTTTTTCTTTCTCTTCCCGTCAGACCGGTTACCCCCCTTCACCGCCGGTTCTCCTCCGGCGACCGGTTCTCCGGCGGTTCAGGTGCCCTTTAGCTGGCCGACGGCACGGCGAGTCCGCTGGTGGTCTCCGTTCGGCCTGGATCGACGGTACGGCGGCGGATCTACTCGGTTTACCTTCGGTCTCTTCTCCTCCTCCGTCGGCGTTCCTCCGCCGTTCACCGCCTAAACCGTGGCCTCCATCCTCTTCCTCTTTCCCCGGCGATGCTTCGGTGGCAGTGGCGGCAACCAATTCCGCCGGTACCGCCGGTTTCCATTTTCTTTTCTCTTCCGATTTTCCGCCGGTTTTTCCTTCGTTTCCGTTTCTGTTTTCTTTCTTCTTCCGCCTCGGGTCACCGTCGTTCGCTTCTCCTCTCACCGGCGACGTCGCGCTCCTCTCCTTTCTCCCTCGATCGGCCGACCGACGGTGGCCGGCTTCCTCTGTTTTGTTTACGTTTTCTCCTCTGTTTTAACAGAGGAGAAAATAACATGGGAATCGGGTATATCCCGATTCCCTTTTTCTCTTTTTTTTTTTATAAATAATATATATAATTATATTTATATAATTATATATAATTATTTTATGATATATATTTCATATAATACCATATATATATATATATATCTATACATTTAAAATCAAATACTATATATATTTATATATTATATATTTATATACAAAAATGTATTATAATAACATACATATGTATTTATTTAACATAAAATAGTATATATATCATTTTATAATATATACTATATTTCATATATACATATGTATTTATATAAAAACATATCAAAATATATTTATATAATCTAATCATATAAATATATAATATATGCATTTTATTTCATTTAATTTGGATTTTCTTAATATCCATTTATTTCTCCTTTTTATTTCCTATTTAATTTGGATTTCCATTATCCAAATTAAATTTCCTCTCTTCATTATTTTTCATGATTTCTCATCTTATACTTATTTCCACTTATCTGTTTTCTTTAATATTAATTTCTAATATTAATAATTTCCAATAAATGAAAAATTTGCGGTTATCACAGAATCCAAAAAGCTTAGAAAATAACTCTGAAAAAAATTGTGAATAATGAAATTCACTTATATAAGGATAATCGATAGAAATACAGATGATGTGATTGAGGATGAATTAAATGGTGAATTAAATTCCTATTATGAAATAAAGTTATTATGAAGAATATATAATCATCTATATGGAATTGATGCCTTATTGAGTTTAATCGGAGATGTATAAGGAGCTTATAAGACCAATCTCTGTACAAGGCATCACTAGATGAAAAGTTGGAAATTGATGGTCATAAGATGATAATAATTAAAACTCGATATAATTTTTACGAGTTCCTATTGAGGTTTACAAGGTTAATGAAATACCTTGTGAGATATGAGCTTAATGAATGAGGCAACCATATATGAATAAAAGAATGGGACATCGATACAGTCTAAGGCACAAATGGAAAATGCGCAGCCTAGTGGTATAACCCCGTAGACTCTTAAAGACAGTGAATTATATGTTAAGTATGGAAAATAGAAGATTTAGCTAGACAGTATCTCTTTCTAAGATATATGATCTCGAAATACAGAGCGACGTGGATCTGTCTATGATGAAGAGATAATGATTGAGATACATAATGAACTGGGTCTAGCTAAATACTATTGCCAGTCTATGGAAGAGTTATTGGGTTAGCTGCTCTACTGATGTGACTAATAAGTAAGGAAGTTGAGGTAAATAAGAGTAAATATGGTACTTGAGATGTTAAAAGAGTTTAATAGTGGAATATGTTATCACTAAAGAAAAGTGACTGAAATGATGATAAAGGAAAGGATGAATATGTCATAAGAGGAAAGTACATGATGAAGAGGGAACACGAATATGAAATAGTTCCTGAATTTAAAACTAAAAGTGATTTTGTGGTTATCACATGATTATGTCTAGATGTAAAATCGAGCCAAACTCGATAGAGGAAAAGTAATTAAACTCAAAGAAGTAAAGAAAATGATTTACATTTTACTGCCAGTAATATCAATGAAAAATGATAAATATATATATACACATTCCTCGAAATGGTGAAATTGTATGGATAACAAGGTGACAAAATTGAAGATTTTATTAGTCACCTATGGAATATGAATTAAGAAAAGATTTCATGCTAAGGTATATTCTAAAATCTAAGTGATATAGAGTATACCATAAAAATAAGAGAGGTAATGATGAGATTACATGGAAAGAGATATAGAGAGAAAATGATGAGTAATGGTAAAGTCTGCATGTCACGACTCGAAGGCCAATGACATCCACTTAACATACACTTATCGCTTTTGAAAAATTACGAACCAAATTTTTCCTTTTTCTACTTACGGTTTGTATTCGGTGTTAGTGCAGTATCTAGATCAAATCTTGTCCTATTAATATTATTTCTTGTTCTATGTCATCCTTCTCAAGTGATTCTTATGAATTTAGCCTTATTTACTATTTCAAAAGAAACGGGTCGAAAACCTCCCCTTTGTATTTTATCAATTTCCTCAGGTAAAATTTCCTGCATTAAAACACATTTTAAATCACACGACATAGCCAGCTGTTGTTTCTCCACAGTTCATACAATCAAGTATCTCAAGCTACTCAAGAGTTTAACCATTAATAAGTTCGCATCTATCACTTTATATATCATTAAAAATATACATTAGAACCCGGATCAGACTCGATAATCACCTAGACTCACATAATCATCTAATACGATCCAAAGCTACATCCCATATACTTTCCTAGTACTGTGAAATTAAAGTACATTTGACTATCAAAATGATATACGAGTAGTATACCTCAAAAATGCAAAAGCGAGGCCCGGAGAACGCAAACGAGTACCACTACTAGGTACAGTTCCCAGGAGCCTATACGAACCTAAGCCAGCTGTCAACTCGTAAGATCTGTAGATATTTAAATTTAAGGGGGTGAGCAAATCCACGGCTTAGTAAGTAGTTTAAATAAGTACATACTAGTCTCATATCGTAAAACACGATCATACATGCTTGAGTTATTGTGAGATAGCATGTATGGATTATACTAAGGTTTATTACCATTCCGTACGTACACATACGTCATAAACTTGTTCATGCTTTCATTCCATTCTTAAATTCACAAGGCATCATTCTTTTTATCAGTATGACTACGTGTGGAAGAAAACGAACATTCAAGTAGCATATGTTCAAGTGGCATATATAAACATGATCCAATAATCGAAAGAAACGAACATTCAAGTAGCACACGTTCAAGTGGCATATATAAACATAACTCAATAATTGAAAGAAACGAACATTCAAGTAGCACACGTTCAAGTGGCATATATAAACATAACCCAATAATCGAAAGAAACGAACGTTCAAGTAGCGCATGTTCAAGTGGCATATATAAACATAATCCAATAATTACACACATCATATGTCATATGCATAAGATCTATTCCATCCTTCGACATTCGTCGCATTCACGAATCACAATTATTTACTTTTCGTCACAATATCCTACGATTTCTCATATTTCGTCGGAACTCGTGTAACACTTAGTTCCAGAAGGATTCTAGAGGTGGCTCACACGGTACAGAAATCGAGTCTTTGCTTGGTTGGGCCTTTAGTACATCGAAACTCGTGTAGCACTTAGTTCCCGAAGGACTCTAGAGGTGGCTCCTACGGTTCAGAATTCGAGTCTTTGCTCGGTTGGACCTTTAGTACATCGAAACTCGTGTAGCACTTAATTCTCGAAGGACTCTAATGGTGGCTCCCACGGTTCGGAACTCAAGTCTTTGCTCGGTTGGGCCTTTAGTACATCGAAACTCGTGTAGCACTTAGTTCCCGAAGGACTATAGAGGTGGCTCCCGCGGTTCGAAATTCGAGTCTTTGCTCGGTTGGGCCTTTAGTACATCGAAACTCGTGTAGCACTTAGTTCCCGAAGGACTCTAGAGGTGGCTCCCATGGTTCGGAACTCAAGTCTTTGCTCGATTTGGCCTTTAGTTTTCCTAGCTTTCGACAAATATAACTAGGTGCTGATTAGGGTCCATTGACTCAACATCGGGAGCGATATGTATATTTAGTACACAAATCACATGTCCATACTCAAAGCATAACAATATGTTAACATGTTCAGTAATCATAAGAGAGCCATAACACATAACACATTACACCATTCACAGCAAAAATCACTTTTCAAATAAGCACATTTCGTAGGCACATTATGTTCGATTTAAAAATCGTACCATACTTATTCTATTTGTCTTACCCGTAATATCCAACCAATATCCTATATAAATTTAATTAATTATTTAATGAGGGTTCTTTCATCTCTTACGAGATGATACTAGTAAGATTTATTTAACCCACTTACCTCGATGCTTGGTAGGTTACTTTTCCTCGATCCTCAAACTCGAGCTAAACTCCTACACCGCTCCAAATTCACTACAATTAAATCAAATGATGTTTCAATAACATGTCTTAATTACGTTTTGATCACATATCAATTGTATATCTCAGAATCTAAACTTTTTCATCTCATTTCTTTGGCAAGGAACTAAATTCTTTATGTGTCTCGCCAAACATTACCTATTCGATTTAATAACTCTTTACTTTATATTCTTTATAAGATGATAAGAGGTTTATTAACTTGTATACGCTATTTTCCCTTCGTTATACATATATATATATATTTATATATAATCAAATAGTTATATAATTATAACTATATCTTAAACACTTATACAATTATACTAGAAATTATATCTCAACTAATCCCATTTGTTTTCTTAGTGTAAAAATTATGCTTAGATACAGTTGTATAAATATCATACAATTGATATTTATTTTTATAGATGATACATATATGTTTATTTATTCGTTTATTATTTTCATCTCTATCTTTCATATTTCCATCTCACTAACTTAACTTTATTTTGCTTGCTCACATGCTAAAACACACTTCTAAAAATCAAAGTCATGTACGTTAATTACTATCACCAAGCTTAACTCTTTTCTTTTCCTTGTTTCATACTTGCCTCCAAGTAAATGATATAAATATAAATATATATATATATATATATATATATATATATATATACTTAGTTAACATCCAAGCATTGTCAAGTAAGAAATTAGAGATAGAGCCTTGGTGTAATTATAATTGTATAATTATACAATTATATATATATATATATAATTGTATAATTATACAATTATAATTACACCAAGGCTCTATCTCTAATTTCTTACTTGACAATGCTTGGATGTTAACTAAGTATCCAATATATTTGTAAATATATATATTTATATATATATATATATATATATATATATATATATATATACATATATACATTCATCCCCCATATAGATATCTATCAATATAATTATATTTGTGCACCCATTTATGTATATACCTATGTATATATATATATATATATATATATATATATATATATATATATACATACAATTTACTTTTAATGGTATATCATTATATTGGTCAAAGACATGTAAGACGTAGACCTGTAGATGCTCCAGTTAGGAGAATAGAGGCTATGGATGTTGAGAGAAGGGTTAAAACTAGAGGAAGACCGAAAAAGACTTGAAAGGAAGTAATTTGGAAAGACATGGAGGTTTTAGAATTAGATGAGCAAATGGCCTTGAATAGGAATTTATAGAGGCAGAGAATACATATGGACGATCTAACATGATTTTAGATATTGATTCATATAGCCTACCCCAATCTATTGGGATAAAGGCTCTGATGATGATGATGATGATGATCATTATATTGGTCAAAATGATATATGTATGTGCACATATATGTACATATAGATATCAATTATTTATTACCATTTCCACTTCATCTAAACAACTATATTCACATAACTTTTTAAATCAAGAGAGCATTCCTAATTCTCCATGCACACTAAATGTGACAACCGTAAATTTTCTATTTATTTGGAAATTATAAATATTGGAGAAAATAAATCAGTGGAAATAAATAAATAAAAGATTGAGAACGGGATATTGGTGAAAAATCCCGAGAATTAAGAAAAAGGAACGGATAATGAAAAATCCTAGTGAAGGAAAATAAGATGAGAAATTCGGAAAATAATGAACGAGAAAATTTAATTTGGATAAATGGAAATCCAAATTAAATAAGAAATTGAAAAAGAAAATATATATTGTAAATACAATATATATTTTATTATTACATTTATATAGATATATATAAATGTTATTTAATTTAAAGTATATAAATACATACATATATATATTGATATTAGAGATATATATTTTGTTTATACACAATATATATCTTTATATATTTAAAATATACATAGTACTAAATAATATATATAATAATATTATTATATGTATTATGTATATACGATATATGTATATATAATTAAAGGAATTAAAAAAAAAGAGAAACAGAAAAGAACAGAGGAAGGATCGGGACAACCCCGACACCTTCCCAGCCATTACCGTCGGTGGCGGAGATGCCACCGCCGGCAAGGGAAAAAGGAAGAGACGGCGCCGACCAGCGAGGAGAAGACGACCGGCGCCGGAAAGGAAAGAAACGGAAGCGGAAACAAAAGGCGAAACCCGACGGAAGTGAGAAGGAGAAGAGAAGAGAAAGTGGCGGCGCCGGCCAAACCGGCCACTGCCACTGCCACCGAAGCTTCACCAGAGGGAGAGGAAGACGATGGAGGCCACGGTTCAGGTGAAGAACGGCGGAGGACGGCCGACGGAGGAGGAGAAGAAACCGAACCAAAACCGAGTAGATCCGCCACCGTGCCGTTGATTCGTGACGAACGGAGGCAAGATCCGGCTTCGCCGTGGTGCCGGCCAGCTTTGGAGCCGCCGAACCGCCGGAGAACTGGCCACCGGAGGAGAACCGGCGGTGAAGGAGGCAGACCAGTCCGGCGGAAAAAGAAAAGAAAAAGGAAAAAGAAAAAGAAAAGAAAAGAGAAAAAGAAAGAAGGAAGAAAAAGAAGAAAGACAAAGAGAAAAGGAATTCCAGGAATTTGGAGAATTCCCGAGAATTCAAAAATTACGGGAATCCCGAGAATTACGGGAATCGGTAAGAAATCCCGAAAAATAGTAAATTATTTAAATAATTTATTTATTTAAATAATTGTGGAAAAATTCTAAATTTTAGAATTTAATTTCCAGAAAATTTCCTCGATGACCGAGCCGATGGAATCGGGCGAGGTGAACACGGGCGCGACCTTCGAGAGGCAGTCGCCAACCCGAAATAGGTAAGGGAGACATGTGCCTCCTGTAAGGATATTCGGTCACATGTTTTAAATTATGCATTTAATTTATAAATGCAATTTATAATGATTGGTTTGAAATTTATGGTGATTTATTGGTTTAAAATTGTGGTAAAGTACTGGTTGAGAAAATATAAACTGTATTTTCCGTGCAGGAGGCTAGCCAATCGGTAGCCGTTATACTGCCGAAAAATTATCGAAAAATTACTGAAATTACCGAAAATCACCGAAAACCATAATAAATGATTTGATTTCACGTGAAACGATTTTCAGGCACGAAAATCGAGAAATCAAGTAAATTTCATAAAACATGAATATAGTGATATTTAATTATAAAATATTCATGTTTTCGAGAATGGTGAAAAGGAAATCATCGAAAATTCACCCGATAGGTGATATTTCACGTGAAACGATGATAAAAATGAAAAAGAGACTAAAGTGAATATTTTTATAAATATTCTTAAATATTCACTTGATTTAATATAAAACCTTTATGGTTTTAATTGTGAGATAAATAATTATATAAATTTCATAAAGGTTAAGAAATGATGAAAAACTATGATTTCGAGACTAGAGGTCTATACACGTGTTTTAGAAAGAAACATGGTTATGTGATTTATGAATTTGGAAAAATAAATATTTTATTTTTCATAAATTATTGAAAACCATGTTTTCAAGTGAAAGCACGGAAAAGCGTGCATAAGTGTTTTACGGTGGAGAAAAGACAGTTTGGACCTTCTATACTTTCAGTGATGATTTTTCAAACTGTCTTCATCGTATAGAAAACATGATATATACCTTTATGAAATAATTTGAAAAATGTTATTTATTTTATAAATTTCATAAAGGTGATTATATTTACATGTGAGTCTTATGAATATTTGATTTAAGGTGTTTAAAAATCCATAAAGGCTATGGTACGGCTTATACTGTTTTGAGACTTTAGGCCCTGAGTTCATGCATTATTATTCATGTATTTGCGTGACCCACCTGGGGCGGTGGCTCGAGTCGATGGACCAACGGGTGCACCTCAGGGTGTCACAAGGCTGATGGACCCGCCAAGTCATCAGAGGTCTCGAGGTCACTTGGCAAGTGGACCCGAGGACCACCTATAGATTATGGCCATAGATCTAGCAGAGATAGCCGTGAGGGGCAATGGCCTACGGGTGCACCCCAAAAGCGGACGACTTGTGTTCTTGAGGGAACAATGAGAGCATGATTTATTTGATGCCTAGTCTCACACACTGATTACTGTTTATTGAAAAGATTTACGGAATCCTATTTACTGTATTGTATTGTTTACTGTACTGATCACTGGTTACTGTTTACTGATGAAAAATCGTACCAAAATACTGTGTTTACAGAACTGTATTGTACACTGAAATGGTAGCCACTGATTACTATTTTACTGAACTTAAGGCTACCATTTACTGTTTACTGAACTGAAAGCTATCATATACTATTTACTGAATTGGTAGCTACTGTTTACTGTTACTGATTGAACCGTATCGAGAAACTGTTTTACTGAGTACCGAATATACTGTTTTGTTTAACTGTACGATACGGTTGTTGATTTGAAAAGAGAAATAAATGTTTATTCTAAAAGAATAACGTAAGAATTATTTCTAATATAGAAATAATCGAAGAAGTGTTTATCCATTGATTGGATATTCACAAATCACTGTACTGAAGAGAAGAGAAGTAAACCACTGTTTTACTATTGAACTGTCACGTGTTTTAAAGGACAGTGAAGTAAAAAGAAATAAATGGTTTACTTTGTGAAAAAAAATAAGAATCATATTGTTTTGAAAAAAAATGGATTTAGTATTCTCTACAGTTGCTTCTAGGTTCCGGAACAAGTATGGTATTCTAAAATACCTACCTTACTCTATCCGGATCCCTAGCCGACTCTAGTATCCTTCCTACATGTGAGCCTAAAGCCAGCTAAGAAGATTTTAAAAAAAAAATATTTTCAGCATATAGATAGCTGAATATCAAGTGTGACATATAACTCTCTTACTGAGCCGTGGTTTGCTCACCCCTTAATTTTAAACATTTCAAGTTTTAAAGATTGTGAGATCAATTGATTGTGGATCACGTTTGTACACAAAGGACAATGTGACAGACCGATTGATTTTTATGAGGTACGATCATTTATTTTCTGTATTTAGACATGTCTGCAGTACTACTTATCTGATTAACTAAGATAGGGGATGTGTATAATATAAACAATGTTATGTAAATTTGTTTAACAATTAGTAAAGTGAAGTATCACAGATAGCCCAACCGGATGAATTGTGTAAAATAAGGTGAAAAATGTGGTAACGGGTCGTTACAGATTTAATGGTATCAGAGCATGGTTGGTTTGATGTCTGTGAATACTTTTGAAAGGAAAAGTGTTAAACATCCCCGGTAGTACTGTGTCGTCTGAATACATAGAGAAAATAAATGATTGTAAATTGAATAAAATAATTTAAAGGGAGTGAGAAAGTATAAATAGAGAATATTGAAGAGAAATAATAGGCTCAGAAATTACCAGAAAATTGGTGATTCTTATAATCTATATGAAGGCCTGTTGGGTAAGGACCAGTAAAGGACTCGGTGAGGGCCCCACCAGTACTTTACGGTCTGAATCGAACTGAGACCTGAGAATGATGGTATGAAGGAGGGAAATGACATATTATCATTAAATAGACTTTAAGATCACCGATTGAGGGTAATTTGAAGAGAGAGGAAATTTTTGACCAAAAATGACCAAAATACCCCTACCTCCAAAATTTTACTAGGAGTCAGAATAGACCAACAGAGGTTGGATTTGATTGATTTGACAGAGAAATTGATGAAATAAAGCTGAATTACAGGCAGAATAATCCAAGTTGGATTTTAGTGAACTTTTTTGTCGAAATTGAATAAGATCTTAACGGTTGATATTAGTATGAGAAGGATACTATCAGCACATAGATAATCAGCTCATTGATTTAAATGTATACTGAGGAGAAAGAAATTAATGTCAAAATGACGAAAATGCCCCTATGTTGGGCGAAGTTTTGAATAGTGATAAAACCAAGTGATCTTGAATCCATTGATAGAAATGGAGTTATTAATGGCATAGAGGATGTCATATGAATATAGCGATCCCTATTACTGATTCCACTGACACTTAGATTTCGGACGCGGCTGTGAGTGACCTAGTGAACGGGCTGGGCCTCACGATAGATCCTTGAGGGGGCTAGTGTGCTCGCCAAAAGAGGACGGTATATATATATGTATAGGCGGACGGCGGACGGGCCGAGGCCTTATATGATGCGATCCGATAAGAGTGTAGTGGGATGTTGCAAGATGATTGGCCCGGTTATTGATTATGAGGGCTTGAATTAAGAGTGTATTGAATGGGATCGTTGAATATTATGAAAAGTGAAATGAATACAAAAAATGACTGAGAAAGTGAATAGTACAAATAATGAAATCAAGGTGGATAATATTTCAAAATGATTTGAATATTAAATGTTTTTACCTTGAAGATATATATAGTGAAAATGATAGGACATGAGATGAAATGTCCGAAATAATAAGAGATGTGTGACTAAAGAAAATATCGGATATGATCCCCGATAAATTTTTCAGAGTTGTATAGATTGGAGAAATCGAACTAACATTGGCTCGGTTGATGATATGAAATCTAATTTTGAGCTTATATCGGAAATGTAGAAAAAGTCCGAAAGCTTAAGAATTAACTCTGGAAGATGAGTGAATAATGAAATTCACTGATAAAAGTATGATTGATGAAAATACAGATAATGTTATTTGAGGTTAATGAAGTTATTTGTATAAGTGAGAATGAAAGAAGCACAGATGACCTTGATATGTAGATGAATTAAAGGATATAGTAAATTCCTATTTTTAATAAAGTTCTTGTGAAGAACAAGTGACCATCTACATGAAAATGGACGCTTTATTGATCTAATCAAAGATATATGAGGAGTTATAAGACTAGCCTCAATACAAAGCGTCATTAGATAAAAGATTAGAGATTGATGTTCATGAGATAATGATTTGAACTCGATAAACTTAATACGAGTTCCTATGGAGATCTATAAGCCTAAAGAATGAGGCATCCATATGAGCGTAAATTGAGGAGATATTAATAGAGTCTAAGGTACAAATGGAACAGGAGCAGTACTATGATATATAATCTTTTAAACTCTCAGAGACTGTGGACTTATGTTAAGATTGGCGAATAAGAGACGTGGCTAGACAATATCTCTTTCTGGGATATATGATCTTGAGATGACAGAATGACAGTGAATCTGTCTATGATAGAGAGATAATGATTGAGATACGAGATTAATGAGTCTAGCTAGATACTACTGCCAGTCTATAAAAGAGTGATGAGACTAGCTGCTCTACTAATGTGATATAATTAAAGAAAGAAATTTAAGTCGGTAAATGGAAAAGTGTAAAGAAAAGATGGTATGCAAGATTTTAAAAGATCTTAGCAGTATAGTACCATACCAATTGAGAAAACTGACTAAAAGGATGAGAGTAAAAATATGAAAACAAAAATGAAAGTGGAATAAGGAAATAAGCTGCATGATGAGAAGGGAACATCAATATGAAACAGTTCCCGAAGGTAAAACTGAAAGTGATTTGTGTTGGTTATCACATGACTGTGGCAAGATGTAAAATCAAGCCAAATTTGATAAGCGAAATTAATGATACTTAAAGGAGTAAGATAATTGATATATTTACTGTCAGTATATAAATGAGAAATGTTTGTACATATAACCACCGTAACATGATAGAAACGGTGGAAGTATATAGATGATGTGGTGATTAAATATATAAATTGAGGATTCAATTGTGGAATCTAAATTATAAAAAGAAATTTAAAGACCATACTACATGAAGAGAACATGATTGTCTCTTGATTTATGATTGTAAGAGATAATCCATAATAAAGTCTGCAAGTGAGATGCAGCCTTAATGAAATAAAAGTGAAAATGAATATTGTGAGCAATAAAGAGTCCAACAGAGAAATAATGATATGGAAGTGATTAAAGACTGATGATCTAAATAGAATCACTTTCCATTATCAGACTCTTAGATTCTCTAGTGCTGTAGTTAAAGTATAAGTGTTAAACGGTGTGAATGTGTATGTACAGTTCCAGTGAGCCTTACATGTGATGGGAGTCTCTGAGTTGCCATATGCTTAATGAGAAATAGCAAAAGGCTTCGAGATCCCAAGTGTACTGATAGCACCGCTCCATACTGATATATATATATATATGAGCGTGAGATGTAAACGCTCCATGATATTGAGAGAGCGTGTGCATGAGATGTATAAGCTACTGGGACAATTACATATAACTGACTAATATGTGTAATTGATAGTTTTAAACTATATTGACCTGGCACTAAGTGAGAAAAATGGAGGATGAATAGCATGGATCAGCTACGATATGAAAAATACTGTGCATGGACTCTTATATGAAAAGAGTAAAAGTGAATAACTCCCGATTTGAGAAATGAACTTACAGGAGTATAGACATATATGATGAAATACAGCATGTAGTGGTCTAAAGTATTCTTGATGTTGAAAATGTACTGGCAGTATTACTTGGGGGATGATCAAATAGATAAAGTCGTAAGTATACGGTATGTACCACCTTTGGACTTAAGTTAAATTCGGAGGACCGAATTTCTTAAGGTGAGGAGAATGTGACAACCGTAAATTTTCCATTTAATTGGAAATTATAAATATTGAAGAAAATAAATCAGTGGAAATAAATAAATAAAAGTTTGAGAACGGGATATTGGTAAAAAATTCCGAGAATTGAAAAAAAGGAACGGATAATGAAAAATCCTAGTGAAGGAAAATAAGATGAGAAATTCGGAAAATAATGAACGAGAAAATTTAATTTGGATAAATGAAAATCCAAATTAAATAAGAAATTGAGAAAGAAAATATATATTGTAAATACAATATATATTTTATTATTACATTTATATAGATATATATAAATGTTATTTAATTTAAAGTATATAAATACATACATATATATTGATATTAGAGATATATATTTTGTTTATACACAATATATATCTTTATATATTTAAAATATACATAGTACTATATAATATATATAATAATATTATTATATGTATTATGTATATATGATATATGTATATATAATTAAAGGAATTAAAAAAAAAAGAGAAACAGAAAAGAACAGAGGAAGGATCGGGACAACCCCGACCCCTTCCCAGCCATTACTGTCGGTGGCGGAGATGCCACCGCCGGCGAGGGAAAAAGGAAGAGACGGCGCCGACCAGCGAGGAGAAGACGACCGGCGCCAGAAAGGAAAGAAACGGAAGCGGAAACAGAAGGCGAAACCCGGCGGAAGCGAGAAGGAGAAGAGAAGAGAAAGTGGCGGCGCCGGCCAAACCGGCCACTGCCACCGAAGCTTCACCAGAGGGGGAGGAAGACGATGGAGGCCACGGTTCAGGCGGAGAACGGAGGAGGACGGCTGACGGAGGAGGAGAAGAAACCGAACCAAAACCGAGTAGATCCGCCGCCGTGCCGTCGATTCGTGACGAATGGAGGCCAGATCCGGCTTCGCCGTGGTGCCGGCCAGCTTTGGAGCCGTCGAACCGCCGGAGAACCGGCCACCGGAGGAGAGCCGGCGGTGAAGGAGGCAGACCGATCCGGCGGAAAAAGAAAAGAAAAAGGAAAAAGAAAAAGAAAAGAAAAGAGAAAAAGAAAGAAGGAAGAAAAAGAAGAAAGACAAAGAGAAAAGGAATTCCGGGAATTTGGAGAATTCCCGAGAATTTGGAGAATTCCCGAGAATTCAAAAATTAAGGGAATCCCGAGAATTACGGGAATCGGTAAGAAATCCCGAAAAATAGTAAATTATTTAAATAATTTATTTATTTAAATAATTGTGAAAAAATTCTAAATTTTAGAATTTAATTTCCAAAAAATTCCCTCGATGACCGAGCCGATGGAATCGGGCGAGGTGAACACGGGCGCGACCTTCGAGAGGCAGTCGCCAACCCGAAACAAGTAAGGGAGACATGTGCCGCCTGTAAGGATATTCGGTCACATGTTTTAAATTATGCATTTAATTTATAAATGCAATTTATAATGATTGGTTTGAAATTTATGGTGATTTATTGGTTTAAAATTGTGGTGAAGTATTGGTTGAGAAAATATAAACTGTATTTTCCGTGCAGGAGGCTAGCCAATCGATAGCCGTTATACTGCCGAAAAATTTTCGAAAAATTACTGAAATTACCGAAAATCACCGAAAACCATAATAAATGATTTGATTTCACGTGAAACGATTTTCAGGCACGAAAATCGAGAAATCAAGTAAATTTCATAAAACATGAATATAGTGATATTTAATTATAAAATATTCATGTTTTCGAGAATGGTGAAAAGGAAATCATCGAAAATTCACCCGATAGGTGATATTTCACGTGAAACGATGATAAAAATGAAAAAGAGACTAAAGTGAATATTTTTATAAATATTCTTAAATATTCACTTGATTTAATATAAAACCTTTATGATTTTAATTGTGAGATAAATAATTATATAAATTCCATAAAGGTTAAGAAATGATGAAAAACTATGATTTCGAGACTAGATGTCTCTACACGTGTTTTAGAAAGAAACATGGTTACGGGATTTATGAATTTGGAAAAATAAATATTTTATTTTTCATAAATTATTGAAAACCATGTTTTCAAGTGAAAGTACGGAAAAGCGTGCATAAGTGTTTTACGGTAGAGAAAAGACAGTTTTGCCCTTCTATACTTTCAATGATGATTTTTCAAATTGTCTTCATCATATAGAAAACATGATATATACCTTTATGAAATAATTTGAAAAATGTTATTTATTTTATAAATTTCATAAAGGTGATTATATTTACATGTGAGTCTTATGGATATTTGATTTAAGGTGTTCAAAAATCCATAAAGGCTATGGTACGGTTTATACTGTTTTGAGACTTTAGGCCCTGAGTTCATGCATTATTATTCATGTATTTGCGTGACCCACCTGGGGCGGTGGCTCGGGTCGATGGACCAACGGGTGCACCTCAGGGTGTCACAAGGCTGATGGACCCGCCAAGTCATCAGAGGTCTTGAGGTCACTTGGCAAGTGGACCCGAGGAACACCTATAGATTATGGCCATAGATCTAACAGAGATAGCCGTGAGGGGCGATGGCCTACGGGTGCACCCCAAAAGCGGACGACTTGTGTTCATGAGGGAACAATGAGAGCATGATTTATTTGATGCCTAGTCTCACACACTGATTACTGTTTATTGAAAGGATTTACGGAATCCTATTTACTGTATTGTATTGTTTACTGTACTGATCACTGGTTACTGTTTACTGATGAAAAATCGTACCAAAATACTGTGTTTACAGAACTGTATTGTACACTGAAATGGTAGCCACTGATTACTGTTTTACTGAACTTAAGGCTACCATTTACTGTTTACTGAACTGAAAGCTATCATATACTATTTACTGAATTGGTAGCTACTGTTTACTGTTACTGATTGAACCGTATCGAGATACTGTTTTACTGAATACCGAATATACTGTTTTGCTGAACTGTACGATACGGTTGTTGATTTGAAAAGAGAAATAAATGTTTATTCTAAAAGAATAACATAAGAATTATTTCTAATATAGAAATAATCGAATAAGTGTTTATCCATTGATTGGATATTCACAAATCACTGTACTGAAGAGAAGAGAAGTAAACCACTGTTTTACTATTGAACTGTCACGTGTTTTAAAGGACAGTGAAGTAAAAAGAAATAAATGGTTTACTCTGTGAAAAAAAATAAGAATCATATCGTTTTGAAAAAAAATGGATTTAGTACTCTCTACAGTTGCTTCTAGGTTCCGGAACAAGTATGGTATTCTAAAATACCTACCTTACTCTATCTGGATCCCTAGCCGACTGTAGTATCCTTCCTACATGTGAGCCTAGAGCCAGCTAGGAAGATTTTAAAAAAAAAATATTTTCAGCATATAGATAGCTGAATATCAAGTGTGACATATAACTCTCTTATTGAGACGTGGTTTGCTCACCCCTTAATTTTAAACATTTCAAGTTTTAAAGATTGTGAGATCAATTGATTGTGGATCACGGTTGTACACAAAGGACAATGTGATAGACCGATTGATTTATATGAGGTACGATCATTTATTTTCTATATTTAGACATGTCTGCAGTACTACTTATCTGATTAACTAAGATAGGGGATGTGTATAATATAAACAATGTTATGTAAATTTGTTTAACAGTTAGTAAAAGTGAAGTATCACAGACAGCCCAACCGGATGAATTGTGTAAAATAAGGTGAAAAATGTGATAACGGATCGTTGAACTAAAACTCTTAAAAGTCAGTTAAAATATCATCTCAAACCTTATTTACCTTAGTTAGGACCACCCAAATTTGGCTGCAAGATCAATCCTCATAATGCTCCTCTCGGCTTGCACTGCTATCGTTGGAACAACCTCCTGTTCACGCCTCAATAACTGCTACAAGAGCCACGTAATACAGCCCCTATTCTGCCTTCATCCCAGTCTCTGTTCAGTCCCTTATGCTACTGTAGAAACCAGAGAATGAGCCTTCATTTCACCCCAACAGCTCAACCTTACTGCCTCACGTTCCCTGTTCCAAACTTCCCTAATCAGTATAACATTCCAGCCCTTATTCACATTGTCTTCTCCAGCCTAAAATGCCACTTGGGAGCCCCTGTTATGGTCAGCTTCTAACAGCTAGGAGGCAGCCAGATTCAGCCTTCAATTCCCTATTTTAGAGCTTCCAAATTTCATCCCCTGTTCAAGATTTAAACAACCCCAAAAGCAGCCACGCACCAGCCTTAACTGACCCTGAACAAGGTGCCAAAAATTCCATTTTTTTTTGCCGCACCAAAATTTCAGCCATTATAGCCCCTTAGCATAACATCCCATCCACGGCTACACCTCACGAAGCTCCTTTCTCATTATAGCATTCACCGAGGAAAGAGTTTTCCTGATCAGTTCTGATGTATTTTTTTTTTTTTGGGTGCTTGGTTCAGCACCAAACAGCCACAAAACAACACCAACAATCATTCAAGAACCACCCTATAATGCCTTTGTTTCGACACTTACAGACCCACCTTTAGTAATGCCTCCAAAAAACCCAACATTCTTCGGCCCCAATCAACGCCTAACACCCTTGCTCAACAGTGTTATTCCTCTATTCTTCTTCAGTCGATCGATGCGTCACTCCTTCTCTAGCCTCATCTCTTACGGTCTTCCTTCATTCTTTTTCTCCTTCACTGCATTTTGATTTCTTATTCTCTCTCTCGTGTCTCCTTCACCGGTTCTGCTCAGCTGCCGTTCCCTGCACAGCCCTTCTCTCTCTCGCGATTTCTCCTCCTCCACTAAAAGCTTCTCTGTCTCGTTTGCAGCTTTCCTTCCTTTTTCTTCACTCTTTCCTTCATGTCTTTTACAGAGAATGAGAAAGATGAAATGTGAAAATGATGGTGGCGTGAGGAAGTGGCGTGAGAGTGTACCCGAGAGGGACAAGAAAGATTGGAACGGATGAGAGAAAGGAGGAGATGTAAGATGTCTGCCTCCTTGTCATTTCAATATGGTTGATGGAAGCTTTCCTGTCAACCCTTAAACATTTATTTATTCATTTTTTTATATATATCTAAAAAATTTTTATTTAAAAACTATTATATTTTAAAACTTTGGAATATATATTAAACTTTTATAATATGTCACATTTAATATATTTGATATATATATATATATATATATATATATAAAACATATATATACACTAAGTATATTATATAGTACATATTTATTTATCCGTTTTTCTTTTTATATAAATTTTCATATATATATATATATATATATATATATATATATATATCCTCGTACATTTATACAATTATGTTTATCTTTATTTGTAGGTGCCTATATTTGTATTTATGTGTATAATTACAATTATATTTACATCTATACACATACCTATATATATATATTTATATGTGTGTATATTAATTTATATTCTTATTCCTTTTAATTATTTGCGTATATTTATATATACATGCATGCACGTTGCATGCGCTGAGTTTACGTATGCATGAATGCATGTACGTTGCATGCATTTAATTTGATTTATGCGTAAGCTTATGGGCATAACACGTTCATTCCATTTATATCAATTTAACGTGCATCGTACATACAGTATATGTGTTCATTTCACGTCATTCTCGACTTCTATTCTCGAAGACTTCTTTTCGATAACTATGAACCTTAATCATATATTTGAAACTCGTAAATTACATCATTGCATTATATGCACTTATAATTACACGTTAAGTACTTGATCGGTTTTAAGGAATTGGCGGTTCTTACACTGCAAATGAGCTACAACATTTAGTGAAATAAATATGAAAAGAGTATTGTGGATAATAAAGAATCTAACAGAGATATGATAATATGGAAGTGATTAAAGACTGATTGTCTAAATGGAATCACTTTCCTATTATCAAACTCTTAGATTCTTTAGTGCTATAGTCGAGATTTGATTATAAAATGATGAGAATGTATGTGAAGTTCCAGTGAGCATACATGTGATGGGAATCTCTGAGTAGCTATATGTTTATGGGAAATAGCAAAAGGCTTTGAGATTCCAAATTTATTGACAGCACCGCTCCGTACATGATGTAAATGTTTGAGCGTAGAATGGAAACGCTCGATGATATGTTGAGAGAGCGGATGCACGAGATGTAAAAGCCACTGGACAATTACATACAATTGATTAACTTGTTTAAATGATAGTTACCAAACTATATCGACTTGGCACCAAATAGGAAAGATGGATAGTGAACGATATGAATCATAGGTGATATGAAAAGGAGTGGAAATGGATAACTCCCAATTGATAAGAAATTTAAGGGAGTATAAGTATATAATGAAAGATGATATGCAATGGTATCAAAAATGATTTTGGTGTTGAGAGTATGCTGGCAGTATTATTTTAAAAGAAATGATGATTGAGAGGACAAGAATGATAAGTATACAGGATGCAACCACCTTTAATTTAAGTTAAATTTGGATCAAATTTTCTAAAGGTGGGGAGAAAATGTGAGAACCCATTTTATGGTACTATACATGTGAATTAATCAATTTTAATGTAATTTTGGAATATTTTGTATAAAAAAATGAAAATGAAATGAAAATGAAATGAAAATGAAAATGAGATTAATGTTTTAAAAATGATATATATAGATATAAAATATAGTATATGCCAAAGATATCTTTATACTTATAAAATTGTAAATATATATTTATAAATATGTGTTAATAGAAAATATATATTTATAATACATATAAATAATAATAATAAAATATTATTGCAGCAAGCTTCACGTGGAAGCTTGCTGCACTACTAAACATTTAAAACATAAATGAAAATAAAAAAAAAAAAGAAAAAACAAGGGAAACTAAATTAAAGGACACAGGGCTGATTTTTGTACTTAAAATTAGTATTAAATTGAGTTAAAAACAGTATTATTTAGCTGAGAAAGTCGGTTTGCAACAGTGTTCTTCCTTCCCTTCAACCAACGTTTTCTTCATCCTTCTCCTAAGTATTTTCGTGATTCTATCAAGGAGAACCTTACCTCTTCTTCATCCTTTAACTTGGGTCTCTTCATAAAAATGATTCTTCACTATATGAGCTCCCTAACCAGCCTTATCTTCCAGCCAAAACAGAACGAAATTAACCTCCCCTGCTGCTGGCAGATTCGGTCTTCTACGGGTAATAAGAAAATAAATAGTCTCAATTTATCTTACTTAGTGTTTATGTGAATATGAGATGAGTAGATAGTGTTTATTATTATGATTGATATAAAAACATGGCAGAGAGTTTCTTTGGGTGTTCGGCCATGGTGTTGGATTTAAAGAAATTATTGTAAATTTAATGTGTTTTAGGAAAGAATTAGTTGTGGGTAATGAAATAAACCTGATCGAAACTTGGTTGTATGGGTGAATTACAAAATAGTAAAGTGCAGCAAAGTGGCGTGAAGGGCATAATACCATTCGGTCAGGATTGGCTAAAATATTGTAAGGAAATTTTATAATGTTGAAGTTATATGATAGATGTACCTAGTGAAATAGAAGATACTTGTAAACTAGATTGAAAAGAAAATAAATGAAATACAAGAAAGATATAGCTACAGAGAGTATGTGGCTGGAAATAAAGAAAGAAACATATGGACTACTACCGGCCATGACAAAGAAAAACCAGAAAAGAAAAGAAAATAAGTGACTAGATAGTCATAGAAGAAAATATAAATACAATTTTTAATGATATGGTATAATGATAAATTAAGAATGATTGTAAAGTTGAAAGTGGGAGAAGAATAAATTGATTTTTGAGATCTATTATAGTAAATTCCATAACTTGAAATAAGGAATTGATGGTTGATGAATAAGAAATAATATAGTAATTTAATATGCTATATATAGTTAAAGCAAAATAAGTAAAAGGATAATAGAATTTTTTGTGAAGGTGAATTTGGAAAAGAATGAGTTATGGGGGCATAAAGATATACTTAATCAAGTATGTTCTACAAGTTAACCATGTGAATTTTATGATATGAGAATAAATCTTTAATTGATGGAAGAAATTTGGAAAGTCTATGATTTATTGAATTTTCATAATGTATTAAGTAAAGAAAAATAAATCAAAGGGAATGAATTATTGATGCAATTGGATATGAAATTTAAGTTTAAACAGTGAAGTTGTGTTTTACTATAGGTGTAAATTTCATTGATTAGACATAAGTAATGTACAATGTGGCTGCATTTAGTGATGAATAATGGTTCGAAAATTTGAGAATAATTAACAGAAATTATTGGTGAAATTATTTTGCAGCCTAAGAGGATTAGATCACATGTGGTAATATCGAGAAGTTCGATAACGCTAGTCAGGTAAGGGATGCATGTGCAGCGCTGTAAGGATATTCAGTCTGCATGTTTTTAATTATGAAATATTTTATGAAAATATTGTGATGATTCTGTGGTTGAAAATTTGTGATGAGGTACTGGCTGGAATTATAAACTGTATTTTTCGTGCAAGAGGCTAGCCAATCGGCAGTCGTTATACTATTGAAAAATTATCGAAAATTACCGAAAATTTCTAGAAAATTTCATAAAATCATAATAAATGATTTTATTTCACGAGAAATGATTTTCAACTACGAAAATCGAGAAAATGAATATTTTCCATAAAAACATTAATAAAATGAAAGTGATTTTAAAATATTCATGTTTTCGAGAATTGTGATAATGAAATCACCGAAAATTCTCCTAATACATAAATTACACGTAATACGAGATGAAAAATGAAAAGAAATAAAGTGAATATTTTTATATATATTTCTTAAATATTCACTAAATGATTTTATAACCTTTATGGTTTTAAATTATGAAATTATATATATTTATAAATTCCATAAAGGTTATTTTATGATGAAAAATACGGTTTTGAGACTAGATGGCAACCTTATCATGCTGATATGTAATATGTGACATGTAATATGTGATATGTGATATGTGATATGTGATATGTAGTCCCGGTCGACACCTGATCAGTGATCCGCTGAGTACAATTATAGAATATGGCCATAGATCTGACATGATTATTTTATACCCTTCGAGGTCTATAGCATGATCTGAGTAACAACCCAGTGGACGGGTTGGACGTGCGTGCCTAAGTCTTCATATATAAAAAATGTTTTATATGATATGTTATATGTTAAATGTAAACGTTTTACATGATATGTGATAAGTTAAATGAAAGTGATTTACAGCATTTTACATAATGCTTATTTCAGTACTGATTTTAGTACTACGAGATGATTTTCATATGACATGTGATATGAACATGTAATAAATTTTCAAAAGGAAAAAGAGTTTATAAGTCTAATATTCTTACTATGATTTTAAATTGAATATTAGACTATATGTGACATGAATATGTGATATGAATATGTGATATATTTTCCAAAAAAAGGAAAGAGGAGGAAAATAAATCTAATATTCTTATTTTAATTTTTAAATTGAATATTAGATTTAAATGATATATATGTTATATGAAAAGGATTTAATAGCTTATTTTGCTATTTAAAGTACTGTACCAATTATGCTTTGTACAGTAAAACATGAAAAGATTTCAAATGGAAATGACATGAAATAAGAGGAAAAAGGATTTAAACTTCAAAAGAAATTTATTACTCTCTACAGTTGCTTCTAGGTTCCGGGACAAGATAGGTATTTCAAAATACCTACCTTACTCCATCCGGATCCCTAGTCGACTGTAGTATTCTTCCTACATGCGAGCCTAGAGCCCCATAGGAAAAATGAAAAAAATTTTCAGCATATAGAAAGCTGAGTTTCAAGTGAGGCATATAATTCCTTTACTGAGCCGTGGTTTGCTCATCCCTTAATTTTAACATTTCAGGTTTTCGAGGACTAAGAGTCTGACATCTAAAGGACTTCGGCTGCGCTTTTGAGGACGATGCGACAACTTGATTTATTTAATAAGGTATGATCATTTATTTTTTGTATTTAGACTTATCTACAGTACTACTTCCTTATGAATTAAGATATGGGATGTAATTCATATTATAATTTTATATGAAATTTTTTATATGTAAAAGAAAAGTAAAGTATCGCAGACAGCCCAACCAAATAAGATGTATAGAAAAAGGTGAAAAATAGGGTCACGGGCTGTGACAAAAATAAAATTGTGTTTTCCTGTTTAGGAAAATTGATGGGAACCGATTAAGAATTTGATTTTCGAAAATTCCCAAATACACGTAAAACATTTTCTAAGCAACTCCTTTCTTACCTCTACTTTCATGCTGTATAAAATCCAGTAGCACCATTCACACCTCTTTATCTTTCAAATTTTTAAAACTGCACAATAAATTCCAAATTATGGTTTTAACGAATTTTCTTTTAATTGAAATCTTCTATTTCTATAATTTCAAAAACTAATTGATCTTAACTTATTTCCAACACATAATTTCAATTAAATTCCATTTTTCTCTAAATTCCATGTCACCAATAATTCCAATTTATATTTAAAATCCCATATTATAACTATAATAAATATTTATAAATTCCCATCTTCTATTTTATCAATCTCAAAATTTATTCAATTAATTTTCTACAAAACACCACAATATAAGTACACTTAAATTTACAATCCTTTTCCACTCCAATTTTACCAATAATTACATAAACTTCATTTCATTGATTTCTACTAAATACCACAATAAAAATTACAATTAAATCATATCCTTTTCCCACTCCATTAACACCAAAAATTTCATTACCCTTAATTTATTTTTCTTTACTTAATAAATCATAAAATTTCAATAAATCATGAAATTTCTAAATTTCTCCCATTAACTCAAAACTCATTCTTTTCCTTAAATTAATTCCACCAACACTTTCATTAACATTTATATTTAATTCATTAATTCTCATGTCATAAAAATTCCCATTGTAACTCTTATTTCCTCCAATGGATCCCAAAATTTATTCTTTCCTCAATTTCACTTTCACTAATAATCCTATTATTCTTTATTTATTTTTCTTTAACCATTTAGTTATAAATTAACATAAAAATTCCCTTATATAATGCCTTGGCCGATTGTACCATATTTCATAATCTCATTTTTTTTTGTCATTCCAATATCATAGACACTCTTTATCCACTTAATGCATTCATCAAATACCTACCACACATCACAATTTCACTTATATCACCTATTCCCCATTATGACCAAATTTCCATTCTTGAATTATACTTGTTACATTTGAAATTTAATTTCACAAATACTCTTTATTCCTTATTTATTTTAATTCTATTATCACAATATTTTAAAAATTACATCAATATTAACTCTTCCCCTTCAAAATCAAATACTCCCTATAATTTTTATCTTGATTGTTTTCATTTATTTTGTTCTCAATTTAACTTGGAAATATTTTCCCTTTTACTTAGTAATTTAATTAAACACCTCTTATACATTTCAAATTGGACTATCACCACCCACAACAACAATGGCCGAATGCCTTTCCTCTTATCAACATTAGTCATTTTCTCCAAATTTAGCTTCATAACTAATCTCCATTCATTCTATATAATATTTTTGTAACAGTCCAAATGTACAGTATATTACACAATTTAAAATAAATTACGGTTGGGCCGTCTACGATGCCTTTAACACATGAACAATAACAATGAGAAACAGTAAACTTTATTTAATTTACAAAACCGGAATATGAACTTTAACAATATTCCTTAACACTTTACATCCCTTGTTCCTACTTTACAAATTAAGTGGTAGTGTACAATAAATTTGAATATATAAAAGAAAATAAAATACCTCCAGGATCGACATTATGCAGTCTCGGGTAACTGAAAACACTGTCAATAACCTCGAGATGGTATATCTCTTAACCAAATATAGTATCCTGGAGAGTGAAAAATGAAAGGGTGAGCAAAATGTGCTTTGTAAAGGAGTCGTATGCAAGACTGATATAACAAAATCTACATGCTCGAAAACATTTGTTTCCTAACAATTCACTAGGCACAGTAATTGGAAGGATACTATAGTCAGCCAGGTAATCGGGATAGAGCATGAAACGTATTTTGAAATACCTGCCTTGTCCCGAAAACCTAGAGCGACTATAGGGAGTAGTTTATAAATTGTTGATATAAAATAATTTAATAACCTTTTCAATAAATAAATGGTAATAAAACCATTTAATTAAGCACTTCAGTAAACACTTGAAACACTTAAAGTAACAGTAGTAGAGACAGTACAGTAAACACTTTAATAAATAGTAGTAACAGTATATAAATCAGTTCAGTGATAGTACGATAAAACATTTCTGTAAATCGTGTGGAAACAGTTCAGTACTGTAAAGACTTAAATCTCACATCACAGTAATAGTTCAGTAAATATTTCTAGATTAGTAATAATTTTATAAACATTTTCACTTCAATAAATAGTAATAATTCAATATAGTTCAGTAAACAGTTAACAATAAATCACCATTCACTAAACGGTCTATAGTAGGTTGAGACTAGGCAGCACCCTAAATAAATCATGCTATAATTATCCCCGAAGGGAAATAATAACACGTGAGTCTATGGCCATAGAACACTGATCAGGTGACACAGGGACGCTGAAAATACGATCAATATCAACAGTACAATAACAGTTCAATAAACAATGAGCATGATCATAGGGCCTAACAGTCTCAAATCATTTCATTTACAGTGGAAAATACCTTATCATTAAAATTAATAAAATTTCAAAAAGGTATTTAAATTCACATTTAACATTACAATGAAAACAGTCAATAAAATATTCATGCTTCAGTGAGAAAATTCATAAACATTCTAATTTACTCTATAATATTTTAAAGAATATATCGGTAATCTCACTTTAATAAAATTTAATTACATGAATATTTAAATAATATTTTTCGATAAAATACCAATTTATAGAAAATATTGTAAATAATTTCCAAAATACACAATTTCACTCAATTTATGCTCATAAAATATTTCAAGATATTTTAGAATATTTTTGAGGAATTTTCGGCAGCATAACAACTACGAATACCCTAACCTCCCTGCGCTTAAATACAGTTTTCATACTAGCTGTAAACTACAGATTTGCACAATTTCAAAAGCAATTAAATACCAAATAATTTAATAAAATTATATTCATAAAAATCATGTATTCGCTATATCCTTACGGCTTCCACACTCATCATTTACCTATCTCGTGTTACCGAACCTTTCGATAACACCGCACGTAAACTAATTATCTAGGCTACAAAACAATTTCACCAATAATTTTCATTAATTATCCTTTAATTTTTGAATCGTTATTCATCACTAAATGAAGCCACATTGTATACTACTTATTTCTAACCAATGAAATTTATACCGGTAGTAAAACATAACTTTCCCATTTTACCTCCGATTTCAAATCCGATTGCACCATTGATCTTCTCTTAATTTCTACATTAATTTGGCACATTAAACTCATGAAATGCAACATTCTAACCTGCCCAAAACTCCATGGACGAATGGTGCTTTACGGTGTTCTTAATGTTCTTCAACAACCTGAGCTTACCAATCAACAAATCCATGTTCCTTAAGCCTTTTGGCACCATTTTCATGCAAAGACCACTATGGTTTCATTATGTCCTTATGCAAACCGAAACCCCATGGTCACCATTTAGCATGATTCAATGAGATTTAAGTAAAGCTAACACTAGATCCTTGCTTAGCAATGTTAAAAACATAGGAATCTAACATTAAACTTTAAAGAAAGTGAATGCACCATGAATCTCTTCCCTTGGCCGAACCCTTCACCCTTCCTTTTCTTCTTGTTTTCTTCCTTATTTGATGATCTATTGGTATGAATGAAGAGAGCAGAGTGTAGGGAATATTTTTCTAGTTTTAATCTAGGTGAAAAAAATGTAGATTTAACTAGGTTTTTGTTAATTTTCTTTCTTTCTTCTTTTTCTTCTTGAAAATGGCGTGGGAGGCTTTTAGGAAGATGATGAATAGTGCCGGATGAAATTAGGTTGAATTATGAAGACCATTATAGAAGGGTTCAAAATGACCAAAATACTCTTAGTTATGTAAATTTTAGACAATTTTGCCCTCAAGCTTCCTTAATCGTAAAAATTATGTAATCGTGCTCCAAAATTTTGGATTCCATCACCAAATAATCATATTAAATGTATTTTAATGATTAGATGTGGTTTTGTTGATGCGCGGTACACCAATTAGGCAAAATTACGATTTTACCCTTACAGACCGCCAACAAAATTTTTTGATTTAACCATCGATTTGATAAATCTATTGACACTATCTTATTCTCCTTTTCATGTAGAATATCATGGTATTTTTACTTCGTCCCAATTCATTTTAGTTTGAGCGTAATTTACAAAATTACATTCGAAACGTAACTATCATTTTCCAATTTATTTTCCATCTTTTACAAAATAATACAAAATAAGATAACAAATGATTTTAAACCTCAAAATCATCATTTTACATTTATTACACCCACTATACACTGTATTATCAGTCTCGAACCCATCAAAACCATAAAATTAAAGTGGAGCCCACATTACACTTCCACTTATAATCACAAAATACATTATATTTCAATTAATAAATAATTATATTTCACATATACAGTACAATAGGAACAGGTCTCACAATTTTCACAATCATTAAATACCAAAATCACATCAACACTCATTTCCTTTCTTTATGGCCGAATGGCCTACTCTATAACACTCTCATGTTTTCACAAAATTTTTAACATAGATAAATTCAAGTCATCATTTGCTAATATTTTTCACTCATTATAAATCAAAATCACTATAAATTCCATAATCATCTCTTATGGCCGAACCTACATGGGACACCTACATCAAGTGTTATTTCATTTTAAGATAATAAACATGATATTCATGCATAAAACAGTCCAAAATCATTGCTGGAAATTAAAGGAATAACACCACTTCATACCTTAAATTGTAACAAAAAATGACAGCACCATAAACAGCCCTTACATGTTGGATTTAAGTTACCAATTTCTGGGTTTAAATAGTTTACAAGGTGAGGAATAACTTTTATTTAAGAAGCTTTATCATTCGGTGTAAGGAAGGTGATGTTTTTGCATGGAAATGGTGAAAAAGATGAGAGGAAGAAGAAGAAAAAATGAAGCTGTAGGGGACTTGGTTCCAGCCTAAAAAGAGACCAGAAAATTCTGGTTTCATGTGATATTTTATGATATTTTATCAACTCAAATTAAAATGACCAATTTGCCCTTCATAAATCTTAATATTTACACTTATGCCATGATAAATATCTTATTAATTTTTAGTTTCAGATTTTAATTTCATTTTAATTTAATTTAATTTATTTTGGTCAATTATGGTCAAACTTTGACCCATTTGACCAGCCCCAATGTTAAATGACCATAAGACCTTTGTACAATTCCATTATTTCCAATTATGTCCTATCATTAATTTAAAAATTCCTATTTCAGATTTAATATTTTTATTTTTATTATTTCACATCTATTTAGGTCAAACACGGTCAATTATTGACTCACAAGGTGGTTTGACCGGTCATGGGTAGTGAAATTACCACATTACCCATAACCGTAAAATCGCGTAAATTTCTATTTTTGCGCTTGATCTCTTTTATCAATCCTCATGACCTAAACCTTACTACATGAGAAATTATTCACCACTAATAATTGATTAAAAATCATCTCGGTTTAATAGTAATTTACAAAAATTTGTCTAGCCTATGACTTAATCGTCATTTTTGAATTTGTTTCTTACTTTTCAAAATATATACAAACGAGGTGATTTTGAGATACAGATTTTTGCTATGTTCATATTTTACTTCAAATATCATCATTCTAGGGTTTCACTTCGATCTGGATAGAGAAAGTCTTGGTGGGGCCCACACCGTATACCTCCTTAAACCTTATCAAATGGACCCTTCATTTAAATATTTTAACAATAAATTTCTCTTTTTAAATTCCTACTCTCAATAACTTATATAAAATATGAGGAATTTAAGGCTCTCACATCACTCCAAAATCGGTTACATACTTTGAATATATATATATATATATATATATATATATATATATATATATATATATATATATATATATATATATATATATATATATATAAACACACACACAAAAACACACAATATATTACCGAACCAAGTTATATATTTATACATAATACATATACTCAATCAACTTCATCACCATAAGACATGAAGAACTGTTCTCTCAATTTGATTATTTTTGGATGTCCTTTTAATCCTTGCATCTTGTTAGTTTCTTTATTTCTTTCTCTTTCTTTTTCTCTTTCACTTTCTCGCTCCCTATCTATATTTTATATATATAAATATATATATATATATATATATATATTTGATTACCAAATATTATGTCTGAATCTTACTCTTTTTTGTTAAAAGAACTCTTTTTTTGTGATTAAACTCTAAGATAGTAAACAAATTTTTGGGTGCAGATTCAAAGATGAGAGTTGAGGCAAGAGATCACGTTCTTTCAGTTGAATGCAACACAATTGCAGATTGTGGTAGTCTCTGCTTCGAATGTCCATCCACATGCATTTGCCAAACTCACATTTGCTATTGCTCCAAACGACCCACAGCCTCCACTGTTCTCCAAGTACAAGTTCATGATTGAATTTGCTAAAGTTGATATATGAGAAGATGAAACTCTAATAACATTTTCAAATAATAAAGCATCCTTTGTTTCATAATTTACAATAAATTTTTCTTGCAACAAGTACATTAATAGTTATTGTCTTAATTTTTTTTTCAATTATGATATTAAAAATGGGTAATTTGAATTTAATTCATTAAAAAATGATCAATTATTGAATAATTACTTACTGACAATTGTAGTCAATTAATAAAATATTAAATTTTTAATTTTAGTGATCATGTTTAATTTTTTACAATTTCCATTATCAAAAAAAAAAAATCCAATGTTAATTTTGTTTGATCTTTTTAAAATAATTAAGCTTCCAAAGAGGTAGATATCTTTGCCTTTTACTTGTTTTAAACATGTGGTAGGCTTCTTGTTGATTTTTTTCTTCAACTTTGTTTATTTACTATATTATTTTCTAAACAAGAAGAAAACATGTGGCATGTTCTAAAATCAAAAGCTATAATTACACACTCTGAGTTGTTTATTTTGTTTCTTCCCCGCTTTTTAACATTTTAATTTTCAATTTAAATATTTTTTAAAAAATAAATAGTAAGCAAAAATATATTTTCTTAGTCATCTCTATATTTTTTTGATTTTATCACTTTTTACAACTCTTTTTTCACAGCATTGTTATTACTCTTTGATCCTAAATAATATTGTGGTAACATATAAACAATATCTGATAATAATATTATTAATATATATGAAAAGAGTCTCACTACAATATAAAACTTAAAATAATAAATTCTGTTTTAACAAGCATAGTGATTAAGCAAAAGAAATGTTTGACATCATTTTGCAAAACTAATTTTTGTACATAAATCAATTACAAAGATAAAAAAATTAATGATTACTATAATATACTAAATATCATCCATACTGGATTAATTATATTTCCTACAAGAAATATTTTTAACAGCTTTGATATAAAAAGTATTTCATTTACATTATGATTGATATCCATCTTTCACAACCCCTACCAAAAAAAAAAAAACTAACAACTATCATACAATAACTCATAAGTTACGTTGACTTCGAAATATTTAATGTCAAGGCCCAGCTCATTCATAGGCCATCGGCTGTAATCCCTTTGGCCCTTTGCCCTAGGTTTGCCTTGACTCACAACGTGCTGTTCACTTTGGAAGCCCTACAAGCCCCTCACGGCTTTGTTGGGACGTGCTAGGAATACTTGGAATTTACCACTCCCAATTTGCGTCCGGAGGGGTTTGAACACTTGATATCATTCAAGTGTCAAACCACTCCTAATCATTAGGTCTAATGGTTGGAGTGACTTAAACTTGGAAGAAATTAAGGGTTCGAGTCGCTTTAGACGCGCTCAAGGTGATAAATGTCCTGGGAGGTACTCTAGGCACTTTGGGACAAAACCATGAAGGATCTGTGGGTACGCAAAGCGGACAATACTATTAGCTTTAAATTGACATATATATTTTTAAATAACAAAAACTTAAGTAATCTTAAATGTTTGATTCATATTGTAAATTTGCTTTGTCAATTATGATTATATTAAGTGCTTTTATCAAATATAAAACCATGATTTAATTGATTGTGTTTATTGGCTTTAATCAATTTAGAAAACATTTTTAAATATTACTTTAAGTAATTTTCTTGTGGAATTATTGAATATATTTTAAGAAAATTATTTGATAAATTTTTGGACCCAAATTCATGTTTTCAAAGTTATGTCATACTTAAAAATACTCAAATTGGTTTTAAAATGTTTTTAATGCCTAAAAACCTAGAAAAGGCAAATGAATAGTGCAAGGGATGGATCCCCTGCCTAAAGGGATGGATCTCCTGACCAACAGGTTAGATGAATAGTAAAAAGGATCGATCCCCTAATGGCAGAATGCTCCCAAGATGAAAAATCGAAGCATGGGATCGATCCCCTAAGGGAAGGGATCGATCCCCTACCTCGAGAAAACACTCCAACGGCTAGTTTTTGTGAGATACAATGGTAACTTTTGATTTTGGCTCCACCCAACGTCAAGAACACCTCCAAGGGACTATAAATAGAGGCTTGGAAGCTCAAAAAAGCAAGAGGAATAGCTGAGCAACAATATTCTTCATCTTCTCCATCTTCTTCAAGTCTTAACAACATTTCAAGTGCTAAAAATTCTTCATATTCTATCGTTCTCATCTTCCTTGTAAAGAATAGCACAAATATTGTATAGGTTTCCTTTGTGCTTAACTTTTGTAATCATTTGCCTACCTGGAGGCCTTCCTGGATTACACCCTTTGTACACCCAATCACCACTTGTAAAGGAGAGTGAACCCTTGAGTGTATTATTGTAAGTGAGAATTGGGCAGATAAAATTTACTCCTTGAGCCCAGAAAAAAAAGGGGATAGGTTTCTATTAAGTCTTGAAAAAAAGGGTGGTTTCTCTTGAGCCTAGAAAAAGAGGGAGGTTACTTTTGAGCCTGTGAAAAAGAGGGATTGTAAAGACAAATTCAAGTTAGTGAATTTTAGGAAAATCCTTAGGAAAGTCTCAAGATAGAAGACGTAGGCAAGGTTGTTGAACCTCTATAAATCGCTAGTGTACATTTCTCTTTCCCTTTTCTCTTTACTTATTTGCATTTATATTGTGATTGTTGAATTGAACTTGAATTGCATGCTTGTGTAGCTTAGAGAACTTAGAAAATTCAATATAGGCTAGAGAATTTAGAAGAACCGAAAAACGAACTAAAGAGTAGCCAAAAACCTATTCACCCCCTCTCGGTTTAGTTATAGAGCCAACAATTGATATCAGAGCTTGGGCTTGAGATTGATTTGGATTAACATCCATCGAGCAAAACGATCATAAATGGCTCATTTGAACATAGGTACACCCCTAGAAGAAGAAGAACACTCATTAGTTAGACCTCTACTCTTTAATGTAGAAAATTACTTATATTGGAAAACAAGAATGATGTTGTTTATGCAATCAAATGATTATGAAGTGTGGAGAGTTATAGTTAATGGTCCCAAAATTCCAATGAAGAAAGTGGATGGAAATGATGTCCCTAAGAGTGAGGATGACTTGGACATAAATTATATAAGATTAGCACAATTGAATGCCAAGGCTATGCACACTCTCTTTTGTGTATTAGGTCCAAATGAATATAATAGAGTCTCCCTATGTAAGAATGCTAAACAACTATGGGACAAATTGGCCATTACACATGAAGGGACAAATCAAGTTAGAGAAACCAAAGTAAGAATGCTCACACATGACTATGAGCTCTTTAGAATGAAAGAAGATGAGTCTATTAGTGATATGTTCACTACGTTTAATGATATAATTAATGGACTTAAGGCTCTAGGCAAGACCTATTTCAATGTTGAAATGGTAAAGAAAATCTTGAATAGCTTGCCTAAATCTTGGGAGGCAAAGGTATGATAACTGCTAATTTTCTAAAATTAATATTAAATATTTGTAAATTTAATATTAAAACAAATAGAGAAGTTAAGTAAATAAATAAATTTATTTACGGGATAGGAATATCGTTGAAATTCCTGAAATTGATGAAGTGAAGAAGTGGAGAAAAGTAATTTGGATAAATTGAGGAATTTAAATTGGATAAATGGAAATCCAAATTAAATAAGAAATGAAAAGGAGAAATATAATTTGGATATGAAGAAATGCAAATTATAAGAAATACAAATGTGAGTAATTATATATTTATATAATTTTATTATATAAATATATTTTTAAATATATATGTTTTATATAATTCCATATGTATATGCATATATATGAAATATATATTATTATTATTATTATTTTAAAGTTAAAGTGTAGAGATATATATATATTTAATATAATAATTACAGATATAATTTTACAATTATAATTATATGAATATTGTAGTTATATATGTGTATAATTATATAAAAGAATTATTTATATATATAATATAATACAAAAAAAAAACTAAACTAAAACAGAAACGGGAAATTGGATCCCATTTTTGTAGAAAAAATGAGGAGGGAGCCGTCGGTCGGAGCAGAGAAAGGAGGAGAGAGAGAAAGGCGACGGCGACTGACGAACCGAGGAGAGGAAGAGAAGGCGTCGGCGACGTGAGGAAAGGAGGCCGACGACGTGAAGAAACGGAAAACAAAAGCGAAAGAAACGGAGGAAACCCGAGAAGAAAAAAAGAGAAAAGTGGAACGGTGGTGCCGGCCCGTTCAAGCACCACCACCGCCACCAACACCACCGTTGAAGGGAGATGAAGGCAAGAGGAGCCACCGGTGGTGAAGGAAACGGCGGAGGAGGGAAGAAATAGGGAAGAAAGGAGCTGAAACCCACCATCCTAGGTCCGACACCGTCGCCGGCGATGGGGAAGAACGGAGGTCGGATTCAGCTTCGTCGCCACCTCGGCCAGCTGTGGGAGGCTAGAACCGGCGGGGAACCACCGGCCATGAGGGGAGGCTAAACCGGTTTGACTGGTCTGAACTGGTCAGACCAAGAAAAAGAAAAAGAAAAGAAAGAGAAAGAAAAGAAAAAGAAAGAAAGAAAAAGAAAAGAGAAAAAGGAAGAATAAGAGGAAAAAAGAAAAATTTCAGAAATTACGGGAAATCCCGAGAATTCGAAAACCCCAGAATTACGGAAATCGGTAAGAAATCTCAGAAAATGTTAAATTATTTAAATAATTTATTTATTTAAATAATTATAGAAAATTCTAAATTTTAGAATTTAAATTCCAGAAAATTTCCTCGATAACTGAGATGATGGAATCAGACGAGGAGAACACGGGCGCAACAAACGAGGCAGTCGCCGACCTGGAAAAAGGTAAGGGATGCACGTGCAGCATTGTAAGGATATTCAGTCTGCATGATTTTAATTATGAAATATTTTATGAAAATATTGCGATGAATGATTGGTTGGAAAATTGTGGTGAAGTACCAGTTGAAATTATAAACTGTATTTTCCATGCAGGAGGCTAGCCAATCGGCAGCCGTTATACTCCCGAAAAATTATCGAAAATTATCGAAAATTTCTAGAAAATTTCATAAAATCATAATAAATGATTTTATTTCACGAGAAATGATTTTCAATCACGAAAATCGAGAAAATGAATATTTTCCCTAAAAACATGAATGAAATGAAAGTGATTTTAAAATATTCATGTTTTCGAGAATGGTGATAATGAAATCACTGAAAATTCTCCTTATATGTAAATTACACGTAATACGAGATGAAAAATGAAAAGAAATAAAGTGAATATTTTTATATATATTTCTTAAATATTCACTAAATGGTTTGATAACCTTTATGGTTTTAAATTATGAAATTATATATATTTTTATAAATTCCATAAACGTTTATTGATGATGAAAAAAAATACGGTTTTGAGACTAGATGGCATCCTATCAGGCTGATATGTGATATGTAACATGTAATATGTGATATGTAGTCCCGGCCGCCGAGGACAATTATAGACTATGGCCATAGATCTGACATGATTATTTTATACCTTTCGGGGTCTATAGCATGATATGAGTAACGACCCAGTGGACGGACTGGGCATGCCTCAGTCTCCATATATGAAAATGTTTTACATGATATATGATACGTGAAATGAAAACGTTTTATATGATATGTAATACGTGAAATGAAAATGATTTACAGCATTTTACAAAATGCTTATTTCAGTACTGATTTTAGTACTACTAGATGATTTCATATGACATGTAATATGAATATGTAATATGTTTTCAAAAAGGAAAAGGAGGAAAGTAAATCTAATATTCTTATTTTAAATTTTAAATTGAATATTAGATTTAAATGATTTATATGTTATACGAAAAAGGGTTTAATAGCTTATTTTGCTATTTTAAAGTACTGTACTAATTATGATTGTACAGTAAAACATGAAATGAGTTTTAAAGGAAAATGATGATGATTTAACTAATATTCTTTTCAAAGAAAATATGAATATTAGTTATTCTATTTAAATGCTTTATTTCATAAAAGCATTATTTTGAAAAAGAATATGAAAATGTTACGAAGTAAAAAGGAAAGGATTTGAATTTCAGAACAAGAATGAAAATCACTCTCTACAGTTGCTTCTAGGTTCCGGGACAAGATAGGTATTTCAAAATACCTACCTTACTCTATCCGGATCCCTAGCCGATTGTAGTATCCTTCCTATATGCGAGCCTAGAGCCCATAAGAAAAATGAAAAAGTTTTTCAGCATATAGATAGCTGAATATCAAGTATGCATATAATTCCCTTACTGAGCCGTGGTTTGCTCACTCCTTAATTTTAACATTTCAGGTTTTCGAAGACCGAGAGTCTAGCAGTAAAAGGATTTTCGACTGCGCATTTAGGGATGATGCGACAGGTCGATTTATTTAATAAGGTATGATCATTTATTTTTTTGTATTTAGACATATTCACAGTACTACTTTTTTTTGAAATAAGATAAGGGATGTAATTCATATTATAATTTAGTATGAAATTGTTTATATGTAAAAGAAAAGTCAAGTATCGCAGACAGCCCAACTAAATAAGATGTATAGAATAAGGTGAAAAATAGGGTCACGAGCTGTGACAGATTTAATGGTATCAGAGCAGGGTTGGCCTGATATCTGTCGATACTTTGGAAAGGAAACGTGTTGAAAATGTTAACGTCCTCTGTAGTACTGTTTAGTCTAAATATGTAGAGAAAATAAATGATTGTAAATTGAGTTAAGTGTTTAGAAGGGGGTGAGAATTATGAACTAAAGATGTCAAAAAGGGAAAACGGCTCAGGAATGATACCAGAAATGGTGATCTTATAATCTAAATGAAGGTCGGTTCGATAAAGAACAAAAATGGACTCGGTGAGGGCCCCACCAGTACTTTTCTGTCCGGATCGAACTGAGACTTGAAAGTAATGATATAAAGGAGAGGAATGAAATATCATCATTAAAGAGACCTTAAGATCACCGATTAAAGGTATTTGGAGGAGAGAGAAAATTTTTGACCAAAAATGACCAAAATACCCCTACCTCTAAAATTTTTTCTGGAGTCATAATAGACCAACGGAAGTTTGAATTGACTGAATTGACAGAGTAATTGATGATTTAAAGCTGCATTTCAAGCAAAATAATTCAATTATGGATCCTAGTGGACTTCTCTGTCGATATCAAACAAGATCTTAAATAGCTGATATTAGTATGAGAAAGGGGTACTATCAGCACATAGATAATAAGATCATTGGTTTAAATGTATAGTGAGGAGAAAGAAATAAATGTGAAAATGGCGAAAATGCCCCTATGTGGCATTATGGTTTGAATAGTGATAAAACCAAGTCGATTTTGAATATATTGATAATAATTGAGTTATTGAGGGTATAAAGGACATAATATGTGTATAATGATCCTGATTATAATTGCACTTACACTTAGATGATTGATGTGACTCGAATGGTTATAGGGAAGTCGCAGGATGAGCGACTTAGTTATTGATTTTTAAGGGTCTAAATTAAAAGTGTATTGATGGAATATTATTACGGGATCGTGGGATATAATGAGAAGTAATATGATTGCTGGAGATGACTGACAAAGAGATCAGTATAGATGATAAACTCTATATCAGTACTGTTAATTCTGGTTCTATACATTCCTACTGTTTTTAAAGCATCAAACAAAT
This sequence comes from Heritiera fomes, assembly GCA_032173925.1. Classification (NCBI taxonomy): domain Eukaryota; kingdom Viridiplantae; phylum Streptophyta; class Magnoliopsida; order Malvales; family Malvaceae; genus Heritiera; species Heritiera fomes. Next base: position 2,494,022 of record JAPDPM010000019.1, read on the forward strand.
AATTATAGAACCAAAATATTTTGAAATATGTTTTACAGAATAATGTACTGTATGGAACAATATGAAATTGGAGAGTATGCATAAGGACAGCAAGTGAAGATAAGAGATGATGATGATAACAGCTAACCTGAATTATAAGATGAAAATGATTCTAAAATGAATTTCAATAATAAATCGGTTAGCTGTGAAAGGTGTTAATCAAATAATTACACATGATACAGCATACAATTAAGGTGATTGATGTGCTGTGAAGTATGAGGAAATAAGTAAATCAAGGCGGAGTAGATGTTAAGATGATTTAAATATTAAATGTCTTTGCCTTGAGGATATACAGTGAAATGATAGGACATAAAGACGAATGTCCAAAATGATGAAAGATGAATGATTAAAGAAAGCATCAGACGAGATTTCTGATAAATTTCAGAGTATATAAAAGTGAGAAATCGAGTTAACATTGCCTCGATTGTTAATATGAAATTGATTGTTAAGCTACTATTGGAAAACATATAAGAATCTGAAAAGCTTAAGAAATAACTCTGAAAAATTTGTGGATAATGAAATTCACTTATAAAAAAGGAATTGATGGAAATACAAATGATGTGATTGAGGATGAATTAAATGATGTATTAAATTTTTATTATACACTAAGTTCTTATGAAGAACAAGTAAATATCTATATGGAATTGATGCCTTAAATATCATTTAATCGGAGATGTATAAAGAGCTTATAAGAATCAATCTCTGTACAAGGCATCACTAGATGAAAAGTTGAAAATTGATGGTCGCAAGATGATAATAATTAGAACTCGATATAATTTTACGAGTTCCTACTGAGGTTTAGAAGGTAAATGGAATACCTTATTGAGGTATATAAGCCTAATGACTGAGGCAACCATATATATGGATAATATGATGAGATAGCGATATAGTCTATGGCACAAATGGAAAATGAGCAGCATAGTGGTATAACCCTGTAGACTCTTAAAGACAGTGAAGTGTATGCTAAGAATGGCAAATAGAAGATTTAGCTAGACAGTATCTCTTTCTAAGATATATGATCTCAAATGACAGAGCGACGTGGATCTATCAGTGATGAAGAGATAATGATTGAGATACAAAATGTATTGGGTCTAGCTAAATACTATTGCCAATTTATGGAAGAGTCATTGGGTTAGTTGCTTTAAAGATGTGACTTAAAATTTAATAAGTTTAAATCGATGAATGAATAAATGTAAAGACGATATACAAAAGGTTAAAAGAGTTTAATAGTGGAATATTTTACCACTGAGGAAAAGTGACTGAAATGATGATGAAGGAAAAGATGAATATGTAATAAGAGGATAAGTACAGGATGATGAGGGAACACGAATATGGAGCGGTTCCCAATTTTAAGATTGAAAATGATTTCCTTGTGGTTATCACATGATTATGGCTAGATGGAAGATCGAGCCAATTTTGATAAATGAAATTTAATGATACTCAAAGGAGTAAATGAATTATATGACTTACTGCCAGTCATGTAAATGGAAAAATGATAAATATATATATACAACCACCTTGGAAATGGTGGAATTACATGGATAATGTGATGACAAAAATGATGATTGATTTGTTACCTATGAAATTTAAATTATAAAGAGTATAAGCTCAGGTATATTCTAAAATTTAAGTGATATAGAATATACCATAAGAATAAGAGATGTATGTGCAGCACTGTAGGGATATTCAGTCTGCATATTTTAATTTTGAATTATTTTATGAAAATATTTTATGAAATATTTTGATGAATGACTGGTTGGAAATCTGGGATGAAGTACTGGTTGGAATTTATAAATTGTATTTTCCGTGCAGGAGGTTAGAATCGGCAGTCGTTATGCTGCCGAAAGTTTTAGAAAAATTTCATAAAATCATATTAAATGATTTTATTTTCGAAAATCGATATTTAAGCATGGAAAACGAGAAAATTATTATTTTAATAAAACATGAATATAATAAGATTTAATTTTAAAATATTCATGTTTCTGAGAACGGTGATAATGAAATCACCGAAAATCCTCTTCGAGAATGGTGATAATGAAATCACCGAAAATTCTCTTGATATGTAAATTACACGTAATACGAGATGAAAAATGAAAAGAAATAAAGTGAATATTTTATATATATTTCTTAAATATTCACTAAATGGTTTTCTAACCTTTATGGTTTCAAATTAAGAAATTATATTTTTATAAATTCCATAAAGGTTTACTGATGATGAAAAATATTGTTTTGAGACTAGTTGGCATCCTATCATGCTGATATGTGATATGTGACATGTAATATGTGATATGTGATATGTAGTCTCGACCGACACTTGATCAGTGATCCGCCGAGGATAATTATTGACTATGACCATAGATCTGACATGATTATTCATACCCTTCGGGGTCTATAGCATGATACGAGTAACGACCCAGTGGACGGGCTAGGCGTGCCGCAGTCTCCACATATGATATGTTTTAAAATGAAAATGTTTTACATGATATGTGATATGTGAAATGTAAAGGTTTTATATGATATGTGATACGTGAAATGAAATGATTTACAGCATTTTTATAAAATGCTTATTTCAGTACTATTTTTAGTACTACGAGATGATTTTCACATGATATGTAATATGAATACGTAATATGTTTTCAAAAGGAAAAAGGAGGATAATGGGAAATTCAATCACATACTACTGGATACAGTGTATAAACGATGATTATCGAAATATATCGACTTGGCACTAAATGAGAGAAAACGAGTGATGAACAGTATGAATCATATGTGATATGAAAAGGAGTGGAAATGGATAACTCCCAATTTGGAAAACTCCCAATTGATAAGAAATTTAAGGAAGTATAAATATATGATGAAAAATGATATATAGTGGTATAAAAGGTGATTTTGATGTTGAAGGTATGCTGGCAGTATTAGTCAAAAGATGATTGAAAGGTCAGAAATAAGGAGTATACAGAATGCTACCACCTTTTAATTTAAGTTAAATTCGGAGGACAAATTTCTTAAGGTGGGGAGAATGTGATAACTGCTAATTTTCTAAAATTAATATTAAATATTTGTAAATTTAATATTAAAACAAATAGAGAAGTTAAGTAAATAAATAAATTTATTTACGGAATGGGAATATCGTTGAAATTCCTGAAATTGATGAAGTGAAGAAGTGGAGAAAAGTAATTTGGATAAATTGAGGAATTTAAATTGGATAAATGGAAATCCAAATTAAATAAGAAATGAAAAGGAGAAATATAATTTGGATATGAAGAAATCCAAATTATAAGAAATACAAATGTGAGTAATTATATATTTATATAATTTTATTATATAAATATATTTTTAAATATATATGTTTTATATAATTCCATATGTATATACATATATATGAAATATATATTTATTATTATTTTAAAGTTAAAGTGTAGAGATATATATATCTAATATAATAATTATAGATATAATTTTACAATTATAATTATATGAATATTGTAGTTATATATGTGTATAATTATATAAAAGAATTATTTATATATATAATATAATACAAAAAAAAAACTAAACTAAAACAGAAATGGGAAATTGGATCCCGTTTCTGTAGAAAAAATGAGGAGGGAGCCGTCGGTCGGAGCAGAGAAAGGAGGAGAGAGAGAAGGGCAACGGTGACCGGCAAACCGAGGAGAGGAAGAGAAGGTGCCGGCTACGTGAGGAAAGGAGGCCGGCGACGTGAAGAAACGGAAAACAGAAGCGAAGGAAACGGAGGAAACCCGAGAAGAAAAAAAGAGAAAAGTGGAACGGTGGTGCCGGCTCGTTCAGGCACTGCCACCGCCACTAGCACCACTGTCGAAGGAAGATGAAGGCGAGAGGAGCCACCGGTGGTGAAGGAAACGACGGAGGAGGGAAGAAATAGGGAAGAAAGGAGCCGAAACCCACCATCCTAGGTCCGGCACCGTCGCTGGTGATGAGGAAGAACGAAGGCCGGATTCAGCTTCGTCGCCACCTCGACCAGCAGTGGGAGGCCAGAACCAGCGGGGAACCGGTCACCGGTGGAAGACCGGCCATGAGGGGAGGCCAAACAGGTTTGACTAGTCTAAACCGGTCAGACCAGGAAAAGGAAAAAGAAAAAGAAAAGAAAGAGAAAGAAAAGAAAAAGAAAGAAAGAAAAAGAAAAGAGGAAAAGGAAGAAAAAGAGGAAAAAAGAAGAATTTCAGAAATTACGGGAAATCCTGAAAATTCGGAAACCCGAGAATTACGGAAATCGGTAAGAAATCCTGAAAAATGTTAAATTATTTAAATAATTATAGAAAATTCTAAATTTTAGAATTTAAATTCTAGAAAATTTCTTCGATAACCGAGACGATGGAATCAGACGAGGTGAACACGGGCGCGACAAACGAGGTGATCACCGACCCGGAAAAAGGTAAGGGATGCATGTGCAGCACTATAAGGATATTTAGTCTGCATGATTTTAATTATGAAATATTTTATGAAAATATTTATGAAAATATTGCGATGAATGATTGGTTGGAAAATTGTGGTGAAGTACCGGTTGAAATTATAAACTGTATTTTTCGTGCAGGAGGCTAGCCAATCAGCAGCCGTTATACTCCCGAAAAATTATCGAAAATTATTGAAAATTTCTAGAAAATTATCGAAAATTTCTAAAATTTCATAAAATCATAATAAATGATTTTATTTCACGAGAAATGATTTTCAATCACGAAAATCAAGAAAATGAATATTTTCCCTAAAAACATGAATGAAATGAAAGTGATTTTAAAATATTCATGTTTTCGAGAATGGTGATAATGAAATCACCGAAAATTCTCCTTATATGTAAATTACACGTAATACGAGATGGAAAATGAAAAGAAATAAAGTGAATATTTTTATATATATTTCTTAAATATTCACTAAATGGTTTTATAACCTTTATGGTTTTAAATTATGAAATTATATATATTTTTATAAATTCCATAAACGTTTATTGATGATGAAAAAAATACGGTTTTGAGACTAGATGGCATCCTATCATGCTAATATGTGATACGTGATATGTAACATGTAATATGTGATACGTGATATGTAGTCCCGGTCGACACCTGATCAGTGATCCGCCGAGGACAATTATAGACTATGGTCATAGATCTGACATGATTATTTTATACCCTTCGAGGTCTATAGCATGATATGAGTAACGACCCAGTGGACGGGCTGGGCGTGCCTCGGTCTTCATATATGAAAATGATTTATAGTCTTCATATATGAAAATGTTTTACATGATATATGATATGTGAAATGAAACCGTTTTATATGATATGTAATACGTGAAATGAAAATGATTTACAGAATTTTACAAAATGCTTATTTTAGTACTGATTTTAGTACTACGAGATGATTTTCATATGACATGTAATATGAATATGTAATATGTTTTCAAAAAGGAAAAGGAGGAAAGTAAATCTAATATTCTTATTTTAAATTTTAAATTGAATATTAGATTTAAATGATTTATATGTTATACGAAAAAGGGTTTAATAGCTTATTTTGCTATTTTAAAGTATTGTACTAATTATGATTGTACAGTAAAACATGAAATGAGTTTTAAAGGAAAATGATGATGATTTAACTAATATTCTTTTCAAAGAAAATATAAATATTAGTTATTCTATTTAAATGCTTTATTTCATAAAAGCATTATTTTGAAAAAGAATATGAAAATGTTACGAAGTAAAAGGGAAAGGATTTGAATTTCAGAACAAGATTGAAAATTACTCTCTACAGTTGCTTCTAGGTTCCGAGACAAGATAGGTATTTCAAAATACCTACCTTACTCCGTCCGGATCCCTGGCCGACTGTAGTATCCTTCCTACATGCGAGCCTAGAGCCCATAGGAAAAATGAAAAAGTTTTTCAGCATATAGATAGCTGAATATCAAGTATGCATATAATTCCCTTACTGAGTCGTGGTTTGCTCACTCCTTAATTTTAACATTTCAGGTTTTCGAAGACCGAGAGTCTAGCAGTAAAAGGAGTTTTGACTGCGCATTTGGGGACGATGCGACAGGTCGATTTATTTAATAAGGTATGATCATTTATTTTTTTTGTATTTAGACATATTCACAATACTACTTTCTTTTTAAATAAGATAGAGGATGTAATTCATATTATAATTTAATATGAAATTGTTTATATGTAAAAGAAAAGTCAAGTATCGCAGACAGCCCAACCAAATAAGATGTATAGAATAAGGTGAAAAATAGGGTCACGAGCTGTGACAAAAGGTAATCGCAATAGAAGAGTCTAAGGATCCTAATACCTTATCTCTAGATGAGCTTATGGGTTCCCTACTTACCCATGAAATGAAATTAAACAAAAATGAAGTGCCTTCAAAGAAAGTAGAGGTAGCATTTAAATCTTCCACTCATGGGAACATTAGAGATGATAGTGATGAGAGTGGAGATGAAGAAGAAAAGGACATGGCAATATTTGTCAAAAGATTTAATAGATATATGAGGATGAAGGAGAGAGAGAATGATAGGAGACATCAAAGAAGAAAGGTGAAGAGAGAAAAGTCAAGTAGGAAAGAAAAAGACCCTTTAGTGTGTTATGAGTGTAATAAACCGGGTCATACTAAGTTAGAATGTCCCTTACTTAGAAAGAAAAGTAATAGGAAGCCTAAGAAAAAGGAATTTGTGGCTACATGGAGCGATAGTGACAACTTCAATGAGAAAAACATAGATGATGAGGAGCTTATACATGCTTTATGGCCATTAGTGATGATGAGGCTAGTTCTAGTTCTAGTGAAGATAATGATTATACCTTCGATGAATTACAAAATGCCTTTAATGAACTAGCAAATGAATTTAAATGCATGAACTCCAAATATAAAAAGATTATTGCTAACTTGAAAATAGAAAAAGAAATGCTGTTAAATGCCAAACTTGAATTTGAAAAGAAATTCGAAGAAGCAAACTTAGAGATAAATGAGTTGAAAAAAAATACAATTTGCAAAACTCATTTTCTAGATTTTACATAGGTCAACAAAAATTGGATCACATGCTTGGGACTTAAAGAGCTTTCTTTGATAAAGATGGGTTAGGATATAATGCAAATAAAAAGGAAACTCATCTTAAGAATTTTCTTGTTTGCAAAAATTCTATGCATGATACATCTTTCACATGCTCACTATGTAATAGAATAGGACACTCATCACAAGCATGCACTTATAGAAAAATCACATTTAGAGGAGTAGTAGTTAGAAAAATGTGGGTGCCAAAACATGTTGTAAATAATGATGAATTGAGTTTGAAATGGATCCCTAAAGGATTTAAAATTGTGAGCACTAACTCTCATGGACCCAAGAAAATTTGGGTACCAAAACATGCATGAAATTATTTATTGTAGGAGTAATAGAGCATAGAGTTACAATGAAACAATAAAGTTCAAATGCTTTACACCCCCATAAAGTTTGCTTAAGCCAATAAAAAATAGGGAGAGCTTGGAGATCTACTCTTGGCAAGGTCAAAAAAAAATTTCTTCAAAGGATAGCTCAAGGTGGACTCAACAAATCAAGGCAAAGCATTCTCAAGCAAAGGAGTTTTGTAAGCTTAAATTCTATCTTCTCAAAACTCAATTTGCTAAAATTATTTGTATGATTTAATGAGGCATTTTGTTAATGATCTTTGATGCATGAATTATTTTGTGGACAATTCTTGATGATTGAATGAAAAGTATGATTAATGATTTTAAAATGATCTTGTGTGTCTTTGAGCAAGTTTGCTATGTGTTGATAATATATTTACTTGCTCCAAAGTTGTCAAATATGACATACATATAAAATGCCCATGTCATGAGCATTAATGAGAAATATGCATATTAGAATTCATGGCATGATGTTCACAAGTCTTGTGATTTAATGATACATGTGCTTAAATCTATGTGAACATATTTGTTTTGGCATATTTGTGTTTCCAAACATATTGGTTTTGCCAAAATATGCATAACTTTTAAAATGACCTCCTTTGAGACCAAAAATGCATTTTGTTGTGCAAATTCTTCCAAAATTGCTAAATCTACTGTTAAATGATTTTTCATCTACATTTTTCATTTATACAAGTCCAAAATCATGTAACACAAATGTTTAAACTTTTACTTAGACTTAAAATACTCAAAAACGAAGTTTTGGCACCTCCAAAGTTGATTTTTAAGCTAAAATTCTGCATAAGTTAAATGAGGGATCGATCCCTCCTCATGTAGGATCGATCCTCTAGCCAAAAATGCAGAATTCCTACATTCTGGGAATGAGGGATCGATCCCCCTCCCCTAAGGATTGATCCCCCTAAAGGGAAAATGCCTTCCCTGCACTTTTTAGTCAAATTTGAGAAGGATTTTGCATTAACTTCATACTCTCGTTCTACTAAGCTTAAAACTCATTGTTTTAACTTCTTTTTGATGATCTTTTCAATATGAAAAATCATTTTTCATTGGTATCATGCTTCAACTTCAACAATTGGTATCATTTTCAACAATTAATATCTTTTTTTATTGAACTTACAAGTGCAATATCATTTTTCTTATTGAAGACATTCATGAATTACATAAATCTTGAAATAATCTTGAAATATATTTTCAATGGATGCTTGAACATAATTTTGAAAGTTGTTTCAATTTTGAAAGTTATTTCAATGATTTGTGTATTGACTTAAGAATTTGATGAACTTGTGCATGATAGATATTGTTCATACCTTTTGTTCATCTTAATCAAGCACGCTTAAAGGATTTTATCTCATAGCTTGACTCACATATTCATATTAGGCAGCATGATATATTTTTTAGTGGAATATAAATAATTAAAGGTCAATATATATATATATATATATATATATATATATATATATGCTTGAATGATGAAATGATCATAACTTGACCTTAATGATAGAATTTGAATATGACTTAGGTGAATGAAATACTTGAGATACAAAAAGCCTTACCTAGAGTCATAATTGTCCCTGGCCTACAATTTGTTATGATAAATGGATCTTAAATGTACAAATGTATGAAAATTTGTCATCCATGAACTTAGATCTTTCTTATGGCCAAAAATTCTAAAGAACATGAGTGTTAATGACATCAAAATTCAAGAATAAATGCAAATTTGAACAAAAGCATTTTGATTGACTTTCATGCATTGATTCTTGATTATTTTGATATTAATCTTGCATGAATCAATAATCATACCTATGAGATGAGAATATTCGTTTTTGGGAAATTATGCTTGACCTCACACATAGATTGTGAACTTTAAAGTTAAAACATACTTAAGTATGATATTAATTCAACTAGGCAAAATCATTTTAGTTAAAATAGCATATACCCTTTAGAATCTTAAATGATAAAAACAACTAGGGATATGGCTATTAAATGAATGATTAAGATGGAAATCTTGAACCTTTTCTTAATCATAATTGATTAAGGACTTGGATTGAAAAATAAGCATAGGATTTTTATGCTTATAACTATGGAAGAACATGTGCGTGCTTGGATGATATAAAGTTTTGAATCTTCCATATAATTATATTTGGTCTTATATGGATTAATACTTTATGATAGTATGCTAATGTTTAATTAATCCAAATGCATATTTAATAGTGTGTGATTGTGTTCTTGCATGTTTGACTTGATTATTCACTTGACATGAGTACACCACACACAACAATTAACATCATGCAAAATGTTTAAGTCAACCATTGGTAATAATTGGTATAAGCTTTAAATTGACAATTCTTCTCACTCTCTTTAGATTGAAATGACAAATAAAGAAGAATTCATTTAGGACACTTTTGCATGAGACACTTGTGTGCTAGAATTTGTGGTTAATTGATATATGTATTAATTCTAAACACATTCTTACTTGAAAATGTTTATGAGCTCAATGCATATGGTATGTCATCTAATTTTAGCTCATAATCATGATGTATTGACATGCACCTTAGTTGGACTTTACAGAACAATTGATATTTCTAGGTGCTTGATAAAATTGAAATGAGCAAGTTATTAAACTTAGTAGATAATTTATAAACAACTTGCTTCATTGTTTACCAATTAGGAGCTTTTTGCAAAATTATTTATGAACAATTGGTATAGGATCATAACCAATGTCCTTTGCATACACAAACATCTCATATTCTTTATGGACATTGATCTATTTATTTGTGCTATTAGCATAGTTGTTAATACCGTTTCGGTTTCAGTTGTAATGGCCGGTACGTACCAGTTTTCATAAAATCCGATACACTTGAGTTGATTTTTCGTACCAGTTTTGGTATCGGGTAATATTGGTTAGTTTTGTGAATTTCAGATGGTTTCGGTCAATTTTGGCGAAATTCACTTTTTCGGTTGATACGCAAACATTAGAAGAAAATTGAATTTTTTTGTTTTATTTTATGTTTTGATACTGAATTAAAACTAATAAATACATAAATAATGAATTAAGTAAATGCATTAACAAATTTAACAATTTTAAATATTATTATTATTTGTTGTATGAGTAATTTTATTAATTTTATACTTATCATTATTAATATTAAATATTTTATATTTTATTTTACTTATTATTAATAATATTATTACATGTATGAAAAGTTTATTAATAATATTATTACATGTATGAAAAGTTTATAAATATTTTAAAATTAAACCAAAAATCCGAAATAATATACCGAAACAACCGATACTGATATATCTCATTGTAAAAAGAGAAAACGAAACGCTCTTCGGTACAATATTTACAACCTTGGCTATTAGTCCCATGTACTAACATGTTTCTTGTTGGATGGAGCATATTTCTTGGTTCTCACATTTATTAGGCCATATTTTTAGGAAGAGCATAATTTTTCCCTTCTTTTTGCTATGACAAAAAGGGGGAGAAATAATGGGATTTAGAAAATTCTTTTGAAAACCATGCTAATATTTAAGGGGAGCTTTATATTTAAAACCATGCTTTATTTGAGGGGAGTATTTCTTCAAAGAATTTTCAAAGCAAATTTACCTTAAGTTTTGCCATATCAAAAAGAGGGAAATTGTTAGCTTTAAATTGACATATATATTTTGAAATGACAAAAACTTAAGTAATCTTAAATGTTTGATTCATATTGTAAATTTGCTTTATCAATTATGATTTTCACAAACCATATTAAGTGCTTTTATCAAATATAAAACCATGATTTAATTGATTATGTTTATTGGCTTTAATCAATTTAGAAAACATTTTTAATTATTGGTTTAAGTAATTTTCTTATGGAATTATTGAATATATTTTAAGAAAATTACTTGATGAATTTTTGGACTCAAATTCATGTTTTCAAAGTCATGTCATATTTAAAAATACTCAAAATTGGTTTTAGAATGTTTTTAATGCCTAAAAACCTAGAAAAGGCAAATGAATAATGCAAGGGATGGATCCTCTACCTAAAGGGATGGATCCCTTGACCAACAGGATAGATGAATAGTAAAAGGGATCGATCCCCTAATGGCAAAATGCTCCCAAGATGAAAAACTGAAGCATGGGATCGATCCCCTAAGGGAAGGGATCGATCCCCTACCTCGAGAAAGCACTCCAACGGCTAGTTTTTGTGAGATACAATGGTAACTTTTGATTTTGACTCCACCCAATGTCAAGAACACGTCCAAATGACTATAAATAGAGACTTGGAAGCTCAAGAAAGCAAGAGGAATAGCTGAGCAACAATATTCTTCATCTTCTCCATCTTCTTCAAGTCTCAACAACATTTCAAGTGCTAAAAATTCTTCATATTCTATCATTCTCATCTTCCTTGTATAGAATAGCACAAATATTGTATAGGATTTCCTTTGTGCTTAACTTTTGTAATCATTTGCCAACCTGGAGGCCTTCCTTGATTACACCATTTGTAAACCCAATCACAACTTGTAAAAGGGAGTGAACCCTTGAGTGCATTATTGTAAGTGAGAATTGGGTAGATAAGGTTTACTCCTTGAGCTCGGAAAAAGGAGGGGATAGGTTTCTATTAAGCCTTGAAAAAGAGGGAGGTTTCTCTTGAGCCTAGAAAAAGAGGGAGGTTACTCTTGAGCCTGTGAAAAAGAGGAATTGTAAAGACAAATTCAAGTTAGTGAATTTTGGAAAAATTCTTGGGAACGTCTCAAGGTAGAGGACATAGGCAAGGTTGCCGAACCTCTATAAATCGCTTGTGTACATTTCTCTTTCCCTTCTCTCTTTACTTATTTGCATTTATATTGTGATTGTTGAATTAAACTTGAATTGCATTCTTGTGTAGCCTAGAGAACTTAGAAAATTCAATATATGCTAGAGAATTTAGAAAAACCGAAAAACGAACTAAAGAGTAGCCAAAAACCGATTCACCCCCCTCTCGGTTTAGTTATAGAGCCAACAAATACGTTGTGAGTAAGGATGGCTATTGGGGGTGGATCCTTGGCTCACAAAAGGATGGGTACGCTAGGTTCTTACATTTAAGATTTTAATATGACTTTTCACAAATTTAAGAAGAGTATAATTTTAAGGGAAAAATCAATCTAAGTCCTTGAGTTTTGTATCTAATTCAACTTTAGTCCATTAATATTAAAATGACACTCCACCCCAAATATATTAACACTACTAACAAAAGTTAATAGAATATGAAAAATTATAAGATTACTCAACCCTAAAGTTTGTAATCTAAATAATTCGTCATTTTTCTATTTCTCTTTATCTTTCACGATTCTTCATATGTTTTTCACTCTTTTTCACGAGCATTGTTTAATACGTGATTTTCTTCTCAAATGTATTTAACACAATTTCTTTAGAAAAGTGTTTATATGACAAAAAATAAATAAATAAATATAAATTAGAAGTGAAAAAAGCAAACAAACATTTTTAAACCAATAGCTCTTCAGACTTTCCTTCTTCATTCTTGTTTGATTTTGAATATTTAAAGTATTCCAAATGGTTCAGGGGTAAAAGGGTCTCACATTAAAGTTTTTACCTATTTATTTAATGGTTGACTAATGAAAAGATTTACTTGTCCTGCGAAATATAAAAGTTTGGGTTGGAAGGTCCACTTTTATACTAATGAACTAAAGTTGAATTAGGTTCAAATATAAAAAACTTAGATGAAATTTACCTTAATTTAGAAATAAGCATAATTTACGTCAAAGCTTTATTGAAATAGATCGTTTTATAATAATGTTACATGTTTAGAATGGAACAAATTGTCAAATATACTTTTGCTTGAGTATTTAATTTATCTATGCATGTTTGATGATTTAGCTTAGAAGCTTTCCTGCATGAAATGCTAGTATCGTATGCTTACTAATAATAGTATCAATACAATTTGAATATGTATCGATGCCTTTTATTTAAATATTGGCAGGTTTGATGGATGTTTCAATACACCATTGTTTTCTTGAAATAGAAGATTCATGCTTTGTGTTAGTATCGATACGACTGGGTTTTGTATCGATACACATTTATTTAAGTGTGCAGGATTTCCTCATAAAGTATCAATACGCAGAAGGAATGTATCAATATCCTTAAGTCTGGTTGCACTCAACGATCAAAAATCTGTCTGCCAATGGGAAGAAATCAAATTTACACTATACACTTTATTCTATTTTCTTTACCAAACTTATTTTCTTCTTGCTTTGCTATACACTATACACTTTATTCTATTTTTGTATTTTTTATTTATTTTATTCTTTTTCTTTTTTCTCTTTTTCTAATTTTTTTTCCCTATACCAATATGTACATATCTCCAGTGGTGTCCTAGTTAATTAATGGTTTTGGGTTAAAAGGTATGAGAATTTATTGACTTGCCTAAGAGAAATTGATTTTGTGGGTGAATATATAAAGAAAGGCTAATAATTTCGCTTCTGTCGACCCAAAGAATGTGACATTTGGGTGACGAAAATGGCAGAAGTATAGAAAATTGGGCTAAATTTCTTTCAAACTTATAACAGTGATTTGTCATGCAATCAGTCTTATCTTATAAAATCAGGTATCTAAATACCTAGTTATTAATGAATGCAAAGTGAAATGAAAGAAAATTCCAACTAATCCTCACACCTCTAATTTCTTCTTTGAAAATTTTCATCAAGCCATATTTCATTGACAAATCTACTTAGACAATCTAAAATCTCCTTTCTTTTTGATCAAAAGATTTCTTTGTTTTGACTAGTCCATTTGTTTTAATGAAAAAAAAAAACAGGAAACTTTAAGACAAGCTTTTCTTTCTTTTTTTTATCGAAAGTATTTTTATTTTATATATATATATATATATATATATATATATATATATATATATATATTTAGGATTAGGGATCTACTCTAAAGCGAGTATTGCTTTCTGCACCGACCCAGATTTTAGTTCAATGGATGACAAGCATAAATATTTGCAAATTGATTCTGTTTTTCTTAGTTTTTTTTTTTTTACTTACCATGCAGATACTGCGGCATGCATTACCAAAATGCTACATCGAAAATTCATCAAGAGTGCAATACAAAAATCTGAAGGCCAATATAACAATACAAAGCACACGAGTTGCCAAAAATAAGAGAAAAATAGTTCATCTTCAAACATGCACCAAAAGCCTAAAACCAAGATGTAAGACAGCTGCAGCACAATGCCCTTCATCACAATGCAAGCGCGAAAGCAGCATTTGGTGCCCTATCAATTGTAGCAAGAGAACTCGATATTGTCCTACATGTCGAGTACCTCTTACAAATGCATAAAAATGACAAAAAAGTTACCCCGGAAACTTCAAATCAACAAAATCCATTAAGGTCGTCGTTTACGATCATCTTCTTCATCATTATCAGAATCACCACTCTCGCGGAAACGTGGATTCTTCTCCTGCTAGGTCAAAATTATGGTTTAAAGTATGCAACTAAAAGGCTGGATTGTACAATTTATCATACAAAGTGTAAAGGACATGGGAATTTGAAAATTCAATTAGTGTCCTGCCACCTTTTAATCCTATTATTATATTTTTTAATTTCTTCCTTTTATATATGCCATTTTACCTAAAGCTATCTATTTCCACTGCAAAGCATCTCCTGATGACTCAAACTAGGAAGAGGAGCAAGTAATGGGGATATTAATAATTCACAATTTCTCAAACAATAAACTCTTTATAGTGCTGTTAAGCATTACCGGTCTAGCGTCATGGTCTGAGTCTCTCCTGGATTCATGATCTGAGGTTCTGTTTGATGACTCCCGTGCATAGCGGTCATCATCTCGGTGTCGCTTCCGATGGTAATCTGCTTTATTAACAGTCGTTCAAATATAGGAAAGGTTCAAACATGTCTATACAACAAGAATCATTAGACATGCTATTCAAAGGTAAATACCTCTCCTAGGACGATGAGAACCCCCATGACCATGGCCTCCACCATGCCTACCATCTGTAATTATAAGATCTCAGTACATACATATTAACACCCAAATTGACATGAGATGCACACTAATGGATAGATAAAGCCTATAAGCACATAAGAAGTTAAATGGTATCCAGGAGATTGGCTTCAATACACAAGAATAAATCATACAGTGATCAAGTGATATGTAGTAATCAAATCTTAAGATAAACTGACAAACAAAAGAAATAAATAACACCTAACTACCAAAAGCACACAAACTATCATCTATCAACCATATATTATTAAGCCTACTTTAATATGAAAAAAAAAAAGACCAAATATGTTCCTAATTTACAAGAAAGTTAAAAGAAAAGGGCAACTATTTCTAATAGAGCTGACCTTCCTTTCAGCTGATCATCATCTTCCAGTTTTCATTTAAAGCCATTTCCTTATATTTTTCTTGGCGCTTTAATATATAGCATACAGTCCAAGGATGTACTATTCTACCAATGGTATTAATATTTGCAGATTTGACAACTCGTATAATATTCTGCGATCCAAACTTTTTTTTAACCATCATTACTGAAACAAATAGGTTTGCAGCATTTCCCCAAACTAACCAGTGAAAGCCTGTTTCTCTCCCTCAAATCTTAAAACGAGGAGCTCAAAATAGTAGGCAACTTTGTGATTTTATGAGCCAAAAAAAAAAAAAGGAATAATTCTAGCTGACAAGCTAGCGATCTATATCTAGAAGTCATTAGAAACTCACAATGAGGGGGCATAACTGGTGGGAATGAGCCCAGCGACCCGGCACCATAATCTACAAGCTGTCTTTGTGCTTCCAGCTCTCTCTGAACTAATTTTCCATAGCCACCTCTGCGTATAGCATGTTAAGGTAGAAGACCATACCCAACTCTTTAGATTGGGAATTGACATCCCTATATCTCAATGAATAAGATCTCACGAGACAATAAACAAGTGATTATCCATAATCCTGAATCAATATTAGACTTCATTATTTATACATGAACAATATTTTTTATGCCTGAACAAGATAAGTAATTATGTTCATCAAATTCCAAACTAAAAGTTTAAAGGATATCAGGATCATAATCGGTTCGATATTCATCTCGTACCTGCATAAATATAAAACTAAATCAATTCAGACGGGAGCAATAGAACTTTGGGAAGTCTCTCTGTCCCATTGTGCATGTCTTAGTTCCATACCATACAAGTTCAAAACTATATATCCAATTCCAGAAGTGAAAACAATGTAGGGTTTCATTAAAATGTGCATTGCAGGCACAAGAAAAGAACTCACTTGGCCACCACTTCGACCTCGGCCCCATTGCCTTCCTTCAACAAATCCCCAATCAAAATCTACACGAATGGGGCGGTCATCAAGAATTGTCCCGCTAATGTATTTAACAGCGTCCTCTGCATCTTCCCTAGAATAATACCTGACGATGAAGAAAAAAGAACCCGATAAGCAAGCAAAAGGTTTGGAACGAAGATTAACATGTTGTAGGAAAAGAAAAAGGAGAGTTACAGGACAAAGCAAAAGCCGCAAGGTGTTTTGGAGTTCTTGTCAAGGCCCATGATTATTTTCTTAATTTCACCAGCTCGTGAGAAAAGCTCGTAAACTTGTTCTTCAGTTGTGTAAAAGGACATGTTTCCGAGATAAACGGTGGTCGAATTCAGGAGAGCTTGCTCGAATTCCTCTTGTGAACCATTAAATCTTCTGTCTCGATACGCTGAAAGCTTGGCTGGGTCCTAAAATTTACCCCAACCAACACCCAAAATAAACAGAGAAATTAAAAAAAAAAGTTAAAATGGTAACAAATATTATCGTTAATTTGCATTTGAAAGAAGCAGGGAAGTAATAGTATACCTTGAACAAAGAAGCCATTGCCTTCTTCAAATGCTCCAAAAAAAAGAAAACGTATTTTCTGCATACAAGGACTTGGAAAAGTGTGGCCTCACCTTAGCCTTAGCTCTTGCCCTTGCCGTACCTTAGCCTTAGCTCTTGCCCTTGCCGTTTTGCAGGGAAATACAATGGAGTTTCTATTGGGCCGTTCCGTATAAAAATGATGAAAAAAAGGGTTTATTGAGCCTTCGGCCCATTTCATTTCCCACTTCTGCTTATTCTACAATCCGACTTTAGAGACCACAGTCCACAGTCCACTTTAATCGAACCCAGCCAAATAATTCAAAATTAAATTTGAATTTGACTCGATTCGACTCAAAAACTCAAAGTTCAACACTTGATTTGAGTCTGATTGAGCTTAGTCTTTGAAGCTCGAGCTCAATTCAACAGAATATTCAAACCGCTCGAGCTTGACTCGATAAATATGATATGTCATTTTTAATTATATATTATGAGAATAAAATACTAAATTAATAATAAAATATTAAAAATATATTAAAAAGAGTTAGATAATTCTCACAAGTCCTTTGATAGGATAATATTTTATTAATTATATATTTGTTAATATATTTGCTTTATTGATATTTTATACCTAAAAGAGCTTACTAATGTTTATTTTATGATTTAGATATTAAATATCAAAGTTGGAATTAATTGAATCAAAAAAGAACAAAGTGCAGTATTTTCTGTCTAGTTTGAAAGATTGACGTTCTTGACCACTTTAATGACCTAATCTCAAGAAGTTATCTCATGAAAGTTATAGAGGACTTCTTAAGCTTTTCGGAATATACATGATCGCAAAAATCGGAGTTCGTTTGATGGATCAAATATTTATGAAAAGTTATAAAGAAAATTTGCCCAAAATTTTTATTTTTAGAAAAGGTTCCAACAAAGTAAGGTTAAGACAAGATTTTATGAAGACAGGATTTAGTAGAGACAAGACATGTCTTAGAATTTTGTTGTGTCTTAAAGTTGTAATTAGTTTTAAGACGATATAATAAAGTAGAAAAATAGAGTTAGAGTAGGAAAAAAGTTGTAAAAAGATAAGAGTTGTGATAAGAGTTGACTAGTAAACAGCCAATTAAAACTCTTATAAGACTTCTACTCTACTTAACATTCTTAAGCTTATTTAAAAAGCACATTGGCTCTCACAAAAATCATCCCCTCTCATCCCTCGCTTTTGTACGGTTTTCAAGTAGATTTAAATATGTAATGTCCGGAATTAAAAAATTTTGAATCAAATTTTTCCTTTTTACTCTATCTTTCTCATTCAATTAACCAGTATCAGTTGGTTTGTGTTCGGTGTCAATGTCAGTTCATTTTACAATTCTCATTGCCATTAAATCTTGATACCATTAAATTAATTAATCTAATAATAATTAATTAAGAATTTAAAATAAAATATATATATATCATAATATTTATTATGTTGTTTATAATAATTCAACATAAATTACATCCCACTAATTCTTTACCTGAACATGTCACTTTTTACATCCCATTATAAATACAGCTGCTATGCATTCACTAGTTTGAATATAAATATAAAATTCTAAAATACCTATTTACTTGATACTTCATACTCCTAGAAGTTTTCTTCGACTAACCGGACACAATGGTTGTCATGTACTCTATGAACTATCTGGAATGGTGAGTAAAAAGGGGTAAGCTTTGGGGAAAGCTCAGTAAAAAACATATATAAAAGCTATACTATATGCAGTTAAATTAAAATAAACTTATTTAATTTGTATAAAAAACATGTTATAAAACAATCACAGTATGAGCTTTCAGTAAATAATGCAATAACATTTTAAAGCCATGCGAAATTCTCACTTATACAGTAACTCAATTCATCTAAAATCATTAAGATATGATAAATGCACATATGTCGTGAAAACATATCCTTTTAAAAACTTGTATCACTTTTTTTGAAACTTTTTAGTCAAATCATATACTATTCTCGAAACTTAAATCATTCAGTAAATCAATTACCTGTCAAATATCACATATCGATAGAAAACAATCTCCCAAAGAATCATGCACAATCTCGTATCTTCGAAGGAACTCGTAACAATGGCTACTGTCAATCAGTCACAGTTCACACTAGTTAGGTGCTCACTGTGTAAACCTGTGAGGTTTGACCGTAACTCCCACAGTCATTATGTAAAGGGAAGGTCTGGGACGTCTCCTAGCCTAATCATCACTGTCTTGTATGCACGATCATCAGGGAGACATTAATCTCATAAAATCACTTCATATACTCGTATATCGTTTCATATAAATCAATTCACGTAAATCGTTTCCTAAAATTCAATTCATGTAACACATTCATGAAATTCCAAATCATGTAAAACATTTCATGTAAAACAATTCAGGTAATACATTTCTTGTAAATTAATTTATGTAAATCCTTTCATGTAATGCAATTCGTGTGAATTATTTCATGTAATTCAAAATCATGTAAACCATATTTTTTTTATTTTTTATTTTTTTTGTAAAATCAATCCATGTAAATCATTCATGTAATGAAATTCATGTAATTCATTTTTATGCAACTTCCATATATGTTTCTTACCTCTATCTCCTTGCGATATAGAATCCGATATTGCCATTTACATTTCTTTATTTCTTGTACTTCACACTGTGCAATAATTTTAAGTTATATTCAAGATTCTATATTATGATTCTAATAAGCATTTCTGTCACGACCCGAAGACCGCGACTTTCACTTGATTCTTATACTTTTCTTAGTCTACAAATTTATGGACTAAATTTTTCTTTTTCATTTTAAGGTTTGTATTCGGTGTCAGTGTAGTTACTATACTATCTAGATGACTTATAGTCATTCCATTTAAATATTAAACAAACATGGAAACGGTTCTTAGTTACATCCCGACTTGTTAAACAGAATATGTATTGTGCATCAATTTAAGTCTTACATGTAAACAAGTATTTTATAAGAAACATATACCTCAGACGACTAGTACCAAGTCCATATACCGTCTTCGATGCCCACTGAGCAGCTCACATGACAGATGTTAACTTCAATAATGTCACGACCCGAAGGCCGTGACGTACGCCTATCACTCCATTCACTATTTACCCTTCAATTGTGTCGATTTTACGAACTAACTTTTTCTTTTCACTTTAGGGTTTGTATTCGGTGTCAGTGTCCTCTCTCAACTACTCTCGTATCCTTCATTTAATATACATTTGTTGTTTAATTTACCATTTGGACTTACGTAATACTCTCCTTTAATATTAGACAAAAAAAGAAAAACGTCGAAAACTCCCCCTTATATAAAATCGACTTTCCCCAGCTCAATAACCTGCAAAAATCTCAACTATTTCCAGCCCCATATCTCAATCCAAAATTTTCAGTTCATTCAACTAGATCCAATACATGCTTCCCAAATCAACAAATAGATATAAGATACAGTTTCAAAATCACTACAATTCATTTCTCGGATCGTGCTCGATAATCATCAAGCCTATAATAATCTAGGACGATCCTAAGTTACATCCCAAAAGCAATCCCATAAGCATGTACTGTGCAAACTTAACATGTCATACATGGATAACAAAATAAGCGATATTATACCTCAAGTGCAACAAAAACAGCACTCGGAGGATTCGGACCGATACAGCTACTCAAGTATGTCCCCGAGGCTTCGCACCCAAACTCCAAGTAGGAGCCTAACTGGTATGATCTGCGATGTTATTAATAAGGGGTGAGCAAAACCACGGCTCAGTAAGTAGCTTAAGTAAATGCATGCTAGACTCATGTCGTTCTATATGTAGTTGTGGAAAACAATACCGAAGTAATAAGCGAACTCGATATTTAATGCACGATCATAAACCAAACACTTCTTTATGCATTTCTGTTATAGAACGCTTTCAATATGCACTTACTTAAAACAAAACTTACTATGCAGTTCATTTAAATGAGTTCGCTATGCATTCGGTTGAACTCAGTACGTTGTGCATTCAAATAAGCTATCAATGTAGTTCGATAAGTCAATCAATAGTTACTTTGATAAAACAATCAATAAGCATTCAATAAACGATCAATATAGATTTTTAAGAATCCACTAGTCATAAATCAAGATACTCGATAACAATTAGGCATATTGCCTCAGTTCACTAAAAGCAGTATTAGAAATGGAACAATAGTAAGTAGAGATTAGGCAGTGATCCTCAATCAGTCAATCAATCGATATCCATCCTAGCTAGTGATGGAATGGTGTTGCAAGCAACACTAAATCTATGGCCATAGGACGATATCCAGTCTCGCTGATCAGTCGAGAGCTGGAACTTGCCTGCTGGTTTTCCAGACAAGTATCAGTCTACCTAGAGCACTAGGCTCGATAGGTACAATACGATAGTCTAGAGCACAAAGCTCAATAGACGGGAAATAAGGCCTAGAGCTAAGCTCGATAGGCTAGAAGTGACCCGAAGGTCGTAGGACATGCCTGCACTCAAAAACAGTTTGAAATCAATTTCCTCGCGTAGCACTTGGCTTCCACGGATTCCAAATCAGTATTAAATCAGTTTTGAGTTCGAAATATAAAGGACTTTCGATTTATTTCAAATATTGGTTCAAACCAAGACTTTGCAAATATAACATATGATGCAAGTCATTAAACCATAAACATTACGTAATTTAAACTCAAAACATGCTATATGTAAATGCATGTATGCATCGGTTCATTCCACTTAAAATGTACGCTTGGTTGGCCACAACGCTCAAAGCAGAAATAAGTTTCGATCTAGCCCAAGCATAAACGATTTATAAAAATTAAACCATTCCTACGAGATGGTGCTATCAAGCTTTACTTAACCCACTTACCTCGATGCTTGGTAGGTTACCTTTCCTCGATCCTCAACTCAAGCTAAACTCCTACACCGCTCCAAATTCACTACAATTATATCGAACAACGTTTCAATAACATGTCTTAATCACTTTCGATGACATATCAAGTGTATGTCTTAGAATCTTAAGTATTCCAATTCAATTCTTTATAGGACATAAAAGCCTTTCTCATGTAACTAATATACACCATCATTTACTATTCGTAATTTGTTTCACTAAGGCATCATTAGTTTAATAATTTCTACATATCTCCTTCAATATATATAGATATCTATCAACATAATTATATTTGTGCACCCATATATGTATATACCTATGTATATATATATGTATATACATACAATTTACTTTCAATGGTATATCGTTATATTGATTAAAATGATATATGTATGTGCATATATATATATGTATGTATATATAGATATCAATTATTCATCACCATTTCCACTCTATCTAAACAACTATATTCACTTAAAACTTTTAAATCAAGAGAGCATTCCTAGTTCTCCTTTCAAGACCTATATCTAAGCACACTAAAATCCTCAAAGGTCAGTTTAAACATCATCTCATAACCTCATTTACCTTAGTTAAGACCATCCAAATTTGGCTGCAAGATCAGCCCTTAAAATGCTCTTCTCGGTTTGGATAAATTTCCAGCCAATGTGCCTTGTTCCACTCACTTTTCCAGCCTTTGGTTCTGTCCCCAAGAGACAAAACTTGGTTTAGCTCAAATTCCCCATGTTTGGTACCTCTTTCAATATTCAAATCACCAAAATCTTACCTGTTTTCAGACGTGAATCATCCCTGACTCTACCAGCCTTCACGCCCAACCAAGCACTCCAATTCCTTTCTCTGTTTCATGAAATGGAATGGCCACCATAAGTCTCCCTCAAACCATGTTGAAAATCCTCTTATCTACTACCTTCAACACAACTAAAACCAGTTTAAACAACAACCAACCACAAGCAGCAATTAATCAGTCAAAACAGTCATTTAACCCCCTTGGAACCCCTACTTACAGCCCTTGTTACACTTACATTTAACAGAAATGGCTCCCGAAATTAGCTCCTATTTTGGCATTAAGGTTTTACCGCGTGGCTCCTTACTGTAGGTTTAATCTTTCCTCCTTCTTCCCTTGTCCGACGCCTAAGAAGACCAACCTTCAGCTTTTTGACCCGACCTTCTGACTAGCATTGATCTTGCCAAGCTTTCCTGCCAGTGGTTTCTCTTTTGCCGTCGACACCTGATGCCCACGGTGGTGAGGCAGTAGCTGTACGTGCCTCCCTCCTTCTTCCCTTTCGGCTCACTCTTTTCTTTCTCCCTTTTTCCTTTTTGGTTTTCGGTTTTTTATTTCCTTCTCTGTTTCGTTCTTACACTGATTGTTTTTTTCAGACCAGCCCTACCTCTCGGGTTTTCTCCTCTCTATTTCCTCATTTTGCTTTTCATTTCATCCGTTTCCAACTTCTCTACAGTTAACCTAGATGGTGATGATGGACGGTGATGTATGTGTAGTGGAGTTTTGGTGGGAAAAGTCCCATCAAACTCCACTAACATGTATTATTATTTTTTTTTGTTTTATTTTTGTTTATTTTAACTCTCCAATGTCTATACTTATATAATTCATAATTATATTTACATTATATATATATATAGTTTATGTGTATTTATATATAAATACATGTTTAGTTATCTCCATTACATAAAATATGTGTATGTATTTATATTCCAAACCTTGATTATAAATACATATACATACACATAGCCCAACAAATATATATATATATATATTTATGTACACATAATATTTTCATGTCCAATATATTTTTATTATGGCATGTGTATACCTACGAATTCTTCAATTTATTTTTTAATTATTTAATATTCATGCATACTACACTTCCTTTAGTATACTTGTGTACTTTGTTTTATTAAAATAACATACTTATGTATTTTGCAGAATATATGCATCTTATTAGTTCTTATTTAATTCTTGAACTTAGTTATAAGATTTT
This sequence comes from Heritiera fomes, assembly GCA_032173925.1. Classification (NCBI taxonomy): domain Eukaryota; kingdom Viridiplantae; phylum Streptophyta; class Magnoliopsida; order Malvales; family Malvaceae; genus Heritiera; species Heritiera fomes. Next base: position 2,518,257 of record JAPDPM010000019.1, read on the forward strand.
CCAAATGACACAAAAGTATAAATTATTTGTTTTCTAATTTCACTAATTTGAGATTTCGTCCTCATTATTTGACATAAGATTATTACTTACAAAATGTATCATAGTGCTTAACTTATTCTATGTCTCTTATTTATTCACTAATATGGTACAAAGTCTGCAGTTTTTACATCCTCCCCACCTTAGGAAATTTGGTCCCCCAAATTTTCCGTGTCTAGTAGAAATAGGTAAGGGTATTTCTCTCTCATTAGGCTTTCCAACTCCCATGTGGCTTCCTCTGAAGAGTGGTGCTGCCAAAGCACTTTGACTAAAGGGATTGTCTTAGACCTCAACATCTTATCCTTCCTGTCTAAGATCCGAATTGGTCTCTCGACATAGCTTAAGTCCTCTCTAATCTCCAGTGGCTCATACTCGATCACATGAGATGGGTCCGGATGATATTTTCGTAGCATCGACACATGAAAGACGTTATGCACACCCGATAGCTCTGGGGGTAATGCTAGTCGATATGCTATGTCACCCACTCTCTCCAATATCTCGAATGGACCAATGTATCGAGGACTCAACTTCCCTTTCTTGCCAAATCTCATTATGCCTTTAGACGGAGAGATTTTTAAGAACACTTTATCACCCACTTGGAACTCTAAAGGCCTCCTTCGACAGTCGGCATAACTTTTCTGTCTACTTTGGGCTGTCCTCAGTCTATCACATATCAATCTCACATCTTCGGAAGCTTTCTCTACCATCTCCGGAGTGAATAACTTTCTTTCACCTACTTCTTCCCAACCGATAGGAGATCTACACCTACGCCCATACAATGCCTCGTAAGGTGCCATCCCAATACTAGAGTGAAAGCTGTTGTTATATGCAAACTCCGCCAGTGCCAAATGATCATCCCATGAGCCTCGAAAATCCATAACACATGCCCTCAACATGTCCTCAAGTGTCTGAATAGTCCTCTCTGATTGCCCATCGGTTTGAGGATGGAAGGCTGTGCTAAAGCTTAGTTTAGTTCCCATAGCATCTTGGAAGTGTCCCCAGAAACGGGAAGTAAACCGAGAATCTCTATCCGAAACTATGCTCACTGGGACCCCATGTAACCTCACAATCTCCTTAACATACATATTTGCTAAGGCACTAAGCGAATCGGTAGCCTTCATAGCTAGGAAATGAGCGGACTTTGTCAATCTGTCAACTATCACCCAGATTGCATCATGATTCTTACGAGTCCTCGGGAGCCCCATAATGAAGTCCATAGTCACATGCTCCCATTTCCATGTAGGTATGGGTAAAGGCTTTAGTAAACCTGCTGGCCGTTGGTGTTCAATCTTAACTTTTTGGCACACTAGGCACTTGGACACAAAGGTCGCTATATCTTTCTTCATACCAGCCCACCAAAACACTTTGCGTAAATTCTGATACATCTTCGTATTACCTGGATGCATAGTGTATTTGGAGCTGTGTGCCTCCTCTAATATTTGCCTCTTCAACATCTCATCATTCGGGACACAAATTCTGCCCCTATACCTCAATAACCCATCATCTGAAATCTCAAACCCTGAATCTTGGTCTGGTTGTATTCCACCAATAATCTCCACAAGTCTAGGATCCTCTTTCTGGGCTTGTCTAATTTGATCCATAATGCTAGGCTCTATCCTCAAGCTAGCCATCAAACACTCACCATCGGGCTCTAGGTTGATATTCAACTCTGAAAATTTTTCCATCAAATCCCATTCTCGGACCATCATGTAACTAACAAAACCCACACTCTTCCTACTTAATGCATCTGCTACCCGGTTTGCTTTACCCGGATGATAGAGAATCTCGCAGTCATAGTCCTTCAATAGCTCCATCCATCTTCTCTGTCTCATATTCAACTCTTTTTGCGAGAATAAGTACTTTAAGCTCTTGTGGTCTGTATAAACCTGGAACCGCTCACCATACAAATAATGGCGCCAAATCTTTAGCGCAAACACTACCGCTGCCAACTCCAAATCATGAGTAGGATAGTTCCTCTCGTGGTCCTTCAACTGTCTTGAACCATATGCCACTACTCTACCATTCTGCATCAACACACACCCTAGACCCTGTAGAGAAGCATCACTATACACTGCAAATCCTCCGGATCCACTTGGAACCGTCAACACAGGAGCCGTAGTCAACCTTTGCTTAAGCTCCAAAAAGCTACGCTCACACGCATCATTCCATTCAAACTTGACGTCCTTGCGTGTGAGTCGGGTTAGTGGAGCAGCAAGTTTGGAAAATCCCTCTACAAATCTCCTATAGTAACCTGCAAGCCCTAAGAAGCTGCGAATCTCGGTCACTGTTCTAGGCCTCTCCCAATTCATCACGGCCTCTATCTTAACTGGATCAACTGCTACACCATCCTTTGATACCACATGCCCCAGAAAACTGATTTGTTCCAACCAAAACTCACACTTGCTAAACTTTGCGTATAGCCCTTCCTTTCTAAGAGTCTGGAGTACTATGTGGAGGTGGTGCTCATGTTCTTCCCGGGATCGGGAATACACCAGTATGTCATCTATGAACACAATGACGAACTCATCCAAGTGAGGCTTGAATACTTCATTCATCAATGCCATGAATGCTGCAGGGGCATTCGTTAGACCGAATGGCATAACTAGGAATTCGTAGTGGCCATATCGAGTCCTGAATGCTGTCTTTGGCACATCTTCCCCTCTAATCCTCAGTTGGTGGTACCCCGACCTCAAATCGATCTTCGAAAATAATTGGGCACCCTTCAATTGATCCAATAGATCATCAATCCTAGGCAGTGGATACTTATTCTTCACCGTTGCTTGATTCAACTGCCTATAATCGATACATAGCCTCAAACTGCCATCCTTCTTTTTCACAAACAACACCGGAGCTCCCCATGGTGACACACTCGGCCTTATGAACCCTTTGTCCAACAATTCTTGTAATTGCTTTTTCAACTCCTCTAACTCAACTAAGGCCATTCGATACGGGGGCTTGGATATAGGTTGAGTGCCTGGGAGTAGCTCTATGGCAAACTCCATCTCTCTTTCCGGAGGTAGCCCTGGTAGCTCATCCGGAAATACATCGGAGAAGTCCTTGACAACTGGGATGTCGGACAGTTCCGATTGGCTCTTTTCGGCATCCTCGACAAACGCGAGATAGCCTTCATAAACAATTAATCTCATATTAGTGAGACATCAACAACAATTAAAATCATTCTATTTATCATTTCCAAAGCATAATACAAACTTTTCAGGTAGGGAGAGAATTACAATCTTCTTATAGCAATCTACACTAGCATGATGGTTGGTTAACCAATCCATGCCTAGTATTACATCAAAGTCATACATATTCAATAGTATCAAATCTACTGTTAAGCACTTATCTCCCACCTTCACTTTACACTTACGATAAACATATTCAGTTGTCTGTGATTCTTTGAGAGGAGTAGTAATGTATAAGGGATAACCTAAAGGCTCTGACTCTATATGCAATCTACTAGCAAATGCAGGTGAAATGAATGAATGAGTTGAGCCGGGATCAATGAGTACGAATGCTTCTAAGTCACAGATAGTAAGCTTACCCTTGATAACCGAACCAGAAGCATCAGCTGTCTCCTGATCAAGTGCAAACACTCTACCTTGTACCATTGGACTCTTGCCTTTGTCTTGTGTCCTCCTTTGCTGTGGCATGGTCTGTCCCCCGGCTTGCGTCTCTGTGGCCTTCATCTGGGGGCAATCCTTGATTCTATGGCCAGTCTTGCCACACCTAAAACAAGCTCCAGTGACCACATAACAAGGTCTGTTGCCATGCTTGTGTCCACAAGTGGTACATGGCTGAGATGTAGCAGTAGCAGTAGCAGTAGGGATAATGGCTAAGGCCCTGTTAGGAGGAGTAGCAGTAGCTGTAGGCCTAGTAGCCTGTGGTCGAGGCGCAACAAATCTCTGCCTCTTATTTTGTCCATGTGATCTACTCGGTTCAAACCTCCTCTTCTCATCCCTCCTATCTATGAATGGTTTGGCTCTAGGAGGCTTCCTTGTCCCATACTCAGCTTGGGTAGTCTCCAATTCTTGTTCAACAGTCTGAGCTTTCCTTACCACTGCCTCATACTCGGTAAGCTCAAATGGAGTGACCCTACTTCGGATGTTGGGTCTCAATCCCGAAGCAAACTTCTCTGCCTTCTTCTCCTCATTAACAACATAATCCGAGTCATACTTCACTAAGGCAGTAAATCGAGTCTCATACTCATCTACCCTCATCGATCTTTGAGTGAGTTCCATAAATTCCTTCTTTTTCTGTCGTCTGGCAGCCTTAGATATATAATGGTTCATGAAGGCCTCTAAGAACCTCTCCCATGTAATAACCGGATCCTTAGCCAATAAGAACGTCTCATGGGTCTTCCACCATTTCTGCGCATCACTCCTCATCATATACACTGCTAATGAAACCCTCTCAGTGGTACCACACCCCATATATTTGAAGAGAAACTCCATCTCCTCTATCCATTCCTCCGCCTTCGCTGGATCTTTCTCCCCCTTAAACTGTGATGGATTCATTTTCTGGAATTGTCGGAGGAGTGTCATATTTCTATCCACTGGGTTCCCAACTTCTGGTACAGCGGGTGGAGGCACAACTGGCAAAGGTACAACCTGTGGCACTACCGGAGGTGACGGAGGTGGTGCCTGCTGTGGTGGTGGTGGAGGCACAGGAGGTGCAGGAGGTGCAGGAGGTGGCGGTACTAGAGGTGCGGGAGGTGGTGGTGCAGCCTGATGTGCACTAGCTTGGTTAGCTACCAACTGTTGCAATAAAGCAGTCATATTCTCATGGCTTTGTTCTATTCGGGCCATTCTCGCTTCTATACTATCTGGGGGTGGAGGAGTCGGATTTGAGGATGATGGGGGTACTGCGGATGAGGGCGGCCGTGTAATCGGATATCTTCGAGCCAACCCCCTCGGTCTACCTCCAATCCTCCTCATTGTATGTCAATCAAGAGAGAACCTATACCAAGAGCAGATCAATCTTAGTATAAGTCGGTAACAGTACACTACATGCAGACATTGCACAGTACATGGGATGTAACACCAATAACGACCTCTAGGACGTTGACACGTACTAGACAAACCGTGCTCTGATACCATTTAATCTGTCACGACCCGAAGGCCGTGACGTACGCCTATCACTCCATTCACTATTTACCCTTCAATTGTGTCGATTTTACGAACTAACTTTTTCTTTTCACTTTAGGGTTTGTATTCGGTGTCAGTGTCCTCTCTCAACTACTCTCGTATCCTTCATTTAATATACATTTGTTGTTTAATTTACCATTTGGACTTACGTAATACTCTCCTTTAATATTAGACAAAAAAAGAAAAACGTCGAAAACTCCCCCTTATATAAAATCGACTTTCCCCAGCTCAATAACCTGCAAAAATCTCAACTATTTCCAGCCCCATATCTCAATCCAAAATTTTCAGTTCATTCAACTAGATCCAATACATGCTTCCCAAATCAACAAATAGATATAAGATACAGTTTCAAAATCACTACAATTCATTTCTCGGATCGTGCTCGATAATCATCAAGCCTATAATAATCTAGGACGATCCTAAGTTACATCCCAAAAGCAATCCCATAAGCATGTACTGTGCAAACTTAACATGTCATACATGGATAACAAAATAAGCGATATTATACCTCAAGTGCAACAAAAACAGCACTCGGAGGATTCGGACCGATACAGCTACTCAAGTATGTCCCCGAGGCTTCGCACCCAAACTCCAAGTAGGAGCCTAACTGGTATGATCTGCGATGTTATTAATAAGGGGTGAGCAAAACCACGGCTCAGTAAGTAGCTTAAGTAAATGCATGCTAGACTCATGTCGTTCTATATGTAGTTGTGGAAAACAATACCGAAGTAATAAGCGAACTCGATATTTAATGCACGATCATAAACCAAACACTTCTTTATGCATTTCTGTTATAGAACGCTTTCAATATGCACTTACTTAAAACAAAACTTACTATGCAGTTCATTTAAATGAGTTCGCTATGCATTCGGTTGAACTCAGTACGTTGTGCATTCAAATAAGCTATCAATGTAGTTCGATAAGTCAATCAATAGTTACTTTGATAAAACAATCAATAAGCATTCAATAAACGATCAATATAGATTTTTAAGAATCCACTAGTCATAAATCAAGATACTCGATAACAATTAGGCATATTGCCTCAGTTCACTAAAAGCAGTATTAGAAATGGAACAATAGTAAGTAGAGATTAGGCAGTGATCCTCAATCAGTCAATCAATCGATATCCATCCTAGCTAGTGATGGAATGGTGTTGCAAGCAACACTAAATCTATGGCCATAGGACGATATCCAGTCTCGCTGATCAGTCGAGAGCTGGAACTTGCCTGCTGGTTTTCCAGACAAGTATCAGTCTACCTAGAGCACTAGGCTCGATAGGTACAATACGATAGTCTAGAGCACAAAGCTCAATAGACGGGAAATAAGGCCTAGAGCTAAGCTCGATAGGCTAGAAGTGACCCGAAGGTCGTAGGACATGCCTGCACTCAAAAACAGTTTGAAATCAATTTCCTCGCGTAGCACTTGGCTTCCACGGATTCCAAATCAGTATTAAATCAGTTTTGAGTTCGAAATATAAAGGACTTTCGATTTATTTCAAATATTGGTTCAAACCAAGACTTTGCAAATATAACATATGATGCAAGTCATTAAACCATAAACATTACGTAATTTAAACTCAAAACATGCTATATGTAAATGCATGTATGCATCGGTTCATTCCACTTAAAATGTACGCTTGGTTGGCCACAACGCTCAAAGCAGAAATAAGTTTCGATCTAGCCCAAGCATAAACGATTTATAAAAATTAAACCATTCCTACGAGATGGTGCTATCAAGCTTTACTTAACCCACTTACCTCGATGCTTGGTAGGTTACCTTTCCTCGATCCTCAACTCAAGCTAAACTCCTACACCGCTCCAAATTCACTACAATTATATCGAACAACGTTTCAATAACATGTCTTAATCACTTTCGATGACATATCAAGTGTATGTCTTAGAATCTTAAGTATTCCAATTCAATTCTTTATAGGACATAAAAGCCTTTCTCATGTAACTAATATACACCATCATTTACTATTCGTAATTTGTTTCACTAAGGCATCATTAGTTTAATAATTTCTACATATCTCCTTCAATATATATAGATATCTATCAACATAATTATATTTGTGCACCCATATATGTATATACCTATGTATATATATATGTATATACATACAATTTACTTTCAATGGTATATCGTTATATTGATTAAAATGATATATGTATGTGCATATATATATATGTATGTATATATAGATATCAATTATTCATCACCATTTCCACTCTATCTAAACAACTATATTCACTTAAAACTTTTAAATCAAGAGAGCATTCCTAGTTCTCCTTTCAAGACCTATATCTAAGCACACTAAAATCCTCAAAGGTCAGTTTAAACATCATCTCATAACCTCATTTACCTTAGTTAAGACCATCCAAATTTGGCTGCAAGATCAGCCCTTAAAATGCTCTTCTCGGTTTGGATAAATTTCCAGCCAATGTGCCTTGTTCCACTCACTTTTCCAGCCTTTGGTTCTGTCCCCAAGAGACAAAACTTGGTTTAGCTCAAATTCCCCATGTTTGGTACCTCTTTCAATATTCAAATCACCAAAATCTTACCTGTTTTCAGACGTGAATCATCCCTGACTCTACCAGCCTTCACGCCCAACCAAGCACTCCAATTCCTTTCTCTGTTTCATGAAATGGAATGGCCACCATAAGTCTCCCTCAAACCATGTTGAAAATCCTCTTATCTACTACCTTCAACACAACTAAAACCAGTTTAAACAACAACCAACCACAAGCAGCAATTAATCAGTCAAAACAGTCATTTAACCCCCTTGGAACCCCTACTTACAGCCCTTGTTACACTTACATTTAACAGAAATGGCTCCCGAAATTAGCTCCTATTTTGGCATTAAGGTTTTACCGCGTGGCTCCTTACTGTAGGTTTAATCTTTCCTCCTTCTTCCCTTGTCCGACGCCTAAGAAGACCAACCTTCAGCTTTTTGACCCGACCTTCTGACTAGCATTGATCTTGCCAAGCTTTCCTGCCAGTGGTTTCTCTTTTGCCGTCGACACCTGATGCCCACGGTGGTGAGGCAGTAGCTGTACGTGCCTCCCTCCTTCTTCCCTTTCGGCTCACTCTTTTCTTTCTCCCTTTTTCCTTTTTGGTTTTCGGTTTTTATTTCCTTCTCTGTTTCGTTCTTACACTGATTGTTTTTTTCAGACCAGCCCTACCTCTCGGGTTTTCTCCTCTCTATTTCCTCATTTTGCTTTTCATTTCATCCGTTTCCAACTTCTCTACAGTTAACCTAGATGGTGATGATGGACGGTGATGTATGTGTAGTGGAGTTTTGGTGGGAAAAGTCCCATCAAACTCCACTAACATGTATTATTATTTTTTTTTGTTTTATTTTTGTTTATTTTAACTCTCCAATGTCTATACTTATATAATTCATAATTATATTTACATTATATATATATATATAGTTTATGTGTATTTATATATAAATACATGTTTAGTTATCTCCATTACATAAAATATGTGTATGTATTTATATTCCAAACCTTGATTATAAATACATATACATACACATAGCCCAACAAATATATATATATATATATTTATGTACACATAATATTTTCATGTCCAATATATTTTTATTATGGCATGTGTATACCTACGAATTCTTCAATTTATTTTTTAATTATTTAATATTCATGCATACTACACTTCCTTTAGTATACTTGTGTACTTTGTTTTATTAAAATAACATACTTATGTATTTTGCAGAATATATGCATCTTATTAGTTCTTATTTAATTCTTGAACTTAGTTATAAGATTTTCCAAATGACACAAAAGTATAAATTATTTGTTTTCTAATTTCACTAATTTGAGATTTCGTCCTCATTATTTGACATAAGATTATTACTTACAAAATGTATCATAGTGCTTAACTTATTCTATGTCTCTTATTTATTCACTAATATGGTACAAAGTCTGCAGTTTTTACAAATAATCTGAAAGAGATGAAATTTAGTGGGGTGAGCAAAACCACGGCTCAGTAAGATACTAATATAAATACAAGAGTAGGATTATACTGCCTTAAACTGCAATGCTTCAAACTTGCAAGGATGCAATTACAGTTAATCCTTTCTCATCAATACATCTCATTATCACTTCTCATTTTCACTTCTCATTTCATAATCATACTTTGCTATGCTATCATCTCATATCAATTCTCATATTTACTTTTCATTTCATAATCATATTTCTGTATTCTATCATCTCTTATCAATTCTCATAACATCTCTTATCAATTCTCATATCATCTCTTATCAATTCTCATATCATCTCTTATCCATTCTCATATTGTGGATCATGATCACGGTGGTACGAAGTCATAATTCTCTTCGTGTATTTCTATATTAATGTTTCATATCGTATCATGACATCAAATAGATGAAATATCGTTACCATCGAGTCATGATACTCCTCATATATTCTTCATGTTTAATATGCAATTATGTAACTTTACTGTATAAACCGCTATCATCTCTAATCGTGTCATATGTACTTTAGAACATGCTCCACGTATGAATTTTCAATTCACTCAAGTCTACCTTTATGGCATGATAAAAACATGTTCAATTTCAATTCATGTATTCATTTTCAGAGCATGTCTAAAACATGTGCGATTTTAAAACATTTTTCATATACTATAAGTCAGATCAGGTCTAGAGTTCATTTCAAATCGATTTATACTCTAGACCGCATATCATTTTAAATTCGACACGAAATCGTATATAAATCATATCAGTGTCGAAATCATTTATCATATACTTTTAAAACATATACTGTAAATCATATCAGGTCTAGAGTTCATATCAAATCAAACTATACTCTAGACCGCATATCATGCCATGTTCGACACAAAATTACGTATGAATCATATAAGTGTCGAAATCATATCTCATGGACTTTTAAAACATGTTTAAAACATGTATTGTTTCAAAACATATTTCATTTCAAATCTGTTTCATGTACAGTATAAATCATGTCAAGTCTAGAGTTCATATCAATAAAATCATACTCTAGACTTCATATCATATCAGTTAGAGACTAGGCTAGATCCCTATCATCTCTATCAATAAAGACTTAAATCACTGTAGCTAGCAGTGAAATCATATCATCGTCCCCTGGAAACCAACTAGGGTGCTATCTATGGCCATAGACCTCATCTCTCTCAGCCCCACTGATCAGGCGTGACTGAGACCTGTCCACGACTATTGTCGGACAAGCATATCTGCCTAATGAGCAAAGCTCCAATTAGGCGGTTTCCACTATGCTTTATTGAATTTAATTCTTTTAGGGTGCCTACAGTCTCATAAAACATTTAAATCTATAGCTTTATTTTCAATATCATGTAAAGCATATGGTAAAATTCTGTATGATATTTCATAATATCAAAATATATATATATATATATCTACCATATACTTTCATTTCAAAACAAATCAATACTTTTCAGTATTCATATAAACATTATTAAAATGTTTCAAGTTGCAAGAAAGCATGCTTAAATGCGATGCTATAAAACATTTCAGTATGCAACTTCAGTATTATTTCCATCAAATACGCTGAAGCGATTCATTTAACTTTATCACCATCAGTTATTCGATTTTAAGACTTTCTTTCTGTCCAATCAGTAAATCACTATTCAAATCATTCAAGATTCATTTCATTCAGTATTCAGATTGCTCAATACTCTAATTATTTAATAACCAGATCACTTGGTATTCAAACCATTCGGTATTCAGTATCCTTTTTCGATAATTATCGACTATAATAATCAATTGTACTTTATTACCGATACTAGAACCACATCATCAGTGTGAATCCTCTTAGTATCTATGAGCATCTAAATATCATGTTTCCATATAGCCATCAGGATACTGAAATTATGAAATACTAATATCCTCGTTCGATATCTATTTCAGAGTCAACATCGAGGATCATAGAACCACAAGATCAATAATTGCTTATCAAATCCATTTATGGTCCGACCTATTGGTACATATTCAGAATTTTCGACTCGCGGTTCAATTTCATTCACTATCATAAAATCATATTATAATCCTCAATTCACTTTTCATATGGCCTGTAGAATGTAATATCATGCTAGAATTATATATAAAACGTCATCAATTCAATTCTTTGATTGGCAATTTACTACTTAAAAGAATTTGCCAATTTCCACTATCAACAGTGTTTCAATCATTTGAGTCGCCTTGCGACTATCCATATTATTGCAAAAATATCAGTTCACACCTATTTAACATCGATATCACAATCATACCACTAAGACGGTCCATTTATTTGAATCTATCAATGCTATAATCGTCATTCGATTGATAATTCCGCAACTCTATCATTCGACCATCTAAATCACAACTTCGATTTTTCTTTTTTAAGTTGTATCATATAATTATCATCACTTTTATCTGTGATCCGTCTAATAAATAATTTCACCTCAATTTCAACTTGATACCATTTGTGATATTAAAATCACTTGATTTATCAATTCTATAAGGTTTAGACCATATAATTCATCACATTATCGCTTTCAATGATCTATCTTCCATCGATTTCAATATCAAACTCTTTCAGTAATACCATAAAATCCTTTTAATATTTATTTCCAATAATTATCTCCAAGATTCCATTTATGTGAGAAACTTAATCTTTTTCCTTAGATATTTTCCTAAAAATTTCGGCAGCATAACGGCTTAATTTTTACTAAGCCTCTTGCACGGAAAACAGTTTATAATTGCAGCCGTTGTTTCTCATATTTTCTTTATCTCTTACTAAGACCCCTACCATCAGTTGTGGGTCCTCTTAGCATTTTTAACATCAATTCAATCTATAAATCATATAAAAATTTTCACAATTCCATTTAAATTCATTCCATCTATGCATCATATAAAAATCATAAAATCCCACATACAATATGATACTACTAATGCTTTATAAAAGTATCTTACTTGGTGCTGAAGCTTAGCGCCTTGACGAGCTCCTAGCATCGTCGAACCCCAAATCGCGCCTGTCACTTCCGTTACAATTTTCACAACACCAATGCATTTACGTGAATATGTGACAATAAAATTTATTCAATAACATCAGTAATTTATTTTTCCTCAATTTTTCCTTACCTTTTCTTTCATCTTCTTCTTCCTTTTCCTTTTTCCTTTTTCTTTTCTTTTCTTCTTTTTCTTCCTTCTTTTCTTTCTCCTTTTTCTTTTTCTTTTCTTTTCTTCTTTTTCTTCTTTTTTTTTCTGTTCCGTTTTTTTTTCTGGTCTGAACCAGTTCGAACCGGTTCAGACCGGTTCAGTACTCACCAGCCGGTTCAGCCCTTCCTTAGCTGGCGGAGATGGCTGTGAGACTGGATCTGCCCTCCATTTCTCCAGATCGACGGCGACGGCGCCGGATCTGGCAGCGAAAGTTTCGGCCTTCTTCTCCTCTGTTTCTTCCTTCCTTCGCCGTTTCCTTCACCGCCGGTGGCCTCCTTCTCCTTTGTGGGTCTTCACCGGTAGTGTTGGTGTCGATGGCGGTGCCCGGATTGGCCGGCACCGCCGTTCCACTTCCGCTTTTCCTTCTCGGGTTTTACCTCTGTTTTCCGCTTCGTTTTCTTTTCGTTTTCTTTCTTTTTTTTTTGTTGCCGGCATCCTTCCTCACGTCGCCGGCGGCTTCACCTCGCCCCCCCTTCCTCTCTCTCTTTCTCCGGTAAGCCGACAGGGGGTCGGCTGCCGGTATTTGTCTTCTCTGTTGTAAACAGAGAAGAGATGAGGGAATCGGGTTGTATTCCCGATTCCCACGTTTTCATTTCTTTTCTTTTTTTTTTTTATTTTTTTTAATAACATATATATATTTATTATATATAATAATAACAACTATAATATATATAATTATTATACATATAACCATAATTTTATATATATATATATAGATACACTATTTATAATATGTATTTAAATACATATTTTGTATCAAAATATATATATATACTTTTTACACTTTTAACACAAAATAATATTTATATTTATCCAAAATATATTTATATAATATCATTATATAAATATATAAAATTATTTTTATTTCTTATTAAGTTTTGGATTTCCAAATATCCAAAATTATTTTCTCCATTTTCTTATTTAATTTGGATTTTCATTTATCCAAATTAAATTTCCTCCTTCATTTCTTATTTCCAATTTAATTTTACTTTTCATTTCTTATTTAAATTTGGATTTCAATTTGTCCAAATTAAATTTTCCAGATACCTTATATTTATTTAGAAAATTCTCGGTCTTCACAATTTCATACATTACTATTGTCTATGTATTATTTTCAAAAATTAATTTATTTTATTTCCTACTAAATACCAAGTATAATTCCAACTAGATCAAATTCTTTCTTTAATTTTCATGTCATTAATAGTTTCAATTTCTATTTAAAATCTCACATATACTATAATAGATGTTCTATATGTTCCCATTTTCCATTTTATTAATTTCAATAATTTTATTTATTTATTTCCTTTCTCACTAAATACTTTAATTTAACTATAATTAAATTGAAGACTTTTCCCAAACTTAATTTCATCCAATAATAATAATAATAATTCATATTTCAATTCTAATAATTATTCTATTAATCCTTATATTTAAATTCTATTATCTTTAATTATTTACTATAATCAAATATTTCATTCTTACACTATGTTTATTATTTTTCCCAATTCAAATTTTACAATTAATTTGTATTCATTAGTAATATTATCTTCCACCATTTACTTTTATCAACTTTACTTCTATTTTATTTATTTCCATGATTCAATTTATTTTGTTTTCTATCAATTATCACCATAAAATTTTAATCAAATTCCATTCTTTTCTTTAAAACCATCTTCATCCATATCATTTACTTTCCATTTTAGCTATAATAAATTTTCCTATAAATTAAATTCATTTTGTTAATTTCATTAATTAATTAATTTTATTTTTTATATTTTATTTTTATTAAATACTATAACATAATTACAATTAACTTATTTTATTTTCCTACTAATTACCCTAATATGTTTTCTATTAACTCTCATTCTTTTCCAAATTCAATTTCACCAATAATTGCCAAATTATATTTAAAATTGCATATGGTAAGTATAATAAATATTTTAATAATTTCTATTTCTTAGTTATTAATTCCCACAACTACTTCATTTTATCTTCTATAAATTATTACACATGACTCCAATTACACTATTATTCTTTTCTAAATTTTATTCCCCAATATGACTTTTAATAAATTTCCTTTTAATTTCTTATCTTTTTACTTTATTAATTTCAACAATTAATTTAACTAAATTTTAATTTAATTTATCTCTTACCAATTGCCAAATCCTAATTACAATTAAATCACATTCTTTTTTTTTAAATCTAATTTCACTACTAATCTCATTATCTTTATACACGTTCTTTTAATCATTTACTATGGAATTCATCTAGCAATCACCTTAACCAATTTTTTTTCATATTGTCTAATTTTATTCTTTTTCAAATTTAAATCGTACTAGTACTCTAATTAATCCTTATGTATTATGTATTAACTATTAAATCACATGATTTACATGGAAACGACAAGCATTAAATCTTAGTCTCATATTCCTTACTGAAATTTACTTGTAAATTTTCAATTTTTTATTTCTCAATTGATCATTATTTACTATTTATATTTATTCTATAATTTTTCATTTATTAAATTACATAAATTTCTTCCATTTTTGTTCAAGGGTTGACAGCCTTATGTTTCTTTTCTTTCTTTCTTTTCTTTCTATTCTGTTTTTCCTTTCTATTTTCTTTGCTTCTGCCGACAGCTTCCATTTTTCATCCCAGCCGTGAGTTTCCTTCACCATTTTCTCACAATTTCATTCTTTAATCAATTCCCATTTCATAACCCTCTTCTATTCATTTAGGATTATTATCAAACACTTCCACCTCATCAATTTTCATCACCATTCGATTAGTCTCTGTTCTAGCCGAGATGCCCATGCTCGTACCAGTTTATACCTTGACAAATTTATCATTTAATCCAAGCTGTAACCAAATTCCAAACAGATTTCCTACATCATTTCCTACTAGTTCCTACCGCCATACATTAAAGTCACTAGGTTTTCTTCATTTTTCTTCCCTTACCGAATCTGTCATCTTCTTCAACAATTTCATTTAATTCAACCCAAACCTCAAATCACATCATCTAAACTTAAGGCAAATAGATAACATAGCTAACAGAAAAATATCATCCCATCAGCTTACCTATAACAGCCGACCCATAAACCCCCAAAAATAAATTCTGTTTTCCTCCACGTCAGTCTCCCATTTTCTGGGTTTATGATCATTTTGATGTAAGGAATGGTTTTGTGAATATTGGTGAATGAGTTAATGAAGAGAGGATGGATTTTACAAAGTTGACGTGAGACATTTTGAAGGAAAGTAGACAGAAATGAGTAGCAGTAGCAGGGAGAAAAGAGGGTCGGTTCTGCTGTAGAAATAACCAAGAATTTTCTGGTTTAAACGGTTTATAAAATGAAGAATAACTTGTATTCATGAAATCTCATAATCTAATGTAAAAAATGATTTTGCTAGGTGAGGATGAAGAAACGAGAGAAAAAGAGAAGGAACGAGAAGCTGTAGAGAAGTTAAATTCTGCAGCAAGAAAGTCGGTGGAAATGGCTGCAAGAAATGACTGAGTTAGTCATATTTAGTCTTATTTTATTTATACTCTATCCAATAATAATTTACCGCATATATAGTTAATAGATTTTACTCTCTTTTTCCTCATTTTTCTGATCTTCTCTGATTTAATTGATGAACAGTGCAGTAAGCTTCTCGTGGAAGCTTGCTTCATTTTTTTTTTTCAGATTTTAATTTGTATTTTTATTATATATTTTGTTAATTTCAATAGTTAATTTATTTTATTTTTTATTAAGTGTTTAAAATATAATTATTATTAGATTATATTCTTTTCCGATTTATATTTCGATTTCTATACTATAATCTTAGTAATTTTTTTAATTTCCTATCTTTTATTTTATTAATTCTTATAATTAATTTATTTTATTATTTTTATTACATAATACTAAAATATAATTACAATAAATCGCATTTTTTTTAATTTTTAATTTCACAATCTATCTTTATTCATTATTTACTTTAATCCCATAATTAACAAATATTAGTAATTACATTAATATTTTTATTATTTATTTTATTATTATTTTATTTTTTTCCACTTAACTTAGGAGTTATTTCTACTCACGTAATATATATCTATGATACACTTATTTTGTACTTAAAATTACACTAATTTCATCCTCAATATCATCATTCTATGGTCTCACTTCTATTTGGATAGAAAAAGTCCTGGTAGGGCTCTCACCAAATACCTCTCTGAACCTTATCGAACAGATCCTTCATTAAAATATTTTAAAAATCAATATTTTCTTTTAAATTCCTACACTCTGTAACTATTATCGAATATGAGAAATTTGGGATCCTTAAAAAATAAAAGTTTTATTTTTCTTAATTTTTCTTTTCTTACCGATTTCTTTTGTTCTTTTTATTTTATTTTTGATTTCTTTTATATTTTCAATTCTGATTTATTTCTTTTAATAACCGAATTGCTTCTTTTTCTTTTCTTTTTAATTCTATTTTTTTATTAAGTTAAAACCTATTTCTTTAATCTTTAGTTTAGAAATTATTTTCTTAGTCTTCTTTACACCGATTTGTCTTAGAGTTTTAGGAAAATTTATTTTCTTTGAAAACCAATTCTTATTCTTTCCTTAGAGGGACTTTTGCCCTCTTGTTTGATTTTAATATTGTTCTTGCTGATTCTTTAATAGTCTAATAGTTTAATTTTGATTCTTGTTTAGTTTTAATAATTGTTTGTGCGTTCTTACTAAATTTTTTATCTTGATTTATTAGTTCTTGTTTAATATTATTAAAAATTGATATTGTCACGATCCGATTATCGAAAAATCAGAACTAACTTTTTTCTTTCCAAATATAGATGGTTGGGTTGTTTGTTGATGAACTTAGATCTATAGTTCATCAACTATTTATATTCGGTATTTATTCAGATGATTCATTCTTTAATATATGAACCATAAATTTTGACTTCAATTTTATACATATATGAGCAACCTTAAGTTTACATTCAGTATACTACAGTTTAGTTTACTTCCCATATATGATAATTTACACAAAATAGCACTGTACAAAAATAGTCCGAACATATAAAGGTAAAACACTATACCTCTATGGTGTTCCACTAACCACCTGAGGGATACTATAGTCAAGAACCTCCTATGCAGAGATAGAAATTACTGAAAGTAATTTGGGAGGAAAATAAGGGGGTGAGCTTATGCCTAGTAAGAAATATGTATAAAAGATCTAATACTATACATATCTATATGCAGGTATTTTAAAACATGCTCTTGCACTTAGAATCATTAATAATATAGTATTTGGGCACACTATCGAAAAAGATACTATAATCGATTAGATAACCATGTTGAGTATAGAATGATGCTTTAAATGTCACAGCCCGTGACCCTATTTTTCACCTTATTCTATACATCTTATATGGTTGGGCTGTCTGTGATACTTTACTTTTCTTTTACATATTAACAATTTCATATTAAATTATAATATGAAATACATCCCCTATCTTACATCATAAGAAAATAAGTATTGTGAAAATGTCTAAATACAGAAAATAAATGATTGTACTGAAGGAAACCGAAACAAACATGCAGTGGAATTTAAATCATTCGGCCTCCACCAGGATCGATTCAGAGAGTTGCCTGATTAGGGTTTCGAGATTTTACCTAACGTTTTCTCTGATTTCTGTCGTTGGTCGAGTCACAAGCAACAATTTTTCGTTCCTGCCTCTATGGTATCCACACAAACGGATCTCACGACTCTTAAACGTCTCACGATCAGAAGCCTTAAAGAGCGTTTTTGATTCTTATAATCGATTTGCTAGCTTCGATTAAAAGAATACCATTTCTGCTTTAATTGTACGGCTCTGTTTTAGAAAAAACACCCTTTTATAAGCAGTAAATTTTACCCTAAAATTTACTGCCAAACAGAACTCTAATCCTACTTAGAATAGGATTAACTATATCCTTAATCCAATTCAGAATAGGATTAGATATATCCTTAATCCAATTCAGAATAGGATTAATTAAGCTCCTCATTGATCCGTTCTAAGTGTGCGACCCAATAGGTTCTCAAAATAATGGCAATGACAAAATTGTCATAGGCAATGAGCGGTATCTAGCAACACATCATTGCTACCCATGTAACGAGAATGTCAATGACTCGACATAACCTTACTCGTGATAGATGTTACCGTGTAGTCTAATCCCTTTATCCTTTGATGTCTTGATTAGACACAAGTCATGGAATGTGTCACACTTGTATAGTCTAATCAGCGTTTCTTGATTCCTGAGTAGACTAATTAAACAAATAAAATCAATATCTCATATTGACTTATTCGAGCACAGCCATGCATTTCTTAGTCTCACTCTATCAAAGGGCCCAAGACATCACTCTTGTTATATAAGAGGGATAAATCCTATCTTGATCACTCAACATCCCTCTACATAGATCAAGGCATACCCAATTACTACCTTTATAGTCCATCCTGTTACGAATGACATCTAGCAGCATTAAAGTATGCAATTCTCTATGTTGGGATCTCTGATGATCTCAAGTCAAAGGATCACATACACCATCATCAATATGAGAATCGCTTATGACACTCATATAACAATTCATGTAGCGTTCTCATGGAGGGTCGATCCAGTACATAGTTCTCTAACATGTACCTATGTGATGACGTGATATCCTATATCCATGACAATGGTCGTCAGTCAACCACATACTAGTCATATCGTATCATTGTTATCCTTGTTCACAATAATACTTGACTAGGGATATTTTAAGAATAGTGTGTTATTACTATTCTAAGGACATTATCATATAAGATTATATTACGCAGTTATAAGACAAATATAATAATGAACTATAAATAAAAATGTCATGATACATAAAAATGCCAAAGTCAATCATCTAATGAATGGTTCTAAGGGCATAATCCAACACGTACCTCATGTCATAAGTCGAGTTGTCGCATCGTCCCCAAATGCGCAGCCGAAATTCTTTAAGTGTTAAAATCTCAGTCTTCGAAAACCTAGATTGTGAATTATGTAGGAAGGATACTACAGTCGGCTAGGGATCCGGATGGAGTAAGGTAGGTATTTTGAAATACCTATCTTGTCTCGGAACCTAGAAGCAACTATGAAGAGTAAATTTCATTTTTGTTTTGAAATTTAAATCCTTTTTCCTTTTTATTCCATAACCTTTTCATATTCTTTTCAAAATAATGCTTTTATGAAATAAAGCATTTAAATAAAATAACTATATTCATATTTTCTTTTAAAAGAATATTAGTTAAATCATCATCATTTTCCTTTAAAACTCATTTCATGTTTTACAGTACAATGATAATTAGTACAGTACTTTAAAATAACAAAATAAGCTATTAAACCTTTTTCGTATAACATATAAATCATTTAAATCTAATATTCAATTTAAAATTTAAAATAAGAATATTAGATTTACTTTCCTCCTTTTCCTTTTTGAAAACATATTACATATTCATATTACATGTCATATGAAAATCATCTCGTAGTACTAAAATCAGTACTGAAATAAGCATTTTGTAAAATGCTGTAAATCATTTTCATTTCACGTAGTACATATCATATAAAACATTTTCATTTCACGTATCACATATCATGTAAAACATTTTCATTTCACGTATCATATATCATATAAAACATTTTCATATATGGAGACTGAGGCACGCCTAGCCCGTCCACTAGATCGTTACTCATATCATGCTTTAGACCCCGAAGGGTATAAAATAATCATGTCAGATCTATGGCCATAGTCTATAATTGTCCTCGGCGGATCACTAATCAGATGTCGACCGGGACTACATATCACATATCACATATCACATATTACATATCACATGTCACATATCAGCATGATAGGATGCCATCTAGTCTCAAAATCGTATTTTTCATCATAAAATAACCTTTATGGAATTTATAAAAATATATAATTTCATAATTTAAAACCATAAAGGTTATAAAATCATTTAGTGGATATTTAAGAAATATATATAAAAATATTCACTTTATTTCTTTTCATTTTCCATCTCGTATTACGTGTAATTTACATATCAGGAGAGTTTTCGGTGATTTCATTATCACCATTCTCGAAAACAAGAATATTTTAAAATCACTTTCATTTTATTCATGTTTTTATGAAAATATTCATTTTCTCGATTTTCATGATTGAAAATCATTTCTCGTGACATAAAATCATTTATTATGATTTTCGGTAATTTTCGAGAATTTTTCGGCAGTATAACGGCTGTCGATTGACTAGCCTCCTGCACGAAAAATACAGTTTATATTTTCAACCAGTACGTCATCACAAATTTTCAGCCGATGAATCATCACAACATTTCCATAAAATAATTTACAATTTAAAAACATGCAGACTGAATATCCTTACAGTGTTGCACATGCATCCCTTACCTTTTTCGGGTCGACGACTTCCTCTTATCGGTCGCGTCCGTACTCCATTTCTGAGTTGCCAACTTCCCGGGAATCTCCGAATTCCCGAAATTCTCCTTTTTCCTCTTTTTCTTCCTTTTTCTCTTTTCTTTTTCTTTTTCCTTTTTCTTTTCTTTTTCCTCTTCCTTACCCTGTCAGACCGGTTCAGACCGGTCAGTGTTCCTCCTAGCCGGTTCCTCACCGGCGGCCGGTTCACTGGCGGTTCAAGCGCCCTTCAGCTGGCCGGCACCACGGCGAAGCTACCGGTGCCCTCTATTTGCCCTGGATAGGCGGCACGGCGGCGGATCGAGTCGATTTTCCTTCGATTTCTTCCGCCTCTTCGCCGGCCCTCCTCCACCGTTCATCTTGCCTCGGGTGGCATCCTTCCTCTTCCTCTGGCGGTGCTTCGGTGGCGCTGGCAGTGGCGGTGGCCAAATTGGCCGGCATCGCCATTTCCTTTTCTCTTTTTCCTTGGTTTTTCCTTTCTCCTCTTCTATTTTCCGTTCGCTTCTCTTCTCCCTTTTCCTTTCCCGGCGTCTACGTCGACGTCGATGTCGACGTCGACTTCCTCTCCTCGGCTCGCCGGCAACGTCGCTGCCTGTTCCTCCTTCCGGCGTCGCCGGCTTCTCGCTCACGTTTTTCTTCTGTTTTCTTTTGTTTCCTTGGTTTTGAGACAGAAACGGGGTCCCAATCCCGTTTCTGTTTTAATTTTTATAATTATTATTTATAATTATATATAATTATATTACTAATAGTATATATATATATATATTTTTCACAATATATATATTTACACTTTAATTAAAATCAATTAATATATATATTTCATACATATTCATATTTATTTACATACATAATTGTATATAAAAATATACATATGTGTTTATTTAATATAAAAAATATATATATCATTTTATAATATATACTATAATTCATATACATACATATGTATTTATATAAAAACATGCGTAAATATATTTATATAATCTAATTATATAAATATATTTTTATACACATTTTTATTTTATTAAATTTTGGATTTCCTAATATCCAATTTATTTCTCTTTTTCCTTTCTTATTTAATTTGGATTTCCATTTATCCAAATTAAATTCCTCAAATTTATCCAAATTATTTTTTTTCTTCTCTTCATTATTTTTCATAATTTCAACCTTATCCTATTTCCAATTTATCCAAATTTAAATTCCTCAATTTCCTCACTTCCTTAATTTCAGAAATTTTTAATCATATTCCCTTTTTCATTATTTCTTAATTTCACATCTTATTTTTATTCCGATTTTTTAATCTTCCTTCATTCGAATTTCCACCATCAGTCACTTCCTCACTTCTCAGAATTTTCACTAATATTTCGTTCTCACAATTCCATTTATTTGTTTCCACTCATCTATTTGCTTTGATATTAATTTCCAATATTATTAATTTCCAATAATTGAAAAATTTGCGGTTATCACATTCTCCACACCTTAAGAAATTCGATCCTCCGAATTTAACTTAATTCATAAGGTGGTAGTGTTTTGTATAC
The DNA here is from genome assembly GCA_032173925.1 of Heritiera fomes. Taxonomy (NCBI): domain Eukaryota; kingdom Viridiplantae; phylum Streptophyta; class Magnoliopsida; order Malvales; family Malvaceae; genus Heritiera; species Heritiera fomes. The sequence continues at coordinate 2,540,677 of JAPDPM010000019.1, forward strand.
TCATCATTCTTGACCTTTTGATCATCTTCCGTATTATACTGCCAGTATACCTTTAAGATTAAAATCACCTTTTACACCACTATATATCATTACTCATCATATATTTATACTTCCTTAAATTTCTTATCAATTGGGAGTTATCCATTTCCACTCATTTTCATATCACATATGATTCATATTATTCATCGTCCATCTTCCTTATTTGGTGCCAAGTCGATGCATTTCGATAATTATCATTTACCGATTTAAATCAATAGTATGTAATGGTCCAGTAGCTTTCACATCTCGTGCATCCGCTCACTCAACATATCATCGAGCGTTTCCGAATTACGCTCAAACATTTTTACATCATGTACGGAGCGGTGCTGTCTATAAATTTGGAATCTTAGAGCCTTTTGCTATTTCCCATAACATATAGTTACTCAGAGATTTCCATCACATATAGAGCTCACTGGAACTTCACATACATTCTCATCATTTTATAATCATATTTTGATTATGGCACTAAAGAATCTAAGAGTTTGATAATGGAGGAGTGATTTCATTAGACTATCAGTCTATAATCACTTCCATATTATCATATCTCTTTTAGATTCTTCATTATTATCCTCAATACTTTTTTCATATTTATTTCATCAATTACTGCAGTTCATTTGCAAAATTTACTATTTACCACCTTTTACCATAATTGAATCAGGAGACAATCATTTTCTCCCCATATCTACTTCCATGTAATCTCATCATTACATCTCTTATTCTTATGGTATACTCTATATCACTTAGGTTTTAGAATATACCTGAGAATATACTCTTTTGATAATTTAGATTCCATTATGGCATAATCAAATTATAATTTAATCTTCTCATTATTTAACTTAATCATTGAATCTATAATTATCAATTTAATCATCTCATTATCCATATAAATCCATTATTTCCATCATGTCGAGGTGGTATATATATATCCTTTTTGTTCCATTTACATAACTGGCAGTAAAATGTAAATCATTTCTTTACTCCTGTGAGTATAATTATTTTTCCTTTATCGAGTTTGGCTCGATCTTACATTTAACCATAATCATGTGATAACCATAATCATGTGATAACCACAAAATCACTTTTAGTTTTAAATTCGTGAACTATTTCATATTCGTGTTCCCTTTTCATCATGTACTTTCCTCTTATGACATATTCATATTTTCCTTCATCATTATTTCAGTCACTTTTCATCAATGGTAAAATATTCTACTATTAAATTCCTTTAACCTTTTGTATACCATCCATTTATTCATCCACTGACTTAAACTTAATTAATTTTAAGTCTCATATGTAGAGCAACTAACCCGATAACTCTTCCATAAACTGGCAATAATATTTAGCTAAACCCAGTACATTTCGTATCTCAATCATTATCTCTTCATCATAGACAGATCCACATCGCTCTGTCATTCGAGATCATATATCTTAGAAAAAGATACTGTTTAGCTAAATCTTCTATTTGCCATACTTAACATATAATTCACAATCTTTAAGAGTCTGTGGGTTATACCACTATGCTGCTCATTTTCCATTTGTGTCTTAGATTGTATGCTATCTCATCATATTATTCATATATGGTTGCCTCATTCATTAGGCTCATATACCTCACAAGGTATTTCGTTGATCTTGTAAACCTCAATAGGAACTCGTACAAATTATATTGAGTTCTAATCATTATCATCTTATGATCATCAATTTCCAACTTTTCATCTAGTGATGCCTTGTACAGAGATTGATCTTATAAGGTCCTTGTACATCTTCGATTAAATCAAATAAGGCATCTCTTCCATAGAATTGATTATTTGTTCTTAATAAGAACTTTAGTGTATAATAGGAATTTAGTTCACCATTTAATTCATCCTCAATCACATCATCTGTATTTTCATCCTTTACATCAATACATGTGAATTTCATTATTCACTAATTTTTTTCCAAAATTATTTTTTAAGCTTTTCGGATTCTTCTATGTTCTCCGATATAAGCTTAAAATAAATTTCTATATCCATAATCGAGTGGATATTAATCCGATCTCTCAATCTATGTTACTCTGAAAATTTAGCGGGAATCTCATCCGATACTTTCTTAAATCACACATCTCTTATCATTTTAGACATTTCATCTTTGTGTCCTATCATTTCCGCTGTATATCCTCAAGGCAGAGACATTTAATATTTAAATCAGTTTAACATCTACTCCGCCTTGATTCACTTATTTCCTTATACTTCACATCATATTGATCATCTTAATGAATATATTGTATCAAGTGTTATCATTTGATTAACATCTTTCACAGCTAACCGATTTATTACTACTGTAATTTACTTTTACAATCATTTTCATTTAATAATTCAGGTTAGCTGTTGTCTTCCTCATCGCTTATCTTCACTTACTGTTCTTATGCATATTCTCCATATAGTACATTATTCTATAAAACATATTCCAAAATATTCAGGTTCTATAAATATCCATTAAATACTTCAGAAACTAGAATAACAGTATAGAACCGGAATTAACCGTACTGCTATGGATTACATCCTCTGTACTGATCTCTTTCTTTTTCATCATCTGTAATCATATTACTTTTCATCATATCCCATGATCCCGTAATCATATCCCATTAATACACTTTTTAATTCAGACCCTAAAAAATCAATAATAGAGTCGCTCATCTTACGACTCCCCTATAACCATTCGGGTCACATCAACACTCCAAGTGTAGTGAAATTTATAATCGGGATCGTTATACTCATATTATGTCCTTTATACCCTCAATAACTCTATTACTATCAATAAGTTCAAAATCGACTTAATTTATCACAATTCAAAACATAATCCCACATAGGGGCATTTTCATCATTTCACATTTTTTTCTTTTTGCTCATTATACATTTAAATCAGTAATCTTATTAACAATTTGCTGATAGTGCCTCTTTCTCGTACCAATATCAGCATTTTAAGATCTTATTCGATTTTGACAGAGAAGTCCACTAGGATCCATAATTGAATTATTTTGCATGAAATGCAGCTTTATATCATCAATTTCTCTGTCAAGTCAATAAATTTCAACTTCTGTTGGTCTATTTTGACTCCCAGTAAAATTTCAGAGGCAAGGGTATTTTGGTCATTTTTGGTTAAAAATATTCTCTCTCCTTAAAATACCTTCAATCGATGATCTTAAGGTCTATTTAATGATGATATTTCATTCCCCTCCTTTATATCGTCACTTTTAGGTCTCAGTTCGATCCGGACAGAAAAGTATTGGTGGGGCCCTCACCGAGTCCATTTCTGTTCCTTACCAAACCGACCTTCATTTAGATTATAAGATCACCATTTCAGTTAACATTCCTAAGCCGTTTTCCCTTTTTGACATCTTTAGTTCATAATTCTCAACCCCTTCTAAACACTTAACTCAATTTACAATCATTTATTTTCTCTATGTATTTAGACTACACAGTACTACATGGGATGTTAACTTTTCAACACATTTTCTTTACAAAAGTATCTACAGACATCAGGCCAACTCTGCTCTGATACTATTAAATCTGTCACAGCCCGTGACCCTATTTTCCACCTTATTCTATACATCTTATATGATTGGGCTGTCTCCGATACTTTACTTTTCTTTTACATATTAACAATTTCATATTAAATTATAATATGAAATACATCCCCTATCTTACATCATAAGAAAATAGTACTGTGAAAATGTCTAAATATGAAAAATAAATGATCGTACCTCATGTCATAAGTCGAGTTGTCGCATCGTCCCCAAATGCGCAGCCGAAATTCTTTAAGTGTTAAAATCTCAGTCTTCGAAAACTTGAAATGTTAAAATTAAGGGGTGAGCAAATCACGACTCAGTAAGGGAATTATATGCATACTTGATATTCAGCTTCCTATATGCTGAAAATCTTTTTCATTTTTCCTATGGGGCTCCAAAGTCACATGTAGGAAGGATACTACAGTCGGCTAGGGATCCGGATGGAGTAAGGTAGGTATTTTGAAATACCTATCTTGTCCCGGAACCTAGAAGCAACTATGAAGAGTAAATTTCATTTTTGTTTTGAAATTTAAATCCTTTTTCCTTTTTATTCCATAACCTTTTCATATTCTTTTCAAAATAATGCTTTTATAAAATAAAGCATTTAAATAAAATAACTGTATTCATATTTTCTTTTAAAAGAATATTAGTTAAATCATCATCATTTTCCTTTAAAACTCATTTCATGTTTTACTGTACAATGATAATTAGTATAGTACTTTAAAATAACAAAATAAGCTATTAAACCTTTTTCGTATAACATATAAATCATTTAAATATAATATTCAATTTAAAATTTAAAATAAGAATATTAGATTTACTTTCCTCCTTTTCCTTTTTGAAAACATATTACATATTCATATTACATGTCATATGAAAATCATCTCGTAGTACTAAAATCAGTACTGAAATAAGCATTTTGTAAAATGCTGTAAATCATTTTCATTTCACGTATTACATATCATATAAAACATCTTCATTTCACGTATCACATATCTTGTAAAACATTTTCATTTCACGTATCATATATCATATAAAACATTTTCATATATGGAGACTGAGGCACGCCCAGCCTGTCTACTGGATTGTTACTCATATCATGCTATAGACCCTGAAGGGTATAAAATAATCATGTCAGATCTATGACCATAGTCTATAATTATCCTCGGCGAATCACTAATTAGGTGTCGGCCGGGACTACATATCACATATCACATATTACATATCACATGTCACATATCAGCATGATAGGATGCCATCTAGTCTCAAAACCGTATTTTTCATTATAAAATAATCTTTATGGAATTTATAAAAATATATAATTTTATAATTTAAAACCATAAAGGTTATAAAATCATTTAGTGAATATTTAAGAAATATATATAAAAATATTCACTTTATTTCTTTTCATATCAAGAAAATTTTCGGTAATTTACATATCAGGAAAATTTTTGGTGATTTCATTATCACCATTCTCAAAAACATGAGTATTTTAAAATCACTTTCATTTTATTCATGTTTTTATGAAAATATTCATTTTCTCGATTTTCGTGATTTAAAATCATTTCTCGTGACATAAAATCATTTATTATGATTTTCGGTAATTTTTGAAAATTTTTCGGCAGAATAACGGCTATCGATTGGCTAGCCTCCTGCACGGAAAATACAGTTTATATTTTCAACCAGTACGTTATCACAAATTTTTAGCCGATGAATCATCACAACATTTCCATAAAATAATTTATAATTTAAAAACATGCAGACTGAATATCCTTACAGTGCTGCACATGCATCCCTTACCTTTTTCGGGTCGACAACTTCCTCTTATCAGTCGCGCCCGTACTCCATCTCTCCCGATCCATCGTCTTGATCGCTGAGAATAATTTTTGAAAATTAAATTCTAAATTTTAGAATATTCATAAATAATTTATTAAAATTTTTACTCGAAATCATTTTCCAGAATTCTCACCGAATTTTTGTAATTTCTGAGTTGCCAACTTCCCAAGAATCTCCGAATTCTCGAAATTCTCCTTTTTCCTCTTTTTCTTCCTTTTTTTATTTTCTTTTTCTTTTTCTTTTTCCTTTTCCTTTTTCTTTTCTTTTTCCTCTTCCTTTCTCGGTCAGACCGGTGAGTGTTCCTCCTCGCCGGTTCCTCAACGGCAGCCGGTTCACCGACAGTTTAAGTGCCCTTCAACTGACCGGCACCACGGCGAAGCTAGCGGTGCCCTCCGTTTGCCCTGGATCGGCGGCACGGCGGCGGATCAAGTCGATTTTCCTTCGATTTCTTCTGCCTCTTCGCTGGCCCTCCTCCGCCGTTCACCACGCCTCGGGTGGCATCCTTCCTCTTCCTCTTCCTCTGGCGGTGCTTCGGTGGCAGTGGCGATGGCCAAATCGGCCGGCATCTCAGTTTCCTTTTCTCTTTTTCTTCCCGATTTTTCCTTTCTCCGCTTCTATTTTTCGTCCGCTTCTCTTCTCCCTTTTCCTTTCCCGGCGTCGACGTCGACGTCGGCTTCCTCTCCTCCGCTCGCTGACGACATCGCTGCCTCTTCCTCCTCCCGGCGTCGCCGGCTTCTCCCTCACGTTTTTCTTCTGTTTTCTTTTGTTTCCTTGGTTTTGAGACAGAAACGGGGTCCCAATCCCGTTTCTATTTTAATTTTTTTATTATTATATATATAGTTATATTTATAATTATATATATAATTATATTACTAATAGTATATATATATTTTTTCACAATATATATTTACACTTTAATTAAAATCAATTAATATATATATATATTTCATACATATACATATTTATTTATATACATAATTGTATATAAAAATATACATATGTGTTTATTTAATATAAAAATATATATATCATTTTATAATATATACTATAATTCATATACATATATATGTATTTATATAAAAACATGTGTAAATTTATTTATATAATCTAATTATATAAATAGATTTTTATACGCATTTTTATTTTATTAAATTTTGGATTTCTTAATATCCAATTTATTTCTCTTTTTCCTTTCTTATTTAATTTTGATTTCCATTTATCCAAATTAAATTTCTCAAATTTATCCAAATTATTTTTTTTCTTCTCTTCATTATTTTCCATAATTTCAACCTTATCCTTATTTCCAATTTATCCAAATTTAAATTCCTCAATTTCCTCACTTCCTTAATTTCGGGAATTTTTAACGATATTCTCTTTTTCATTATTTCTTAATTTCACATCTTATTTTTATTCCGATTTTTTAATCTTCCTTCATTTGAATTTCCACCATCAGTCACTTCCTCACTTCTCAAAATTTTCACTAATATTTCGTTCTCACAATTTCATTTATTTATTTCCACTCATCTATTTTCTTTAATATTAATTTCAATATTATTAATTTCCAATAATTGAAAAATTTGCGGTTATCACATTAAAGCACCTCACTTGTCTTGGTCTCTAATTCCAACTACAACGAACTTATTGGAAAATTGTTCAACCAAGCAGTTCAGTAGACACTTAAAAAATCGTATAGTAAACAGTTTTCAGTAAACAGTACATCAATCACTCTAATAAAAACAATTCAATAAATACTCCATAAACGATACAGTAAGCATTTCCAATAAACAGTATGAAAATCAGTCCAATAAAACATGTTCAATAAACACTTAGAAATCAGTATAGTAAATAGTACAATGGAGACTAGGCAACACCTGATAGAATCATGCAATATAAGTATCCCAAAAGGGAATAATAGTTAGACATATGGCCATACACTACAAAAAAATAGAGCATTAGAGATGGAATTTGTGACCGAATTTCCGTCACATATTTTCAATTTCCGTTACTAATTATAATTAGTGACGAATTTGAGACGGAATATTCCGTCTCAAATTCCGTCTCTAAATTTAAAGTAGCTAAAAGCCTATTCGTCACAAAATTTTTTTTTCTGTTGCAAAATCCGTTACAAATTTGAGACGGATATTTGCGACTAAAATCCGTTTCTAAATTTTTTTTTCCATCAAAGAAATTGTAATGAAAAAAAAAATATTTAGTTTTTTGCTACGCTTTTTGCATCGGATTTTGCAACTGATTTTTTCCGTTGCAAATTTTTGTGACAGAAATTCCGATACAATTTCCGTCACAAATTGTGACAGAAATTCCGTTTATAAAAACTATTTTCTGTCACAAAAAATTAATTTATTCAAATTAAAAAAAATCAAATTTTACAATTTGTGACGAAATATTGGTAGAAAACTCCGTCTCAAAATAAGTTGCAACGAAATTTGTAACTAAAAATTATGTCTGTAATTTCATTTTTTTGTCACAACAAATATATTATTAAAACAATATAAAAATTAAAATTATAATTTGTAACAAAATTCTGTCACAAATTCCGTCAAAAAACTATGACAAAAAAATCATTTAAATTATTATTTCATAACTATTGAAATTGTTGAATTTCATTAAAAAAACAATTAATTTTGTAAGCTAAAATCTATTTTCCAAGTATACCTAAAATTGAATCCAATTAATTTACAATAAATATAGTTTAACAAAAAGATATACATTTAATATATACATAATTAAACAAAAACCTTAAATACACATCTAATATCTACAAAATATGCACCAAACATCCATGCATAAACATTATATTCAATTTAGTACAAAAGCATGAAGTGTTATAACATCGTAGCGCTTCATGAAGATGGTCTTTTTGCTTCAAAAAGTGATCGAACACCTATAACAAAATGAATTATTTTGTTAAATACGATTTAACAAAAATTCATACAATTAATATAGATTCAAACTGTAGCGAAAGGTGAACAGAAAAAGCAACCAACAGGGAAGTGTCTGTACACACATATGTTTGATAGACAATGAGAATGAGTCTATACACGCATATATATGTACTTGATAGTCAATAAGGATGACTACTATGACTTTTTTGCTTCTATCAGGCATTCAAAAAAGAAAAGACTTTTGCTATCTCAAAAAACCTCAAATAATAGACAATGGAAATCATGGATCTTCAGAAGTATTATTCTATTAAGAGATTAGCATTTGCGGTAGGCAACCTAAAAAATAAAAGAGTAAAACTGCAAAAGTGGTAATAAATATAGCTCTCGTCCCTAAGTGGTGTAGTTGTAATAAATGTGTGTATATGAGGCATGATGAGGCCTATATTTATTAGAATAAAAAAAGGGAGAAAGAATCCACTTAACTGATTTAATTGTATGTTTTTTTTACTTAATTTACTGGTTGTGTATCATGCTTTATTTATGTAGATTATATATGTTGCATTTTGTGTTAATTAATATTTTTTATATATAATTATTTTCGATCAATATGATAAAGATATCAAATTGATTTAAAATTTTTTTTGCATGACACATATGAATATATTATTAAACCTAAAGGTTTTTTTTATAATATTAATCATACATAAATTATAAGTGTAAAACTAATTAATTTTATATCATGGGATGATCTTCCCTCAAGTGTTTGTGTGCTTGTCAATATACATATCCAAATTCTAGTTAACATGGACAACAGCTGGGGGTGCACCAGCTGGCTACTGTCCTACAGCTGGTGCACCACCAATTGCTGTCCCGTGGTAGCTTGTGCATCACCAGCTGCAGGACAGCAGCGGGTGGTGCACCAGCTACAGGACAGCAGCTGGTGGTGCACAAGCTGGTTGCTGTCCTGCAGCTGGTGCACCACCAGCTTCTGTCCTGTAGCTGGTGGTGCACCAGCTGCCCCAGGACAGCTTTCATCCTGTTTAAACTAAGCAAGCAAGATTAAATTTTGTAAGGATAAGTGACAACAATTGGCTTCTACCAATTTATGATTGAGGTCTCATAGAGTTTGAATAAAAAGTCTATATAACCATAATTTACTATAGAGTAATTAAAAAGGTACTTATTAGAAGTTAACAACAAAAGCATGCCATTATTTATCTTGCAAATGCACTGAAACTTCACTTTGCATCTTGTTCTTTAGCTCAAGATTATAAGTATGATTGGTTGTTTGTTGTTAACTAAAATATGATGCCTTTTCTTAAACCTAAAGGTTTTTTTTTGCATGACAGATATGAATATATTATTATCCATGTGACAAATAAACTTGAAATAAAAAATAATAGCATATTTAAATTATTTTCCATTGTCATTATAGTTAGCTTAAGTAGATAAACAAAGCGAGTTAGATCTAATATAAAAACTTGAGCTGAGAAGATTAATTAAATAAGTAAATGTTATTATATATGAGACATACCTGAGTGTGAAGCTACAAATGTTACACTTATACCAGAAGTCTTTAGTTTCTTTACTTCTTCAGCAGCTTGTATGACACCAAAATATAATCCAGTTGCATGTCTTAAAAAAAACAAAAAAACTTACATATGCTATCATCAACAATACCAAATTAAAGGAAAACTTATATGAAGACAGAGGGAAAGAATGCATATGACAATAAACAAAACAGTCCTTGCAACTATAAAAAACTTATTTAATTATATATATGTATTAAATAAGTTTGTTTCTTGGAAATTATTTGCTAAAGAGTTTTCTATGACAATAGAATTAGAATTTATATCCTTTTTCTTTGGTTCAAATAGAACTCTAAAGGAGACAGGCTTTGCAGAGGAATGGCAGACAACCACATTGCAAAGTTTGGATTATAATCAGTGTAACCTCCACAAATAAATTTTCAAGTGGCCAAAGTAAGTTTCAATGCATCAATCCAGAAGAGCAGACTCACTCCTAGTAGCAAAGTTCTCTAATAGCTAGGCTCTTAGATAGAAAAGCACCACTCATCAAGGTCCAGTTTTGCTGTTCATTACCCAAAAACTTGTTTGAGGAAAGATTCATTTTATTCTGGTTGTGCTTGTGCAAGATACTAGCATTTACATAGTTTTTGCCTATATCCATTCCCAGACAACAACTTACCGTTGCATAGTTTTTGCCTATATCCATTCCCAGACTACAACTTACCATTGCCCTACTCTTGATATACCTTTACTGAAACTCTATAATGATACATCAGTATACACTCTTTTACTTAATTTTTAAAACACAAAATAAGTATACAAAAAGCAACTAGCTCATGCAACATTGCTCCTTTGAATCAAGATTCTTTATAAGCTATTCTCATGGAAGCATGAAATTACATTTGTATGTTACAGTAAACAGTGCAAGGTGCAACTATTACAATATATAATTCATTCGTTTTTGTAATACATATATATAAACAAACTTATTTAATTATAAACAAAATAATGTAAGAAAGATATGATTTACAATAATTATTCTAATTTCAGTGATGGAACAAATATGACAGCAGCTGGTGCACCACCAACAGGTCTTGAATCAACATAAAAATTAAATGAGCAATTCATTTACAAAATTGAAGCAAATCAAGAAAGAATTAATAAAACAACTAAAAAAAAATTCATTTTATTGCAACTATAAAAAACTCACTTTCTAATAGTAGTATTAAAAATAAAAATGCAAAATCCTAAGTATGCAAATCAGCTGCTGCCCTGCTGGTGCACCTGCTGCTGCAGGACAGCAGCTGGTGCACCACCAGCTGCTGTCTTGTGGCAGCAGGTGCACCAGCAGCTACTGTCCTGTGGCAGCAGGTGGTGCACCAGCTGCAGGACAGCAATTGGTGGTGCACCTGCTGCTGCAGGACAGCAGCTGCTGCACGACTAGCTGCTGTCCTGCAGCAGCAGGTGCACCACCAGCTACTGTCCTACAACTGGTGCACCACCAGTTGTTGTCCTGTGGCAGCACGTGCACCACCAGTTGCAGGACAGCAGCTACTTTTGATTTATCTGCCACAGGACAACAACCGGTGGTGCACCAGCTGCTGTCCTGCAGCTGGTGCACCACCAGTTTTGGCTAATCTGCAAAAATGCCACATAATGGAAGAAGCAATATGTTTTCGATGTAAAGAAGGGGAGGAATATCAAACTGGCTACAAATTTATTCTCACTATCAAACTAGGCTAAATTCTTATTGGTTTTAAGGCTATGATAGTAGGAAATGACCATATGGATCCATAAAGAAAGGAAAACCAGATTAGTTAAACTGGGTGACAAATTTATTCTCACTATCAGTAAGCATCCAAAAACCTTACCGGTTGTATTTGTTTCTACTTCTTCAGTTACAATCACATATAGATCATTGTTACAATCACATCCAGATTACCTTAAGGGAAGTTTCTAAATTAAATTGTTACTCTCAATATAGATCATTATTTATTAGCATAAGAAAATTGAAATCCTTACCGAATTTTAATAGAAAAATTAACAAGGAAATTAATTAGTCATAATACTAAGTGATAGCAATTTTATATATCAATAGGGTATGATAACCAACACATGCAATAGATCACAAAGCTAAAAGTACTTTTGCCTTCAAAATATATTCATGCTCTTATTTATAATGTATGCATAGGTTTACCTCTATCACTTTTGTAAAGCTGCAGATGTTAGAAACAGAAATGGCTAACCAAATGATGACTGGAGTAGCAAACAGAATCTCATCCTATCGCCTAAAGAGAAAAAGAACAAAAAATAGAAAAATTGTGAGCTCAGGAAGTGAACACTTAAAACACAAGAAAAATTAATTTACAATATTACGATTTAATAGAAATCCATATATTTAATACATATATAAATGCATCCAAGATCTATCTTTTTCCATTTTACAGAATTAAATAAATCACTGCAAAACAAATAACCACATGTTTCTTAATTCAATATTATAATTCTAAGTCAATTTCATTTCACAAAAACCAACAAATTCAACTAATCAATCCCACAATCAATTATAACTCATATCTCAACCAAAGTTCTAATTTAATCCTAAATATTATATTTTCACCAATTCAATAACGACAATCAATTGTTCTAAAGTTTTAATACATATATATAAACAAATTTATTTAATTATAAACAAAATAATATAAGAAAGATAGGATTTTGAATTTACCAACAATTTCAATATAGAATACTCCTTAAATGAAATTCCTGCAATAATGAACAATCAAATATATTAAGCATTTAATCAAAAAAAAATGCATTTATACCTATGAAAATTAAAATAAAAGCCGTTTGTACCTAAAAAAAATTGGGCAGAAAGTAGGTTGCAGGAGCTGGATTTGTCGGGGGAGCAACCGGCAGCTGTAGCTTACTTCGACAGTGGAAAGGAGTGGAAGGGAGAGGCACACAATGCAGAGGAAGTGGGGGGCAGGCGCAAAGGAGATCGAGACAGATGTGGTTTGGATAGGCGAGGCGCGTGCAGGGGAGAGGCGCACAGGGGAGAGGTGTACAGGGGAGAGGAGAGGCGAGGAGCGCATAGAGGAGAGGCTCGCACAGGGGGAGGAGAGGAGAGGCGAGGCGTGCGGGTTCGCTGGGCTAGAAGTCGGCACCGGTGCCGGCACCGGATTTGGTGTGGGTGAGGTCGTCGGAGGAGTCGGGTGAGGGAGAGTTTTGCTTAGGTTTTTTCTTTTATGTTTTTTTAGCTAAGTAAAAGGTATAAGGGATGAATGGCGGTAGAATATAGAGTGTAAAATTTTTTTGTTTAATTTGGGCGGGAAGAATTTTGAGACGGATTTGCAGTAGCAAAATCCATCTCAAAAATTTAATAAACTTCTTTATAAATAAATTTAATAATATTATTTCATGATTATAATAATTTTATTATATTTTTTCTTTAAAATGATATTATTTATAATTTATATATTCTAAAAATTATTATATAACATTAAACTAAAAAATATTGTGATATTATAGTTTATATTATGTATACTTAATTGCTTTTTACAATTTTCAACTTTACCATATTATAATAAATATACTAATTTTAAACTACCTTTAATTAAAAACACAATTTATATTAAATTGTAAAAACAATTCAATATACATATACTAAAATATATATATATATATACTTATTCATATTTTTTCAAAAAATAAAATATATTAGTATATACATTATATTTGTTATTTTTAATAAAATCTATTAAATGTAAGGGTTTTGAGACAGAATTTGTGATGGAAAATTCTGTCTCAAAACCTTTTCAAGAAATAACAAAAAAATATAAGTGTTTTGAGATGGAATTTGAGACGAAAAATTTCGTCTCAAAATATTTTCAAGAAATAATAGAGGAATATAAATGTTTTGAGACGGAATTTGAGACGGAAAATTCTGTCTCAAAACCTACAAAGGAATATAAATGGTTTGAGGCGGAATTTGAGACGGAAAATTCCGTCTCAAAACCTACAGAATAAAGGAATATAAATGGTTTGAGACAGAATTTGAGACGAAAAATTCCGTCTCAAAACCTACAAACGAATATAAAGGTTTTGAGATGGAATTTGTGACAGAAAATTCAGTCTCAAAACCTTTTCAAAAAATTAAAAAAGAATATAAAGGTTTTGAGACGGAATTTGTGACCGAAAATTCCGTCTCAAAACCTACAAAAGGAATATAAAGGTTTTGAGACGGAATTTGGGACGGAAAATTCCGTCTTAAAACATTTTCAAGAAATAAAAAAGGAATATAAAGGTTTTGATATAGAATTTGTGATTGAAAATTCTGTTTCAAAACCTAAAAAGGAATATAAAGGTTTTTAGACGGAATTTGAGACGGAAAATTCCGTCTCAAAACCTACAAAGGAATATAAAGGTTTTGAGATAGAATTTGTGACGGAAAATTCCATCTCAAAACCTTTTCAAGAAATAAAAAAGGAATATAAAGGTTTTGAGACGGAATTTGTGACCGAAAATTCCGTCTCAAAACCTTTTCAAGAAATAAAAAAGGAATATAAAGGTTTTGAGACGGAATTTGTGATCGAAAATTCCGTTTCAAAACCTACAAAGGAATATAAAGGTTTTGAGACAGAATTTGAGATGGAAAATTCCGTCTCAAAACCTACAAACAAATATAAAGGTTTTGAGACGGAATTTGTGACGGAAAATTCCGTCTCAAAACATTTTCAAGAAATAACAAAGGAATATAAAGGTCTTGAGACGGAATTTGAGACGGAAAATTCCGTCTCAAAATGTTTTCAAGAAATAAAAAAGGAATATAATGGTTTTGAGACGGAATTTGTGACCGAAAATTCCGTCTCAAAACCTACAAAAGGAATATAAAGGTTTTGAGACAGAATTTGAGACGAAAAATTCCGTCTCAAAACCTTTTCAAGAAATAAAAAAGGAATATAAAAGTTTTGAGACGGAATTTGTGACCAAAAATTCCGTTTCAAAACCTACAAAGAAATATAAAGGTTTTGAGACGGAAAATTCCGTCTCAAAACCTACAAACGAATATAAAGGTTTTGAGACGGAATTTGGGACGAAAAATTCCGTCTCAAAACATTTTCAAGAAATAACAAAAGAATATAAAGGTTTTGAGACGGAATTTGTGACCGAAAATTTCGTCTCAAAACCTACAAAGGAATATAAAGGTTTTGAGACGAAATTTGAGACGGAAAATTCCGTCTCAAAACCTTTTCAAGAAATAAAAAAGGAATATAAAGGTTTTTAGACGGAATTTGTGACCGAAAATTCCGTCTCAAAACCTACAAAATTAATATAAAGGTTTTGAGACGGAATTTGAGACGGAAAATTCCGTCTCAAAACCTTTTCAAGAAATAAAAAAGGAATATAAAGGTTTTGAGACGGAATTTGTGACCGAAAATTCCGTCTCAAAACCTACAAAATAAATATAAAGGTTTTGAGATGGAATTTGAGACGGAAAATTCCGTCTCAAAACCTTTTCAAGAAATAAAAAAGTAATATAAAGGTTTTTAGACGGAATTTGTGATCAAAAATTCTGTTTCAAAACTTACAAAGGAATATAAAGGTTTTGAGACGGAATTTGAGATGGAAAATTCCATCTCAAAACCTTTTCAAGAAATAACATAGTAATATAAAGGTTTTGAAACGGAATTTGTGACGGAAAATTCCGTCTCAAAACCTTTTCAAGAAATAAAAAAGGAATATAAAGGTTTTGAGACGGAATTTGAAACGGAAAATTCCGTCTCAAAACCTACAAACGAATATAAAAGTTTTGAGACGGAATTTGTGACGAAAAATTCCCTCCCAAAACCTTTTCAAGAAATAAAAAAGGAATATAAAGGTTTTGAGACAGAATTTGTGACGGAAAATTCCGTCTCAAAACCTTTTCAAGAAATAATATAGGAATTTGAAGGTTTTGAGACGGAATTTGTGACGGAAAATTCCGTCTCAAAACAAAACCTTTTCAAGAAATAACATATAAAGGTTTTGAGACGGAATTTGAGACGGACAATTCTGTCTCAAAACCTTTTCAAGAAATAAAAAAAGAAATAAAGGTTTTGAGACGAAATTTTTTGTCTCAAATTCCGTCTCAAAACCCCTTATATTGTTTTTTTTATTTCTTAAGATATTTTGAGACGGAATTTTCTGTCGCAAATTCCGTCTCAAAATTTTAGAAACGGAATTTGTAACGAAAATTCTATCTCAAAATTTGTCGAAAATTTGGCGAGAATAAACACTATTTGCACGCTCCTTTTTAGCTTCGGAATTTGTGACGGAATTTATTCCGTTACAAAATTGCAACGATTTTCCATAGAAAATCCGTAGCTAAACTTGTCGCTAAAGCTTTTCTTTGTTCCGTCACTAATCCATTGCAAATCCGCATGAGCTTGTGACGGAAATTTCCGTCTCAAAAATTCCGTCACTGAAAGTACAATTTCTTGTAGTGATAGTAAAAAAAGGTCCACAAAGTACACGGGTCAAGTAACATTATGGGTGCTGAAGATGTGACTAAGGTTAATCAGTAACAAATCACACACACACACATTCATAATAGCATGATATACCCAAAGGCTACTATGGGGCCAACAGTCTCAAAACAGTTCATAAACAAATCAGAATCATTTACAAAGATCAATTCAATAAATCATGTCTTCAATCAGTTCATAAAGATTTAAAAGCAAAAACAATTGCAGTTGAAGTATAAAAATTCACCAAATATTCTCAGTTCAGCAAACAATGTTCAAAGTATTTTATTTATGTATAAGAGTCACACTGAAACTTTTATGTACCTTGAAGAACTCGAAAATCATTAAAAATCCCTTAAAAAATTGAGTTACAAATCTGTGCACACTTAAAGGTCTACATGGAACCTTGACCTCATCACATATTCATTTTATTTCCTCTCGTAAAAACAATACCAAATGGTGATTTTAGGGTTTTACGTTTGATTTAGGAAATTTCGATAGGATAACTGTTTTACCCATCCTAACCCTCATACACGGAAGCACAGTTTAATAACCACAATTCCAGTGTTCCAATTTCAATCCAAATCACAATATTCAATCTCATAAAAGTCCATTTTCATCATTTTAACGAAAAACAATATCCTTACGCCTTTTACATATATCCCTTACCACTCGGATTTCATAGTGCTGCTCAATAACACCAGCGTATAATCCTCACTTTCGATCTGCAAAACACTACACAAACATAGTCAATGCTTCACACTTTAGTTATAAAAAATATTTAACTCCTTGAGACTTACTACATTGCCTACAACAGTATTCTAGGATCCAAATGACCAAAATGCCCTTTAACATAATTTAATACCAACTATGTCCTCTACTTTCCATTTCAATTTAAACATTCAGTCTGACCACCAAAATATTTTATTCACTCATAAAATATATCTATTTAACTCATTCCAATCATTAATTAGGCTATTGATAAGGTTTGACTGGACAAAAGGGCGAAATTACCAAAATAACCCTAACGTCGATAAGGTAATTTTTGATAGTTTTGTGTGATTCAGTCTATTAGTTAAAATAGCGTGAGATTTCTTCACACAAGGATTCATATAAGACTACTAGTTGGTTAAAAGTCAACTTAGTTTAACTGTTATTCACGAAAGTTTCCCAGCTTATGGACTTAATCTTCATTTTTGAAATTATTGCACGTTTTTCAAAACATGCATAAATAGATGAGTTTGAGATGCAGATTCTTATCATCTCCATATTTGGCTCTAAATGTCAATACTATTGAGATTCCTCCTCACGGGAATAGTAGAAGTCTAGTGGGGCCCACGGTCCAATTCTCCTTTATACCTACAAGGAATAAGGCATTTGAACAATCGTCAGATATTTTATTTTCCTAACTTCCTTAACAGTATTTAAAGGTACTAGAAAATGTGAATCTCACATCCTTCCCACCTTAGGAAATTTGGTTCTACAAATTTAATTAGACCTATCAGTTAAATAGTTCTAGATGCTTTTCTTTCATTAGGCTTTCTAATTCCCAGGTAGCTTCTTCTAATGAGTGGTACTACTAGAGAACCTTAACCAAAGGAATTGTCTTAGTCCATAGCACTTTCTCCTTTCGACCCAAGATTTGAACCGGTTTCTCAACATAACTCATATCCTCTCTATTCTCCAAAAGCTCGTACTGAATAACATGGGATGAATCTGGATGATACTTCCGTAACATAGGTACATGGAAGATGTTATGTACCTAGGATAACTTTGGTGGTAAAGCCAACTACTAAGCTACATCTCCTACTCAGTATAAGATTTCAAAAGGCCCAATGTAGCATGGACTTAATTTCCCTTTTTTTTCCCAAATTTTATGATGCCCTTGGATGGTAAAACTTTCAAAAATACCGAATCCCCCACTAAGAACTCTAAATTCAGTGTCTAGTATTTGCATAACTCTTTTGCTAACTTTGCGCAATCTTCAATCTATCACAAATAATCCAAACATCCTTGGAAGCCTACTCGACAAGATCGGAAGCTAAAATCATTCGATAATCCACTTCTTCCCAACCAATAGGGGAATGGCATCTATTGCCATATAAAACTTCATAAGGTGCTATGCTGATACTAAAGAGATAACTATTATTATAGGCAAATTCTGCCAGTGGTAAATGATTGTCCCAAGAGCGTTTAAAGTCCAGTGCATAAGCTCTCAACATATCCTCGAGCATCTGAATCATGCGATCAAATTGACCATTAGCCTACAGATGGAAAGTTGTGCTAAAGTTTAGTCGAGATCCCATGACATCCTAGAAATGCTCCCAAAAATGAGAGGTGAATCTGAAATCTCTACTAGAAGTAACATTCATTGGAACTCCATGCAATCTAACAATCTATTTTACATATAGATCGACTAAGGCACTTAGAGAATAAGTAGATTTCATGGCAAGAAAGTAGGCTGATGTCGTTAATCTATCAACAATAACCCAGATCACATTATGGTTTCTCCTAGTCTTCGATAAACCCATGATGAAATCTATAGTGATATGTGTAGACACCTCATTTTGTCCGGGTTGTATAATTATAAAAAATAATAATTTGTAAATTTTGAATTGACATTTTGAATTAACATCTAGAAAATTAGGATTAACATTATTAAGATTATTTAAATTAGAAATATTTAATAGATTAGGATAATTTTATTAATATAAGATAAATAGTAATATAGGTTAGGATTTATTAGATAATTATAAATTAAAATATTTTTAGTATAGGATATTATTTTAGATTATTTAAAAAAAATTAATTAAGATTAATATTTGATTGGAATTAGGATAGGATTATTTAATTAACATTAGATTAATTTTGAGATAATTAGGATTTAAGAAAAAGGAGGGAAAACAAATCTAACAGAATTTTAGTTTTATTAAACCACTAACTCCTTATAAAAGAATAAAGAGAGACTGGAGGAAAGGAGGAGTCACTTGATCATACTGAAGCTATCCCTTTCAACCTGCACTTAGCCCACCTCCATCATCAATCAGCATCTCCATCGCCTATCCCTGCCTCGTGCCAAACCAGAAACCATCACTATCGCCGTCGCTTCCCAAGCCCCGCACCAACCACCGCCTGCCCTACTTTTTACTGCTGTCCAGTTGCAGTTTGGTTTTTTCGCACAACAAGATTTCAATCATCTTCCCGCATTGCTACAGCTGCTGTATATTCTGACTTCCATCACGAGTTGCTCTACTTCATCGTCCTTGTTGCCTCTGTTCTATCGCAGCATTGTTTCTGTCACGTTCTCTACATTCTACCATCTCCAAATAGTCCGCTTCTGATACTGCCCTTGAAGGAAGGAGCAAAGTGCAGGTCGAAAAAGAAAAGCAAGTTAAGCGAGAAAATAGTTCCAAAAGAGAGATACGTGAAGAAAGGAAGAACAAAATAGAAAAGGAAAAAACGTGACTATTGAGGTAAGTGAAAAAGTAAGCCCTAATACTTAAATGGAAGCCATTATTATCTTTAGTTTTTATCCTATTGAAGCCGCGTGTGTTCATATATCCACTAGAGTTTATTTTTTAATCATGATGGCTTATTATTTGTTTTATTAAAATCTGTGTTATTTTAAGCATGAATTAAAATTACATCTTGGGGCCCATGATTTTATTTTTGATTAGAAATTTGTTTAAATTATTTAATTCATTCATTTAGTTTATTTTGTTTCATTAAAAAAAAGGAGTGATGATTATTCGATGATGAAAACCTTAAGATGACTACAAGTAAGCAGCACTTAAGGATTTTCTAGGTATGAATATCCTGTTAAATTTTTTCAGAGTAATGGATGGTTTAATGGGATATTTTAAAAAATAATCAACAATTAGATAACATTAACTATTAATTAAAAATAATAATTACATTAAAGTTTTAATAAATAAATAAATAAATGAATGGTGATTATCCGAGGATGAAATCCTTAAGGTGACTGCAAGTAAGCAGCACTTAAGGAATTTCTAGGTAAAAGCTTCCTTTTAAATTTTTCCAAAGTAATGGATGATTTAATTAGAAATTTTGAAAAATAATCAACATTTATTTTAAATAATATAAATAAAATAAAAAATTCAAGATATAATAATAATAATAATAATAATAATAATAATAATAATAATAATTTAGAAAGACTAAATAATGAAGATGGATAAAGGTTGTCTCGATGATGGAAGTCTTAGGGTGATTGCGAGTAAGCAGCACCTAAGAATTTTCTAGGTGAGAAGTTCCTTGACATTGTTGCCAAAGTAATAGAGAATCTGAAGGTGATTTCAATAAAAAAACAATCAATATTCATTTTCCCAACAAAGATAAAATAAATAAAAAGAACAAATAAATAAAATAAAACTACGAAATAAAATTAAAAAAGGTTGGAAAGGGTAGAAATAAAATTTTAAGACAAACTTAGAATAATTTAAGGCTAAAATGGTACCATCTTAGATGGGCATTGTGGGGGTGCTAATCCTTCCCCACATGTAATTGTACTCCCAAACCTAGAATTTTTGAATGTAAACCTAACCTTGTCCATAGTTATGAATAGGTGACCAATCACACCTAGGTAGAATGGTTGGTGGCGACTCCTAGAATTTTAAAGTCTAACGGTTAGGTTCACGGACCGACACTTTATGACAATATGCTCCCATTTCCACATCAGTATCGGTAAAGGCTGAAGCAATCTTGCTAATTTCTTATGCTCTACCTTTGCCTGTTACAAAGTGAGACACCTTACAACAAACTCAGAGATGTCTAGCTTCATCCTAGGCCACCAATGCACTTTACAAAGATTATGATGCATCTTATTACTTCTTGGATGTAAAGTGTACTTCAAGATATATGTCTCTCCTAGAATCAACTCTCTTAACTATGTATCCTTAGGAATTCAAATCCAACCCTTGAACCTTAAAATACCGTCTATGCCAACCTCATACTCTAACTAAACACCCAACAGTATTTGACTGGTAATCTCAATACAATTAACATCCTCCCTCTGAGCAATTCTAATTCGATGCATCAAATTAGGCTTAATTTGAAGACTAGTAGTCAAATCGTATCTCGTAGAAGGAGTGACATTTAGATTGAGGCTCATAAACTGTTCCAACAAATCATATTCCCAAACCATCATATAAGAAACCATACCTAAATGTTTTCTACCAAAGGCATCTGCCACTACATTTGCTTTCCCCGAGTGGTACAATATCTAGTGATCGTAATCCTTCAGCAGCTTCAACCATCTACACTGTCTCATATTCAATTCAGGTTGTGAGAACAAATACTTGAAACTTTATGATCAGTATATACTTGGAACTTCTCACCATATAGGTAATGCCACCATATCTTCAAAGCAAACATCTCGACAGCCAGTTCTAAGTCATGAGTGAGATAGTTCTTCTCATGGTCCTTCTGTTGACGAGAACCATAAGCAACCACTTTCTCGTTCTACATAAGCACAAACCCAAACCTAATGAGAAGGCATCACTATACATAGGAAAAACCCCCTGAACCACTAGGAATGGTGAGGATCAATGCTATAGTCAATCTGTGCTTCAGTTTCAGAAAAATGTGCTCACATGTATCAATCCATTCAAACTTTACATCTTTCTGCGCGAGACACATCTGAAGAGCAGCCAATCCAGAAAAATCCTCAACATATTGACGATAATATTCGGTTAAACCCAGAAAACTTTGAATCTCAGTCACCAATTTTGGTCTCACCCACTGTACAATAGCTTCTATTATAGACAGATCAACTAACACCCTGTCTTTAGACACCATGTGTCCCATAAATAAAATATGATCTAGCCAGAATTCACACTTACTTAGCTTAGCATACAACTTTCGATCTCTAAAGGTCTGTAGAACAATGTACATATGCTACTTGTGCTCTTCCCGAGACTTAGAATACACAACAATGTCATCAATGAACACGATGATAAACTTGTCCAGAAAAGGCTTAAACAGCCCATTCATTAGATTCATGAAAGTTGTAGGGACATTAGTCAATTCGAATGACATAACCAGAAACTCATAATGGCCATACTGAATTCTGAATGTAATTTTAAGGACATCTCTTTCCAAGGTCTTCAACTAGTGATATCCCGACCTTAGATCAATTTTAGAGAATACCTGTGCATCCCTGAGTTGGTCAAACAAATCATCTATTTTAAGAAGAGGATACTTCTTCTTGATAGTAGCTGATAATAATATATTTGTTATATTATTTTATTATTTATTATTGCATTTATTGCTATATTCTTGTGTAAAATTAATTGTTAAGTGTATCTTTTGAATTAATTTAGAGAAAGTAACTTTGGAATTAATTTTGGAAGATATGATTTGAATTTATTAAACTTTAAAGGATATATTGTTTGCAAAATAAAAAGGAAAGTTTTATTAGGGCTTTTACTTGGTTTGCAAGTTTTGCATTTCTATATAAGTGCAAACAGGTTGAAGAGCAAAAGATATAGAGAGGTGGTAGTAGCAACCTAGGAAGAGTACGATAACCGCTGAAGGTAAGAAAAGAAAGAAGAGAGGTTGTTGATCGAACATGAAGTTGCTGTAAGAAGAACCTAGAAATGTGAGCTGCTATTGCACCTGAAATAAAGGCAGAACAGAACTGAGAGGTGAAACAGTAGTTGAACCTGAGCTTTAGAAGGAGTTGTCGAACTGTTGCAGGCTTGTGGTATACGGGACTTGTAACTGCCATCCATGTGCCAAACAACCTCCTGTTGCTTCTGGTTTCACATGCACAAGCCTTGATTTGGTCAAACAAAGGGAGCCACGTGCATCTTTGTTAAGAAATTCCATGAAATTTGATTTTAAGGCTGCCAACTCTCTTTAACTACTTTAATATATATATATATATATTGCATAGTTATAGAATTGGTTTGTTATTTACAGCATGAATTTCCAAATTAATTTGTTGATTTATACTATATTAAACATGAATTAATTTATTTACTAGGAATTTGATTGAGCCTACTTGCATATTTTATGTCTTTATGATTAATTGATCAATTCTTATTTCTAGTATCATTCATTGTGATTAATTCAATCTTTTGATTTGTGTTATTGATTAGCCACCTTTAATATAAATTAATTGATTGTTTGTGATTAATTCAATCTTTTGATTTGTGATTAATTGTAAGGGTACACATCATATACTAAGCCATGTATAGCTCTCTTGAATGATTGAATAAATATTTGATGCATACATCAAGCTAAAATATTTATTTGATTCTTGCTACATATTCTTCTATTCTTAATGGGTTTTTAGTCATTGATTATGCTACACATCATAGATAATTTAATGATTAAACATACTTGATTATAGCTGCCATCAAACAGATAATCATATATTAGGAATAATGAACCCTAGAATTGAATTGAGACTTTTAGGATTAAAGACATAAAATTGCAATGTATTGGTGAAATCAAATTCCTAGGCTTTTCTCTATTGGTTAATTTCTTGATTTTAATAGGTTAATAATTTAATTAGTTAATTTAGTAATTAATTAGATACTTAGGAAATTTCTTTTATTTGACTTTCATAATTTTTAGGGCCTAAGAAGTTAAATTTTACTTGGATAAATTTAGCAAATCTCTGTGGGATTGACTCTTGTATTTGCACGCTATACTATCTTGATTTGTGCACTTGTGAGAATATAACTTTTTGTTCATCAGTAGCCTTATTGAGCAACTGATAATCATTGTAGGGTTGTAAGCTACCATCCTTCTTTCAGACAAATAGGACTGATGCACCCCAAGGAAAAACACTAGGACGGATAAAACCCTTGTCTAATAACTTTTGGAGATGCTTCTTGAACTCATTAAGCTCTACTAGTGCCATTTGATAAGAAGGCTTGGAAATGGGTTCGATACCGAGCACCAAATCAATAGTGAACTCAATCTCTCGATCAAGAGAAAGTCTCGATAAGTCGTCTGAAAACACATCTAAAAAATCCCTCACTAAAGGAATCTTGTGTAACTCCAGACGTTTCTTTTCTACGTTCTTCCATGTAAGTAATAAACCCTTTAATAACAATATAAATTTTTAGATTTCAATCTCAAACAAATTTACAACAAGGTAATTTACATTCATTATTAAACAAAAAGCTTTATAGTATAGTTTTCGGGAAAAGAGAAGTTTAGATACTTAGTATAACAATCTAAACTAACATAATTTGTAACTAACCAATCCATTCCCAAGATCACATCAAAGTCGTACATATTAAGCATAACCATGTCAGCTATTGTATCCTTTTCTCCTGCTCTTAATTTACAGTTACGATACACTATATCAATCATTTGTAATGCTTTAAAGGGTGTATTGATTTGTAACAGATACCTTAAAGTTTCAGGCTCTACCAAAATTTTGATAACAAACATCGAATATATAAAAGAATGCGTAGAACTTGGATTAATTAAAGCAAATGCATCTAAGTCAAAAACAGAGATCTTACCTTTAATGACATTAGATGAAGTATTAGTAGACTCCTTATTGATAACATACACTTTACCCCGAGTCACAACCTTCTTCCTTTTCTCTATGGCTGTAGCTCTCTTCAACGGGGGTGGTGTAGCCTTCTCTGGCTCCTTAACTGTTGCTACTATTGCTAACATCTTACCATTAGGTAGTCCTTAACTAAGTGCCCAATCTATCCACACCAAAAACATGCTCCCATAGCCCAAAAGTAGGGTCTGGTACCATGCGACCTTCCACACTAATCACAACCTTCTATATAGTAGTCGAGTTATCTGTAGTGGCAAACTTAACAAATTGACCTCTAGTGACTCTACCCCCAGTAACCCTGGCTCTCTTAGTTGGTCTCTTATCAGATCTGTCGTTGAAACCCCTTTTCATTTTTTTCTTACCCTTGCCTTTAGATCGAGATCCAAACTCTGTCTAATAGAATCCATAATCCTACTCATACAGCTGAGCTTGGCAGATGATCTCATCATAAGTGGATATGTCAAACGAAGCTAACTTTACCCGAATAGACGGCCTCAGATTGGCCATAAACCTCTCAATCTTATGCTCTTTGCTTCTTACTGTCTCTGGGTCAAAGTGACTTAATGCAGTAAACTTGGACTCATACTAGTCCATTGTCACACTCCCCTGATATAAATTCAGAAATTTAGCCTGTAATTTCTTCAAAGTAGTGCGAGGAATGTACTGCTTATTGAAAGCCTCTAGGAATATACCCTAGGTCATTGCTGGATGGCTAGCAGCTAAAACTTTCTTGGTAGGTTTCCACCAATGCTCTACCTCATCAATTACTAGAAAAGTGGTCAGATTCACTTTCTCATTCTCTGTGCACCATATGTATGTGAACAATTTCTTTACAGTACTTACTTAGTTCTCTGTCGCCATAGGATCCTTATTACCCTTAAACTTCAGTGGATCCAATTTCCTGAACTTCCTTAGAAGATTGATGTTATAGTCCATCACTAGATCAACTCATTGAGGTGGTGGTGGCAGTACAAGCTGTGGCTGAGGCTACGGGGGTAATGGTACAGGCTATGGCTAAGGCGTCAAAGGAATATTAACTTGTGGAGGATGAGGTTGCACCACTTCTAGTATTGTGCTCTAACATTAGCATTATTATCAAAATTTGCTATAAACTTTGTATACACGTGTTTAGCCTGGAGATATGGGTATTAGGACTCTTAAGCTGAAGAGAGAGGGCAAGTTCTAGAAAAGGTTTAAGCGATGTTTCTGAAGATGGTTTCACCTATATCCGTCCTCTTTATTGTCTAGTACCTCTTCGCCTATCGCTCATTCTATCAAAATAGACATGAGAATCATTTTTAGTCACTCCAAATAATTATATATTTAGACAAGTGCAGTATTATATGGGATGTAAACCAATTTTGACGCAACGACATTAATAGACATCAGATTAACATTGCTCTGATACCAATCTTCTTGTCATGATCCGATTATCGAAAAATCATAACTAACTTTTTTATTTTCAAATATAAATGGTTGGGCTGTCTGTTGTGTCATCACTTAGATTTATAGTTTGTCAACTATTTATATTCGATATTTATTTGGCTGATTCATTCTTTAAGATATGAACCATAAATTTCGACTTCAATTATATATATATATATACACACACACACACACACACACATGAACAATCTCAAGTTTACATTCAATACACTATAGTTCAGTTTACATCCCATATATGATAATTTAAACAAAATAATACTCCATAAAATTAGTTTGAACATACAAAGGTAAAATAGTATACCTCTACGATGTTCCACTAACCGCCTGTGTCACGACCCGAAAGCCGCGACTTTCCTTTATACTCATACTTTTCTTAGTCTACAAACTTATGGACTAAAATTTTCTTTTTCATTTTAAGGTTTGTATTCGGTGTCAGTGTAGTTACTATTCTATCTCGGTGACCTATAGTTATTCCATTTAAATATTTAACAACCACGGAAACGATTCTTAGTTACATCCCAACTTGTTAAACAGAATATGTACTGTGCTTCAATTTAAGTTTTACATGTAAACAAGTAATTTATAAGAAACATATACCTCAGAAGACTAGTACCAAGTCCATATGCAGTCTCCGATGCCCACTGAGCAGCTCACATGGCAGATGTTAACTTCAATAATCTGAAAGAGATGAAATTTAGTGGGGTGAGCAAAACCACGGCTCAGTAAGATACTAATATAAATACAAGAGTAGGATTACACTGTCTTAAACTGCAATACTTAAAACTTGCAAGTTTGCAATTACAGTTAATCCTTTCTCATCGATAACATATCATTATCTCATTTCTTGTCATCTATCTATCACTTATACTTTTAAATAAATCATCATAATCACTTTTTCAATCTTCTCGTTCTTACACTATAGTGCATCGCACGACAATTTGTCGTATCCAAATTGAATGTCATATACTACTAGTCTATATTTTCCTCTATCTCGGAGTACATCATGTCCAATTGAAGCATCATATCCATTCACTTTATGTTTCATAATCGTACTCTTGTAATCTATCACTTCATATCATTTTCCATATAGAGAAATCATGATCACAATAGTGTAAGTTCACAATTCTCTTCATATAAATCTTATGTTCATGTATCATATCATGTCTAGATGAAATATCGCTACCACCGTGTGCTATCATCACATGATTCAATATGTACCGTATAAAATTTGTGTTCTGTAACATTCATTTCAAATCATGTTTCATGTAGTACATAATCACGTACGAAAGTCATGTAATTTAGAATCATTTGACATATGTTTTAAAACACATTTTAAAACATATGAAATCTCTATTCATATCATGTGTGGTATAAAACCACATGTACATCATTTCATCTGTCATGTCAAATAAACATGGTTTAAAACATATAAGTCTCAAATCATATAATGCATAATATAAACCATGTTTTCAATCGTTCAAGTTCAATCATTTCATGTATACTGTAAAACATATCATGTCTAGAGTTTAATATATAATAAATCGTACTCTAGACATTCTTTAACATTTAGTAAGAGACTAGGCATGAATCCCTATTCTATTATCATATCATCTCTAACCCATTGTAGCTATCAATGGGATAGTTTTCCCTCGAAGGGTTCTCTATCTATGATCATAGATCGTCCCAGTCCCACTGATCAGCTGGAAACTGAGGAATGTGTCCATGACTATTGTCGGACAGCCTGGAATGATCTCATCAGGCAACATTTACATGTACATATCATATATGTATAAATGGGGTTCCATGCCACACAGGCAGAACCACACAATAAATACATACTCTGTGCCACAAAGGCATATGTCACTCAGGCATTCAATAGGGTACCTGTCGTCTCAAAAATCGAAATCTTTTGATATATCATTTTGAATTCATTTAGACAGCCCTCATAAAAAAACATTTAAAATCGAGTCTTTTCTCAAATCAATGCATAATCAAATCTCATGTTCAATCTGTACATGTCATGAATAATGTCAAAATGATATTAAACATCAAGGTCTGTGGCTGTCTAATCATTTCAAATATTTACTTTCACTTAAAAGATTTCGATGCATCTCTTTTTAAAATATCACCTTTTTTTTTTAAAACAACATGAGATCATATGCCATGCTTGAATGATTTTCTAAATATATCCAATGTAGTTCAATACTCATTCAATCTATTGTTGTGCATATTATGACATCAGACTAAGGTATGTCTTCAGTAGCCTCAATTTCTTATTCAAACATGATCATGACACGAAAGTCATCCGTCATTCATTCTACAATTACACACGTCTTTCAAGTCCCCAATGGTATCACTAAAATCCACAGTACATTTGTTTGCACGCTTATTCAAATACATTTCAATAACATCCATAGACTATTAGGATCATTCTAGTATATTTTTCCATCAAAGATCACAAGCTACCTCAAGCTTTCATTCTCCCTTTCATTATTTTGCACATTAATTAATCAATTCCCAACATTAGCTTTACACATACAAAGTTAACATGCCACAATCAAATATTGATTCGAATCCATTCTATTGACAAAGATATTCCATAATGTAGTATTTATCAAGTACCAAGTTCTCTAAATCTCATTTCATTGCTATTATTTTTCTCAATTTCAGCCTTATGGTATATTAAGATTATATTGTCATATTGCCAGATAGGTCATTATCCACACTTACAATCCTCTAGCTTCGAGGTCATAACACATCAAAATGTCCATAAGATTTCGCGATCTACTTTCTTATGATCATTATCTCAATCATACCACTAAGACGGTCCATTTATTTGAATCTATCAATTCTATAATCATCACTTTTCAACTATGATCTTCTCTTCAAAGCAATATCATATAATCATCGTTACATCCATCAATACTCCAACTATCGAGATTCCACCTCAATTTCTGCTCGATAGTCAACTTGCAATATTAAATAACTCGAATTATCGACTCTATAAGATTCACAACCAAATTCCTCACATTATCATGCTCATCCATTAACCTTCTCAACCATTTAAAAAAATCAATTTTTCCTATGACACAATAAAATCCTTTCAAGCTTATCTTCGATAATTCTTTCAGGATTCCATTTAGATGAGAACTTAATATTTTTCCTTAAACATTTTCGTGGAAATTTCGGCAGCATAACGGCTTAATTTCATCTAAACCTCCTGCAAGGAAACACAATTTATACTGACAGCCGTTGATTCTCACCAATTTTTACCTCTTACTAAGACCCCCACCATCAGTTGTGGGTCCTCTTAGCATTTTTAACAAATCAATTTAAATCGATGCATCATATAAAAAAAATCACAATTCCATTAAAAATCATTCCATCAATGCATCATATAACATCATAAATCCCACATACAATATAATGCTACTAAGGCTTTATAAGAGTATCTTACCTATTCGCCAAGCTTGGCGCACTTTCTGATTTTCGAGCATTGCCGAACTCCACCATTCGTCGCATTTCCGCCTTACTACAATTTCAATATCAATGCACTACATCAATATAACCATAATTTATTCAATAAATACCATCAATTTATTTTCTATATTTTCCTTACCACATTTTTTTTTCTTCTCTTTCTTTTTCCTTTCCTTCTTCTTCTTCTTCCTTCTTTTCTTTCTCCTTTTCTTTTCTTTTCTTCTTTCTTTTCTTTTTCTTTCCTTTTTCTTTTCTGTTCTGTTTTTTTTTCTGGCCTAAACCGATTCGGACCGGTTCTGGCCGGTTCACTTCTGCTGGCCGGTTCGGTCACCGGCGGCCACCCATTCCGGCGGTTCGGCCACCCAACAGCTTGCCGAGGTTGCCACGAATTCGGATCTGGTCTCGGTTTTGCCCCATCACCGGCGACGGTGCCGGATCTGGGTCCGTGGGTTTCGCCCCTTTTCCTTCCTCTTTTCTCCTTCCTCCGCCGTTTCCTTCACCGCCGGTGGCCACCTTGTCCTTCGTGGGTCTTCCCCGGTGGCATTGGTGTCGATGCCGGCATCTGGATCGACCGGCATTCCCTCTTTCCTTTTTCTCCTCTCTTTTTCTTTTCTGTTTTCCGTTCGCTTTTCTCCTTTACTTTCTCCGTTCGTCGCCGGTTGGCTTCTCTCTTCTTCCTCCTCTGTTCACCGGCGGCGTCACTCTCTCTCTCCCTTCTCCTTCCTCTCGGCCGGCCGGCGCCAGCATCCTCTTTTGTTTTTACGTTTTCTCCTCTGTTTTAACAGAGGAGAAAACATGGGAATCGGGTATATCCCGATTCCCCCCTTTCTTTCTTTTTTTTTTATTATTATTTATTTCTTTTATATAATTATATACATATATAATTACTATACTCATATAATCATATTTGTAAAATTTTATCTATAATTATTGTATATATATTAAATATATATCTACACTTTAACTTTAAAATATATATATTTCATATATATTTATTTATATACATAAATACATATGTATTTATTTTATGATAAAAATAGTATATATATCTATCTATCATATATATATATATACATACTATATTTCATATATATATTCATATACATATGTAAATATGTAAAGCATATAAAATATATTTAAAAAAATGTATTTATATAATCAAATTATATAAATATATGTAAATACTCACCTTTGTATTTATTATAATTTGGATTTCTCACATTTTCATTTTTATTTAATTTGGATTTCAATTTGTCCATATTAAATTTTCCGGATACCTTATATTTATTTTTCGAAAATTCTTGGTCTTCACAGCCTGAGGGATACTATAGTCAAGATCCTCCTATGCAGAGACAAAAATTACTGTAGGTAATTTGGGAGAAAAATAAGAGGTGTGAGCTTATGCCTAGAAAGAAATATATATAAAAGAGCTGATTCTATACATATCTATACTAGGCATCTTAAAGCATGCTCTTGCACTCAGAATCATTAATAATACAATATTTGGGCACACTAACAGAACAGATACTATAATCGGTTAGGTAACCAGGCTGAGTATAGAAAGATGCTTTAAAGCACCTCACTTGTCTCGGTCTTTAATTCTGACTATAAGGAACTTATTGGAAAATTGTTCAACCAAGCAATTCAGTAGACACTTAAAAAACCGTACAGTAAACAATATAGCAATCATTATGATGAAACAGTTCAATAAATACTTCGTAAATGATATAATAAGCATTTCCAATAAATAATATGAAAATCAATCTAATAAAACATGTTTAGTAAACACTCAGAAATCAGTAGAGTAAATAGTACAGTGGAGATCAGGCAACACTCGATAGAATCATGCAATATAAATATCACAAAAGGGAATAATAGTAAGACATATTGCCATAGTAAAATAGGATCCACAGAGTACACGAGTCAAGTGACAGCTGTAGGTGTTGAAGATGCGACCAATGTCAATCAGCAATAGATCACACACACACACACACTCAGAGTAGCATGATATACTTGAAGGTTACTATAAGGTTAACAGTCTCAAAATAGTTCATAAACAAATCAAAATCGTTTATAGAGATCAATTTAATAAATCATGTCTTCAGTCAGTTCATAAAGTTTTAAAAGTAGAAACGACTACAGTTAAAGTATAAAAATTCAGTACATATTCTCAGTTTATCAAACAATGTTTAAAATATTTTATTTACGTATAGGAGTCATACTGAAACTTTTGTGTACCTTGAAGAATGTGAAAATCATTAAAAATCCCTTCGGAAATTGAATTACAAATCTGTACACCCTTAAAGGTCTATATGGAACCTTGACCTTATCACACCTTCATTTTATTTCCTTTTATAAAAACAGTATCAAATGGTTATTTTAGGGTTTTAATTTTGATTTAGGAAATTTTGGTGGCGTAATAGTATTACCCATCCTAACCCTCTTACATGAAAACATAGTTTAATAACTACAATTTCAGTGTTCCAATTTCAATCTAGATCACAATAGTCAATCTCATAAAAGTCCATTTTCATCATTTTAATGCAACACAGTATCCCTACGCCTCTTACATATATCCCTTACCACTCGAAATTCACAGTGCTGACTAGTAGCACCAACATATACTCCTCACTTTCGAGTTGCAAAACACCACACAAACACAGTCAATGCTCACACTTCAGTTATAAAAAGTATTTAACTCCTTGAGACCTACTACATTGCCTACAGCAGTTGCAATTTTGGTCTACTTCATATCGGTGCTAACACTACAACTATAGTCAAAACACCTCCTTTTTCGGTTCTGACTTCACCAATAGTCTTGTATTAATTTATACAATATTCTAGAACCCAAATTACATTGAATTGAGCATGGTTTCACCATGCCCTTCACTTGGCCGAATTAGATTCTCTCTCCTGCACACTTCATTTCTTCAATTTAAGCTTAAATTCATGTTCTCTATATTGTCTACATTAATTTTACATCAATTTTGCATGAAACCACATCACATTTGTAGACACCTAATTTTGTCCGAGCAATTTTCGATAAAATTAAAAAAATAAATAAAGTCAATTCTTTTAGGCAAACCTCTAACCTTAATATTTCATTCAAACCTTAAAATCCCATGCAAAATCCTAAATAATTCCATGCAAACCTTCAACCTCTTCCTATCTAAATCCCACACAAGTACGAGGGAATCTCAAAATTAATTGACAAATAAAAAGAGTTGGCCAAGAAGATTTATTTTAAAAAGACAAAGGGAAGGAAAGAAATAAATTAAAAGTGTGAAACCAGGAAAAGAAAATCAAGACTGAATCGCAAAAAGATCAAATAATAAAAATTTGCATAATGGCAGCCATATTTTAAGAACATAAATGGTGGAACTTTGTCTCTTTCCCCTATTCATGCTCAGGAATGACTATAAAAGCACAAGAGACACATAGAGAAAGGACACGATTTTTACACAGAAAAAAAAAGAAAATTTTACTGCCTCTTTTATTATTCATGATCTCTAACCAAGCCTTGGCAACATCATCAGCCGAATTGCTCCCCAGGCCATTCCCTTCCCCTGCTACAGCGTTGTTGCTGCCACGATCTTGCTCTGCCCGCCCTCGTCGCAACCAGTGTCATCCTTGCATTGAGCTTCTGCTCTCTCCCTATATCGGCATCCCCACTGCTCTGCCTCTCTGTTGCGATTGTCTGCAACGCCACCACCATCTTGCTGCCATCCACGCCAAATCCCACTGCACCTGAACACAACGCCACGTCCTTGTCACCTTACGCCCAGTATCCTTGCTGCGTCTTCATCATCGAGCCACTGTTGCAGCTGTCCTCGTTGAAACTAGCCCCATTTCTGCATCAATTTGTTCCAACCTACTTTTTGGATACACGCCTACTGTTACAAGGCACAAGCCAAGTTAACTATCAAAAAGCAACATGACACAACTGGTACCTCTTCATCCATTTTTTTATCTATTGTTTTATCATTAATAGTTTTGTAATGTGATTGATTAATATATACTATACTATGATAATAAAAATTGTGAATGATATAATAAAATAAAATAAGATAGCAATAAGTAATAAAGACAAAGACAGTACGTTTTCGTATGTTCCATCAAATAAACATAAATAAGGGATACATATACACATATTTTTAGGTGATAAAAGCTTGTTTCAAATGAATGAGTGGATAAATAAAAAATAAGAACATTTAAAAATTTAATAAGGATTTATCTGACGATAAGATTTCGAAGAAATCACAAGTAGTGATTCTTCGATAATCTTTAGGATCGAGAAAAACTCTTGGATGTTACCAGCGTATTGGAATATCCATGATTTTATCTCGTTATCAAAATCTTTAATAATAATAATAATAATAATAATAATAATAATAATAATAATAATAATAATAATAATAATAATAATAATAATAATAATAATAATCATAATAGTAGTAGTAATAATAATAATAATAATAATAATAATAATAATAATAATAATAAGAAGAAGAAGAAGAAGAAGAAGAAGAAGTTTTAAAAAAGGTAGAAATAAGTTTAAAAAAGGGGTAAAAATATAAATATAAATATGGGATTTAAATTTTTGAATATTCAGAATTAATAAATAATAAATCCCCGATGATAGGGTTTCCTAGAAATCACAAGTAGTGATTCTTGGATAATCCTTAGGGTCGAAATAAAATATTTGAATATTACCAACGTATTGGAGTATTTAAGTAATTTTACTTCGATATTAAGATTTCTAATTAACTTGTATAAAATAAGCTAATAATAAATAAATAAAATTTTAAACAAATAAATAAACAAGATTGCAAAATTGTTTGGAAATAAAGAGTGATAACAATTAAAAGTAAATAAGATGTAAATAATTTTCGATGATGAGATGTTACGGAATTCACAAGTAGTGATTCCTAACTGATCTCTAGGTGAGAGAGATCTGCTAAATGTTACCAGCATATTGGAATATTAGTATGATTTTTCAATAAAAATAAAATTTTATAAAATCAATAAATTTCAAAAGCAGTAACATAAATATAAAAGACAATAAAATAAAATAAAATAATATATTTCTTATGTGCATCATATTTATTTTGTTTGCATCATTTGCATTGATGAAATTCCAAAAATAAGTGCAAATCTCCCGAGGATGAGAGTCTATAGAAATCGCAAGTAGCGATTCTTAAGAAATCTTGAGGTGAGAAAATTATTCGAAATGCTACCAAAAGTATTGGGGTACTTTGGAATAATTTTCAATACAAATGATTTTCACTTATTTCAAATAAAAAATAAAATTTAAATATTTCAAAATAAAACAAATAACAAAATGATTTCGAAATAAATGAAGTTCTTTTAAATATTTAATTAAGACCATCTAATTAAGATCAAAGGGATAATATATGATTAAGTGGTACCGTTTTTTAACGGGCGTTGTGGGGGTGCTAATCCTTCCCCATGCGCAACCGAACTCCCGAACCCAAACTTTGTTTTCGCAAACCAAAAATTATTTTTTTTATAAAACTTAATTAATTTTAAGATTTTATTAAAAAGATAACTAATTTTAGGTGGCCAATCACACCTAGTAAAAAAAGATTGGTGGCGACTCCTCTTTATTGTGTTTATCCAAAATCGTCTAGCGATCTGTCCCCGGATGAAAATCGTTACGACAGCTTGGCGACACTGCTGGGGAAAAGTGAGAGTCGAACCATGATTAATCATGTTTTATCCAAAATCTTAGTTAATGGTCTTAATAAATATTTAATAAAACTTTTCATAAAAAAATAATTAAAAAAATACAAACAAAAAAAATGTGTGAATCATCTTTATCATTTGCATTTTGTTGGGATGTACTTTAAATTTTGTTCCTTTACATACATGACATATTCATTGCATACATCAACCCTATACTCGGGTTTGTCCCTTTTAGGAGAGAGTATAGTACCTTTGCTCTCGTGAGGTGATAACCTTCGTAATGGCAAGCGAAATACTCTCACTCAAGTTGAACCCTTTTCGTTTGTAGCCTGTCATGGGTGAGGATTGAGGTGCCTTACTAGTCTAGTGTGGACGTCAATAAGGAACAATTTGAGAACCTTTTACCCTTTAGAGACTTAAACAAAGCATGTACTGAGCCATAGAAAAACTAACCTTAGCTAGAGCCATACCAGCCTTTTGTGGGGGTTAACTTAAATTATGACACATGACTGAATACTTTTATGTAACACCTTTATAGGAAATATAATAAAGTGAATATTGAAATTGTGAGAAAAAATTAAAATAAAAACCTTCTCATTCAATTTTATTTGTGATTTCAATAGTATGCATATTCTCAAAAAAAATTCAATTTTTTTTAAAAAAGGTGTTTTTTGTAAGATTTTAAACTTGATATATGCATCTCATCACATGTGCAATAGCTATTGAATTTCATGCACATACATGCATTTAGCATGCATACATACATTTCATCTTGTGCCCACTTATGAAAATTTTTGGTGATCATGAGTAATGACATCAAATCTTGGAAGTAAAAAGTTAAGATTTTTAAAATCCTCACCAGCGTATTAGGATGATTTTAACAGTCTTTTCTTTTATGGAACAATTTCAAACAATAATATGCTATAAATTGTGGTAAACAAATGTTAGAGGTGCCAAAATTCTGAACCACTTATTCGACATCGTTATAGTACTCAATCAAAGACCAAAGCCATGGAAAATGAACATGTTGAGCGAATGGAAAAGATGGAAAGAATTCAACAAGAGCTAGCTAAATCTCAAGAAGAATCTCAGAAGCAAATGTCGAAGATGATGGAGATGATGATGACCTTAATGAAAGGAAAAGGAGTTACTGAAGGATCAGGAAATGAGCCTCAACCTATGAGAGAGAATCCACTGTACCCATTGGAGTTTATAGCCCCTCAAACTCAAACTTCCCAAAGAGCTTATTCCCCGGCTCATGTTTTTGTGAATCAACAACCAGACCGAGGACAACACTCGAGATCTAGCCCTGTTGATCCTATTTTTGTTCCAAATTTACATGGTCCCATGGAGCAAGAAAAGTTGAGGAAAAAAAGTGGCGAGTCACAACAAAAATATGAACTGTTGGATGAAAGGCTAAGGGCAATCGAAGGAATGGATTTCTTTGGAAATATAGATGCTGATGAGCTTAGTTTGGTCCCAGATCTAGTAATTCCACTGAAATTTAAAGTACCTGAATTGAGAGATACGATGGGACCACATGCCCAGTAGCTCACATCACTATGTTTTGTCGAAAAATGTCTAGGTATATGAATAGTGATAAGTTGCTCCTTCATTGCTTCCAAGATAGCTTAACTGGAATAGTAACAAAGTGGTACAATCAGCTAGATCGAAGTCATGTTCACAAGTGGAATGACTTGGTAAAAGCCTTCTTGTCCTAGTATAAGCATATGATTGACATGGCACCAGATAGATTGTCTTTGCAGAATATGGAAATGAAGCCTTCTGAAAGTTTCAAGGAGTATGCCAATAGGTGGAGGGGCCTCACATCTCAAGTGCAGCCTCCCTTTATTGAGAAAGAAACCACGGTATTGTTTGTCAATACTTTGCCATCACCGTATTATGATAGGCTTGTGGGGACTGCTACAAAAAAATTTGCTGACTTGGTAATTTCTGGAGAAATGATAGAGAATGCCATTAAGAGTGGTAAAATTGAGGATGCTTCTGCTTCAAATAGAGCTGGGGCAAATGAGAGGAAGGAGGGAGAAACACAAGCTGTTACCATTGAAAATCAACCACCAAGGAGTTTCGTTCCTTTTCAACCGTATATTACACATCACTCATATCCTTATTATCCAACTATAGACAACACTACCCATAGTCCTTTTATTTATCAACCAAGTTAGCAATCAAACTTTCAAGTCCCTATTCAATCAAACAAACTAATGGGTAGTCAAAAAAGGGCGAGGAACAATCAAGGGAGAATCTCTGTGGACTCAATTCCTATGACCTATACAGAGTTATTTCCACAATTGGTTAGAGATAATCTTATTGCACCTGTTTATCTAGAACCATTAAAACCTCCATATCCTAAATGGTATGATGCCACTGCTCAATGTGACTATCATTATGGGAATATAAGCCACTCCATACAGACTTGCCCTACTTTTAAATACACAGTGTAGAGTTTGATCAATACTGGCTTGTTAAATTTTGATAAGAAGGAAAAGTAAAATGTCGGTGGGAACCTTTCATTACAAAGAGGCATAAATTTTGGAGGATGAGTGTTCTATGGGGAAGGACCAAAGTTTTTGTCACTTTTAGTTCTTATTCTAAAGTAATGAAATTCCTTAAATGCTTACATCCATAAGCTTTGGGGAAATTTTTATGCATGGGCTAGTTTATCTATTATCATTTGAATAAAATGGCAGATGCATTTGCACTACATATCCTCTTCCATACAAATCTTAGTTTTCATCTCTTTGTATTTCACCCATACTTAACTTCCAAACAATGAATGAGTAGTCAATTATGACAATAGTCTGGGATTCTATTTTGAAAATTCTATTTTTGTTGGCAAAGTTAATGATCATTTTTGTCCCTTAAATTACTGAAATTGTTGAAGTAATAAAAGATAGCTCCTATCAAGAGAAGTTAAAGTCGAATGAAATGAGAAAGAAGTGAAGCTCTTATATCCATTGTGTTGTTCTTGTTCAATAAATGTTCTTCAATAACAGTATTTACATTTGAGACGAGAAATGGCCATCTTTGATCTATCCTTCGTGCATGAGTAAAATTATCCATTTGCCACCCCTATTGAGCCTATTATGCTTTTTTTTCAAAACAAACCCACCAAGGATCACCCTTCACATTGACGGGCAAATTTTGGAAAAAAAAATTGTTGACGAATTATGAAAAATCTCAAGAGAAAATAAAAGAGAAAATACCCTTTGATGTTTGAGTCCTCTTGTAAAAAAAAGAGGGGTGAAAAAGAAAAGTTGAAAAAAGAGAAAATGATGAAAATAAAAATCAATTAAAGCAAAGCGGCAAGCATGCTTTGCACGATGATAAATGATCCTTTGGTTTTTAACCCATAAAGAAACAAATTTTTGAGCCTGATTATATACATTTTTTTTCATAACCCATCACCAGAGCCTACATTACGTGCCTTAAAAGTCCATTTTGATCAAATGTGAATACTTGAAATTGGAGAATCATGCATTGAACTTGGACATACTTATGATGCCATCAAGAAACAACAAGATTGCGATTAGTTTGTTGGGAATATTAGTGATGTTGAAAAAAAAAGAATGAATGACAAAATGAAAAAAAAAAAAGAAAAGACAAAAAAGAAAAAAAGAAAGAAAAGAAGGATAAAAGAGGGAGGCTCAAATTGAAAACCCGAAAGGGCAGTTTGAGTTCAAAGAATGATAATCTAGTTGAAGATTTGGGAAGATGGTTTGATACAAGGAGAACCAGCATCATTTGAGAATCTCATGGTGTAGGGGGCAACTCAATTTGATTGAGAATGTCAATTGAATAGATTTTTCAAAGAATACTGACTAGTTTGTCAAAATTGTCTGGTTTTTCATTGAGAACCTATCATTGTCATTTGCTTTAAATTATCCAGTTTCTTAATTGAGAACCTATCATTGTTATCCACTTTGAATTGTCCAATTTCTTATTATACTTTATTAAGTTTGTTACATTTCTTTATTCTCCCAAGCTTTCTAATGTTCATACATTCCCAAAATGGATTGAGGAAACTGGTGACTGAACTGCATTTGTCATGGAATTGGAATGATAATAAATAAATGACAATTATACATAAAAATCTATGGCATTACTTTGGAAAAGATTCTAAAGATGACAAAGGGCCATATACAAACAGAGAGCAAGAGTTTTGAATGTAGCTGACATATGTGATTCTACGAATGAGATGCGAAATAAAGAAGATAATCTTTGTGAGAAGAAGAAACGATCCTAATAAAAAAAGCCATGGATTTTCGGCATCAAAAAAAAAGAGAGAAATTTTGAGAAAAAGGAGACTTCTATCATTTAGGCATTCACATCATTCTAAAAGACACATGCATCATGGTTTTTAACTATGACATTGGGCCATATTTCAAGAAAGCATTTGCATTATCGTCATTTTGATAGACTTTTTTTAGGGGCATGCATTTTGCATTTGCATCATTGAAAAAATAAAAGAAATAAAGAAAATGAATGAATAAGGAATGCAATGGGGTTAGCTGTTCCTTAAAGAGTAAGAAAATCTTTCTTTAAAGAAAAATGGTGCAGTCATGACAAGACTTTAAGTCTAATGTCGCTGGCATCGTTATGTGGTTTCAAGCCCAGTGAAATTAGCTTATGAGTAAATGAGATTTAGTTGGCTTCATTGTAAAATTGATGCATGATAAGACTTAGGTTTTTTAGATTTGACTTACAAAACCAATGAGAAATTCTTGGGATGTGGATCTCTAAGTCAAGATGAGAAACTTTTAGGATGAAAAACTCCAAGTCAAGATGTGAAACTCTTGGGATGTGAATCTCCAAGTCAAGATGAGAAACTCTTAGAATGTGAATTTCCAAGTCAAGATGAGAAACTCTTAAGATGTGAATCTCTAAGTCAAGATGAGAAACTCTTAGGATGAGAAACTCCAAGTCAAGATGTGAAACTCTTGGGATGTGAATCTCCAAGTCAAGATGAGAAACTCTTAGAATGTCCAAGTCAAGATGAGAAACTCTTAAGATGTGAATCTCTTAGTGCGAACATTCGAGTCAAGTTGTGAAACTCGTGAGATATGAATCTCCGAGTCAAGATGGGAAACTCTTAGGATGTGAATCTCTAAGTCAAGATGAGAAACTCTTGGAATGTGAATTTTCAAATCAAGATGTGAAACTCTAAGAATGTGAATCTTCAAGTTTAGACGCGAATCTCTTATGATGTAAATCTTCAAGTTTTTTTTAGATGCGAATCTCAAAAATTTTGAGGATCATGGAATCTTTTCTTTCTCCAAATATGTGAATTTCTCTAAAAAAAATCTTCTTTTATCAAATTCACTTTTCTAAGTGGATCGAGCCTTGGTAGGGAGTCAAGGTATTATGTGTCAAAATTGAATTCATTTTTTCAAAGTGGATCGAGCCTTGGTAGGGAGTCAAGGTATTATGTGTCAAAATCGAATTCACTTTTTCAAATTGGATCGAACCTTGATAGGGAGTCAAGGTATTTTGTGTTAAAATCGAATTCACT
This sequence comes from Heritiera fomes, assembly GCA_032173925.1. Taxonomy (NCBI): domain Eukaryota; kingdom Viridiplantae; phylum Streptophyta; class Magnoliopsida; order Malvales; family Malvaceae; genus Heritiera; species Heritiera fomes. Next base: position 2,581,750 of record JAPDPM010000019.1, read on the forward strand.
TTTTCAAAGGGGATCAAGCCTTGGTAGGGAGTCAAGGTATTATGTTTTAAAGTTGAATTTACTTTTTCAGTGGATCGAGCCTTGGTAGGGAGTCAAGGTATCATGTGTTTCAAAATTGAATTCACTTTTTCGAAGTGGATCGAGCTTTGGTAGGGAGTCAAGGTATTATGTTTCAAAATCGAATTCACTTTTTCGAAGTGGATTGAGCCTTGGTAGGGATTCAAGGTATTATGTTTCAAAGTCGAATTCATTTATTCACAATGGATCGAGCCTTGGTAGGGAGTCAAGGTATCATGTGTTTCAAAATAGAATTCACTTTTTTCGAAGTGGATCCAGCCGTGGTAGGGAGTCAAGGTATTATGTTTCAAAATCGAATTCACTTTTTTGAAGTAGATCGAGCCTTGATAGGGAGTCAAGGTATTATGTTTTAAAATAGAATTCACTTTTTCAAAGTGGATCGAGCCTTGGTAGGGAGTCAAAGTCTTGCGTTTCAAAATCGAATTCACTTTTTCAAAGGGGATCAAGCCTTGGTAGGGAGTCAAGGTATTATGTTTTAAAATCGAATTCACTTTTTCAAAGAGGATCGGGCCTTGGTAGGGAGTCAAGGTATTATGTTTTAAAGTCGAATTCACTTTTTTAAAGTGGATCGAGCCTTGGTATGGAGTCAAGGTATTATGTTTCAAAATTGAATTCACTTTTTCAAAGGGGATCGAGCCTTGGTAGGGAGCCAAGGTATTATGTTTTAAAGTTGAATTCACTTTTTCAAGGTGGATCGAGCCTTGGTAGGGAGTCAAGGTATTACGTTTTAAAGTCGAATTCACTTTTTCAAAGTGGATCGAGCCTTGGTAGGGAGTCAAGGTATCATGTGTTTTAAAATCGAATTCACTTTTTCAAAGTGGATCTAGCCTTGGTAGGGAGTCAAGGTCTTGTGTTTCAAAATCGAATTCACTTTTTCAAAGGGGATCGAGCCTTGATAGGGAGTCAAGGTATTATGTTTTAAAGTTGAATTCACTTTTTCAAAGTGGATCGAGCCTTGGTAGGGAGTCAAGGTATTGTGTTTCAAAATCGAATTCACTTTTTCAAAAGTAGATCGAGCCTTGGTAGGGAGTCAAGGTATTATGTTTCAAAGTCAAATTCACTTTTTCACAGTAGATCAAGCCTTGGTAGGGAGTCAAGGTATCATGTGTTCCAAAATCGAATTCACTTTTTTGAAGTGGATCGAGCCTTGGTAGGGAGTCAAAGTATCATGTGTTTCAAAATCGAATTCACTTTTTCGAAGTGGATCGAGCCTTGGTAGGGAGGCAAGGTGTTATGTTTCAAAGTCGAATTCATTTTTTCACAGTGGATCGAGCCTTGGTAGGGAGTCAAGGTATCATGTGTTTTAAAATCAAATTCACTTTTTCGCAGTGGATCGAGCCTTGGTAGGGAGTCAAGGTATTATGTTTCAAAGTCAAATTCAGTTTTTCACAGTAGATCGAGCCTTGGTAGGGAGTCAAGGTATCATGTGTTTCAAAATCGAATTTACTTTTTCGAAATGGATCAAGCCTTGGTAGGGAGTCAAAGTATTATGCTTCAAAGTCGAATTTACTTTTTCAAAGTGGATCGAGCCTTGGTTGGGAGTCAAGGTATCATGTGTTTCAAAATCGAATTCATCTTTTCACAATGGATCGAGCCTTGGTAGGGAGTCAAGGTATCATGTGTTTCAAAATCGAATTCACTTTTTCACAGTGGATCAAGCATTGGAAAAAAGTCAAGGTATCATGTGTTTCAAAATCGAATTCACTTTTTCACAGTAGATCAAGCCTTGGTAGGGAGTCAAGGTATCATGTGTTTCAAAATCGAATTCACTTTTTCGAAGTGGATCGAGCCTTGGTAAGGAGTCAAGGTATTACGTTTTAAAGTCGAATTCATTTTTCTTATGGTGGATTGAGCCTTGGTGGGGAGTCAAGGTATCGTGTGTTTCAATATCAAATTCACTTTTTCGAAGTGGATCGAGCCTTGGTAGGGAGTCAAGGTATCATGTGTTTCAAAATCGAATTCACTTTTTCGAAGTGGATCGAGCCTTGGTAGGGAGTCAAGGTATTATGTTTCAAAATCGAATTCACTTTTTCGAAGTGGATCAAGCCTTGGTAGGGAGTCAAGATATTATGTTTCAAAGTCGAATTCATTTATTCACAGTGGATTGAGCCTTGGTATGTGTTTCAAAATCGAATTCACTTTTTTCGAAGTGGATCGAGCCTTGGTAGGGAGTCAAGGTATTATGTTTTAAAATCGAATTCACTTTTTCACAGTGGATTGAGCCTTGGTAAGGAGTCAAGGCATCATGTTTCGAAATTGAATTCACTTTTTCAAAGTGGATCGAGCCTTGGTATGGAGTCAAGGTGTTGTATTTCAAAGTCAAATTCACTCCTTCAAAATGGATCTAGTCTAGATGGGGAGTCAAGATATTATGTGTTTCAAATCGAATTCATTATTCTCATGGTTCGAGCCTTGGTATGGAGTCATGGTATAATTTTCGAGAATCAAAATTGAATTTTCCCAAAAAAAAGGGGGTTCGAACAAAATTGTTGTCTAAAGTCTTTGCCCTATTCCTGATTTTCAGGAATGTGCAAAGAGGGGCAGCTGTAGACACTTAATTTTGTCTGAGCAATTTTAGATAAAATTAAAAAAATAAATAAAGTCAATTCTTTTAGGCAAACCTTCTAACCCTAATATTTCATTCAAACCTTAAAATCCAATGCAAAATCCTAAATAATTCCATGCAAACCTTTAACCTCTTGCTATCTAAATCCCACACAAGTACGAGGGAATCTCAAAATTAATTGACAAATAAAAAGAGTTGGCTAAGAAGATTTATTTTAAAAAGACAAAGAGAAGGAAAGAAATAAATTAAAAGTGTGAAACCGGGAAAACAAAATCAAGACTAAATCACAAAAAAATCAAATAATAAAAATTTGCATAATGGCAGCCATATTTTAAGAACAAAAATGGTGGAACTTTGTCTCTTTCCCCTATTCATGCTCAGGAATGACTATAAAAGCACAAGAGACGCATAGAGAAAGGACACGATTTTTTACATAGAAAAAAAAAGAAAATTTTACTGCCTCTTTTATTATTCATGATCTCCAACCAAGCCTTGGCAACATCATCAGCCGAATTGCTCCCTAGGCCGTTCCTTTCCCCTGCTGCAGCGTTGGTGCTGCCACGATCTTGCTTTGCTCGCCCTCGTCGCAACCAGTGTCATCCTTGCATTGAGCTTCTGCTCTCTCCCTATATCGGCATCCCCACTGCTCTGCCTCTCTGTTGCGATTGTCTGCAACACCACCACCATCTTGTTGCCATCCACGCCAAATCCCACTGCACCTAAACACAACGCCACGTCCTTGTCACCTTACGCCCAGTATCCTTGCTGCGTCTTCATCATCGAGCCACTGTTGCAGCTGTCCTCGTTGAAACTAGCCCCATTTCTGCATCAATTTGTTCCAGCCTACTTTTTGGATACACGCCTACTGTTCCAAGGCACAAGCCAAGTTAACTATCAAAAAGCAACGTGACACAACTAGTACCTCTTCATCCATTTTTTTATCTATTGTTTTATCATTAATAGTTTTGTAATGTGATTGATTAATATATACTATACTATGATAATAAAAATTGTGAATGATATAATAAAATAAAATAAGATAGCTATAAGTAATAAAGACAAAGACAGTACGTTTTCATATGTTCCATCAAATAAACATGAATAAGGGATACATATACACATATTTTTAGTTGATAAAAGCTTGTTTCAAATGAATGAGTGGATAAATAAAAAATAAGAACATTTAAAAATTTAATAAGGATTTATCCGACGATAAGATTTCGAAGAATCACTTCGAAGAAATCACAAGTAGTGATTCTTCGATAATCTTTAGGATCGAGAAAAACTCTTGGATGTTACTAGCGTATTGGAATATCCATGATTTTATCTCGTTATCGAAATCTTTAATAATAATAATAATAATAATAATAATAATAATAATAATAATAATAAGTTTTAAAAAAGGTAGAAATAAGTTTAAAAAAGGGGTAAAAATAAATAAATATAAATATGGGATTTAAATTTTTGAATATTCAGAATTAATAAATAATAAATCCCCGATGATAGGGTTTCTTAGAAATCACAAGTAGTGATTCTTGGATAATCCTTAGGGTCGAAATACAATATTTGAATATTACCAGCGTATTGGAGTATTCAAGTAATTTTACTTCGATATTAAGATTTCTAATTAACTTGTATGAAATAAGCTAATAATAAATAAATAAAATTTTAAACAAATAAATAAACAATATTGCAAAATTGTTTGGAAATAAAGAGCAATAACAATTAAAAGTAAATAAGATGTAAATAATTGTCGATGATGAGATGTTATAGAATTCACAAATAGTGATTCCTAACTGATCTCTAGGTGAGAGAGATCTGTTAAATGTTACCAGCGTATTGGAATATTTAGTATGATTTTTCAATAAAAATAAAATTTTATAAAATCAATAAATTTCAAAAGCAGTAACATAAATATAAAAGATAATAAAATAAAATAAAATAATATATTTCTTATGTGCATCATATTTATTTTGTTTGCATCATTTGCATTCATGAAATTCCAAAAATAAGCGCAAATCTCCCGAGGATGAGAGTCTATAGAAATCGCAAGTAGTGATTCTTAAGAAATCTCTAGGTGAGGAAATTATCCGAAATGCTACCAAAAGTATTGGGGTACTTTGGAATAATTTTCAATACAAAAGATTTTCACTTATTTCAAATAAAAAATAAAATTTAAATATTTCAAAATAAAACAAATAACAAAATGATTTCGAAATAAATGAAGTTCTTTTAAATATTTAATTAAGACCATCTAATTAAGATCAAAAGGAAAATATATGATTAAGTGGCACCGTTTTTTAACGAGCGTTGTGAGGGTGCTAATCCTTCCCCACGCGTAACCGAACTCCTGAACCCAAACTTTGTTTTCGCAAACCAAAAATTATTTTTTTGATAAAACTTAATTAATTTTAAGATTTTATTAAAAAGATAAATAATTCTAGGTGGCCAATCACACCTAGTAAAAAAATATTGGTGACGACTCCTCTTTATTGTGTTTATCCAAAATCGTCTAGCGATCGGGTCTTCGGATGAAAATCGTTACGACAACATTCATGCTTGGGCATGTTTGGCCAAAACCTTAGGGGATTGATCCTCATGGTTTTAATGCAATTCAAGCCTAAATACATGCTTAAATACCTTAAATACATAGCTTAAATTCATTAAAACATAAAAAAATTCAAAGCTTCCTCTCACCTTCCTCCTTGGCTAAAATTGATGGGGTCTCAAACACTATCAATATAGCCACTTCAATGCTTGATTTTGGTAGTATGTTGTAGAACTTTGAGAGCTAAACAACTTTACTGAAGACAGTTTTCGGTTTTACAATGTTTTACTAGGGTTTTTAGTGACTTTCTCTCTCTACACCAAGTTTTGTTAATGGTGGAAGTGTAAATGGAATGCCGTGGACAGCAATGAAGAAGAGAAAGAAAAATCTATTTAAATAATATCCTTGGTGCTAAATGACCAAAAAGCCCTTGTATATAATAATAATACCAACTATGTCCTCCACTATTCCATTTTGGTTTAAACATTCAGTCTAACTTCTAAAATATTTTATTCACTCATAAAATATATCTATTTAACTCATTCCAATCATTAGTTAGGCCTTTGATAAGGTTTCACTGGTCAAAAGAGAGAAATTACCAAAATAACCCCAACCGTCCAATCGCGTAATTTTTTATAGTTTTGTGTGATTCTGTCTAAAAGTTAAAATAGGGTAAGACTTCTTCACACAAAGATTCATATAAGACTATTCGTTTGTCAAAAGTCAACTTAGTTTGACTGTCATTCACGAAAGTTTTCCCGGTCTATGGACTTAATCATCATTTTTAAAATTGTTAGGCTTTTCAAAACATGTATAAATAGATGAGTTTGAGGTGCAGATTTTTACCATCTCCATATTAGGCTCTAAATGTCAGTACTATCGAGTTTCTTCCTCATCGAAATAGTAAAAGTCTAGTGGGGCCCATAGTCCAATTCTCCTTTATACCTACAAGGCATAAGACATTTGAACAATTATGAGATATCTTATTTTCCTAACTTCCTTAATAGTACATAAAGGCACTAGAAAATGTGAATCATACAGATATCTTAATTGTTGTTTTGCATGATAATTGATTTCTTTATAATATTTAACATGAATTGTGCAATCTTGAACATGTCTAGTGAGTAGTTTGTTAATTTAGTTATGAGGTAATTTAATTATTCTTGGAAACTATGTTGTGAGATTATGAACTTATAACATAATTGTTATTAAATATCTGAAATTCCCCAAGTATGATTTTGTGATTATTTAATTGATTAGATAGGAGGCCTTCTATTTAGTTTAATTAAAGAATTTACTCCTAGATTAAAAATTTAAGTCCGTAATTACTTTTGGGTTTAATCACAAGAGGGTTAGGGGAGTGGAAGTATTGAACAAATTTACATTGCATGTGTTTGTTACTTAATGTCAACTCATATATTTCTAGTTCTAATTTCTAATGCTGCTAGTTATTTTATCTAGAGATCATATCCTAGGTGAACTAATTAGTTAGAGATTAATTAGGAATTGTATTCTTGATTAACAACTAAGTAAAGATTAATGGTGTAACTCGTCTACTTGATACACTATGGTTGACTATTTAATTAACAATGATCTTTTGATGTCAATGATCAACAGGAAAGTCAAAGAATATTAGATATCTTGTAACTGAATGCTTGTGATGTTTGTTTGAATTTTAATTTTTATATTTTATTAGTATATTAGTTAGGTGCTATTTTCTGGAAACCTTAAATTTAGTCATAGCCTTAAAAACCCCAAATTTCTCTTCTTTCCCCAAAAATTAGGTTTTAATTTAACTTGGTAAGCAAAGTTTTTCTGGGTTGGATCCTAACTTCTGCTAACTACATAGTATTTGTTTAGAAATTTTTTTTTGGTAACCTAGGACAGTACCATCCTTCAAATTGAGTATTAAAAAGCTCTAACTCGCTCGATTCACTAGTCAAATAATTTGAGCTCGCCCGATTAAAAAATAAAAAAATCAAATTCGAATAATTATTCAATAACTTAATTAACTCGTAACTATAGCCATTTACACCCCAAAATCCCACCCGCTTCAACTTCATTTCTCAAGCTCCACGAAGGGTTTTAGACTTTTACTCCAACCCAAAACCCTGAAGCTGAAATTTTCTCTTCTAGCTGAGATCCCAATGGCATCTTTCGGCGGCGCCGCCAGATCAGTTTTCCGATCAAGCTCTGCTCGCAACGCTGCGGCTCGGCTCGCCTCCCAAGCCAAAGCCAAAGCCAAAGCCAAAGCTGCTCCTTCGCCGTTTGGTGTCACCTCCAGGACCCCATTCTCTAACAGCATTTTCAGGTCTCCCATTCATCTCTCTCAACAGAAACATCATTTCTTCATTTAAGATAATGAAAATATTCAGTTTTAATATATTTATATAATGAGATATTTTTGGTGTTGAAGGTGTCCCGTTGAAGTGAGTTTCTGCGTGGAATCCATGCTGCCGTTTCACACGGCGACTGCTTCGGCTTTGATGACTTCGATGCTCTCCATTTCTCGCCGCAGCTATGTTTGGCTCCCAGAAGGTATTAGGATTTAAATATTTTGGATTATATGCTTTCTGTTTTGACGATTATTGAGCTTCAATAAGAATCGATTTTTGTTATAAAATTAGATGGTATTCCTTATGGTTTTGGCTCGTTGGGTTTTGCTCTCCTTTTGAGTTCTTTGTTTGCTTCTTTGTTCTTATATCCATGGATTCCTTTTAATTCTTACATTATGGTTTGCATAATCTGTAGTTTAAGAAACCACTTTGTCGAATTTGGGTGTATTTGGGGCTTGAAATTTGAAATAATAGGAAGGATTGATTTGAATACTGGATATTCAAACATATTTCTCGTCTGTTTTATTGTGTTTCATAGGGAAGTTCTCGTTTTGTCTCTTTCTCTTGTAGGTTGTCTAGCCATTGGTCCTTCTTTAATTAGGTATCTAGGATAGGACTACTTTGATGTTCTATTATTGGTTTTGATTTCTGGTTAGTTAGCACCTCTAGGGTATTTTGTTAATTTTATCCTAGAATATGTAAGAGGAATTCAGTTTGAGGTTGTGGTCTTAGGGAATGCTCAGTTTAGTTTTCATCTGATTGACTCAAGCATTGAATCTCGTAAAGATTGAGACAACATTGGATTAACTTGTCTACCTCTTTAATAATAATAAAAATGGCCCTTGCTCCTCTTTTTCATTGTTGTAGGCCAAGACAGGACTAGATGAAGATCAAGAAGCAAGATGGAATGATTTGGACGTATTTATGTTCAAGCTTTTGAGCTAGGAATTACATTAACTTTAAAATAATGATATTGTGCTTATGTTTTCTTAGTAGTGGTCAGACACAACGTAAATTGAGCGTTAATGTTGAAGTTGTGATATATCTCAAGTATTTTAAGGATTTCAATTGAGTGCTTCCCTATAAAGATGATCTATGTTTTCCTTTAGCTGCTTTATCAATTTTGATAAGAGGCTTATGGGTTCTTTACCTTACGGATCTTTTATTTTGTTACAAGATGAGAATGATATAACTGTATGCATCTTCTTATATCTCTGTATGTGTAACCTTACATGTTTGTGAATGTTATTCATGGAGTTTTTCACATGCTTCCTGTGTTCCATCATAAAAAAACTTCCTTCCTTTCCCCAGGTATCCCCTGGTCAAACAACTAAAACAAAACTCATCATTTGTCTAAATATAACAGTTATTCTCTTGGTCAATTTTATATTGATGCTATTGTTGAAAATTGCTAAGACAATTGCTTCAACCGAGCAACTAAGTCGAGGGAGGTGTTGATAAAAGATGAGCACTACTATGTTTTTGTTCCGTATGCTTTAAAACTATATAATTTGTAAACTCATGCATTATACCAGATTGCATCTTTTGCATTGCAAAGTTTCAGATCTGTTGCTTCAAGATGTGAACCTTGATTCATTTTTTTAGTCTAAATAATTGAAGTAAATATTTCAGTTGCTTGAAATTGATGTAAGAATAAATTCAATACAATCAATAGTGGGGTCACTGATAATTTCTATTCAATCAGCTTGCAATGATGATGTGTGACTACTGTTCAGAGGATTGGAGCGAGTTTAATGCACACAATTTGCCCTTCTATGAGAGTCTCTGCAGATAACATAGAAGTTTTCAATGTGCGGATGAGGAGCCAAGTTGAATTTCGTAAGCTTTCAAACCTAGATGGACTAGTAGATGACATCACTCTTTAGCTCCTAGAAACTGCTAATACTTTATGTCAATTCTTTATATTGCCTTTTGTAGCTGATAGAAGTGCGTGCAAAAATTTATGACAAATTCTTTCTCAATTTTTTCTTTGTTTTATTTGTTGAAAGTATCATAGTCCTATCTTGTATGTCAAATGATGCAAAAATGTATTTCAGATTATTGAATAAAGATGAAAATGATGCTTGATGAATTTGAAATGGTGCTTGGAGAAGCTTGCTTAAAAGTCTTTTAAAGAAAATGATGCCTCAAAAGATTCAACTTTTGAATGAATATCGACCAGGGTAACCAGATAATTTAATTCTGGAAGTTTCTTATCTGTTCTTATTTTCTTTTTGACTTTAGCTGAAGGAATGGAAAGAACTTTTTGGCTGCATTCTATTTACATGTCATATTGCTACCTCAGCTATTTTCCTGTTCCAAAACCAATGCATCTTTAACTTTAGGCTTGTATTTCAGATTTCTTAATTTTGGGTTCTTAGCATATCTAGGATTGCCCTGACTGGTATCATCTAGGTATGTTTGTAAATTGATTCTTCCTGTCATTAAATGTAGTTATACTTGATAACTCTCCAGGTTCAGTGTGATTTTTAGGGGATGTAGCAGTTTAGAATAGAGCAATCCTAGGCCAATAATGCTTGTCATGCAGTTATCTGATTAACCCCTGGGACGGGGGTCTTCACCTTTGCCACATTGTAGTCCTGAGTTGTTGGATCAGCCCTCTAAAGAAAGCAAATAACCTTGTTATGCATTAGCATGCTCAATCATTGAAGCCCCTTCAACATTAAACCTAAAGATTTGAGCTGTGATTTTCTGGATTATTAAAGAAACTCTGAAAGGAAATCTATAGCTCAATGTAGGTTTAATAATTTTTTGTTGCTTGCCATCCAGCATTCGTGTTGAGCCATGCTCCTCATTCCGTGTTAAATCTGATGCAATTTACGTAAGTTTTTATTTTTCACCTCAGGAAAAATAATAACATTTTCTTACGTGTCTAACATGAGTTCTTTTTGTTCTTGGGGCCCTAATCTCCTCTCCTTTTAGCGTTTGACAATTCCAGCTGGGAGAAGACCATGTTGATTTTCTTTTCTGTTTCACTTTGTTTTGTCTAAAGTTTCCCAACTTTGTAGTTTCTTTATTCTTGAACTTTCATGATTATTCATGGTTTCTCTATGAATAGAGTATAACTTTGTTCTCATACATTTTATTATTAAATGCAAATGCAACCATGAAATGCCACAACTCATAATTTGTTATTGTATTTGTAAGATGACTGACTTGCAAAGTGCATCATGGCTATCTATAGTTTAGTTACCATGGTCACGGATGTTAGATTTACTTTAGACCTGCACCTGCGGTGATATCATCAGGAAATTTTCAATCTTTTCAATGTTCCGATAGTTTTTCATCTTGAATTAGTTGAGATACTTTAAAAAATGACATTATGTTTCCTCAATCAAAATTAAGATTTAGATATGGAGGGTGAGGAGAGCATTTTGGTGATAGCACTTACCATCATCAATGAGAAAGTCATGTTCACGATAGACATGGTATTTCATTATTATTTTTATTATCTAGGATGTAAACGGATACCATTTAAACATGTACTCAGGATTATCTGCCTCGATTAAATCGGGTTAGGGTAGAATTTGATAGGTACCTTAAATTTCGAACCTGATTAGCTTTTTATTGAATATGTTTGTATTTTTTTTTACTAAATTATGTTTGTTTGTAGTCTCATAAATATATTTATATGGGTTTCAAGGGTTGAATTATTAAAATATGTTGAATTATGATGAAAATTATACGTTATTGTTTAATTTTATGTTTTTAATTAATAGAAGATTAAATATTATAATAATTAATTTTTTTTGCAGGAGTTGGGGATTGGGTCAATTAAGGGATTTGTTAAAATTTTAATTGAATAATCGGATAATTAAACGGATTTGGATAATAAACGGATAGTATAAAATTTATTAGGACAAGGTTTAAATAATGTTTTTGAAAAATAATTAGATAATTATAGGGTTAGAGTTTTTTAGTCAATAATCAAATTCGAAATGAGTACATCATAATTATCGAATGCTTCAATCGTTTATATATAGTAACTTTTTACATATTTATGCTTATTATCACTGACAGCGTGCGGCCGCGAGTACGTAACAGGAACAAAATTTCACATTGAAATGTGTTCCATACTAATCATATAAAAGGAAGCTGCCCGTGTAGGATGCTTGAGTTCTATTGAGGAGTTCTATTAGGGGTTCACGTTGAATGGTAATAGAAATGAGAGAAGCCATAGAAATGGAGAAAAGGAAAATTATGTTGACAGAGGACACATTTATCTCCTTTTCAATTTCTCCTCCTCCACTTCTCATTGTTTAGTTTATACATCCAATTGCTTTTCATTTACCCTTTATTTTTCCTTTTCCAGCTACTATGAGCAGTACATTTGGCAAACCGTGTATAAAATTCATGTCCACGCCATGAAAATTGTGTTTCTGTTAAGTAAAATATAAAAATTTTGCGTTAATATTAACATTGACATCCCAAACATAAAACTTATTTTTTAGCTTTTTTTTTTGTTCATATGAGGTACAAAGAGAGAGTGGAGAATCGAACCTTAGACCTAATTCTTTTTAAGGAGAGATAACAATCACTAGGTCAAGCCTTTACTAATCATATACAGCTTTTACTAATTTTTAGCCTGTGTTACTTTCATGTCTTTATTTGTGTCTTTTTAACATCATGTTACCGTATTGTATCTAAGCTTGCCAAGCAGGGCATCAAACTATGAAGAAACAAGTCAAAAACCCATAAATATATAGATGAGCTTTTGAATAAATGTAGAAATATAAATGGGTTGGGTACTCGCTAATTTTGAGATATTCAGACCTAAAACCAAATTCGATTATTTTTCATAATACTCGAACCTGATTAATTATTCGATTATTTTAGTTTATGTTAATTGAACCCTACCTATATAATATATATATATATATATATATATATATATATAAAATTGTTAATTACTCAAATCCATTAAATATCCATTTATTAAGTCAAAATTTCACTTTAAAATTTAAATTTAAAATCAATTTTAGAACAAATTATTGAAAAAATTAAATTAATAATTTAACTCATAAAAATAAATTAAAATTAAAAACCATGATTATAATATTTAATAAATTAATTTAATTAAATATTACATTAATGATAAGTAATTTATAAATAAAAATATAAATATCATATTAAAAAAATTATTATTTATAATCAGGTTTGGGTAGTAGGTACTCTAGGATAATTACCTAAACCCTACCCGAACTCGTGATGGGTAGTAGTTTTACTACTTGAACTCTACTCAAACTCGACTATATAATACCTTAGTCTTACTTAATCAAGTCATGTAATGCCGGATACCCTTTTATAGGATACCTATTGCTATCTCTAGATAAATTAGCTAGAAATTTTAGTCATTCAAATACAGCGAAAGAGGCAATCGATTACCTATAGAAACAAAGCTATAAATAACATATACAATACGTAATTTCCATATATACATATGGATAGTCAACTATCTCACATGAAAACTGTTTCTAATTGAAAATTACGCTAGGACAGTCAGATGCTCGATACAAGAAGAAACTCTTTGTTTCTAAAAAGCATTGGGACAGTCAAATGCTCAACTACCCTACCTGGAATGTGTGAGTAATAAAATGCTTATAAAGGCAATCAAATTCCTTGATCCAAAAATGACTTTTGTGTAGAATATACACTTAAGATAGTCGACTGTCCTAGTTAGCCATTCGACTACCCAAGGACAAAACTCAAGCAACGACTAGTTTTGTCTTGAAGAGTTACATATTGTTTTAAAAAGTGTTTTTCTTTTTTAAAAAGAGTTACTATTAATTGTAAAAAAAGTAGAGTTTGTTGAATCAAACAATAAGAGAATAATTGTAACACTTAATTAAAACATCATATCACTTGGGAGAAACTTTATAAATAGAGATGCCAAGGTTCATTCTATATACACTTGAATATTCTAAAACTTCAAACATTCTTTCTTTCCCCTCTCTCTCTAAATAGAAACAAGTGTTTTAGATATTATTTTATTGCAGAAAATGATGACTAAGAAACTTTTGTGCTTATCAAGAGTATTTAGGATTCGACTTAATACTTGCAAGGTGATTTCAAAGAGTGATTTCATTGGATCTCAAGTCTATTTCAATAATCCTTGTTGCATACCATAATTGATGATGTTCAAATAGTTTTAAGAAAAATTACATAAATAGTATGTCTTGAAGTTTCATTTAAAGCTCAAGATAGAAGAAGTTAGGAACGCTCAGAGAAGAACAAAAATTAGCTTGAACAACTTTATTGTTAGACAAAAAGATCACATATGGTATTTTTCCCTTAAATTAAATGCTTGGTGATGACATATGGTGTTTCTATAATCCTTGTTGCATACCATAATTGGTGATGTTCAAATGGTTTTAAGAAAAATTACATAAATAGTATGTCTTGAAGTTTCATTTAAAGCTCAAGATAAAAGAAGTTAGGAACGCTCAGAGAAGAACAAAAATCAGCTTGAACAACTTTCTTGTTAGACAAAAAGATCACATAATTTGTTGACATATGGTATTTTTCCCTTAATTTAAATGCTAACACCGTTAAAATTTTGTGCCTTTTTCTTTCTTTTGCCGTTTATCTTCTTCCTTGATTTCCAGAATGCTTAAACACCATAGTTTGCACTAACCATTTCATTTCCACAACTTTGGCCATGCTAAGTAAATCTCACTTTGTTTGCCCGAAAGTTGAAGGAAACGGATAAATCAAATATAATTAACGGCTACAGCCAAATTATGCAACATCACCACTTTTTATCACTCCCCAAGAGGTGTATCCGGTAATGCCTTTAAGAAGATTAAAGCTGAACAAAAGAAACAAACTCCTTTTTATTGTACATAAATGTCAAACAAACATGAACACTTCATGTTAGTTTTCTATATAGACTATTGAAAATACAACTTTATTTGTGTTAGAATTTTAATATGAGAACAGAACCTAATTAGTTTTGCTGTGATTTCTCTCCTGCTACTACCAATGCCTGCTCTGATCGCTTTCCTTCCACTTCTTCTGTCTCCCCTTCATGTGGCTTTTGCACTAGATGTTGCCGGCAATACCGGATTACCACCAGAGATATGAATGCTGCAGCCAAATGAGAGGAAGTAAGATTTCAATCAAGTTGAAAATTGAAATCATGCATGGTGAATGTTACTGTCATATTCAACTTACCAGTGAAAATACGCGTTTTTACACTAGAGAGATTCCAAAAGGCTGTGGCTGCTGAAGCTACCACAACCTTTTTATGAGAGCAAGCGCCCCAAGTTTCAATGGTCCATTGTTTCATGTACTCAGCTGCATACCCAAATTCATTTCCATCAATAAATTGAAAACATCAAAAACAAATCTATCTGGGGGTTGATTGTATACCTCTCTGGTTTATCTGACAAGAGTAGCACGAGAACAGCTTCGGCATGGAAAAGCTGATGAAAAACCCTGTTCCAATGCAAACAGCAATTCCGCATCAATATTTTAGAGAAACGCAAGCTTCATTAATGAAGATTCATTGGGATATAGATAGGGTATTAATTATAATGATCATATACCAAATGCACAGAGCCTCCGCAGGGTTATAATGTGGCCATACTCAGCTCCAAGGAGGAGCAATGGAGCTACCTGCAATCAGAAAATCAAGCCTGATATAATTTTGGTAAAGCAGTCCTAACTCTAACTATTAAGAACAAGTCTTGGAATGAAACTTTAACTTCGATTACCACCTTGAGGGTCATGGATGGTTCCCCAGAGAACAGCTCTCTCATCTTCGAAATAGCCAGATTTGTAGCTGGAAGCATCAGTCTAGTTAGTCGCAGAAAATCTTCTTCTCTCAGCTTGAATTCATTGCTCTTCTCAACGTTATGACAGATGGAATTCGAGAAGAAGGAAACGCTCAAAAACAGAAGACCAATTTGAGATATCACAGAGAAAATGCTATCGACATGAAAATGAGTCAAGTTAGATGACTTGGCTGAAACTCGCTAATGCAGGAAGATTAAAACAAAAACAGGAGACACATTACCTGAAAGTAACTTCTTTGGTAAAGCACCAAGACAAGAAACATAAACATCCAAATCCAAACCACAGGCTTGATTTTGCAACATCTCTCCACATAACCAAATCACTGATCATCTCCCTTATTCGATCAAAAGGCACACTTGGAGACACATTTGAAGAAGGAAGACAAGGGACCAAACTGAGCCTCTCCTTCTTTGATTTCGCACTGTGCCGCCTTTTTCTTGGTTTCCCCATCTCCTCCGCCTGAACCAAATCTCTGTCTTCTCTTAACTCAATCTCCATTCTCCTCCTGTACCTTCTATTGTTCCTAGGGGACCCACATCCCAGAAGACCCATCTGGGCAGCCCTGCTTTTGCATTTCCTACGAGAACCGACTTGCTCTGCAGCCGCTTCCTCTGCCATTTCAATCCTATCGGCGAGTCTGGTTTTTGACCTTCGCAGAGGAGAACCAGGGGAGAGAAGCAAAAGATCTTGGAGAGGCAGAGAGTTGGTGGATGATCTGAGAGAAAGAGCCGATGGTGAAATTGGAGCGGTTGTTTTCTTGAGGGATGGAGAAATGTGGTCCAAAGAGGGATGGGGGACTGTGGGTCTTAGTTGCACATGAGATTCAACAACAGAGTTGCTGGTTCTTGCTAAACGTGAAGCTGATTTCGTGTGAGAGTTTGGGTTTGAATCCATTCTATTTGGAGCTGATTTCCGAGTTGCTTGAGAGAAAGTGAGGAGATGTTGAAGGTTGTTTTGAAGAGAAATACAGAGATGTTGGAGGCCAACAGAGGGTTCGTGTTAAAAATGGAATGGAAGGAGCCGTTGCCATTGAAGAGGATTTGGTTTGGTTTTGTTTTGTTTTTGGATTTTTGAAAAGTAAACAGCGGGCGATGGGTTGGAAAAAGATGGTGGGACCTTTATGGTTGTGCGACAACGGTAAGAAAAGCGGTCTTTCTTTTTTGTTTCCAATGTCCATAACCATTAACCAACCATACCATAACTTCATTTATTGAATTTGGACCAATCCTTGCGGGTTTGCTGATGGATTCTTTTTTCAGTGTTAGAATTGGATTTTTCACCAATAATGCAGCACTCTTCTATCTAACTCTAATTGATTATTGCATATTTGATTCCATCCATAAATTACACAGCTTTGAATTTGCCTCTAACAGAGTGTAAAAATTCTCCATGAATTTCAGCTGTATTTAGAATTTCTACGCCTAGCCTCAACAATTATATTTCATGGCATGCTATCATAACCTCTAAACCCTTGGATACTATTTTAAAACAATGCTTCATGTTTTTCATAAAGAGGCTCTCGTAGTCCTTCTGAGCTAATTTTGGTGAAATTCTCACTGATTTATAGAAAAAGAGTAAACCAGAAACAAATCCAGCATTCAGTCATCCTTAGAAAAACAACTCTTTGGTGTTGCTTGGCAATGGCATGCTTTTGGGACAAGGCTGAAATAATGAATAGAGGTGGCAAACAAGCCAATTCAGGTGGATTCGGTTTGAGTTATTTTTTGATTCGGAGTATCTCGGGTTTGGGTTATTTCGGGTTTGGGCCATTCTAGATTCGGTTTTTTCAAGTTCGGGTTTTTTCGATTTTGGGTACTTTCGGTTTCGAGCATTTTCGAGTTTGGTCCATGTGAGACCTCGTATTTTGAAGCATGTTTCATTTTGTTTATATAATTAAGAATATTGAATAATTTATAATTAATAAATTGTTAATTATATTTTAGGTAAATAAGGCAAATTAGAAGGTGGGCCTCACTGACTCCCTAAGGTCCATATGAAGGTAAAACTTGATGGATTCGATATTTAGGGTCAAAAATTATGATGGTAAGAATCCTAACCCCAAACTCAATTATTTATGCATGCTTTAAGAAGCGTACAATAACTTGAAAAATGATGGTTTAGTCCATAAGCCATCGAAAATTTTGTGAATAATGATCAAACTAAATGGACTTTTGGCCCACCGTTTGTAATAAATAATTCCTCATGAAATAAAGTCTTAGAATATGTGGACTGATGAAATAAATTCGGTGTAACAGTAGAAATTTACGCGATTTTATGGTTAAAGGTATTTTGATAATTTCACCCAAATAAGTACTCGAACCTCAACAAAAGCTCCACCAACTATTTGAACAACTTAAATAGAGGTGTTTTATGATTAAATAAAATATTGAAGATTGGATAGATTGTTTTCAACTAAGTCAAACTTTAGGGGCATAATTGGAACATTTCTTTAAATATAAGGGCAAAATGGTAAATTGGTCAATAAAATATCACTTAAAATGAATTTCCAGCTTCTTCTTCTCTCATTTTCAGCAATAACCAGCAGCAAAATTCCTCCACTAACGTGATCTTGTTGAAGAGAGAGAAAGTGAGAAAAACCTACCTAAAAACACACTAAAATCAAAAGTTGTCTTTACCAACCTTGTTCTCCTCAATCTCCTCTAGATTTTGGTGCCAAAATCAAGTGCCAAAGCAACAAAAATCAAAGTGTTAAGCCCTCCATTGGTTTCGATCAAGGTGAGGAAGTTGAGAAAATTAGAAATTTTCATGGTTTTCTAGTTAATTACCATGTGTTTAAAATGTTTCCATGCTTCTCTTAGCTTGAATCATGTTAGAATCATGTAACTAGGCACTTGAGGATTTTGGCCACCATCCATTCTTCATGAACATGATGTGTTTTGATGGGAATTTGATGTAAGAATCACGTAAAAATCAAGAAAAGCATAAAAACAAGCTTAATTAAGCTTAAATGGAAGAAACACCTAGTGTAGGGAGAAAGAACCCATTCGGCCATGACTAGGGGAGCATGAAATTTAGGCCATTCAATGTGAATTTCATGTAAGAATGGTGTAGGAAATTAAAAGAATAAGTTTATATTAAGTAATAAAGCTTAATTTGAAGAAATGCAAAGTGTGGGTTAGGTAGGTAGTTTTGTGAAGACCGAGAATTTTCTAAATAAATATAAGGTATCCGAAAAATTTAATTTGGACAAATTGATATCCAAATTAAATATGAATGAAATAGAAGAAAATAATTGGATATTAAGAAAATCCAAAAAAAAATATAAGGAAATAAAAATGCGAGTATTTATATATTTATATAATTTTATTATATAAATATATTTTTAAATAAATTATATATGTTTTATATAATTATATATATATATATATATTATAGCTTATGATAAAAGTATATGAATATATGAGAATATATAGTATTTCTAAAATTAAGTGTATAGATATTTATTTTAAACTATACACAAAATATATATATTATATTAATAAATAGGTATATATATTAATTATATATATAAAAAAATATATATTAAAAAAATTAAAATTTAAGAAGCGGGAATCGGGTTATCCCGATTCCCAGCTTCTTCTTTCTCTTCTGTTATAGACAGAGGAGAAAGACAAGCAAACGGTCGGCCCCCTGCCGGCCAAGAGAGGAGGAGGAAGGAGAGAGGGGTGTCATCGGCGAGACAAGGAGGAAGAGAAGAAGCGACCGGCGGCGGCCCGAAGCGAAAAAAAAAAAGAGGAAAAACGGGCGGAAGATGAAGGGAAACAGGGGAGGAAAGGAGAAAGGAAATGGGGGTGGTGCCGGCCGATCTAGGAATCGCCATCGCTACCATCGGCGCTGGCGAGGTCGGTTCAAGAGAGAGGAACGACCGGCGGTGAGAGAAAGGAGAGAAACGGGAGAGAAAAGGGGAGGAAAAAGGAGACCGAGACCCACTCCAGATCCACCGCCGTCCGCGCCGCCAATCGCAAAACGGAGGCTAGATCTGGCTTCATGGCCGCCGCGGGACGCTATAGGGTGGTCGAACCGCCGGAGATGGTGGCCGTCGGAGGGTGAACTGGTCAGCAAGGGGTGAACCGGCCGAACAGATTCGGCAAAAAAAAACAGAACAGAAAAGAAAAGGAAAGAAAAAGAAAAGAAAGAAGAAAAGAAAAGAAAAGGAGAAAGAAAAGAAGGAAGAAGAAGAAGAAGGAAAGGAAGAATAAAGAAAAAAAAGGAAAAAGGAAAAGGAAAAAGAAAAAAGAAGAAGAAGAAATGGGTAAGGAAAATTAAAAGTTTTACTATATTTCTATGAAATTTATTAGAAATTGTTGGATTATTTTCTAAATGAAAATATGTGTCAATTATTGAAATTGTAGCAAAACGGAAATGAGACGAATGATGGAGTTCGGCAAGGCTCAAAAATCAGAAAGTGCACTAAGTTTTGGCGAATAAGTAAGATACTTTTATAAAGCATTAGTAGCATTATATTGTATGTGGGATTATGATTTTTTTATGATGCATAGATGGAATGATTTTTTATGGAATTGTGATTTTTTTTAATATGATGCATTGATTGAATTGATGTTAAAAATGCTAAGAGGACTCACAACTGATGGTGGAGGTCTTAGTAGAGACATAGGAATTGTGAGAATCAACGGCTGCAATTATAAATTGTATTTTCTTGCAGGAGGTTTTGATAAAATTAAGTTGTTATGCTGCCGAAATTTATATGAAAATATCGATGATATGTATGGACACAAGATCACTCAAATGATCGGAATACTGTTGAGAGATGGTTAAATGGTGCGAAAAAGGCGAATGAGAGCCGTGGTATATTAGTAGTCACAAACTTAAACTTGAAGAAATAGATAAATGACTTTAATGTCTCATAAAAATTGTCGAGAATAGAGGCATTTAATTGATAAATTGTAAAAGGATGAATCACGAAAAAGAAGTCAAAGAAGTGAAATTCAAAAGTAACAGATCCTTGTGGTTGTTTATTTTATATATATGTGAAAATTTTGTGATTTTACTGCCCAACGAAGGCCTAGAGACCCAAGTGGTGTATATGACGATTTAATGTGAATTATGCTTGGTTGAGATTTGAGACAACTGAGTGATAGAGTTCAGAATAGTGCTTAGTACTATACTTGTGATTCGAATGAAAAGTCACGAGAGTGTTGCTATGGCATAATTATTATATGCCTCATCATTAACAGAACTCATGTCTTGAATGCATTAGCTGAAGGTATAGCATGAGATAAAAGTGAGATCATTAAAACTATACATTAGATATTTGACTATTCGGAAAGTGGCCTATTGAACTCAAATTGAGTTTGAGTGGCAAGAATCATAGTATCAATATTGTGGCATACGAAGGACAGTGAACGAAATCGAACATCAAATCGGAAGTTCGATGGAGTGCTAGCATGATAAACCATAAATAAAATTGATAGATGGCTATTGATCTCACGGTCTTAATTATTTTCGATGTCAACTTTGGAATAGATATCGAATGATGATATTGGTGTTGGCATGATTTCAATATTTTGATGGCTATATAGCGACATGATATTTAAATATTTATGAATACTAAGAGGATTCATGTAAGTGATGTGGTCCTAGTATTAATAGTAAAAGGTATAAATGATTGTTATAGTTCGTAGCTATCGAAAAAGGATATCGAATACTAAATGGCTTGAATATCAAATGATCTGATTATTGAATAATTGGAGTATTGAACAATTTGAAGACTGAATGAAATGAATATTGAATTCATTTGAACACTGATTTACTGATGTGTCAGAAAGATAGTTTGAAATCGAATGATTGATAGTGATAAAGTTAAATGAATTGCTTCACTGTATTAGATGAAGGTATTACTTATATTGACATTTGATACTATTACCAAAATTACATATGGAAATGATTTTATAGCATCGCTTTTAAGCATAATTTGCTACAGTTTCAGATGTTATAATAGCATTTATATAAATGCTATAAAGTATAGATTAGCTTTAAAAAAAAGTATATGGTATACATGTATTTTTATATACGAAACCTCTTAAAGAACTTCACCATATGCTTTACATGATTTTAAAAAGAAAAGCTAAAGATTTAAATGTTTTATGAGACTGTAGGCACCCTAAAAGAATTAAATTCAATAAAGCATAGTGGAAACCACCTAATTGGAGCTTTGCTCATTAGGCAGAGATACTTGTCCGATAATAGTCGTGGACAGGTCTCAGTCACGCCTGATCAGTGGGGCTGAGAGAGATGAGGTTTATGGCCATAGATAGCGCCCTAGTTGGTTTCCAGGGGACGATGACATGATTTTCACTGCTAGCTATAGTGATTTAAGTCTTTATTGATAGAGATGATGGGGATCTAGCCTAGTCTCTAACCGATATGATATGAGGTCTAGAGTATGATTTTATTGATATGAACTCTAGACTTAACATGATTTATACAATACATGAGACATGTTTGAAATGAAATATATTTTGAAATAGTACATGTTTTAAACATGTTTTTAAAAGTCCATGAGATATGATTTCGACACCTATATGATTTATATATGATTTTGTGCCGAACATGGCATGATATGCGGTCTAGACTATAGTTTGATTTGATATGAACTCTAGGCCTGATATGACTTACAGTATATGTTTTAAAAGTACATGATAAATGATTTCGACACTTATATTATTTATATACGATTTTGTGTCGAACTTGAAATGATATGCGGTTTAGAGTATAGATTGATTTGATATGAACTCTAAACCTGATATGATTTATAGTATATGAAAAATGTTTTAAAACCGCACATGTTTTAGACATGCTCTAAAAACGAATACATGAATTGAAATTGAACATGTTTTTATCATGTCGTAAAGGTAAATTTGAAATGAATTGAAAATTCATACGTTGAGTATGTTCTAAAGTATATATGATATTTATATGAAATGATAGCGGTTTGTACAGTAAAGTCGCATAAATTGCATAGTAAACCCTAACATGATAATATGCTTGGTACATGAGAATTCCATGAGGAATGTCATGACTTGACGTTAATGATGTTTCATCTATACGATGACATGATATGATATGATATATGAATATAAGACTGATATGAAGAGAATTCTGATCTTACTCTTTCGTGATCATAAATTCTCATACGATAAGTAATATGAATTTATGTAATAAGGGAATATGCTTGTTAAATATAAAGTGACTCGATAGGATATCTCAATTAAACATGAAGAATTTATGAGGAGTATCATGACTCGGTGGTAACAATATTTCATCTATATGATGTCATGATATGATATGAAACATGAATATAGAAATACACGAAGAGAATTATGACTTCGTACCACCGTGATCATGATCCACAATATGAGAATTGATAAGGGATGATAGAATACAGAAGTATGACTATGAAATGAAAAGTGAATATGAGAAGTGATAATGAGATGTTATTGATGAGAAAGGATTAACTGTAATTGCATCCTTGCAAGTTTTAATCATTGCGGTTAAGACAGTATAATCCTACTCTTGTATTTATATTAGTATCTTACTGAGCCGTGGTTTTGCTTACCCCACTAAATTTCATCTCTTTCAGACTATTAAAGTTAACATCTGCCATGTGAGCTGCTAAGTAGGCATCGGATACGGTATATGGACTTGGTACTAGTCTTCTGAGGTATATATTCCTTATAAAATACTTGTTTACATGTAAGACTTAAATTGATGCACAGTACATATTTTGTTTAACAAGTCGGGATGTAACTAAGAACCGTTTCCTTGTTAGTTTAATATTTAAATGAAATGACTATAGGTCACCTAGATAGTATAGTAACTACACTAACACCGAATACAAATCTTAAAATGAAAAAGAAAAATTTAGTCCATAAATTTATAGACTAAGAAAAGTATAAGTATTAAAGGAAGGAAAGTCGCGGCCTTCGGGTCGTGACAAGTTTCGGCCAACATAAGGGGAGGTTGAAATTATGCTCATTTCAATGTAATTTAGGTCTTAAAATAATGTACAAATTCTTCTGAGACTGTAGGCATGATCGGAATTGAAAACAAAGCTGTTTAGCGCAAGTTGTAATTTTAGCACAGTAGAAATTACATTGAATTTAGAGATTTTAACAGACAATGCACTTATATTTAAATAGTTAAATATTCTTTTAATTAAAGTATGGTGAATTTATCAAGTTTGGATGGTGATTTTGCAGCCTTGAGGTCTGAAGGTGCTACCGGTGTTGATGAGTCGGATACAGGAAATTGAGAGGTAAGGGATATATGTATGAAGTGTAGGGATACCTCGTTGCATGTTTTAATAAAATTTGCCTTTTATGGAATTGGAATTGATATTTTGGATGGAAAATGGAAAATGGAAACTGTGGTTTGAAGCTGTGTTTTGTGTAAGGGGTTAAGTTAGAATGAACCATTATGCTGTCGAAATTTTTCTAATCTGACCTAAACCCTTAATTTATCTTTTGGCATGACATTTTGGCGTAAAAAGGAAATGAACTTAGGTGTTTGAATTTAAATTCTTAAATAAGATTTAATGCTTATTATATCACAAATTTGGTTATTAAATAGAATTTCTGATATTTTATCTGTTTTATCCATTTTCTGATTTCTTATATATTTTTATTTACTCTGTGGTATTTAAATAAATTATTTTGAATATTAAATATCATGTTGAGAATATATTATGCCGTTTTCTGTTTAAACATATTTGAAATTATGAATTTATTTCTTTTGAATTATTTTAAGACATGATTTAGTTAATTTATCTCCGTAAACAACTTTGAAAATATTTATAAACTGTTTTGAGACTGTTGGTCCCGTAGCTACTTGCAGGTACATGCATTTTCGTTCTATTCTAATGCTACTGACTTTAGCCCAATCTTTAGCTCCCACAGGTGACACTTGGCTACTGTTCAAACTGTGGCCCTTTGACTATGACCATACGTCTATTATAGTGCATGTGTCCATTGGGTGTAGCCTAGTCTCCACTAAAAAATTATACTGGGGTGGTAAATCCTTGGTTAATTTGGATCCGTGCACTCCCTGTTCTGATTTGCTTCTGATTTCGTTTATATATATTTTTTTGATTTATGATTTATGATTGATAATTTATA
Organism: Heritiera fomes; assembly: GCA_032173925.1. Lineage (NCBI taxonomy): Eukaryota > Viridiplantae > Streptophyta > Magnoliopsida > Malvales > Malvaceae > Heritiera > Heritiera fomes. Next base: position 2,606,251 of record JAPDPM010000019.1, read on the forward strand.
TTTGATGAATTATATTTATTTTATGTTTTGAAAATGATATAATTATTGTTTATGGAGCAATTTATGTTTTCTGACTTATTTAATAAATGTTTGACACAATATATTCAATATTTACTGAATTTGTGATTAAATTAAATACTACTAAATTCCCTATAGTGGACTTAGGTGCCAGGACACGTGAGGTACTTGAGAGTATCCTTTCATACTCACTTGGTTATCTAATCCACTATTGTATCCTTCTTGTAGATCGTGCTCAAGTAATTTTTAAGTTATAAGTCCATGGTTTTCGTATAAAAATTCTATTTATTTTAAATTGCATATAGGATACGTTGCATCAGCTTTCATAGATATATTTCTTACTAGGCAATTAGCTCACCCTATTATTTTTCTCACCCCCAGATTATTTGTAGTAGTTGGGTCTGCTTTCTGGAGGACCTGATCTTCAGTATTCCTCTGGCGATTATCCTCTTTTATTGAGGTATACTAAGTTTATTTTATATATTCAGACTTATTAGTACAGTGCTACTTTTATGTACATTATACTTAAGATGTAAATTATGTTGTATACTGAATTTAAAGTTAATAGTGGTGTATTCATGTTTGAAAATTTTGAATCCTAAGATTGTATAAAAATATTAAATTTTCCTTGAATATAAGATGACACTGCAGACAGGCCAACTGTATGTGATTTGTATATGTGGAATTAGGTAAATATTTGATATTTCGGCATATGACAGTTAAGTTGGTATCAAAGTAAGGTTGGCTTGATGTCTGTCAAGGTCTTAGATTATAAATGTTGTACATCCCAAGTAGTACTGTACTTGTCTGAATATATAATTCAATTGTGTAATTGAAAATCGATTTTGTGTACTGTGTGTTGTTGCAGTATGTCTAAAAAGTGAAGGGGTACCGGATGGGGTAGGGGATGCCTCAGGTTTATTCAGCCTTCCCCAGAGCATACTCCGGAGCTGATGTTGGAGCCAACTCTTCCTCCACAGCTTGAGAGTCCAAACAATAATGTTGGCTCTATAACCTAACCGAGAGGGGGGTGAATCGGTTTTTAGCTACTCTTAAGTTTGTTTTGTGGTTATTTTAAATTCTCTATCCTATGTTGAAGTTTCCTAAGTTCTTTAGGCTACACAAGCATACAATTCAAATTCAATACAATAATCACAATATAATTGCAACTAAATAAAGAGTGTAGGGTAAGAGAATTGTACGCAAGTGATTTATAGAGGTTCAACAACCTTGCTTACGTCTTCTACCTTGAGATGCTCCCAAGGATTTTCTCCAAATCCACTAATCTTGAATTTGTATTACAATCCCTCTTTTTGATGGCTCAAGAGTAACCTCCCTCTTTTTCTAGGCTTAAGAGAAACCTCTCTTTTTTTCAAGGCTTAAAAGAAACCTATCCCTTCATTTTTCAAAGCTCAAGGAGTAAACCTTATCTACCTAAATCTCACTTACAATGAAGCACTCAAGGATACTCTCCCCTTTACACGATGTGAATGGATATACAAGGATTGTAATCAAGAAAAGCCTCTAAATAGGCAACTGATTACAGAAATTAAGCTCTAGAAGAAAAACTCTAAAGGATTTGTGCTATGCTATACAAGAATGATATGAGTGATGGAAGATATTGAATTTCTAGCTCCTGGAAACTTTGAGAAGCTTGGAGAAGATGAAGAAATTTTGTCTGTGCCTTATTCTCAGATTGTCTTGAGCTCCCAAGCCTCTATTTATAGTCTCTTGGATGGATTCTTGAAGTTTGGAAAAGCCTAATCCGAATTTACCCATTGTTTCTTAGAACAAACTAGCTGTTGAGTGCTTTCCCGAGTTGGGAGATCTATCCCTTAATGGGGGGATTGATCCCTTAATGGGGGGATCGATCCCATGCTTCATTTCGGCCTTCAGGAGCTTTTTGCCATTAGCGGATCGATCCCTTCCCCCAAGAGATCGATCTTATCCTTCAATTTTGCTTCCAAGAGTTCTCTGTCATTAGAAGATGGATTCGTCAACATAATGGATCAATCCTTTATTCTTTTCCTGCACTTTCCTAGGCTGTTTTGGATTAAAAATGATGTAATCTTTGGTTTTAATTCACCTCAAAACATTTTTCAATTTTATGGAAGTAATTCTTGACTTTCTTAAATAAAAACTTAGTCCAAAAACTTATTAAGTAATTTTTTAAAAATGTATTCTATATTTTCTTGAGAAAATTACTTAATAAAAATATTCAAAATCATTTTATAAAAGATTAAGACCAATAAGAACAAGTAATTAAATCATGGTCTTATACACTTAAAATGGTTTGAGAAAATCATATATGATAAAGCAAATTTACAATATAAATCAAACATTTAAGATTACTTAAGTTTTTGTCATTTCAAAATACATATGTCAATTTAAAGTTAACAACTAGAATATCCAGGCTGGAAAGAGTTGTGGCAAACTTTATAGTTAGTTTTAATAGAGCACTGGCACCAAGAGCAGCACCATTTCCACCGCTTCTAGTTGATGCTCTGGCGCCACGGCTGGTACAACCCCCATCATAGCCTCAACCACAGATTCTCAAGCAATTGAGGCAGGTACCTATCAGGGGTGTGATGCGAACTTGATCCGGTAGTTTAAGAAGTTGGATCCGTCGAAGTTTAGAGAGGAAAAGATCCGAAGGCTGCTGAGGAGTGGGTAAATGGGGTGGAAAATTTGTTCGATTATATGACATGTTCTAAGATGAAGAAAGTAGGCTTGGCTACATTTTTATTGGTGGGCAATGCTGAGACTAGTAGAAGTCCACCAAGATAGTTTTGACTGCCAAATACCCAGCAGTGACCTGGGAGGTTTTCCTAGCGGCTTTCTATAAGCAGTATGCCCCCAGCATAGCACAGATGAAGGTAAAGTCGAAGTTTATGAATTTGAAGCAAGGGAGTATGATTGTGGATAGTATAAGTCCAAATTTACTGCTCTCAGCCATTTCGATCAGGAGGTTGCCAGGAGTGAAAAGCATAAGATCGAGTCGTTTGTATGTGGGTTGAAGGTATCTATTAGAAATAGTTTGGCCCCATTCGATATTTCTACTTATGTTGATGCAGTCCATGGAGCCCAGCTATGTGAGCAGAATTACGAGGCTTAATAGGCAGAGTTTGGTTTCAGGGCAAAGAGTAAAGGTAAAGAGAAAGCTCAACAGGGTAATGATGACAGGGGTGATACTAGGTTGGCAAAGAGGCCTAATGGTATTGTTATCAAGGAGAGGTTTGTTAGAGATAGATTTATGAGATCCACTATTTTTTGGAGATCTACCACTCCCCAGAGGGGTTCTGCGACCAGATACAAGTAGTGTAGGAGGTCGCATGGTGACAGACCCTGCTATTGGGTTATGTGAGCCTGTTTTAAGTATGGATAGTGGGGTTACATGATCAGAGAGTGCCCCAAGGACAAGGAGTTAGTGCCAGCAGCTATGACAGCAGCAACAACCACAACAGCAGCACCAACAGTGAAAGAACCCGAAAAGATGCATCCCTTCGCACAGAAAAAAGTGACAGTAGCAGAGAAGGGCAAGTAGACAGTGACTCAGGGTAAGGTGTATGCACTCGATAAGGAGTCTGCTGATACCTCTTCTGATATTATTCGGGGTAAGATTTCTATTTTTGATATAACTACAATTGCATTGATAGATCCAGGTTCTACGTATTTTTTTATTTCTCCTGCATGTGCTACTAAAATACCTGTGAAACCCGAACCAATAGGATATTCTTTACAGATTACTACCTCTTTTAAAGAATCACAAATGACTGATGTTATGTATCAAAATTGTAAACTAAAGATAGGAGGAAAAGAAACTGTAGGCAACCTAGTTTTGTTAAATATGTACGATTTTGATGTAATCTTAAGGATGGATTGGTTACTTACGAATTACGTTAGCGTAGATTGTTACACTAAGTATATAACTTTCTTTCAACCTAAAAAATATATTATAAAGCTTTCTACATAGGAATGAAATTAAATATTTTGCTGAAATCTGTTCGCTTTGAATTTAAGAACTTATGTGCATGTTTGATTGTTGAAGGGTTTATTGCCTATGTGGAGTATGTTGAGAAGAAGCGTCCAGAGTTACATGAGATTCCTGTGATAGGGGATTTTCCAGATGTATTTTCGGATGAATTACCGAGACTGTCGCCTGATTGGCAGATTGAATTCACTATTGATTTAGTGCCCGGTACTGAGCCCATTTCGAAACCCTTTTATCAAATGGCATTGGTCGAGCTTGATGAGCTCAAGAAGTAGATCCAGCAGTTATTAGACAAGGGTTTTATCCATCCTAGTGTCTCCCCTTGGGTGCACCAATATTATTCTTCTAAAAGAAAGACGATAGCCTGTAGCTTTGCATCGATTATTGGTTGCTCAACAAGGCTACTATCAAAGAATAAATATCCTCTTCCCTGGGTAGATGATTTATTTGATCAGCTCAGGGGTGCCCAGGTATTCTCTAAGATTGATCTTAGATCAAGATATCATCAGTTGAATATTCAGGAGAGTGATGTCCCTAAAACAGCTTCCAAAACTCGGTACTGCCACTACAAGTTTCCAGTCATGCCATTTGAGCTTACAAATGCCCCTGCAGCATTCATGAATCCGATGAATAAGGTTTTTACGCCTTATTTGGATAAGTTCATCATCATCTTTATCGATTTGGTGTATTCTAAATCCTAGGAAGAACATGAGTAGTATCTGTATATTATTCTACAAACCCTTAGAGATATGAAGCTGTATGCTAAGTTCAGTAAGTGTGAATTCTGGCTAGATCAAATCACTTTTTTGGGGCATGTAGTATCTAAAGACGGGGTGTCAATTGATCCGTCTAAAGTTGAGGCGATTGTGAAGTGGGAAAGACCGAAGACAGTGATTGAGAGTCGGAGTTTTTTGGGTTTTGCCGAATATTATCATAGATTTGTTAAAGGTTTCTCTAGACTGGCTGCTCTTTTAGCACGCCTCACACACAAGGGAGTAAAATTTGAGTGGATTGATGCTTGTGAGCGCAGCTTCCAAGAGTTGAAGCAGAGATTGACTATAGCACTGATTCTTACCATTTCGAGTGGTTCTGGGGGATTTTTAGTATACAGTGATGCCTCCTTACTGGGTTTGGGTTATGTGTTGATGCAGCATGAGAAGGTGGTTGCTTATGGATCCCAGCAGTTAAAGGATCACGAGAGGAATTATCCTTCTCATGACCTGGAGTTTGCCGTCGTGGTGTTTGCTTTGAAGATATGGCGGCACTATCTATATGGTGAGAAATTTCAGGTATACACCGACCACAAAAGCCTGAAATATTTTTTCTCGCAGTGTGAATTAAAAATAAGGCAGCTTAAATGGATGGAGCTACTAAAAGACTATGACTACGAGATACTATATCACTCGGGGAAAGCAAATATAGTAGTAGATGCTTTGAGTAGGAAAAATTTGGGGATGGTTTCCTATATGATGATTCGGGAATACGAGTTATTAGAGCAATTTGCGAGCCTTAGTTTGGATGTTACTCCTTTTGAAAAGTATGGGCTAGTGGCCAGTTTTCAGATTGAACCGGACTTGATGGATCAAATCAAAAATGTTTAGAGGATGGATTCAGGTTGCATTGAAATTACCAGTCAGTTGCAGTTGGAGACTCAGTCTGATTATACGATTGGCACAAATGGTATTATGAGGTTCCAGAATCAGATTTGTATTCCCAAGAATAAACACTTACGAGAGTTGATTTTAGCGGAGCCTCACAGTTCTAAGTACACCTTACATCCTGAAAGTAACAAGATGTATAAGAATTTACGTAAAGTGTACAAGTGGACTAATATGAAGAGAGACATTGCCAAGTTTGTTACAGGATGTCTCACCTGTCAGCAGGTGAAAGTGAAACTTTAGAAACCTGTGGGATTACTTCAGCCTCGGCAAATTCTGACATTTCGACGTGGAAATGGGAGCACATCACCATAGATTTCATCAGGGGTTTGTCGAGGACCAAATGGAATCATAATGCTCTCTAGGTGATTATTGATAGGTTGACGAAGTCTGCTCACTTTTTGGCTATTAGGTCCATAGATTCTCTGAGTGCCCTAGCCGATTTTTATGTCAAGCAAATTGTAAGGTTACATGAGGTTTCGTAAGCATTACTTCTGACCGAGATTCCCTATTTACTTCTCATTTCTGGGAGAGATTTCAGGAGGCAATAGAATCTCTTTTGAACTTTAGCACAGCTTTCCATCCGCAGATTGATGGTTAGTCCGAGCCACCATTCAAAATTAAAATATTTGGTAACAGGAAAATTAAAGAAAGAATGCAATTTAATTGTAATTATATTATGGTATTTAGTAGAAAAATTAAATAAATTAATTGTTGAGAATGTTAAATAGGAAATAGTTGGAATTATAATATAGAATTTTAAAATAATTTAGTATTATTGTGCAGTGTAAAGTACAAGAAATAAGGAGACATAAGTTGCATTATCGGATTTTATTATCGCAAGGAAGTAGAGGTAAGAAACATGTATAAGAGTCACATAGAATATGTTTTACTGTTAATTGAAATTTTCAAAAATCTCGTTTTATCATTCCTTATCTAAATTTCCCGAATACAAGAAATAGAATTTATCTTTAATTTCTACAAGCCTAAATATTGCATGACATGGAATGTTTTACATGAAATAAATTGCATGACATAAGTTACATGAATTGATTTACATGAAATAATTTACATGAATTGATTTACACAAAATGATTTATATGAATTGTTTTATATGAATTGAATTACATGTAGTGATTTATATGAATTGATTTACATGAATTGAGTTACATGACATGATTTACATGAAATAAATTACATGACATGATGTCACGACCCGAAGGCTATGACGTTCACTTAACACTTACCTTATTTCATTTAGAAAGTTACGAACTAAATTTTTCTTTTTCTATTTATAGTTTGTATTCAGTGTTAGTATAGTATCTAAACCAAATCTTGCCTTAATAATATTATTTCTCTAGCTATATCATAAATCTCAAGGTGACTATAATTATTTTAGCCTCATATTCACTTATCTCATAAAAAAATGGGTCGAAAACCTCCCCCTTGTATTTTATCAATTTCTCCAGTAAATTACCTGCATTGCAAATACAATTTTTAATTTTCACAATACAACCAGCTTTAATTTCCACAATTTATACCATCATGCATCTCGTGTTTCTCAAGATCCAACACAATAATAATTCCACATTTTTTTTGCAGTTTATACATACGTCAAAATATAATCTTATCCCGATTGTACTCGATAATCACATAAACCTATATAAGAATCTAGTGCGATCCAAAATTACATCCCATTTTATTTCCTAGTACTGTGAAATTAAAGTTTGCATAATTATAAAACTGATATACAATTCATATACCTCAAAAGTACAAAAGCAAAGCTCGGAGAACATAGATGAGTATCACAACCAAGTACTGTTCCCAAGAGAGCCTATACGAACCTTGAAGCTGGATTTCAACTAGTGTGATTTGCAGATGTTAAATTAAGGGGTGAGCAATCCATGGCTCTGTAAGTAGCTTAAATAAATACAGACTAGACTCATGTCGTAAAATATGATCATACATGCATGTACCATATAAAATATCATGTATGCACTCTGCCATGAATTGCTACTCACATATGATCTACAGCAGATTGTATAGGCTCGTTCAACTTTTTCCTCATATATTTAACTCGCACAATTTCATCCTTTTCATTACTTTCATCGATATGGTTAAGCGTAAAGTGACTAACCATTTCAAATAGCACATGATGCTGTAGCATAATACAAATAAAGTTCAACCGTTATTCCGACTTACTGTCATATGTATAATATCCATCCTAACTAGTGATGGATATAACGTCACAAGGTCATAATCATTTTATCCATTTTTTTTCTCTTTGGCATGTGATCTCCAATGATTTATCGGTACTCGTGTAACACTTAGTTCTCAAAGGACTCTAGAGGTGGCTCCCACAGTTACGAAGAAATTTGTATAGCACGTAGTTCTTTTGAGTTCTCTAGAGGTGGCTTACACGGTCCAAAAAGAATGGGTCTTACTCAGATTTGCCTCCTTGGCGCATGCTTTCTAATAGTTCATTGGTACTCGTGTAGCACTTAGCTCTCAAAGGACTTTAGAGGTGGCTCCCACAGTTCCGAAGAAATCTGCGTAGCACGTAGTTCCTTTGAGTTCTCTAGAGGTGGCTCACATGGTCCAAAAAGAATGGGTTTTACTCAGATTTGCCTTTTTGGCGCATGCTTTCTAATAGTTATGTTCTAAAAATCATTCAAGTCCTCGAGTCACATATATACATTAGTTGTCATACAATTCACATATATACGTCAGTTGTCATACAATTCCATTATCCTAGTTTTCATGAATACAACTAGGTGCTATTCGAGGTCCATAAGTTCAACATCGTGAGCTATATATATTGTACACTAATTCACATATACATTCTCAAAGTATCGCAATATATGATCATGCTCACTTGGTGTGACTTAAATAAATCACATGCATTCTCATGATGTAGGCAACTATGTTTTATACAAGTTTATATGCTCAATGAGCATAAACAAGTCATAACACATAATGCACAAGTCACAAATAAGGTTTCATTCTAGACGAATACTATTCACGATCACATCAAGTCAAACTTGTATCATACCAAGACTTACCCTCATAGTCTTTTTTGTGATATTTCACCAAACTTGATATGAAATTAGATAATTATTGAATAAAGATTCTTTCATCTCTTACGAGATGATGCTAGTAAGGTTTATTTAACCCACTTATCTTATATCCTTAACGAGTATCTTCCTCGGTCCTCTGAATTGGAATTCAAGTCCTTAACCGCTCCGATTCACTACACATAATCCATGAACATTTCAATAACTCTACGTCATTGTGCTTAATCGTACATCAAGAACAAGGTCCTAAAACACTATTAAATTCAATTTACTACTAATCCAAGACTACTTCTTTATCGTCAGTTGCGATATACGTATTGGTATTCGTCCTTATGTACATATATATATGTTTAAACACATATAAGTTTATACCTATGTGTATATCCCAATATATTTTGTCGATATATATATCCATTCTCATTTCCCATATATATTGTTAGCTTGAAATTGACAAGTATTTTGAAATGACAAAACTCAAATAAGCTTAAGAATGATTTTTCCAAAGTAAATTTGCTTTAAATGAACTCAATGATAGAAAATATTTTAAACAAAGTTTTGGTTGGTGATTTCAATTGAAAAAGTCAGTAAATATTCTTAGAAAAGTGTTAGAAGTTTTTGAACTGACTTAGAATCACAAAAGCCATCAATTTGTATCAATTTACAGCAAAATAGGTGCAGGAAATTATGAGGGATCGATCCCCCTAGTAAAGGGATCGATCCCTAAGTGGTAGAATACTTGGAAAAGGTCCAGAAAAGGATAGGAAAGCATTCTAGAGAAAAGGGATCGATCCCCCCAGTAAAGGGATTGATCCCTAAGTGGCAAAATACTTGGAAGAGGTCTAGAGAAGAATAGGAAAGCATTCTGGAGAAAAGGGATCGATCGCCCCAGTAAAGGGACTGATCCCTTTGCTCGAAATCTGACTCCAACGACTAGTTTTTGAGGGTTTCAACGGGAGGATTTGCATTAAATGCTTCACCAACCATTCCAGTCAGTTGGTGGGATATAAATAGAGGCATTTATGAAGTTTGGAGGTAGAACAAGCACTCAAAAATCTTCAAGCTTCAAAAGAGAAATTCAAATCTAAAAATTCTTATTGTGTAACTCCATTTGTGAGATTTCTTGTTGTTCTTCACCCATTTACTAAAATTTCTGTTATTCAAAAGGGTGAGCTATCCTTGTAAGATCTGTTATTGTAGAGTGTGGGTAGTCTTACAAGGGGAGAGGCTTAGAAGGTGATTTCCAAGTCCTCAAGAAACATTGTAAGAGGCCTCACCACACCTCGAAGTGGTTTATAAAGATTCTTAAGGAAGAGCTGAATCAAAACCTTGACAAGAGGATCAAGGAGAGAGGACGTAGGCAAGAGATTGGCCGAACTTTATAAATTTGTGTTTGCTTTTCTTTCCCTTACTCATTTTACTGCACGTATTTCATTGTTGTTTCATTAGTTTTATTTTTGCATTAGGAGTTAGAAAAATAAAAAAATAAAGTAGAAAAACCGATTCACCCCCCCTCTCGGTAGAGCCAACAATTGGTATGAGAGCTTGGGCTCGAGATTGATTTAGATTAACATCTATCGAGTAAAACGATCACTAATGGCTCAAACTAGTATTTACACCTCTGGTAGGAGAGGGACACTCTACGATTAGGCCTCCACTCTTTAATGGTGAAAACTATGCCTATTGGAAGACTAGAATGATGCTATTTATTCAAGCCAATGATTATGAAGTGTGGAGGATTATAGTTAAAGGTCCCCTTGTCCCTATTAAGAAAGTAGATGGGAAGGATGTGCCAAAGAAAGAAGATGAGTGGGATACTAATGATTTTAGAATGGCACAACTAAATGCTAAGGCAATGCACACACTATTTTGTGCATTAGGACCAAATGAATATAATCGAGTTTCACAATGTGAGAATGCTAAACAAGTTTGGGATAAACTAGGTATCACACATGAGGGAACCACACAAGTCAAGGAAACAAAAGTAGGCATGCTCACTCAAGACTATGAATTGTTTAGAATGATGAGTCAATTAGTGACATGTTTACTAAGTTTACTGACATCATAAATGGTCTTAAAGCCTTAGGAAAAACATATTCTAATGTAGAGATGGTGAAAAAGATACTCAATAGCTTACCTAAATCATGGGAAGCTAAAGTCACTACTATTGAGGAATCCAAGGATCCTCATATACTCTCATTAGATGAACTTATGGGATCTTTACTTATAAGATGAAAATTAAGAGAAATCAAGATCCCCCAAAGAAAGTTGGAGTAGCTCTAAAATCCACCACAATTGAGGAATCAAAAGACGATCATGATGAAAGTGGTGATGATGAGGATTTAGAAATGGTCATGTTCGCCAAGAGATTCAATAAATTCATGAAGATAAGAGCTAGTGGAAACTTTAGGAGACCCCCTAGGAGAGAGTTCAATAGAGGAGAAACTAGTAGAAAAGAAAAGGACCAAATTATTTGTTATAAATGCAAAAAAACTGGTCATATTAAATTTAACTGTCCTTTTTATAGAAATCAAAATGAGAAGAAACCAAAGAAGAAGGCTATGGTGGCTACTTGGAGTGATAGTGATTGCTCCGATGAAGAGAATGTGGAAGATGAAGTAGCCAACCTTTGTTTTATGGCTTTTAAAGATGAGAAGGTGACATCTAACTCATTAGATACTAATGAATACACTTTTGATGAATTGCAAGATGTATTTGATGAGTTAGCAAATGAATTTGAATGCATGAATTTGAAATATGAGAAAATGATCTCTAAGTTGAAAAAGGAAAATGAAATGCTTATTAATGTTAAATTAGAATGTGAAAAGAAATTAGAAAATGCAAATCTAGAAATACAAGAATTAAATAAGAAGAACACTAATTTGCAAAACTCCTTTTTTAGATTTTTCATTGGTCAACAAAAACTTGATCATATGCTAGAGACTCAAAGAGCATTCTTTGATAGAGAAGGGTTAGGCTATAATGCATCAAACAAAGAGACTCATCTAAAAAATTTCCTAGTTAAGGATAGAACACATTATGTAATAAACTAGGACATTCTTCACAAGCATGCACCTCTAGGAAGACCATGATTAGAGGAAAAATGGCTGTCAAGATTTGGGTGCCTAAACATGTTTTAAATTCAAGTGATGAGTCCTTAAAAATGAAATGGATCCTTAAAGGATCAAAAATTATTAGTACTAACTCTCAAGGACCTAAGAAAATTTGGGTACCTAAGATGAAAGCTTGATGTGTTTCTATGTAGGAGGAAGAGTATTGCTACAAGGCTAAGTCCAAGGAGCATTGGTACCTTGATAGTGGATGCTCAAGACACATGACGGGTGACAAGAGCCAATTCAAGTTCCTAAAGCATAAAAGTGGTGGAGAAGTCACATTTGGAGACAACTCCAAAGGACAAATTGAAGGAATTGGCTCCATTGGTAACTCTTCCTCAACTATTGAGAATGTTCTGTATGTTAGAGGCTTAAAACATAATTTGCTTAGTATTAGTCAATTGTGTGATAAGGGATTTAAAGTTGTGTTTGATGATTTGTGTTGCAATGTTGTTAATGCTAAAACTAATCAAATTGTTTTTATTGGACATAGATAAGGAAATATTTATATTGTTAATTTAAATGAGCTTAATAGCAAAAATGTATGTTTTATGGCCACTAGAGAAAATGAACCTTGGTTATGGCATAGAAGACTAGGCCATACTAGCATGCATGTTTTGTCTAAGTTAGCCAAAAGAGACCTAGTAGTAGGATTACCTAAGCTTCAATTTGAAAATGATAAAGTTTGTGAGGCATGTGTAAGAGGAAAACACAAAAGAATTTCGTTTAAACCTAAGAAATGTGTTACAACATCTAGATCACTTTAACTCTTCCACCTAGATCTATTTGGACCAACTAGAACCACTAGCTTAGGAGGAAAACACTATGGTTTTGTCATAGTTTATGATTACACTAAGTTCACTTGGGTGTTCTTTTTAAGTGTTAAAAACGAAGCCTTAGATAAATTCATTATTTTCTCAAAACTTGTTCAAAATGAAAAAGATTACTCTATTACTAGTATTAGGAGTGACCATGGAAAAGAATTTAAAAATCTTGGTTTTGATACATTTTGCAATGAAAGTGGTATAAGCCATAATTTTTCAGCTCCTAGAACTCCTTAACAAAATGGGATAGTTGAAAGGAGAAATAGAACCTTAGAAGAAATGGCTAGAACCATGCTTTGTGAAAATAACTTACCTAAATATTTTTGGGCTGAAGCAATAAATACTGCTTGCTATGTTATAAATAGAGCTATGGTAAGGCTTATTTAAAAGAAAACTCCCTATGAGCTTTATAAAGGAAAAAGGCCTAACATAAGCTATTTTCACCCATTTGGATGTAAATGTTTTGTTTTGAACAATGGTAAGGATAACCTAGGAAAATTTGATGCAAAAAGTGACGAAGGTATTTTTCTTGGTTATTCTTTAAATTCTAAGGCTTATAAAGTTTTCAATAACAGAACACTGGTAGTAGAAGAGTCAATACATGTAATCTTTGATGAATCAAATATCTCTAGTCGAACCAATCTTGATGATGAAGTAGAAATCTTTGATGAACCTATAGTTGATCCATCCCAAGATAAAGATGTTAGGGAACAATTAAAAGATCTTAATATTAACAAAAATGAGGAGTCCATGGAACAAGAAATAATTGAGAAAGAATCTAAGTGTCCTAGAGAACTTGGATATGTGAAAGATAATGATATTGTTGGAGATCCAAACATTTGAGTTAGAACTAGGTCAACCTATAGAAACATATGTCAACATGTAGCCTTTGTGTCACAATTTGAGCCAAATAATGTGGATAAGGCCTTGAAAGATGAAAATTGGATTATGGCCATGCAAGAGGAATTAAATCAATTTGAGAGAAGCAAAGTGTGGACATTAGTGGAAAGACCTAAAGATTATCCCATCATTGGAACCAAATGGATATTCAAGAATAAGATGGATGAGAATAGCATTATTGTTAGAAACAAGGCTAGGTTAGTGGCTCAAGGATATAGACAAGAAGAAGGGATAGACTATGATGAAACCTATGCTCCGGTAGCTAGATTAGAAGCCATTAGGCTGCTACTTGCTTTTGCATGGTATAAGGATTTTAAGTTATATCAAATGGATGTAAAAAGTGCTTTCTTAAATGGTTATATAAATGAAGAGGTTTATGTTGAGCAACCTCCCAGTTTTGAAAATTCAAAGTTTCCTAACCATGTTTTCAAACTATCAAAAGCCTTATATGGATTAAAACAAGCTCCTAGAGCTTGGTATGAAAGACTTTCAAAGTTTTTAATCGAAAAAGGTTTTACAAGAGGAAAGGTAGACTTATTAGTAGTTCAAATTTATGTAGATGATATCATTTTTGGATCTACAAATGAGTCATTGTGTAAGGACTTCTCAAAGTTAATGCAAGTTGAATTTGAAATGAGTATGATGGGAGAGTTAACCTTCTTTCTAGGACTTCAAGTTAAACAATGCAAAGAAGGTATTTTCATAAATCAAGCTAAGTACACTAAAGATTTGCTCAAAAGATTTGGAATGGATGAGTCTAAACCTTACTCTACACCAATGAGCACAAATATAAAGCTTGATAAGGATGAAGGAGGAAAGTGTGTAGACACTAAACTATATAGGTCTATGATTGGTTCATTGTTATATTTAACTGCTAGTAGACCCGATATAATGTTTAGTGTATGCTTGTGTGCTAGATTTTAGTCATCTCCTAGAGAATCACACTTACAAGCAGTAAAAAGAATCCTCAGGTACCTTAAAGACACCTCTTCCTTAGGACTTTGGTATCCTAAAGATTCTACACTTGATCTCCATGCTTATTCCGATGCGGATTTTGGTGGATGCAAAGTGGATAGGAAAAGCACATCGAGAACATGTCAATTCTTAGGAAGTAGGCTTATTTCATGGTTCTCTAAGAAACAAAATAGCGTAGCTTAATCCACAACTGAGGCTAAATATATAGCTTCCGGAAGTTGCTGTGCTCAAGTTTTGTGGATTAAACAACAAATGAGAGACTATGGAATAGAAATGAACCAAGTTCCCATCAAGTGTGAAAACACTAGTGCTATCAACCTTACAAAAAATCCCATCCAACACTCTAGAACCAAGTACATTGAGATTAGACATCATTTTATACGAGATAATGTGCAAAAAGGGGACATAATTCCAGAGTATGTAGATACATTGCACCAATTAGCTGATATCTTCACAAAACCATTGGACAAAGAGAGATTTTGCATTCTTAGAGGTGAATTAGGTATTATGAATGCTCCTTAAATTGATTTAATGTTGAATGAATGGATTAAGTTGGTTTGTGAAGATTGCAAGAAAGAAATTCGAAGAATATAATTACCACTTGCAATTCATGACATTAACTTACTATGTTACTGTTCATGTTCTTAACTTTTTGAGATTGAATTGTTGAACTTTGTGTGTTTTGATCATGTTAAACTCTCTTCATTAGCCAAAACCCATTTCTGATGTTTAAGACACTATCACAGTTATGGTCTGTCACAGCCCGTGACCCTATTTTTCACCTTATTCTATACATCTTATATGGTTGAGCTGTCTGCGATACTTTACTTTTTCTTTTACATATAAATAATTTCATATTAAATTATAATATGAAGTACATCCCCTATCTTACTTCATAAGAAAGTAGTACTGTCGATAAGTCTAAATACAGAAAATAAATGATCATACCTTATTAAATAAATCAAGCTGTCGCATCGTCTCCAAATGCGCAACCGAAATTCCTTAGGTGTCAGACTCTTAGTCTTCAAAAACCTGAAATGTTAAAATTAAGGGGTGAGCAAACCACGGCTCAGTAAGGGAATTATATGCATACTTGATATTCAGCTTCCTATATGCTGAAAAACTTTTTCATTTTTCCTATGGGGCTCTAGGCTCGCATGTAGGAAGGATACTACAATCGGCTAGGAATCCGGATGGAGTAAGGTAGGTATTTTGAAATACCTATCTTGTCCCGGAGCCTAGAAACAACTGTAGAGAGTAATAAATTTCTTTTCGTTTCAAATTTATATCCTTTTACCTTTTCATTTCATATCATTTTCATATTCTCTTCAAAATAATGCTTTTATAAAATAAAGCAATTAAATAAAGTAACTAATATTCATATATCATTTGAAAAGAATATTAGTTAAACTCTCATCATTCTCATTTAAAACTCATTTCATATTTTACTGTACAACTATAATTAGTACAGTACTTTAAATAGCAAAATCCGCTATTAAATCCTTTTCGTATAACATATATATCATTTAAATCTAATATTCAATTTAAAAGCTAAAATAAGAATATTAGATTTATTTTCCTCCTCTTTCCTTTTTGGAAAACATATCACATATTCATGTCACATATAGTCTAATATTCAATTGAAAATCATAGTAAGAATATTAGACTTATAACCTCTTTTCCTTTTGAAAACATATTACAGATTCGTATCACATATTATATAAAATCATCTCGTAGTACTAAATTTAGTAGTTAAATAAGCATTTTGTAAAATGTTGTACATCTCTTTCATTTAACTTGTCACATATCATGTAAAACATTTACATTTCACATATCACATATCATATAAAACATTTTCATATATGGAGACTGAGGCACGCCTAGCCCGTCCATTGGGTCGTTACTCGTATCATGCTATAAACCCCACAGGGTATAAATAATCATGTCAGATCTATGGCCATAGTCTATAATTGTCCTCGGCGGATCACTGATCAGGTGTCAGCTGGGACTACATATCACATATCACATATTACATGTCACATATCACATATCAGCATGATAGGATGCCAACTAGTCTCAAAACCATATTTTTCATCATCAGAAAACCTTTATGGAATTTATAAAAATATATATTTTCATCATTTAAAACCATAAAGGTTATAAAACCATTTAGTGAATATTTAAGAATTATATAAAAATATTCACTTTATTTCCTTTAATTTTCCATCTCGTATTACGTGTAACTTACATATCAAGAGAATTTTCGGTGATTTCATTATCACCATTCTCGAAGAGATTTTTCGGTGATTTCATTATCACCATTCTCGAAAATAAAATCATTTATTATGATTTTATGAAATTTTCTAGAAATTTTCAATAATTTTCAATAATTTTTCGGCAGTATAACGGCTACCGATTGGCTAGCCTCCTGCACGAAAAATACAGTTTATAATTTCAACCGGTACTTCACGACAATTTTCCAACCAATCATTCATCGCAATATTTTCATAAATATTTTCATAAAATATTTCATAATTAAAATCATGCAGACTGAATATCCTTACAGTGCTGCACATGCATCCCTTACCTGTTTCGGATCGGCGACCGCCTCGTTCGTCGCGCCCGTGTTCACCTCGCCCGATTCCATCGGCTCAGTCATCGAGGGAATTTTCTGGAAATAAAATTCTAAAATTTAGAATTTTTCCAAAATTATTTAAATAAATAAATTATTTAAATAATTTATCACTTTTCGGAATTTCTTACCGATTCCCGTTATTCCCGGGTTTCCGAATTCTCGGGATTTCCCGTAATTTCCAAAATTCTCATTTTTTCTCTCTTTTTCTTCTTTTCCTCTTTTTCTTCCTTTTTTCTCTTTTCTTTCCTTTCTCTTTCTTTTCTTTTTTTTCTTTTTCTTTTTCTTTTTCCTTTTTCTTTTCTTTTTTCCTCTTCCTTTCCCGTCAAACCGGTCTGCCTCCTTCCTCGCCGGCGGTCGGTTTTCCGGCGGTTCACTGGCTCCTCAGCTGGCCGACGGCACGGCGAAGCTACCGGTGCCCTCCGTTTGCCCTGGATCGGCGGCACGGCGGCGGATCGAGTCGATATTCCTACGGTTTCTTTCGCCTCTTTGCCGGCCTTCCTCCGCCATTCACCGCTCCTCCGGTGGCATCCATCCTCTTCCTCTCCCTCCGGTGATGCTTCGGTGGCAGTGGCGGTGGCCAATTCCGCCGCACCGCCGTCTGCTATTTTTCCTTTTCTCTCGGCTTCCGCCGAAAATTTCCTTCTGTTTCCGATTTCGTTTCCTTCCGTTTCTCCTTTCTTCCGTCGGTTACCGACTTCTCTCTGCACCGGTGCCATCCTCCCTCGTCTCTCCTCTATTCTTCGATCACCGACAGTGGTCAGCTGCTCACCGGTAAATCGGGATTCTTCCCGATTTTCCATTCTGTTTTCTCTTTTTTTCTATATTATATAATATATTATACTTATAATATAACATATATTATATTTATATTATATATATATAATACACATAATATTATTATTATATATAGTATAGTACTATATATATATGTATTTACAAAATACATATTTAGAATATATATGTGTATATATATTTATATTTGTTCACTTTAATTTACATAACATTTATATATTTTGATATAAATGAAATAATTCTATATATATTGTATTTACAATATATATATTTTCTTCCTCATTTTCTTATTTAATTTGGATTTCTATTTATCCAAATTAAATTTCCTCCATATAATTTATAAATTCCTTAACTTCATTATTTACGGAATTTCCAAAAATATTCCATCTTGTAAATAATTCCTTTATTTACTTTAATTTATCTTTCGCATTTAAAATTAAATTCTCAAATAAGTAATATAAAAATTCAGAAATTTGCGGTTATCACATTCTCCCCACCTTAAGAAATTCGGTCCTCCGAATTTAACTTAGGTTAAAGGTGGCATTGTTTCATATACTCATCATTCTGGTTCTCTTAATCATCTTTTAATTAATACTGCCAATACTCTTTCGACATCAAAATTACTTTAGACCACTACATGTCTTTCATCATTTAGTATATATTTATAGTCCCATAAATTCATTTCTCAATTCGGGAGTTATTCATTTCCTTCCTCTTTTCACATAAGAGTCCATGCATGCTATTTTTCATATCACAGCTGCTCTATGCTGTTTATCATCCATTTTTCTCACTTAGTGCCAAGTCGATATAGTTTCGATAATTATCATTTACCGATTTTAATCAATAGTATGTAATTGTCCAGTAGCTTTCACATCTGATACATCCGCTCAGTCAACACATCATCGAGTGTTTCTGTATTACGCTCAACATTTTTACATCATGTACGGAGCGGTGCTGTCTATAAATTTGGAATCTCAGAGCCTTTTGCTATTTTCCATAACATATAGCTACTCAGAGATTCCCATCACATATAGAGCTCACTGGAACTTCACATACATTCTCGTCATTTTATAATCAAATCTCGACTATGGCACTAAAGAATCTAAGAGTTTGATAATAGAGGAGTGATTTCATTAGACTATCAGTCTATAATCACTTCCATATTATCATATTTCTTTTAGATTCTTCATTATTATCTCCAATACTTATTTCATATTTATTTCATTGAATACTGCAGCTCATTGGCAGACTTTGCTATTTACTCATCATTTTCTTTCCATATCGTCTTCCCATGTAATCTCATCATTACATCTCTTATTCTTATATTATACTCTATATCACTTAAGTTTTAGAATATACCTGAGCTTATACTCTTCATAATTTAAATTTCATAGGTGACAAATCAATCATCATTTTCGTCACCACATTATCCATGTAATTCCACCATTTTCCAGGTGGTTGTATATATATTTATCATTTTTCCATTTACATTACTGGCAGTAAAATGTAGATCATTTCTTTACTCCTTGGAGTATGATTACCTTTCCTTTATCGAGTTTGGCTCGATCTTATATCCAACCATAGTCTTGTGATAACCACAAAATCACTGTTAGCTTTTAACTTCGGGAACTACTTCATATTCGTGTTCCCTCTTCATCATGTACTTTCCTCTTATGACATATTCATCCTTTCCTTTATCATCATTTCAGTAACTTTTCTTTAGCGATAACATATTCCACTATTACCTCTTTTAACATATTGTATGCCATCTTTATATTTACTCATCCACTTTAACTTCTTTAATTAGCAGTCACATCTATAAAGCAGCTAACCCAGAACTCTTCTATAGACTGGCAATAATATTTAGCTAGACTCATTACTTTCGTATCTCAATCATTATCTCTATATCATTGACAGGTTCACTGTCATCTGTCTTTTGAGATCTTATATCTTAGAAAGAGATATTGTCTAGCTAAATCTTCTATTTGCCATACTTAACATATAATTCACTGTCTTTAAGAGTCTACGGGGTTGAACCACTATGCTGCTCATTTTCCATTGATGTCTTAGACTATATCAATATCTCTTCACTTATCCTCATATGGATGCCTCATTCATTAGGCTTATATACCTCACAAGGTAAATCATTAACCTCGTAACCTCAATAGAAACTCGTAAAATTCACTCCGAGTTCTAATCATCATCTTACGGACATTAGTCTCTAATCTTTTATCTAAGGACGCTTTATACTGAGGTTAGTCTTATTAACTCATCATATATCTGTGATCAGATCAATAAAGCGTCTATTTTCATGTAGATGAATACTTGTTCTTCATGAGAACTTTATTAGATAGTAAACATTTACTATATCACTTTATTTCATCTACATCTCAATATCATCAGTGCTTCTCTCACTTAC
This sequence comes from Heritiera fomes, assembly GCA_032173925.1. Classification (NCBI taxonomy): domain Eukaryota; kingdom Viridiplantae; phylum Streptophyta; class Magnoliopsida; order Malvales; family Malvaceae; genus Heritiera; species Heritiera fomes. The sequence goes on from JAPDPM010000019.1 coordinate 2,626,647, forward strand.
ACTTATACAGATAACTTTCTTATCCTCAATTTACGTTATCTGTATTTCCTTCAATTACACCTTATACACGTGCATTTCATTATTCTCACATTTTCCAGAGTGGATTTCTTAAGCTTTCGGATTTTCTTAAGTTCTCCGATATAAGCTTAGAATCAGATTTCATATTCAAAATCGAGTCAATGTTATCTCGATTCCTCCAATTTACATAACTCTTGAAGTTCTATCGGAAATCAAATCTGATACTTTCTTTAATCACACATTTCTTATTAATTCGGACATTTTATCCACATGTCTTATCATTTACACTGTATATTTTCAAGGCAGAGACATTTACTATTCGATTCATTTCGACTCATACTCTACCTTGATTTTATTGTTTACTTATACTTTACAGCCTTACAAATCTCATTCTAATAAGCTGTATATAGTACAACAGTTATCAACACATTTTATAGCTAACCAATTTATTACCACTGTAATTTTACTTTGGAATCAAGTTCATTTAATAAATTCAGGTTTAACTCCCTTGAGCATATTATCCACGAGGTTTGAACCCTGGTACCCGTACATACCTAGTTCCTTACTCTCGTATTACCATTGAGCTAATTGTAAGAGTCCCGCCCATTCGAATCGGCCGTCGGCGAGCATCCCCTAGGCGATCCTTTCGCCCCAGGTTTACCCTTACAAGTAAGTCGGCGATAACATAGTTCGCCTGCATCTCACACATATGATCCATTACGGGTCGCCCATCACAGTTCTGTCTCAAGGGTCCTGAAGAACTTAGGTTAGCTGTCATCTTCTTTTATCACTTTACTATTTTTGTGCATATTCTCCAATTCACAATACTCCATACAGTACATCCATTTGCAAGGCATATCTCATAATGCTCCGGTTCTATATTAATTATTCATTTAATACCTCAAAAATAGTATAAGTGTATAGAACCTCGATCAATCGTACTGCTATGGATTTCATTACCTGTACTATTCACTTTCTCAATCAGTTTCCGTATTCATTTGACTTTCATAATATCCAACGATCCTGTAATAATATCCAATTCAGTACCTCATAATTCAGGCCCTTATCATCAATAACCAGGCCGATCATCTTATGACCTTCCACTATACACTCTTATTGGATCACATCATATAAGGCCTCGGCCCGTTTGCCGTCCGCCTATACACATGTGTACTAACCTCTTTGAGAATGCCCAGCCCTTTCACTGGGTCACCCCTCGAGGTTCGTCATGAGGCCTAGCCCGTTCACTAGGTCACTCGCAATTCGCGTCCATAATCAAAGTGTAAGTGGAATCAGTAATAGGGATCGATATATCCTTATGACATCCTCTATGCCATTAATAATTCCATTATCATCAAGGAATTTGAAATCATTTGGTTTCATCACTATTCAGCATATCGCCCAACATAGGGGCATTTTCGTCATTTTGACATTTATTTCTTTCTCCTCAGTACACCTTTAAATCAAAGGCCTTATCCTCCATATGCTAATAGTATCCTTTCCGATACTTATACCAGGAATTTAGGTCTTATTCGATTTCGATAAAGAAGTTCATTAAAATCCACAATTGGATTATTTTGCTTGTAATTCAGCTTTACATCATCAATTTATCTATCAAATGAATCAATTCCAACTTCTGTTGGTCTATTTTAACTCCCAGTAAAATTTTGGAGGCAGGGGTATTTTGGTCATTTTTTGCCAAAAATTTTCTCTCTCTTCAAAATACCTTCAATCGGTGATCTTAAGGTCTATTTAATGATGATATTTCATTCCCCTCCTTTATATTATCACTTTTAGGTCTCAGTTCGATCCGGACAGAAAAGTACTGGTGGGGCCCTCACCGAGTTCATTTCTGTTTCTTACCGAACCGACCTTCATTTGGATCATAAGATCACCATTTCAGGTAACATTCCTGAGCCGTTTTCCCTTTTTAGCATTCCTTATTTCATAATTGCTCACTCCCTTCTAAACACTTAATTAAATTTGTAATCATTTATTTTCTTTATGTATTTAGACTACACAGTACTACAGGGGATGTTAATCTTTTTCGACACATTTCTTTTTCAAAGTATCGATAGGCATCGGGCCAACCCTGCTCTGATACCATTAAATCTGTCACAGCCCGTGACCCTATTTTTCACCTTATTCTATACATCTTATATGTTTGGGCTGTCTGCGATACTTTACTTTTTCTTTTACATATAAATAATTTCATATTAATTTATAATATGAAGTACATCCCCTATCTTACTTCATAAGAAAGTAGTACTGTCGATAAGTATAAATGCAGAAAATAAATGATCATACCTTATTAAATAAATCAAGCTGTAGCATCGTCCCCAAATGCGCAACCAAAATCCCTTAGGTGTTAGACTCTTAGTCTTCAAAAACCTGAAATGTTAAAATTAAGGGGTGAGCAAACCACGGCTCAGTAAGGAATTATATGCATACTTGATATTCAACTTCCTATATGCTGAAAACTTTTTCATTTTTCCTATGGGGCTCTTGGCTCGCATGTAGGAAGGATACTACAGTCGGCTAGGGATCCGGATGGAGTAAGGTAGGTATTTTGAAATACCTATCTTGTCTCGGAGCCTAGAAGCAACTGTAGAGAGTAATAAATTTCTTTTCGTTTGAAATTTATATCCTTTTACCTTTTCATTTCATATTATTTTCATATTCTCTTCAAAATAATGCTTTTATAAAATAAAGCATTTAAATAAAGTAACTAATATTCATATATCATTTGAAAAGAATATTAGTTAAACTCTCATCATTCTCATTTAAAACTCATTTCATGTTTTACTGTACAACCATAATTAGTATAGTACTTTAAATAGCAAAATCCGCTATTAAATCCTTTTCGTATAGCATATATATCATTTAAATCTAATATTCAATTTAAAAGCTAAAATAAGAATATTAGATTTATTTTCCTCCTCTTTCCTTTTTGGAAAACATATCACATATTCATGTCACATATAGTCTAATATTCAATTGAAAATCATAGTAAGAATATTAGACTTATAACCTCTTTTCCTTTTGAAAACATATTACATATTCGTATCACATATCATATGAAATCATCTCGTAGTACTAAATTTAGTACTGAAATAAGCATTTTGTAAAATGTTGTACATCTCTTTCATTTAACTTGTCACATATCACGTAAAACATTTATATTTCACATATCATGTAAAACGTTTACATTTCACATATCACATATCATATAAAACATTTTCATATATGGAGATTGAGGCACGCCCAGCCTGTCCACTGGGTCGTTACTCGTATCATGCTGTAAACCCCGCAGGGTATAAATAATCATGTCAGATCTATGGCCATAGTCTATAATTGTCCTCGGCGGATCACTGATCAGGTGTCGGCCGGGACTACATATCACATATCACATATCACATATTACATGTCACATATCACATATCACATATCAGCATGATAGGATGCCAACTAGTCTCAAAACCATATTTTTCATCATCAGAAAACCTTTATGGAATTTATAAAAATATATATTTTCATCATTTAAAACCATAAAGGTTATAAAACCATTTAGTGAATATTTAAGAATTATATAAAAATATTCACTTTATTTCCTTTAATTTTTCATCTCGTATTACGTGTAACTTACATATCAAGAGAATTTTCGGTGATTTCATTATCACCATTCTCGAAGACATTTTTCGGTGATTTCATTATCACCATTCTCGAAAACATGAATATTTTAAAATCACTCTCATTTTATTCATATTTTCATGGAAAATACTCATTTTCTCGATTTTCGTGGTTGAAAATCATTTCTCGTGAAATAAAATCATTTATTATGATTTTATGAAATTTTCTAGAAATTTTCAATAATTTTCAATAATTTTTCGGTAGTATAACGGCTATCGATTGGCTAGCCTCCTGTACGAAAAATACAGTTTATAATTTCAACCGATACTTCACCACAATTTTCCAACCAATCATTCATCGCAATATTTTCATAAATATTTTCATAAAATATTTCATAATTAAAATCATGCAGACTGAATATCCTTACAGTGCTGCACATGCATCCCTTACCTGTTTCGGGTCGGTGATCACCTCGTTCGTCGCACCCGTGTTCACCTCGCCCGATTCCATTGGCTCGGTCATCGAGGGAATTTTCTGGAATTAAAATTCTAAAATTTAGAATTTTTCCAAAATTATTTAATAAATAAATTATTTAAATAATTTATCACTTTTCGAGATTTCTTACCGATTTCCGTAATTCCCGGATTTCCGAATTCTCGGAATTTCCCGTAATTTCCAAAATTCTCATTTTTTCTCTCTTTTTCTTCTTTTCCTCTTTTTCTTCCTTTTTTCTCTTTTCTTTCCTTTCTCTTTCTTTTCATTTTTTTCTTTTTCTTTTTCGTTTTTCTTTTCTTTTTTCCTCTTCCTTTCCCGTCAGACCGGTCTGCCTCCTTCCTCGCCGGTTCCTCGCCAAAGGCCGGCTTTCAGGCGGTTCACTGGCTCCTCAGCTGGCTGACGGCACGGCGAAGCTACCGGTGCCCTCCGTTTGCCTTGGATCGGCGGCACGGCGGCGGATCGAGTCGATTTTCCTACGGTTTCTTCCGCCTCTTCGCCGACCTTCCTCCGCCATTCACCGCGCCTCCGGTGGCATCCATCCTCTTCCTCTCCCTCCGGTGATGCTTCGGTGGCAGTGGCGGTGGCCAATTCCGGCGGACCGTCGTCTGCCATTTTTCCTTTTCTCTCGGCTTCCGCAGAAAATTTCCTTCTGTTTCCGATTCCGTTTCCTTCCGTTTCTCCTTTCTTCCGTCGATCACCGACTTCTCTCTCCACCGGTGCCGTCCTCCCTCGTCTCTCCTCTCTTCTTCGATCGCCGACAGTGGTCGGCTGCTCACCAGGAAATCGGGATTCTTCCCGATTTTCCATTCTGTTTTCTCTTTTTTTATATATTATATAATATATTATACTTATAATATAACATATATTATATTTATATTATATATATAATACACATAATATTATTATTATATATATTATAGTACTATATATATATGTATTTACAAAATACATATTTAGTATATATATGTGTATATATATTTATATTTGTTCACTTTAATTTACATAACATTTATATATTTTGATATAAATGAAATAATACTATATATATTGTATTTACAATATATATATATATATTTTCTTCCTCATTTTCTTACTTAATTTGGATTTCTATTTAGCCAAATTAAATTTCCTCCATATAATTTATAAATTCCTTAACTTCATTATTTACGGAATTTCCAAAAATATTCCATCTTGTAAATAATTCCTTTATTTACTTTAATTTATCTTTCGCATTTAAAATTAAATTCTCAAATAAGTAATATAAAAATTCAGAAATTTGCGGTTATCACATGGTCACTTATTGTTCAAAGCTGTTCTGCATCTTTTCAGCATACTTATGCAATTTTCTACATTTTTCTGCATTCTTCAAGTCCTATCTCATGCATCCCAAGTGGCAACAACCAGATTTTGATTTTAAAATAGTAAAAATGCATAAGTTCCATTGTTTTCAAATCATTTTTATGCATTACAAATGAGGCAAGTGACTGAGGAGACAATTCTTCCAAAATAGGATTGATTTCCAAGTCTATCAGGCCAAAAATCTAGGTTTCTACTATGAGGGATCGATCCCTTTTCACCATGGGATCAATCCCCTAGCATCAGACTCGGGCTGGGAAGCATTCTGCCTGGAAGGGATCGATCCCTTCCTAGAGGGGATCGATCCCCTCGTACCAGAATGTATTTCGCGAGTCATTTTAAACGCCGTGCCCCCCACTCCTCTCTCACTATTCATCTTCCTCTTCACTCCTAACGCCCTTTCACCATTTCCTCTCACCCAAATCTTCTAGATCTCACTCATTTCTTCACTAAATCGCTTCATTCCTTCACCAATCTTCCTCATTTCTTTCTCTTTTTCATTTCCTCTCCTCATTTCCTAACAAAACTTCCTCTTTTCTTCTCTTCTTTCTTCTTCCACACCATGGTTACTATTCACCCAACATTTCAATTGTAAGTTCTTCTCACATTTTTCATTAATTTTTTCTTACATTTCTAGTTTATTTCATCATGTCTTCACTATCCATTTGCATATCTTACATAGATTTCCTTTCCATCTTGGTTTTCACTTCATTTTGCACTTATCTAATTTCTAGGGTTTATACTTAGAATATCTTTAGTTTTTCATCATTATTTCATTGTCATATTTGTTACATGTATCTTGGGTTGTGGCTGTCCGTTGGCTAGATCTTATCTTTCCCATACCTTCATCCATAATTCACCAAAATTGTGCCCACTACCTGTTCGGTAAAAGTCCTCAACGAACTTTCCTGTATTTTTCCTATTCCATATGGCTCCTAAAGTTAAACATACCACTCAAAAACGCAAAACATGTGCTTCCTCCTCCTCCTCCTCCATACCAGCCACCTTTAATCGATGCTTTCGACATGCCAATGAGAAAACAAAATTTCTAGCGAACTTTGCAAATATGCCTATTAAGCATTGGCGTCCAATTGATTTCGATTTCCTCGAATTAATTAACTTTCCTTACTTGGCCAAATTCAATGAATAGCATTGGCTTGACTTTCTCAAAATCAACACTCTGGTTCCTTCAAACATCATTCGCGCTTTCTTTTTGTTAGCTTTAAATTGCCATACATATTTTGAAATGACAAAAACTTAAGTAAGCTTTAATGTTTTAATTCATATTGTAAATTTGCCTTATCACACATGATTTTCTCAATCCATTTTCAAGTGATCATATTAAACATTAAGACCATGATTTAATGATACATCCCTATTGGTCTTAATTCTTTATAACTGTTTTGAATATTTTAGAAAATCACTTGATGAATGTTTAGATCATGTTTTTATCTGAGAAAGTCAAGAAAAACTCCCTTAAAGCTTATAAATGTTTTGGGTTGAATTAGGATCAAAGGTCATATCATTTCTAACCCGAAAGTGCAGGAAAAATGCCCTCTGGAAGAAAAGGATCGATCCCCACTGTAGCAGGATCGATCCCTTTTTGGCAGAAAGTCTTCCCAAAGTCCCTGAAGCCTAGAATCAAGACTCTGGACAAAAGGGATCGATCCCCTATGGAAAGGGATCGATCCCTTTGCCCGAAAATAGCCTATAACGGCTAGTTTCTGTGAGGCAACGGTAATATTAGAGATTTGGCTCCACCCAACGGCTAGAATACATCCAAAGGACTATAAATAGAGGCTTAGAAGCTAAAGGAAGAAAGAGAAACTACTCAATCAACTCCAATACTCATTTTCCTCAAATCTTCAAGCCTCAACAACAAATCAAGAGCTACAAAGTCTTCATCTTCCATCACTCTCATATTTCTTGTATAGAGAAGCACAAATATTGTATAGGCTTTTTCCTTGTGCTCAATTTATGTAATCATTTGCCTATTTAGAGGTCTTCCTTGATTACACAATTTGTTATCCAATTCAATCCTTGTAAAAGGGGGAGGTTTCTCTTTAGCCTTAGAAAAAGAGGGAGGTTTCTCTTGAGCCTTAGAAAAAGAGGGAGAAAAGGTTTCTCTTGAGCCTAGAAAAAGAGAGAGGTTTCTCTTGAGCCTTGAAAAGAGGGAGTGTAAAGACAAATTCAAAGATAGTGAATTTGGGAAAATCCTTGGGAGCGTCTCAAGGTAGAGGACGTAGGCAAGGTAGCCGAACCTCTATAAATCGATTGTGTAAATCTCTCTTTCCCTACTCTCTTTAATTACTTGCAATTATATTTGTGATTATTGCATTGAACTTGGATTGCATGCTTGCCTAGCTTAGAGAACTTAGAAAATATTCAAATAGGCTAGAGAATTTAGAGAAACCGAAAAACGAGCTTATAGTTAGTTAAAAACCGATTCACCCCCCCTCTCGGTATTGCCTAGAAGAGCCAACAATTGGTATCAGAACTTGGGCTCGAGATTGATTTAGACTAACCTCTATCGAGCAAAACGATCATAAATGGCTCTAGGTGATGATTTTGAGACTAGCTCACAAACTTTAGAAGAATATTCATTTGATGAGCTTCAAGATGCATTTAATGAGCTAAGTGATGAATATAAATCAATGCATGCAAAATATAACAAAAAGTTAAATAAATTTAGAAAAGAGAATGAAATTTTGATGAATACTAATGTTGAGTTGGAGGAGAAAATAAAAGATCTAGGCTCAAAGAATGATGAACTCACCAAGGTAAAATTAGAGCTAGAAAAGAAATTAGAAGACATTAAAGATAAATTGGCAAATCCTAGCTCTTTGACTATTGAGGATGAAAATGAGAAACCTAGCTCTAGTGAATGCAATGACCATTCTTATGATGATTTACAAAATGCTTTTGATGAGCTAGCTAGTGAATTTGAATACATGAATTCAAAATACAAGAAAATGATTACAAAACTAGAAATGGAAAATGATGAGTTATTGAATGCCAAGCTTGATTTTGAAAAGAAATTAGAAGAAGCAAATCTAGAAATTGATGAAGTAAATAAAAAGAACTTAAATTTGCATAATTCATTTTCTAGATTCTACATGGGTCAACAAAAGCTAGATCACATGTTAGAGACCCAAAGAGCTTTCTTTGACAAAGATGGGTTAGGATATAATGCAATACAAAAAGAGACTCATCTAAAGAACTTCCTAGTGAGCGAAAATTATATGCATGATACATCTCTCACATGCTCACTATGCAATAGAATAGGACACTCTTCACAAGCATGCACTTATAGAAAAACTACATTTAGAGGAAGAGTGGTTAGAAAAATGTGGGTGCCAAAGCATGCAATAAATAATGATGATTTGAGCTTGAAATGGATCCCAAAAGGATCTAAAATTGTGAACACTAACTCTCATGGACCCAAGAAAATTGGGTACCAAAGCATGCTTGAAAATGTGTTTGTTGTAGGAGTGTTAGAGCATGGAGATACAAGAAACAATGAAGTTTGAATGCTCTACACACCTCTATGAAGATTGCTTGTGCCAATGAGTAAAAGGAAAAGCTTGAGGATCCATCACAACTATTCTTCAAAGGATGGCTCAAGGTGGATCCAACACATCAAGGCAAAGCATTCTCTAGCAAAGGAATTTTTGTAAGTTTAATTCTTTACTCCTTAAAACTTTATTTGATTATTTGTGCTTTGATGAGAAAGTTGGTTGATGATTATTGGTGCATTGTGAGGCATGTTGAATGATTGTTGATTGGTTAATGGTTAATTCTTGAGGCATTGGATGATTGAATGAAAGGCATGATTTATGATTTTGAAAAGATTATTGAATTTCTGTAGTTTGAGCAAGTTTGATATGTCTAGATAATATATTTAGTTGCTCAAAAGCTGTCAAATATGTCATTTATGCAAAATGCTGTGTCATGAGCCTTAATGAAGAATATGTATGTTGGAAATCATGGCATAATGTTCACAAGTATGATGATTTAATGTTATATGTGCTTAAAACCTATGTAAACAAGTTTGTTTTGACATATTTATGTAATTCAATGCATTGGTTTGGCCAAAATATGCATAATGCTTAAAATGACCTCCTTTGAGGCCAAAAATGAGTTTTATGGTGAAAATCCTTCCAAAATTGCAAAATCTTTTGTAAAATGGTTTTTCATTCAAATTTTTCATTCATACAAGTCCAAAATCATGTTTTACAAATGTTTAAACCTTTACATGGACTTCAATTACTCAAAAACGGAGTTTTGGTACCTCACTAATTCAATTTTTTGTCAAAACAACTGCAGAATTTGCAGGAAACATATGAGGGATCGATCCCCACTGTAGCAGGATCGATCCCCCCAGGCCAGAAAAGGCTCTCCTGCATGTTTAAACTGAAAATTGGGAGGATCTTTTGTTAGTTTCACACTATCTTTTGTTAGTTTCACACTATCTTTTGTATAAGCATAAAATTTATTGTTTGAACTTCTTTTTGATGATCTTTCATATATGAAAATTCATTTTTCATTGATATCATGCCTCAACTTCATCAATTAATATCATTTCCAACAAATGGTATCACTTTCAACAATCAATACCATTTTTCTTGGGCTCACAAGTGCAAAATCATTTTTCTTGTTGAAAACATTCATAATTTGCATAACTCTTGAAATAATCTTGAAACATACTTTCAATGAATGCTTAAACATAATTTTGAGATTTATTTCAAGAATTTATGGATATATTTGAGAATTTGGTGCATAATGACTATTGATCATATCTTTTTGTTCATCTTAGTCAAGCATGCTTATAGGATTATGTTTATTAGCTTGACTCAACTACTCCACACTAGGTTTCATGATAATTATACATCTAGTGGAAGAATAATTAAAACTTGACCTTAAGGATTGATTTCAAATATAAATTCAACAATTGGTATAAGGTCATAATTTCCCTTGGCTTATAATTTGTGATGATAAAGGAATCCTAAATGTTCAAATGCATGAAACTTTATCATCCATGAACTTAAATTTTTCTTATGGCCAAATTAGTAAAGAACTTGGGCTTTAATGACAACACCAACATTCAAAGATAAATGCAAACTTGAACAAATGTACCTTGATTGATATCCATGCATTTATTCTTGATTGTTTTGATGTTGAACTTACATGCGTGCTTGAGTTGAATCAATAATCATGCCTATGAGATGAGAATAGTTGTTTTCATGATATTATCTGCTTAACCTCACTCATAGTTTATGGATTTTAATGATAAAATATATTTTAGCTTGATAATATTGATTCACTTAGGTGAAGCCATTTTAGTTAAAATAGCATATACCCTCTAGAACATTAAATGATGATAACAACTAGGGATATGGCTATTAATTGATTAAAATGGTCATATTGGATTTTTCCTTGCTCATAATTGGTTAAGAACTTAAATTGAATATGAGCATAGGATTTTTGTGCTTGAAACCATGGAAGAAAATGTGTTTGCTTGAATATCTTCTTTTTTTGAATCTTCCATGTGTTATAAATTTGTGAATATGAATATGGATTAATACCTTATGATAGTGTGCTAATGATTGATTGATCCATATACATATTTGATGATGTGTGTAATTGTGTTCTTGCATTTTTAGAATGATTATTTTCTTGACATGAACACACTACATATAGATATTGGATTCATGCAAAATGCTTAAGTCAACCATTAGTAACAATTGGTATTTAGATTGAAATAACAATTAGTATCATTGGGAACCATATTTTCAATAATTGGTAAGCCAAATCTAAATTGCCAATTGGTATGAGCTTTAAATTGACAACTCTTCTCATGCTCCCTAGATTGAAATGACAAATAGAGAAGAATTCTCATGCTCCCTAGATTGAAATGACAAATAGAGAAGAATTCTCTTAGGATATTTTTGCATGAAACTCTTGTGTGCTAGAATTTGAAGTCAATTGCTATATGATTTAATTCTAGACACAATATTTCTTGAGAATGATTTATGAGCACATGCATATGATATGTTATATAATTTTAGCTCATAATCATGATGTATTGTCATGCACCTTAGTTGGACCTTAGAGAACAATTGATATACTTAGGTGCTTGCTTAACTTCTTACCAATTGGAACCTTCTTGCAAAATTACTTATCAACAATTGGTATCAAAATTATTTATAAACAATTGGTATAGGATCATAAGTCATATTCATTGCATAAATATTTCATATTCTTTGAGAATATTGACTTATTTATTTGTGCTATAAGTCCCATGTACTAACATGTTTCTTGTTGGATGGAGCATTTTTATTTGTTCTCACATAGCCATGATTTTAGGGGGAGCATATTTTTTATTATTTTCCTTCTTTTTGCTATGAAAAAAAGGGGGAAAGATAGATAAAGGGAGAGATAGATATAGGGAGAGATATTAAAGAGGAGAGATAATGAGGGAAAATTCTTTTTCAAAACCCATGCTTATATTAAGGGGGAGCTTTATAAAATCCTGCTTTATTTGAGGGGGAGTATTTTATCAAAGAATTTTCAAAGCAAATTTACATTAAGTTTTGTCATATCAAAAAGGGGGAGATTGTTAGCTTTAAATTGCAATACATATTTTGAAATGACAAAAACTTAAGTAAGCTTTAATGTTTTAATTCATATTGTAAATTTGCCTTATCACACATGATTTTCTCAATCCATTTTCAAGTGATCATATCAAACATTAAGACCATGATTTAATGATACATCCCTATTGGTCTTAATTCTTTATAACTGTTTTGAATATTTTAGAAAATCACTTGATGAATGTTTAGACCATGTTTTTATCTGAGAAAGTCAAGAAAAAGTCCCTTAAAGCTTATAAATGTTTTGGGTTGAATTAGGATCAAAGGTCATATCATTTCTAACCCAAAAGTGCAGGAAAAATGCCCTCTGGAAGAAAAGGATCGATCCCCACTGTAGCAGGATCGATCCCTTTTTGGCAGAAAGTCTTCCCAAGGTCCCTGAAGCCCAGAATCAAGACTCTGGACAAAAGGGATCGATCCCCTATGGAAAGGGATCGATCCCTTTGCCCGAAAATAACCTATAACGGCTAGTTTCTGTGAAGCAACAGTAATATTCGAGATTTGGCTCCACCCAACGGCTAGAATACATCCAAGGGACTATAAATAGAGGCTTAAAAGCTAAAGGAAGAAAGAGGAACTACTCAATCAACTCCAATACTCATTTTCCTCAAATCCTCAAGCCTCAACAACAAATCAAGAGCTACAAAGTCTTCATCTTCCATCACTCTCATATTTCTTGTATAGAGAAGCACAAATATTGTATAGGCTTTTTCCTTGTGCTCAATTTCTGTAATCATTTGCTTATTTAGAGGTCTTCCTTGATTACACAATTTGTTATCCTATTCAATCCTTGTAAAAAGGGGAGGTTTCTCTTTAGCCTTAGAAAAAGAGGGAGGTTTCTCTTGAGCCTTAAAAAAAGAGGGAGAAGAGGTTTCTCTTGAGCCTAGAAAAAGAGAGAGGTTTCTCTTGAGCCTTGAAAAGAGGGAGTGTAAAGACAAATTCAAAGATAGTGAATTTGGGAAAATCCTTGGGAGCATCTCAAGGTAGAGGACGTAGGCAAGGTAGCCGAACCTCTATAAATCGATTGTGTAAATCTCTCTTTCCCTACTCTCTTTAATTACTTGCAATTATATTTGTGATTATTACATTGAACTTGGATTGCATGCTTGCCTAGCTTAGAGAACTTAGAAAATATTCAAATAGGCTAGAGAATTTGGAGAAACCGAAAAACGAGCTTATAGTTAGTTAAAAACCGATTCACCCCCCTATCGGTATTGCCTATAAGAGCCAACACTTTTCCAATGCCGAAGTCATTACAGATCCAAATGAGGAATGTACGGTTGTAGGAATTTGATCTTATGTCATGGGCAAAAACATTGAAATCACCACACAATCCCTCTTTCTTGTCTTTAGAGTTCCCGACCACAGTACTATATATGAAAATGTTGAAGTCCCCTTAGAGTTTCCCATTACTAATAATCGTGCAAGTGACCTTCCTGTCTTCGCACGTCTCCTACATATCATAATCTCCTGGAATCTCAGACCCTTTGGCACAAAATATTCTCAACTTAGGAAACTTGATCGTTTTTTGCTCCATCATATTCATTCACCTGATGGACTTCAACCACACCTCCTTCACTTTATCCTTCAAGATTGGGTGAAGATTGTCACTGACAAAGTACACACAATTGTCTTCTCTCAGCCTCTCGCCTTTTACTTACTCACTAAAGGCGTTGACTGTTCATGTGAGGTCGGTCTACTTCCGGACCCCAGCACCACAATCAATCTCGCCACTCTCCATAACCTTGGTTGGTATCAACGTCAACAAGGCGATACAATCGAATAGGTCAAGAGTCATGGACCGCCTGAATCTCCCGAACATGCTCCGGAAGAAGTCAGAGACGACGTCCCTACAGCGTCCACATCTTCTGCACCCTCCGGCTCCACGTCAGCTTCTCTCGACCAGATCATTCATATGCTTCAAAATTTCCGGCATGATGTGGGTCAGCGACTTGATCACATCGAGGCCAACCAAGCTGCATTGTTCGATGAAATTCAAGATGTCTGCATGCAACACGAGGGTTTCATGGATCAGTACTACAAGACATTCCCTAGGAGCTGATTATGATTGTTGTGTGGAATAAGCATTTAGCTTATTATACTTTCGAACCTTCTACTATGTCTGATGTTTATGCTGGTTTTTTACCTTATGTTTATGACATTTTCTAGTGTGTTTATGATGTTTTAGTCTTATGTTTATAACTATGACTAGTGTGTTTTCTGGTTTTGTGGCTTAAATATATAATGTTAGCTTAATCTATGATTCCATTGACTTGGTTTATCCCTTTGCTTGGTTTATATTTCCTAACCATTGTTGCTTTAAATTGCCTTATACCACTAACCATTTCTCCATGTTATTTATTTCTCTTATTGAGGGGGAGTATTTCTACGTCTTAATTCTATTTTTTATTACTTTGCTATGACAAAAAGAGGGAGAATTATTGTGGTAAATTTATATTAAATTGAGGGGGAGCAATATTTTTCAAAAATTTAAGTAACCTCAATTTTCAAACATATAAGCAAATTTACCTTAAGTTTTGTCATATCAAAAAAGGAGAGATTGTTAGCTTTAAATTGACAAGTATTTTGAAATGACAAAACTCAAGTAAGCTTAAGAATGATTTTTCCAAAGTAAATTTACTTTAAATGAACTCAATGATAGAAAATATTTTAAACAAAGTTTTGGTTGGTGATTTCAATTGAAAAAGTCAGTAAATATTCTTAGAAAAATGTTAGAAGTTTTTGAACTGACTTAAAATCACAAAAGCCATCAATTTGTATCAATTTACAGCAAAATAGGTGCAGGAAATTATGAGGGATCGATCCCCCCAGTAAAGGGATCGATCCCTAAGTGGCAGAATACTGGGAAGAGGTCCAGAGAAGGATAGGAAAGCATTCTGGAGAAAAGGGATCGATCCCCCCAGTAAAGGGATCGATCTCTTTCCTCAAAATCTGACTCCAATAGCTAGTTTTTGAGGGTTTCAACGGGAGGATTTGCATTAAATGCTTCACCAACCATTCCAGTCAGTTGGTGGGATATCAATAGAGGCATTTATGAAGTTTGGAGGTAGAACAAGCACTCAAAAATCTTCAACCTTCAAAAGAGAAATTCAAATCTGAAAATTCTTATTGTGTAACTCCATTTATGAGATTTCTTGTTGTTCTTCACCCATTTACTAAAATTTCTGTTATTCAAAGGGGTGAGCTATCCTTGTAAGGTCTGTTATTATAGAGTGTGGGTAGTCTTACAAGGGGAGAGGCTTAGAAGGTGATTTCCAAGTCCTCAAGAAACATTGTAAGAGGTCTCACCACACCTCGAAGTGGTTTGTAAAGATTTTCAAGGAAGAGCTGAATCAAAACCTTGATAAGAGGATCAAGGAGAGAGGACGTAGGCAAGAGATTGGCCGAACCTCTATAAATTTGTGTTTGCTTCTATTTCCCTTACTCATTTTACTGCACTTATTTCATTGTTGTTTCATTAGTTTTATTTTTGCATTAAGAGTTAGAAAAATAAAAAATAAGTAGAAAAACCGATTCACCCCCCTCTCGGTAGAGCCAACATATATATATATATATTTATATAAATATGTATCATGCATAAGTATATTTATATATATATATATATCTACATATATATACATCATTTTTAATGGCATATCAACATATTGATTATCATGATATATACATATATTTATATATATATATATATATATCAATATCTATCATCATTCTCATCCTTTTATATATATCCACCTAAAACATTTAAGCAAGAGGGTATTCCTAGTATCCCCTACATGACCTATTTTCATGCATATAACAGCCCTCAAAAGTCAGCTTAAAACCAGTTCAAAGGACATCATTTACCTCTGTTAATAGCCCTTTAATTTGGCTTTGAGATTAGACCTTACTGTTGCATCCCAATCTCCAATAGCGTCCAATGCTACTGCACGTAGCAACTCTGTTTCGGTTTTTCTTCTTGCCAAGATGAACACCTATTTTGGGCGTGAAAATGGAACCCCTCGTTTCCTTCTATCTCTTCCCTTACACTGCTCTTACTCTAGCCGAACTTGTAGCTCTTCCTTCTTCCAGATTCTGTCGTCAGAAAAAGGCTCCAAACAGTAGCTCCTTACCCCAAATTTCAGGCCTTTCCTCTTGTGTGAAGGTGCTGCATTTTCTATCCTTTTTACTCCTTTGTTCAGTCAGCACTTGCAGCAGCTCTTCACTACTCTCTTTCGGTTCCTACGTCAAGGTCTCTCCCTCAGTCTATTCTATTTTTAGCCCTAAAATGTGCTTTGTTTTACGCCTCTATAACAACACCTTAGGGCACTTGTTTCTGAAGGAAACCGAAACAACACGCAGCGGAATTTAAATCATTCGGCCTCCACCAAGATCGATTCGGAGAGTTGCCTGATTAGGGTTTCGAGATTTTACCTGACGTTTTCTCTGAATTTTCTGTCGTTGGTCGAGTCACAAGCAGCAACTTTTCGTTCCTGCCTCTACGGTATCCACACGAACGGATCTCACGACTCTTGAACGTCTCACGATCAGAAGCCTTAAAGAGCTTTTAAATTCCTTATAACCGAATTGCTAGCCTCGATTAAAAGGAATGTTTTTGTTTTCTGTTTTTTTAAAAGTGCGGCTATGTTTTAGAAAAACATCCCTTTTATAGGCAGTAAATTTTACCCTAAAATTTACTGCCAAACAGAACTCTAATCCTACTTAGAATAGGATTAGTTATATCCCTAATCCAATTCAGAATAGGATTAATTAAGCTCCTCATTGATCCGTTCTAAGTGTGCGACCCAATAGGTTCTCAAAACAATGGCAATGACAAAATTGTCACAGGCAATGAGCGGTATCTAGCAACACATCATTGCTGCCCATGTAACGAGAATGTCAATGACTCGACATAACCTTACTCGTGATAGATGTTACCGTGTAGTTTAATCCCTTTATCCTATGATGTCTTGATTAGACACAAGTCATGGAATGTGTCACACTTGTATAGTCTAATCAGCGTTTCTTGATTCCTGAGTAGACTAATTAAACAAATAAAATCAATATCTCATATTGACTTATTCGAGCACGGCCATGCATTTCTTAGTCTCACTCTATCAAAGGGCCCAAGACATCACTCTTGTTATATAAGAGGGATAAATCCAATCTTGATCACTCAACATCCCTCTACATAGATCAAGGCATACCCAATTACTACCTTTATAGTCCATCCTGTTACGAATGACATCTAGCAGCATTAAAGTATGCAATTCTCTATGTTGGGATCTCTGATGATCTCAAGTCAAAGGATCACATACACCATCATCACTATGAGAATCGCTTATGACATTCATATAACAATCCATGTAGCGTTCTCATGGAGGGTCGATCCAGTACATAGTTCTCTAACATGTACCTATGTGATGACTTGATATCCTATATCCATGACAATGGTCATCAGTCAACCACATACTAGTCTTATCGTATCATTGTTATCCTTGTTCACAATAATACTTGACTAGGGATACTTTAAGAATAGTGTGTTATTACTATTCTAAGGACATTATTATATAAGATTATATTACGCAGTTATAAGACAAATATAATAATGAACTATGATAAATAAAATGTCATGATACATAAAAAAATTCCAAAGTCAATCATCTAATGAATGGTTCTAAGGGCATAATCCAACAATCTCCCACTTGCACTAAGACCATTCACTCATGTATCTAATACCTAGTGACCTAGTGTGACGATCATGTCTCTGCTGCGTCAAAGGCTTCGTCAGTGGGTCGGCGATGTTATCGTCAGTTGGTACTTTGCATATCCTCACATCTCCTCTCTCGATGATATCTCGAATGAGATGGAAGCGCCGTAGTATATGTTTGGATCGTTGGTGAGATCTAGGTTCCTTAGCTTGTGCGATGGCTCCATTGTTGTCACAATAGAGCTCAATCGGATCTACAATGCTAGGAACAACTTCAAGCTCAGTAATGAACTTCCTGATCCAAACAGCCTCTTTAGCAGCTTCAGAGGCAGCTATATACTCAGCCTCTGTTGTAGAATCGGCCACTGTCGCCTGCTTTGAACTCTTCCAGCTCACAGCACCACCATTAAGGCAAAACACATAACCAGACTGCGATCTATAGTCATCTTTATCAGTTTGGAAGCTAGCATCAGTGTAACCTGTTACAATGAGCTCTTCCTCACCTCCATATATCAAGAATGTATCCTTAGTCTTTCTCAAGTACTTAAGAATATTCTTGACAGTGATCCAGTGACGTTCACCAGGATCAACTTGATATCTACTCGTCATGCTCAAAGCATACGAGACATCGGGACGTGTGCATAACATGGCATACATAATGGATCCAATAGCAGATGCATATGGAACTTTACTCATACGTTCTCTCTCTTCTTGTGTTGTAGGACACTGTTCTTTTGAGAGAGAAATGCCATGTGTCATAGGCAAGAATCCTTTCTTGGAATCCTGCATGCTAAACCTCTTTAGCACTTTATCTATGTATGCACTTTGACTTAGGCCAATTAATTTCCTTGATCTATCTCTATAGATCTTTATACCCAGTATATAGGAAGCTTCGCCCAAGTCCTTCATTGAAAAGCAATTCCCTAACCAAGTCTTTACAGACTGAAGGGTAGGGATGTCATTCCCAATGAGTAGTATGTCATCTACATACAACACCAGGAAGACAATAGTGCTCCCACTGACCTTCTTGTAGACACAAGGTTCATCTTCATTCTTGATGAAACCAAACTCTTTGATTGCATCATCAAAACGAAGATTCCAACTTCGAGAAGCTTGCTTTAGTCCATAAATAGAACGTTGTAGCTTACAAACCTTTCCAGCATTTTTTGGATCAACAAAACCCTCAGGTTGTGTCATGTACACATCCTCGAGTAGCTTTCCATTAAGAAAAGCAGTCTTGACGTCCATTTGCCACATTTCATAATCATGGTATGCAGCTATCGCAAGCAAGATCCTAATGGATTTGATCATCGCGACTGGTGAAAAAGTTTCATCATAGTCAATACCATGAATTTGTTTAAAACCTTTAGCAACCAATCGCCCTTTATAGGTATGAACATTTCCTTCCATGTCGGTTTTCTTCTTAAAAACCCATTTACACCCTATAGGTTTTACCCTTTCGGGTAAGTCAACCAAGGTCCAAACTTGGTTGGCATCCATGGATTCCATCTCAGATCTCATGGCTTCAAGCCATTTCTCAGAGTCTGGCCTTGTTATAGCCTCTTGATAGGTAGTAGGCTCATCTTGGTCCATGAGCAAAACATCACCGTTCTGAGTCATTAGAAATCCATATTTCTGTGGCTCACGATGTGTTCTAACTGATCTACGCAAGGCTTGTGTCTCTTGAGCAGGCGGTTGCTCCACAACATCTTGTGGTTCTGGTTCCACAACAACTTGTGGTGCTTGCTCAGGCTCCATCTCAACATCGGGTGCGCTATCTTGTAGCTCTTGAATTTCTTCAAGTTCTACTTTTCTCCCACTAGTTCTTCTAGAAATGAATTCTCTTTCTAGAAAGACACCTGTTCGAGCTACAAACACTTTGCGCTCAGTGGGATTGTAAAAATAATATCCTTTAGTTTGTTTAGGATATCCCACAAAATAGCACTTATCAGATTTAGGTGCAAGTTTGTTAGAGACTTGACGTCTTACATAAGCCTCACAACCCCAAATCTTCATAAAAGACATACTGGGACGTTTACCAGTCCATATCTCATATGGTGTCTTTGGAACCGATTTAGATGGAACACGGTTCAGTGTAAAAGCAGCTGTTTCTAATGCATGTCCCCAAAAGGATTCTGGAAGATCTGTATGACTCATCATTGATCGAACCATATCTAATAAAGTTCGGTTTCTCCTTTCAGATACACCATTCCATTGTGGAGTATTTGGAGGAGTGAGTTGTGAGACAATCCCACACTCTTTAAGATAGTCAAGCAATTCTTGGCTTAAGTATTCACCACCTCGATCTGATCGAAGTGCCTTAATGCTCTTGCCAAGTTGGTTTTGTACTTCATTCTTGAATTCTTTGAACTTTTCAAAAGATTCTGACTTGTGTTTCATAAGAAACACATAGCCATATCTACTGAAATCATCAGTAAATGTAATAAAGTACATAAACCCACCTCTGGCCTGTGTGTTTAAAGGTCCACATACATCTGTATGTACTAAGCCCAATAAATCACTTGCCCTTTCACTATGTCCTTTGAAAGGGGCTTTAGTCATCTTACCCATCAAACAAGATTCACATGTCTCATACGATTCAAAATCAAATGAGTCCAAAAGTCCATCTTTATGGAGTTTGGAAATGCGATTCTCATTTATGTGTCCCAAACGACAATGCCAGAGATATGTTGGATTTTGATCATTAGATTTAATCCTTTTAGCATTTATGTTATAAATGGGCATATCAAGATTTAGAATGTAAAGACCATTAATTAGTTGTGCACTACCATAAAAAATATCATTTATATAAATGGAGCAACAGTTGTCCTTTATTATAAATGAAAAACCCTTCTTGTCCAAACAAGAAATCGAAATAATGTTTTTAGTGATGGAAGGCACATAATAACAATCATCTAATTCTAAAACAAGCCCTGTGGGCAATGTCAAAATATAAGTTCCTACAGCTAATGCAGCAACCCTTGCTCCATTTCCCACTCGCAGGTCGACCTCGCCCTTAGTCAACGATCTACTCCTTTTGAGTTCCTGCACATTTACACAAATGTGAGAACCACATCCAGTATCTAATACCCATGATGAAGAAGTAGATAGATTAACTTCTATAACATAAATACCTGAAGTGGAAGTCTCACTTCCTTTCTTCTTCTTTAGCTCTTCCAAGTATTTGTTGCAATTCCTCTTCTAATGTCCGGTCTCACCGCAATGGAAGCATTTCCCTTCTTTGGCAACCCCACCTTTAGGCTTCAGTGCAGTATCATTGGGCTTGAACTTGCCATTGGTTTTATTACCCTTTTTCTTGCCCTTTGCATTAGCCCTGCCCTTAGCTTTCTTAACTATTAAGACATCTTTGGGCTTGGCCTTTTTCATGTTGGATTCAGCTGTTTTCAACATGCTTAGTAACTGTGGCAGAGTCTTGTCAATTTCATTCATGTTGTAATTAACAACAAACTGACTGTAGCTGTCTGGCAACGATTGCAGAATCACATCAGTGGCCAACTCTTGGCCCAAAGGAAATCCCAATCTTTCAAGGTTTTCAGTGTACCCAATCATCTTGAGCACATGAGTACCAACGGGAGTCCCCTCTGCCATCCTACACTGAAACAATGCCTTAGAGACATTGTACCTTTCTTGCCTAGCTTCCTCTTCATAGAGTTGCTTGAGATGCTCGATCATATCGAACGCATCCATTTCCTCATGTTGCTTTTGAAGCTCAGGATTCATAGAGGCAAGCATAAGGCAACTAACATCCAATGCATCATCTTGATGCTTCTTATAAGCATCTCTTTCTGCCCTTGGAGCATTAGAGGGTGGTTCCTCAGGTAAGGGAATTTCAAGGACATACAACTTCTTTTCATGCTTGAGGACTATCCTCAGGTTCCTGTACCAATCCAGGAAGTTTGTCCCATTCAACTTGTCCTTCTCAAGGACAGATCGCAGTGAAAGTGTGTTATTTGTGTTTGATGCCATGGTAATCTACAACAAAAATATGCAAAATATAAGTATCATGAATGCATTCATTTAATTAAATATTTATTAAATGATGCTCCCACTATTTTTATCGAATCAACAACCCTCACTATTAATTCGGAAAAATTATCACATAATTTCTCTAGTGGGCCAAGATCCATATTTCACCTTATCTAGAGTTAGCTTTGGCTAATCGCCCAAGATTTGGCTATTTAGGTAGGCAACACTTACCAATTACATCTCATGTAACTCTTGGATAGTTGGGTGAACAACACTTGTTCTAATTCATCTCATGAATGGAAGCCCAACTTTATGCCTCTAAATTCCCAATCCTATTGATGAAATTTAGTTAAGTCAACCCAATTTATAGCCTTTGGATATCACTATTATCCCATCGCGTCTTACTAAGATAGATATGATATTTTGCTTTGGCAAACATAACAAAATCGATTCTAGTCTTGACGAGTGCTATTCATTGGTAGGCATCTATTATTGACTTAATTTAATTTGAGGGATTTTCTTAGTTTATTGAATAAGATCTCACCAATTTTACCTTTTTTTTTTTTAAATTATCATATGATTTTCATATCATAAACGTACAAAATAAACCATGCATCTCATGCAATTAAGCAATAAAATAAACGTGACATAGTTATAGCCCAAACTAAATGGATTTCCCAAGCCAATGAGAAACCCTAAGGGTTAACCTAAGGGTAATAGCATCTTCTCCAAGTGCCTCTTTGGTCATCCTTTGCATGGTTGTCAGCTCCAATTACATAGTTTAAGAGAAACCTCGAGTTACATTCGAGGGGAGTAAGATGAGAAAAGAATGTACAACAAGAATTTCAAGAACAAGGCACGACACGCAGGTCGTATTTATTAAAATTTACAACCACCAAAATACAATCATATTGGGCTAGGGCTATAACTATGCACCATGCTCAAACAACAACCACCGTGTTATATAAACAAGTGTAATGCAATTTCAAATTTTAGTTTTATTAACGAAGCACATTTGAAAAGAATTATAACCCGACTGCGGGGTTCCCAGGGGCGGCAGCCCCTGGGCTGCGATCCCGCTGGCAGGTCAGCGGGCGGGGTCAAGGGGCAGCTCCCCTTGCGGGGGTTTGGGGGCGGAGCCCCCGAAAAAAAAAAGGTCAATAGTATTGACATTGCCAACGCCCCTTATCCGGAAGTGTCCTAATCTTATCAGGATGTTCCAGCCAGTATCTCATACTGACTATAATTTTAGTCGCATTAGAACTCTTATCTAAAAGTGTTTCAATCTTTATACACTTTCGACATTATTCTGTTTCTTCCATAACGTTTATGCAGAACAGAAACCGCCATTAATAATTCGCATCACAGATTATACATAACGTTTATGCAGAACAGAAACGCCATTAATAATTCGCATCACAGATTATACATAACGTTTATGCAAAACAGAAACGCCATTATTAATTCGCATCACAGATTATATCTCACATATAAGTTGAATCGAAATTGATATATATCATATATATAATTTCAACAATTCGATTTGTAGCCTCTGAATATATCATATACATTCTAATCCGTATTAATCTCATTAAAACGATTGCATGTAATCATAAACTGAAAGTAACCAGAGATCATGCTTTTATCAAAACAAATCAGGGACTCCGAATCTGGCTCGGATACCAGTGAAAGAAACCGAAACAACACGCAGCGGAATTTAAATCATTCGGCCTCCACCAAGATCGATTCGGAGAGTTGCCTGATTAGGGTTTCGAGATTTTACCTGACGTTTTCTCTGAATTTTCTGTCGTTGGTCGAGTCACAAGCAGCAACTTTTCGTTCCTGCCTCTACGGTATCCACACGAACGGATCTCACGACTCTTGAACGTCTCACGATCAGAAGCCTTAAAGAGCTTTTAAATTCCTTATAACCGAATTGCTAGCCTCGATTAAAAGGAATGTTTTTGTTTTCTGTTTTTTTAAAAGTGCGGCTATGTTTTAGAAAAACATCCCTTTTATAGGCAGTAAATTTTATCCTAAAATTTACTGCCAAACAGAACTCTAATCCTACTTAGAATAGGATTAGTTATATCCCTAATCCAATTCAGAATAGGATTAATTAAGCTCCTCATTGATCCGTTCTAAGTGTGCGACCCAATAGGTTCTCAAAACAATGGCAATGACAAAATTGTCACAGGCAATGAGCGGTATCTAGCAACACATCATTGCTACCCATGTAACGAGAATGTCAATGACTCGACATAACCTTACTCGTGATAGATGTTACCGTGTAGTTTAATCCCTTTATCCTATGATGTCTTGATTAGACACAAGTCATGGAATGTGTCACACTTGTATAGTCTAATCAGCGTTTCTTGATTCCTGAGTAGACTAATTAAACAAATAAAATCAATATCTCATATTGACTTATTCGAGCACGGCCATGCATTTCTTAGTCTCACTCTATCAAAGGGCCCAAGACATCACTCTTGTTATATAAGAGGGATAAATTCAATCTTGATCACTCAACATCCCTCTACATAGATCAAGGCATACCCAATTACTACCTTTATAGTCCATCCTGTTACGAATGACATCTAGCAGCATTAAAGTATGCAATTCTCTATGTTGGGATCTCTGATGATCTCAAGTCAAAGGATCACATACACCATCATCACTATGAGAATCGCTTATGACATTCATATAACAATCCATGTAGCGTTCTCATGGAGGGTCGATCCAGTACATAGTTCTCTAACATGTACCTATGTGATGACTTGATATCCTATATCCATGACAATGGTCATCAGTCAACCACATACTAGTCTTATCGTATCATTGTTATCCTTGTTCACAATAATACTTGACTAGGGATACTTTAAGAATAGTGTGTTATTACTATTCTAAGGACATTATTATATAAGATTATATTACGCAGTTATAAGACAAATATAATAATGAACTATGATAAATAAAATGTCATGATACATAAAAAAATTCCAAAGTCAATCATCTAATGAATGGTTCTAAGGGCATAATCCAACAGTTTCACACACACATCAACCCTTGATCACCGATTCAACAGTAACCTTGCATCACCACCACAAGCGGCCACAACCTCGCCTTACACAGCCATGATTTAGTGGTCCTAGATAGCCATTGTCTAACTAAACACAATAGCAGCAGAAAATCATCTCCCCTTGCCATTGATACAGCTTCATTCTTCCTCTGTCCTTCACGTCGCCTAGCCCTTATTGTGACTTGAACTTCAACTTGATTTTTAGCCACCGTAACACCGCCTGAACTGGCCTTAAAAAGCTTTTCAAACAGCTAAGATCTTCTCCTGTTCTGTTCTTACTTCCACGCCACTTCCAGCCGTACCTTTCCTTTTCTGTTTCGGTCCCTTGCTGCTCACGATGGTGAGGCAGCAGCTGCACTTTCCTTTCTCTTCTTTCTCTTCTCTTATTTCCTTTTCCTTTCGGCTTCTCCTTCTTTTTCTTTTCCTTTCGGCTTCTTCTTCTTTTTCTTCCCGATTTATTTCAGTTCAGTTATCTTTCTTTCCTTTTCTGGTTCTTTCTCTTGTGTCTCTCTTCCTCTCGTTTCATTTTCATTTTCTTTTTATTTCCAAGGCTTCTTTGACAAGCCTTAGATGATGATGCCGGTGGTGGTTGCTTAGTGGGGTTTGATGGGAGAAAGTCTCATCAAACTCCACTAAGTATTATTTTACTTATTTAAATTTTAAGATTTCAAAATTTGTTTTATTTTAGTTTTATTCTAATCTTTAATATCTATATTCACATAATTTAGAAATATATACACATAACCAATATATATTTATATATATTTATTTAGTTATATTCCTTATATATAATATGTATATGTACATATATTTCAAACGTTGAATATATATATATATATAGTTTATATATATACATTTATCTACATATATATATATATATATATATATTCATGTCTAAAGTATATAAATATAGATAATAGTAAATATATAATTACACATTATATTTTCCTTTATTTTAAATATCCATTTCATAATACCATGCTTGACACTTGTATATTTTTTTGTAGTACATCTCGTTAAGTTCATTTAATTTCTTTATTTATTTATAGACTAGTACGAAGAATTTACAGTCTTCACACATGAATTGCATGAAATGATTTTCATTAAATGATTTACATGAGAGAATTTACATGAAACGTTTAATTTGCATAAATTGTAATTTTTTATGATTATGGATCGACTGAAGATAATTGCTATTGAAATGATTTCTATTGTTAAATGAAGTGATTTGTGAAAATGTTTTTGAGATAATCGTACTTTAGTGATAATGCATACTGTTATATGACTGTGAGACCCTAATCAAGTCAGCAGGTTTATTATTATATGACTATGAGACTTTAACCAAGTCTGCAGGTTTACTGTTATGTGACTGCGGACCTGGTCCAATCCGCAGGTTTATTGATATGACTATGGGAATTATGATCAAACCTACAGGTTTCCACAGTGAGCACCTAACCAATACGAACTGTGACTGTCGACAATGGCAATTCGTTACTGTTTATTGTATCGTGGATGATTCTATTGGATGTGGCTGTCTCCACTATACTGTAATGTTTTACCGAACTAAATTGTTTATTGATACTGAATTGTTTATTGCTATTGAATTATTTACTGATACTGAATTGTTTATCCAATACTGGACTGTTTACTGCACTGTTTACTGAACTGTTTTTTGATATTGAACTGTTTACCAATCCTGAACTGTCTATTATAGTGTTTTCAATTAACTATTTATATACTGTTTATATACAGAAATATTTCATGAGATTATTTTTATAGCATTATTTAAATAAACTGTTTTATATATTGATATCGATTTGAAATTGCATTGCATTAATTATTAAATGATTTATATTGATTAATGATTTGAATTTTATTGCATAAATTATTAAATATTTTATAATGATTTATGATTTCACCATCAATAGCTTACTCCCTATGGTCGCATCTAGGGACCGGAACACGACAGGTACTTCAAAGTACCTCCCATACTCCACTCGACTTCCTAGCCAACTATAGTATCCTTCCAATATTGTCCCTTAGTGAGCTATTAGGAAATAAATATTTTTATGCAATTTAATACTTATATTTAATATGCTTTTTCATAAGCAATAAAATAAGTTATTTTTATTTAACTACATTTAGCACGCACTTTTATATATGTTTCTTGTTAGGCTTTCCCTAAAGCTCACTCCCTTACTCACCATCCCAAATAGTTCACCAATATGCGTACCTTCCACTGCAATATGAGGATTGAAGAAAATTTCTAGAAGTTTAAAGGTTTCAATGGCCAGGTATAAGTAGAAATTTGTATTTATATATTCAGACTTATAAATGCACAGCAGATGTATTTGTGATGGGATGTAAATACTGTAATTGTGAAATTTATGAAAGTACTTGAAATAATGAGATGTAAATTACTCTGAATTGTTGTGAACATATTTATAAATATTATTTAATAGCTTTTATTCTAATTTCTTAATTATTATTTATGGTTTAGTAAATTTAATGGTATAAAGGTTAATTGTAACAGGAATGGTAAAAGGAACTTACATCGACACCGAACGCAAACCGACTGATACTGAATAAAGAAATAAGAAAGATAGAAATGAAAAAAAATTAGTTCGAAATTTTATATTTCCAGACATTACAGTCTATCTGTTAAAGAAGGCTCAATATGGCTTGAAGCAAGCACCTAAGGCTTGGTATAGCAAGATTGATGAGCATCTGCTAGGTTTAAACTTTATAAAAAGCCAAAGTGAATCCACTCTCTATATTAGACATTATAAAACTAATATTGTGATTGTTTCATTATATGATGATGATCTCTTAATAATAGGAAGTGATGCGATACTTATTGAGCAATTTAAGAAGGAAATGATGAAGGGTTTAGAAATAACAAACTTAGCTGAAATGGCATATTTCCTTGGCATGGAGATTAGATAGAACGAGCAGGGTCTGTTTATTTGTCAAAGGAAATATGCTAATAAAATTTTGAAGAAATTTTAGATGGAGAATTGCAAACTGATGAGTACTCCTATGAATCAAAAGGAGAAAATAAATAAAGAAGATGGTGTAGAGAAAGTAAAAAAGGCTATTTACAAAGGTCTCAGTGGATGCCTAATGTATCTCACAACAACTAGGCTTGACATTTTACATGTTATGAGTGTTTTGTCAAGGTTTATGCACTATGCTAGTGAAGTGCATTTTAAAACAACCAAATATGTTCTTAAATACGCCAAAGGGACTCTTGATTATGGAGCTTTGTTTTGTTATAATTAAAATTTTTTGTTTTATGGATATTCTGACAGTGATTGGGCAAGGTCCTTACATGACATGAAGAGTTCCTCAAGATACTGTTTCACTTTTGGCTCAAGAGTTTTTTTATGGAGTTCCAAAAAGCAAGAGATTGTGGTACAATTAATGGCTGAAGCCGAGTTCATTGTTGCCACTGCAACTATGAATCAAGCCTTATAGCTTAGGAAAGTTTTGAGTGATTCGCATATGGTGCAAAAGGAGGGCACAAAGGTGTTTGTTGATAATCAGGCAGCAATTGCAATCTCCAATAATCCTATCTTCCATGGGAAGATAAAGCATTTTAATATTAAGTTGTATTTCTTAAGGGAAGTATAGAAAAATTGTAAAGTATGCTTGTTGTATTGCAAGACTAATGATTAGATTGCTAACATATTTACCAAGGCACCTCTTGAAAGAAAATTTGAATTTTTGAGAATGAAGCTTGGAGTCTGCAACTACTGAAGCAAGGAGGGTTATGGCTGAGTTGGCAACACCAAGTCTTTGTTTTTTTCTTCTTCTTTTTTTGCCTTTTATTTTTGTCCTACTTTATCTCAAGTTGTTAATGGGAAAAAAGAAAGAAAGAATCGATTTGTTGTGTAGCAGATTTTTAAGACTTCCATTTATTGGTGGATGCATTTAAATTAGATTTGACTTATCCGATAGATCAAGAAGTCTTTTCAGCCTATTTTTCCTTTTTTTTTTTGCTTACATTTTTGCACTAAATCACTTGTTATTGATATTTTTGTTTTTAAACCAACAGAAGCAAGGGGCCATGCACTAGGAAATTGTGAAGTAGATGCTGTTAAACTAGCTTATTGAAGGTTGAATAGTTAAATAAGTAGAAAACATTTAATTTTCTAATACGTACACTTTTCCAATCCCTTCTTTTTCTTTTGATATTTTCCTTATTTTTGCGCATGCCTTCCTATCCGTAAGGACTATGTCCAAATACACCAAAAAATATCCGAATAAGAACCTTGTAAAGTCTTTCTCATAAATGGTGGCTTATCACTGTTAGGTGTCCATTTTGTATTATCTTTTGAGGAGATGCCGACATTCATTTATTGAACTATTATTTGTTACTTTATCCCATTTGCATTATGTCATTGCCAAGATGAAAAAAAGTTATTACATTCACAATGGAGTGAATTCAACCAAGTTTCAAAAAAAAAACAAAAAATAAAATCTAATACCTTCAGCAAATTTTCAAAAGGAATGGAGTAATAGGAATGATATGCAAAGAATAAATTCTTTGAATTAAGAGATTTATTGTATATATTATATTCAAGACAAATCTTTGATTCTAAAGATTTATATGTAATTGTAATATTTTAGGAATTTGTATTTCATTGTACATATTTAATTATTATCTTTAGCATAGCTTATATGTGTATAAATAGGTATTACTCCCATCAATAGAATTTGGTAAGCCATCCATAAAATTTTATTCTCTAAATTCTATCATGGTATTAGAACCCTAAGCTCTAAAAATAAAACACTTTTTAATTCTTCTTCTTTCAATGGTTAATGCTCATCTCTAAATACAAAACCATGAAAATTCATCGTCTTCTACACCCACAATTCTTAATCCTCATGATTCTTTACCTACTATAGCTATTAATAGTACTGAACAAACAACATTAACACTCACATCCACAAACTCTACTTCATGGAAATTTCAATTCCATACACTTTTAATTGGCTTTGATCTTTTAGGATCTATTGATGGGACTTGCTCTTACTCTCCTCCTATTGATCCCAATCACCATATTTGGCTTAGGGAAGATAATCTCAATTTCAATGCCATATTCAAATCTCTCTCCCTAACTTTAATACCATTCATTGCCTTTACAAAATCCTTTCATGAAGCTTGGACTACATTAGCCAACATCTATGCTAAACCCTCTAAGTGTCAAGCCACCCAATTAAAAGAACAACTTCAATTAGTTGTCAAAGGAACCTAATCCACCATCGAATATATGCATTTAGTCAAATTAGTTGTTGTTGATCTTGCCATGTTCAGTGCAACAATCGATATATGAATATCTTGTTCTTAAAATAACTAGTGAGCTTGATGACGACCATAAGACTCCTTGTAATGCCATTCGTCTCCATGAGAATTCCATCTCCTTTTAAGAGTTACATGAAAAACTCATCAACCATGAAGATTTTCTCAAATATGTATTCATTAAAACTCGATCTAGGAATCTTATTATGCCAAACTAGCCTAAAACCTTAATAACCAACCCAAAAATACCAACTTCTAGCCTGATACCTCTATTTCACCTTTTTTTTTCAAACCAAAAACTCACTTTTACCCACTCTCACCTCACAGCCAAGCTATTCCCTAAAATCCTCCCATTAAAAAATCTAAACCCAAAACCATACCTTGGCAAATGCCAACTATGTTACCAACAAGGCCTTTCTGCCCGTCATTGCACCAGTTATTGCTACAATCTTTAAAATCCTGACAACCAAACTCCATCAATCTAAAAAAATACCCCCCTCTCCCAAGCCATTTATGCTACATCTTCAAACCCATCCACCTTTCTTTGGCTTGTTAACACTAATGCCTCATATCATTAGCCCTTGATCTTGAAAACTTATCCTTTTATTCACCTTATTTTGGGTCTGATGATATTATGACTGATGATGGTAATGGCCTATCGATTACTCACATTGGCTCCACTTCTTTCACTTCTCCTTCTCATTCATTTCATTTATCTAATTTTTTTTTGCACCTAGCATGAAAAGAAACTTGATTTTTGTCTCCTAAATTTGTTAAAGTAATAATGTATCTATCGAATTTTTACTTTCCTCTTTTCTTGTGAAGGATGAATACACAGGTATAATAGTAGTAAAAGGGAAGACTAAAGATGGCGTCTATGAATGGCCTTTGCATAATCTTGGCAAACCACCACTAGTTACTTTCTCTACCATAAAAGCCTTACCCTCCCAATAGCATTCTCGTCTGAGCCATTTATCAAACAAACTTCTCAGTCATCTTGTTGCAAGTTGTTTCGGCTCAAGCTTAAACATACAATAAGAATTGCGTAGCAAAATAAAGCAAAATTTAAACATAGAAATATCTATAAACATTCAGGAAATCATTTGTATATCAAGCATGCATTAAAATTCAAAATTTTTTACCTTGTCAAGAGATATCGTAATCTTAAGACTTTTATCTCTTTATCGACTTATACACCGAGGCTAGGTTGTTGCAAACCAAAACCGTTCAATTGTCTAACTTGTCGTAATGTGTCAAGACCTAAATTCTAACTCACTAGACTTAAATTCAATGAGTCGCCACCAACCATTCTAACCTAAGATGTGATAGGTCACTTATTCTGGTCTAAAGATAAGGTTTGGTCTACGTTCAAAGAATCCAAGGTTTGAGAGTATGATTACATGTAAGAAAGGATTAGCAACCCAACAATGCCCATCCTAAAATGGTACCACTTAGTCTTAAGTTTATTATAAATTTGCCTTTATGTTTGTATTAGTTTCAATAATTAAATATTAGGAAAGATTCCAAGACTTTTCCATCAATCTGGCTCCAATCTTAAAAAATTCCCTCACCTCAAAATGTTTAAGGAGTACCAATCAATTTTCATGAACTCCATCATCAGATTGATTAAGTATATTATGAAATTCCTATCTTTAAATAATTTCTAATCTTTTTAAAATTCCTATCTTTTTTTTCATTTTTTATCTTATTTTTATTTTATTTTTCCTAATTTTATTACTTTATTTTATATTGAAAAATAAACATGAAATATGGGTTATTGAAAATCCTTCTTAAGTATCCCATTAATCTGGCTCAACACAAAAAGAATCCTCTCACCTAGAAATTCCAAGAAGTACCAATTGACTTTCTTGGAATTTCATCATTGGCATATTTCATATTTACTTCTTTTATTTAACACATATTATTATTCTACTACCTTATTATCGTATTATTTTAAATTCTTTATTATTTTTTATTATCATTATCCTTAAAATCAACATGAATTATGTTTTTTTTTTCCTCCTTAAATATTCCATCAATCTGACTCAACTCAAGAAGAATCCTTTCATCTAGAAATTCCAAGGAGTACTAATTGACTTTCTTGGAGTTTCATCCTTGGCATAATCCAGATGCATCTTTGATAATTAATTTGATTATTCTCTAATTTTTATTTTAAATTATCATTATTTATTTTTATTTATTTCTTTATATTTATCTGTTATAACCTAAAAAAACTATATTTTTCTAAAGGGTAATATTTTCTAAAATTAAACTCCTAAAATCCTATCCTATAAACCATCTAAATCATGCAAAATCATTAAATCTTAATTACATATGCAAGCTAAATTATACAAAATAAATCAAATTATGCTAATATACAAACCCTATTTATTCACATGCAAAATTAATATTCAATAAATAATTTATTAACTCAAATTAATTTATTATACAAATTCATATTAATTAAACTATCATGCAAGTAATTATTAAATTGAATAAATGCAAAAATTATTATTAAATTAACATGCACATTAAAGTTAGTAAATTATTAAATACTAATCATTAAGTTAACATATAAATTATCAAATTAATTAATCATGCAAATAATAGCAAACTTGTTGGCTCTATAACAATACCAAGAGGGGGTGAATCGGTTTTTAACTAACCTTAAGTTTGTTTTTCAATTCTTCTAAATTCACTAGCCTATATTAATTTTTTTTAAGTTCTCAAGGCTATGCAAGCATACAATCCAAATTCAATACAACAAGCACAATATAATTGCAAGTAAGTAAAGAGAGAAGGGAAAGAGAAATGTACACAAGTGTTTTATAGAGGTTCGACAACCTTGCCTACGTCCTCTACCTTGAGACGCTCCCAAGGATTTTTCCAAATTCACTAACTTGAATTTGTCTTTACAATCCCTCTTTTTGTAGGCTCAAGAGAAACCTTTCTCTTTTTCAAGGCTCAAGAAAAACCTCTCTCTTTTTCAAGGCTCAAGAGAAACCTATCCCCTCCTTTTTCCGAGCTCAAGGAGTAAACCTTATCTACCCAATATATCACTCAAGGGTTTAATCCTCTTTACAATATGTGAGTGGGTTTACAAAGAGTGTAATCAAAGAAGGCCTCTAGGTAGGCAAGTGATTACAAAGATTTAGCTCTAGAAAGGAAACACTAAAGTATTTGTGCTATAAAGTACAAAGATGTTGAGAGTAATAGAAGATATTGAATTCTAGCTCTTGAACTCTTTGAGATGCTTGGAGAAGATGAAGAAATTGAAGAATGATATGTTTTGGCTACTCTCTCTTATTTCTTGAGCTTCCAAGCCTCTATTTATAGTCCCTTGGATGTATTCTTGACATTGGGCGGAGCCAAAAATGAAACTTATTGTTGTATCTCACAGAAACTAGCCATTGGAGGCTTTTCACGTGTTAAAGGATCAATCCTATGCCTTAGGAGATCGATCCTATGTTTCATTCCACGTCTTCCAGGCATTATGCCAATAGGGGATCAATCCCATGCCTCATATTTTGCCTCTTGAGCTTTCTGGAACATTTTGCCACTTGGGGATGGATCCCTCAACATGGGGGATCGATCCCTCATTTTAAACATGCACTTTTCTGGGCCATTTTGGGTTAGAAATGATTTGATCTTTGGTTTTAATTCACCCCAAAACATTTATGAATTTTATGGGAGTTTTTCTTGACTTTTTCAAATTAAGATTTTGTCCAAAAACTTATTAAGTAATTTTCTAAACTTGTGTTCAATATATTCTTGAGAAAATTACTTAATGAAAACATTCAAACTCATTTTGTAAAGTATTAAGACCAATAGGAATATACAATTAAATCATGGTCTTAATGTTTGATATGAACACTTAAAATGGTTTGAAAGAATCATGTGTGATAAAGTAAATTTACAATATGAAAGAAACATTAAGGCTTACTTAAGTTTTTGTCATTTCAAAATACATATGTCAATTTAAAGCTAACAATCTCTCCTTTTTTGATATGACAAAACTTAAGGTAAATTTGCTTTGAAAATTCTTTAAAGAAATACTCCCCCTTAAATAAAGCATGATTTTGTAAAGCTCCCCCTTAATATAAGCATAGTTTTCAAAGCATGGTTTTCAAAAGAAGTTTTCAAACTCCATTATTTCTCCCCATTTTTGTCATAGCAAAAAGAAAGAAAAATAAAAATTATGCTCCCCCTAAAACTATGGCTATGTGACAACAGATAAATATGCTCCATCCACCAAGAAATATGTTCGTACATGGGACTCATAGCACAAATAAATAAGTCAATGTCCATAAAGAGTGTGAAATATTTGTTCATGCAAAGGACATTGCTAAAGATTCTATACCAATTATTTATAAATAATTATGCAACAAGTTCCCAATTGGTAAGCAATTAAGCAAGTTGTTTATAAATTTTCTACTAAATTCTATAACTTGCTCATTTCAAACTTATCAAGCACCTAAGTAGATCAATTGTTCTCTAAGGTCCAACTAAGGTGCATGGCAATACATCATAATTATGAGCTGAAATTAGATGACATATCATATGCATGATCTCATAAATCATTTTCAAGAAAGAGTGTGCATAGAATTAAATCATACATCAATTAACCACAAATTCTAGCACAATAGTGTTTCATGCAAAAGTGTCTTATATTAATTCTTCCCTATTTGTCATTTCAATCTAAAGAGCATGAGAAGAATTGTCAATTTAAAGCTCATACCAATTGTTACCAATGGTTGACTTAGCCATTTTGCATGATGTTAATTGTTATGTGTGATGTTATCATTCAAGAGAATAATCAAGTTAAACATGCAAGAGCACAATCACACACATCATCAATAATGCATATGGATTAATTAGACATTAGCATACTATCATAAAGTATTAATCCATATTCATATGCACAAGTTTAATCATATGGAAGATTCAAGAATTTACATCGTTCAACCATACACATTTTCTTCATAAGCACAAAGAATCCTATGCTCATTTTTCATTTAACGATTTTTACCAATTATGAGCAAGGAATAGTTCAAGATTGCCATGTTAATCATTTAATAGCCATATCCCTAGTTGTTTTTATTATTTAAGGTTCTAGAGGGTATATGCTATTTTAACTAAAATGGCTTTACTCAAGTGAGTCAATATTATCAAGCTAAAATGTGTTTTATCATTAAGATTTTCAATCTATGAGTGAAGTCAAGTATAATTTCATAAAAAGCTAATATTTTCATCTCATAGTCATGATCATTGATTCAACTTAAGCAAACATGCAAGTTCAACATCAAAACAATCAAGATTCAATGCCTGGATATCAATCAAGGTATATTTGATCAAGCTTGCATTTATTCTTGAATGATGATGTTGTCATTAAATCCTAAGTTCTTTAAAAATTTGGCCATAAGAAAAATTTAAGTTCATGGATGATAAATTTTCATGCATTTGAACATTTAAGATCCATTTATCAACGCAAATTGTAGGCCAAGGATAATTATGACTTTAGGTAAAGTTTTTTGTATTTCATGTATTTCATTCACCTAAGTCATGTTTGAATTTTTATCATTAAGGTCAGGTTATGATCATTTTATCATTCAAGCATATATATATATATATATATATATATATATATTGACCTTTAATAATTTATATTCCACCAAATATATACACAAATCATTGAAATAATTCTTGAAAATTATGTTCAAGAATTTATTGAAAATATATTTCAAGATTTATGCAAATCATGAGTGTTTTTAACAGGAAAAATGATTTTGCACTTGTGAGCTCAACGAAAATAAAATTGATAATTGAAAATAATAGCAATTGTTGAAGTTGAGGCATGATACCAATGAAAAATGATTTTTCATATTGAAAGGATCATCAAAACGATGTTAAGCCAATGAAGTTTAAGTTGAGAAAAAAGAAGGTATCAAGAAAATTAAGAAAACTTCTCAATTTTTGCTTAAAACCCCGAAATAGGCATATTTTGCCTAGAGGGATCAATCCCTAGAGTAAGGGGATTGATCCTTCAATTCCAGAACGCATATTTTCTACATTTTGTCCAAAGGGATCGATCCTACATATGGAGGGATCAATCCCTCATTCAATTTCTACAGGATTTTGATAAAAAATATAAACTTTTAAGGTGCTAAAACTTCGTTTTTGAGTAATTTGAGTCCAAGTGAAAGTTTAAACATTTGTGAAACATGATTTTGGACTTGTTTGAGTGAAAAATATGAATGAAAAACCATTTAACAATAGATTTTGTAATTTTGGAACAATTTTCACCATAAAGTGCATTTTTGGTCTCAAAAAGGGTCATTTTGAAATTTATGCATATTTTGACAAAACCAATACATCGAAAAACACAAATATGTCAAAACAAATATGTTCACATAGATTTTAAACACATATCATCAAATCACCACACTTGTGAACATCATCCCATGATTTCTAATATACAAATTCCTCATTAATGCTCATGACATGGCATTTTGCATACATGACATATTTGACAATTTTGAAGCAAATAAATATATTATCAACACATTTCATACTTGCTCAAATCACACAATATCATTTCAAAATCATTAAATATGCTTTTCATTCAATGCATCAAGAATCATCAACAAAATGCTTCAAATAATTTTAATAAATATGAGTTTTGAGAAGATAGAATTTAAGCTTACAAAACTCCTTTACTTGAGAATGCTTTGTCTTGATTTGTTGAATCCATCTTGAGCTTGAGGAATTGTTGTGACCTTGCCAAGGATGGATTCTCAAGCTCTTTCTCTTTCTTATTGGCACAAGCAAACTCCATGGGATGTGTAGAGCATTTGAACTTCATTGTTTCATTGTAGCTCCATGCTCTAACACTCCTACAACAAACAAATTCAAGCATGTTTTGGTAGCCAAATTTTCTTGAGTCCATAAGAGTTGTGCAAACAATTTTTGATCCTTTAGGAATCCATTTCAAACTCAATTCATCATTATTCACAACATGCTTTGGCACCCACATTTTTCTAACTACTCTTCCTCTAAATGTGGTTTTTTTATAAGTGCATGCTTGTGAAGAGTGGCCAATCCTATTGCAAAGTGAGCATGTAAGAGATATATCATGCATAGAACTTTTGTTCACAAGAAAATTCTTGAGATTAGTTTCCTTTTTATTTGCATTATAACCTAACCCATCTTTGTCAAAGAAAGCTCTTTGGGTCTCAAGCATGTGATCCGATTTTTGTTGACCCATGTAGAACCTAGAAAATGAGTTCTGTAAATTTCTATTCTTTTTATTCAACCCATTTATATCTAAGTTTGCTTCTTCTAATTTCTTTTGAAATGCTAACTTAGCATTCAATAACTCATCATTTTCCATTTTTAATTTTGTAATTATTTTCTTGTAGTTTGAGTTCATGCATTCAAATTCACTAACTAGCTCATCAAAAGCATTTTGTAAATCATCATAAGAATGGTCATTACATTTACTAGAGTTAGGTTTCTCCTTTTCATCCTTAATAGTCAAGAAGTTAGGATTTGATACTTTATCTACAATGTCTTCTAATTTCTTTTCTAGTTCTAATTTTACCTTGTTTAGTTCTTCATTCCTTGAACCAAGCTCTTTAACTTTTTCCTCCAACTCAAACTTAGTATTTACCAAAATTTCATTCTCTTGTCTAAGTATATTTAACTTTTTCTTATATCTTGCATGCATTGATTTATATTCATCACTTAACTCATTAAATGTATCTTGAAGCTCATCAAATGAATATTCTTCTAAAGTTTTTGAGCTACTCTTAAAATCATCATCAAGCGCCATCAAACAAGAGTTTTCTAAGGTGAATTGAGCCATTCTAAGGATCATTTAACTCTTAGAGGTTTAATCCTAACACAAGAGCCCAAGCTCTGATACCAATTGTTGGCTCATAACAATATCGAGAGTGGGGGTGAATCGGTTTTTAACTAACCTTAAGTTCATTTTTTGGTTCTTCTAAATTCACTAGCCTATATTAATGTTTTCTAAGTTTCTAGGCTATGCAAGCATACAATCCAAATTCAATACAACAAACACAATATAACTGCAAGTAAGTAAAGAGAGAAGGGAAAGAGAAATGTACACAAGTGATTTATAGAGGTTCGGCAACCTTGCCTATGTCCTCTACCTTGAACGCTCCCAAGGATTTTCCCAAATTCACTAACTTGAATTTGTCTTTACAATCCCTGTTTTTGTATGCTCAAGAGAAACCTCTCTTTTTTTCAAGTCTCAAGAGAAACCTATACCCTCCTTTTTCTGGGCTCAAGGAGTAAACCTTATCTACCCAATATATCACTAAAGGGTCCAATCATTTTTACAATATGTGAGTGGGTTTAAAAAGAGTGCAATCAAAGAAGGCCTCTAGGTAGGCAAGTGATTACAAAGATTTAGCTCTAGAAAGGAAACTCTAAAGTATTTGTGCTATAAAGTACAAAGATGTTGAGAGTAATAGAAGATATTGAATTCTAGCTCTTGATGTCATAACCCGTGACCCTATTTTTCACCTTATTCTATACATCTTGTTTGGTTGAGCTTTCTGCGATACTTTACTTTTTTTTTACGTATAAACAATTTCATATTAAATTATAATATGAAATACATCCCCTATCTTAATTCATAAGGAAGTAGTACTGTAGATACGTCTAAATACAGAAAATAAATTATCGTACCTTACGAAATAAATCAAGCTGTCGCATCGTCCCCAAATGCACAGTCGAAGTCCTTTAGATGTCAGACTCTTAGTCCTCGAAAACCTGAAATGTTAAAATTAAGGGGTGAGCAAACCACAGCTCAGTAAGGGAATTATATGCCTCACTTGATACTCAGCTATCTATATGCTGAAAAACTTTTTTTTTCATTTTTCCTATGGGCTCTAGGCTCGCATGTAGGAAGGATACTACAGTCGGCTAGGGATCCGGATGGAGTAAGGTAGGTATTTTGAAATACCTATCTTGTCCCGGAACCTAAAAGCAACTGTAGGGAGTAATTTTATTTCATTTGAAATAAAATATCTTTTTCTTTTTTATGCCATATCATTTTCATATACTTTTTAAAATACTGCTTTTATGAAATAAAGCATTTAAATAAAATAACTAATATTCATATATTCTTTGAAAAAAATATTAGTTAAATCATCGTCATTCTCATTTAAAACTCATTTCATGTTTTACTGTACAATCATAATTAGTACAGTACTTTAAATAGCAAAATAAGCTATTAAAACTTTTCCTTATAACATATTGTTGGCTCTACCGAGAGGGGGGGTGAATGGGTTTTTCTAGTTATTTCTAATTTTCCTAACTCTTAATGCACAATCAAAGTCAAATAAACAATAATGAAATAAATGCAGTAAATAAGAGTAAGGGAAAGAGAAGCAAACACAAGTTTTATAGAGGTTTGGCCAATCTCTTGCCTACGTCCTCTTTCCTTGAACTCCTTTTCAAGGTTTTGATTCACCACTTCCTTGAGAATCCTTACAAACCACTTGAAGGTGTGGCAAGACCTCTTACAATCTTCTTAGAGACTTTGAAATCTCCTTCTAAGCCTCTACCCTTGTATTGCTACCCAACACTCTACAATATCAGATCTTACAAGGATAGCTCACCCCTTGAATAACAAGAATTTTAGTGAATGGGTGAAGAACACAAATGAATCTCACAAAATAGAGTAATAGAATGAGCAATTTCAGATTTGAATTTCTCTCTTGAAGCTTGAGGATTTTTCAGTGCTTGTTGTTGCTTCAAACTTCATAAATGCCTCTATTTATAACCCACCAAACGGATAGAACAGTTGGTGAAGCATTTAATGCAAATCCTCCCTTTGGAACCCTCAAAAACTAGCCGTTATTGTCAAGTCTCGGGCAAAGGGATCGATCCCTTTTCTGGTGGGATCGATCCCTTTTCTCCAGAATGCTTTCCAATCTTCTCCCGGGTGGCTTCTAAGGTATTCTGCCAATTTGGGATCGATCCCTCTACAGTAGGGATCGATCCCTTTTGTCCAGTATGCCCTCCTGCACTTAACTTGCTGCAAAGTTTATAGCTTTTGTGATTTTAAGTCAATTCAAAATCTTCTAACACTTTTCTAAGAATATTTACTGACTTTTTCAGTTGAAATCTCAATCCAAGACTTTGTTAAAATAGTTTTAATCATTGAGTTCATTCAAAGCAAATTTACTTGTATAAACATCATTTCTAAGCTTGCTTGAGTTTTGTCATTTTCAAAATACTTGTCAATTTAAAGCTAACAATCTCCCCCTTTTTGATATGACAAAACTTAAGGTAAATTTGCTTATGTGTTTGAAAATTGAGGTTACTTGATTTTTGAAGGATATTACTCCCCCTCAATATTTGCTCCCCCTCAATTTAATATTTGCTCCCCCTCAAGTTAATACAAGTTTACCACATTAATTCTCCCCCTTTTTGTCATAGCAAATGAATAAGCAGAACAAACAGCATGGAGAAATGGTCAACGAGATAAGTCAATTTAAAGCAATAAGAGATACCAAAGATAAGCATAATAAGCAATAGCATGGACAATGAAATAAAAAGAAACAAATATCAACCCAATGTCATGAAAGCACAATTAATGTCAGCACAAGACATAGTCACCAACATAAAACTACTAGAAGGCATAACGAGCAATGTCATTAACATAGTCATAAAAGTTTCAAAACATATCACATCAGTGCAGAGGTCTAAGAAAGTTCAGACAATGAAACACTAAAGCCGACAGAACACAGCAAAGGATAAAACACCAAGGCCATAAGCATAGCAAGGTAAAAACGCAGCCCACACGACAATCACAATCAGCGCCGAGGAAAGGTCTTGTAGTATTGGTCCATGAAATCCTCGTGCTGCATACGAACGTCTTGGATTTCATCATACATGGTAGCTTGAGTGTCCTCGATCTGATCAAGTCGCTGAGTGACGTCCTGCTGGAAATTTTGCTGAGAGGTCTGCATTTGTTGAAGCATGAGCATGATCTGGTCAAGAGAGGGTGACATAGACCCGGAAGGTGCAGAAGATGTGGGCGCTGCAGGTACATCGTCTCCGTCTCCTCCTTCTTCTCCGACGTCTTCCGAAGCATGTTTGGGAGCTTCAGCCTGTCCTTGACCCTTGACCCATTCGATTGTATCGCCCCGTTGACGTTGATACCACCCAAGGTTATGGAGAGTGGCTAGATTGATCGTGGTGCTAGGATCTGGAAGTACACCAACCTCACATGAGCAGTCAACACCTTGTTGAAGTAAGTAGAAGGTGAGAGGCTGAGGGAAGACGATGGTGTGGACCTTGCCAAGAACAATCTTCACCCGGTCATGAAGGATAAAGTGTAGGAGGTGTGGTTGTTCGCCGTCGGGTTCATGAATATGATGGAGCCAAAAACGATCAAGTTTGCGAAGGTGAGAATACCGGGTGCCAAGTGGGCGGAGATTCCATGAGATGATAATATGGAGGAGGCGTGCGAAGACAGGAAGGTCACTTACACGATTATTGGTAACGGGAAACACTAAGGGGACATCGATATTCTCATAGATATTACCGTCGTTGGGAACTCTAAAGATAAGAAAGAGGGATTGTGTGGTGATTTCAATGTGTTTGCCCATGACATAGGATCGAATTCCTACAACACGACATTCATTATTTGGATCCGTGATGGTTTCGGCATTGGAAAAGAAAGCACGAATGATGTTTGGAGGAACGGGAGTGTTGATTTTGAGAAAGTTAATCCAATTAAATTCAGCGAATTTGGCCAAGTAAGGGAAATTAATTGATTCGAGGAAATCGAAATCAATTGGACGCCAATGCTTGATAGGCATATTGGCAAAGTTCGCTAGGAATCGGGTTTTCTCATTGGCATGGTGAAAACAGCGGTTAAAGGTGGCCGGTATGGAGGAGGAAGAGGAGGAAGCATTGGTTTTGCGTTTTTGAGCAGTGTGCTTAACTTTAGGAGCCATATGGAGTAAGAAAAAGATAGAAAATTTCGTTGAGAACTTTTATCGAACAGGTGGTGTGCACAAGTTTGGGGAACTATGGATGAGTGTGTGGGAGAGATATGACCTAACCAACAGCAGAGAGCCACAACCCAATATGCATTTAACAATTATAACAAGGAATTTCAGATGAACAACTTCAAATAGGCTAAGTAAAATTCCTAGAAAAAAAACAAGTGCCAAATGAAGTGAAAACCTAGATGAAGAGGAAATTAATGCAAGATAAGCAAATGGGCAGTCAAGACATGATGAAAGTAACTAGAAATGCAAGAAAAATGGAATGAAAAATGTGAGAAAAACTTACAATTGAAATGTTGGGTGAATAGTAACCATGGTGTGGAAGAAGAAGGAAGAGAGGAAAAGAGGAGATTTTGTCAGGAAATGAGTAGGGGAAATGAAAGAGAGAAGGAAATGAGGAAGATTGGTGAAAGAATGAAGTGATTTGGTGTAGAAACGAGTGAGATCTAGAAGTTTGGGATGAGAGAAAATGGGGAATGGCGTTTGGAATGAAAGAGGAAGAGGAATAGTGTGATATGTGAGGGGAGGCCGACGGTTAAAATAAAGCTGGAAGTGCATTCTGTCACGAGGGGATCGATCCCGTACTGTAGAGGGATCGATCCCTTTTAGGCAGATTGCTTCCTTTCACCTAGATTTTTGGCCTGACAGACTGGAAATCAATCCTATTGGAGAGGAATTGTTTCCTGAGTCACTTGCCTCGTTTATGATGCATAAAAGTGATTTGAAAACACTGGAACTCATGCATTTTTACCATCTTAAAATCAAAAGTTGATTGTTTTCACTTAAAATGCAGGAAATGAGATTGAAAACTGCAGAAAAAGTGCAGAAAATTGCAGAAAAGTTACAGAAAAATGCCAAGAATATGCAGAACAACTCTGAACATGACTTTGAAGGTGTCTTAAACATCAGAAGTAGGTTTTTGGCTAGTGAAGAGAATTTAACATAATCAAAGCACACATAATTCAACAATTCAACCTCAAAGTCTAAGATCATGAATAGTAACATGGCAAGTTGAGGTTATGAATTGCAAGTGGAAATGATATTCTCCAAATTTCTTTCTTGCAATCATATCAAACCAACTTAAGACATTCATGCAACATAAAATCACTTCAAGGAGCATTCATTATGCCTAATTCACCTCTAAGAGTGCAAAATCTCTCCTTGTCCAAGGGTTTTGTGAAGATATCAGCTAATTGGTGCAAGGTGTCCACATACTCTA
This sequence comes from Heritiera fomes, assembly GCA_032173925.1. Classification (NCBI taxonomy): domain Eukaryota; kingdom Viridiplantae; phylum Streptophyta; class Magnoliopsida; order Malvales; family Malvaceae; genus Heritiera; species Heritiera fomes. The sequence continues at coordinate 2,670,149 of JAPDPM010000019.1, forward strand.
GAATTATATCTCCTTTTTGTACATGATCTCGTATAAAATGATGTCTAATCTCAATGTGCTTGGTTCTAGAGTGTTGGATAGGATTTTTTGTAAGATTGATGGCACTAGTGTTGTCACACCTAATGGGAACTTGGTTCATTTCTATTCCATAGTCTCTCATTTGTTGCTTAATCCATAACACTTGAGCACAGCAACTGCCAGAAGCTATATATTCAGCCTCGGTTGTGGATTGAGCTACGCTATTTTGTTTCTTAGAAAACCATGAAATGAGCCTACTTCCTAAGAATTGGCATGTTCCCGATATGCTTTTCCTATCCACTTTGCATCCACCAAAATCCGCATCGGAATAGGCATGGAGGTCAAGTGTAGAATCTTTAGGATACCAAAGTCCTAGGGAAGAAGTGTCTTTGAGGTATCTAAGGATTCTTTTTACTGCTTGTAGGTGTGATTCTCTAGGGGATGACTGAAATCTAGCACACAAGCATACACTAAACATTATATCGGGTCTACTAGCAGTTAAATATAGCAATGAGCCAATCATAGACCTATATAGTTTAGTGTCTACACATTTTCCTCCTTCATCCTTATCAAGCTTAATATTTGTGCTCATAGGTGTAGAGAAAGGTTTAGATTCATCCATTCCAAATCTTTTGAGCAAATCTTTAGTGTACTTAGCTTGATTTATGAAAATACCTTCTTTACATTGTTTAACTTGAAGTCCTAGAAAGAAGGTCAATTCTCCCATCATAGTCATTTCAAATTCACCTTGCATTAGCTTTGAAAAATTTTTGCATAATGACTCATTTGTAGAACCAAAAATGATATCATCTACATAAATTTGAACTACCAATAAGTCATGACCCTTAGATTGTATAAACAAAGTTGTGTCTACCTTTCCTCTTGTAAAACCCTTTTCGATTAAAAACTTTGAAAGTCTTTCATACCAAGCTCTAGGAGCTTGTTTTAATCCATATAGGGCTTTTGAAAGTTTGAAAACATGGTTAGGAAATTTTGGATTTTCAAAACCGGGAGGTTGCTCAACATAAACCTCTTCATTTATATAACCATTTAGAAAAGCACTTTTTACATCCATTTGATATAACTTAAAATCCTTATAACATGCAAATGCAAGTAGCATCCTAATGGCTTCTAATCTAGCTACCGGAGTATAGGTTTCATCATAGTCAATCCCTTTTTCTTGTCTATAGCCTTGAGCCACTAACCTAGCCTTATTTCTAACAATAATGCTATTTTCATCCATCTTATTCTTGAATATCCATTTGGTTCCAATGATGGGATAATCTTTAGGTCTTTCTACTAATGTCCACACTTTGCTTCTTTCAAATTGATTTAATTCTTCTTGCATGGCCATAAACCAATTTTCATCATTCAAAGCCTCATCCACTTTCTTTGGCTCAAATTGTGACACAAAAGCTACATGTTGACATATGTTTCTATAGGTTGACCTAGTCCTAACTCCAATGGTAGGATCTCCAACAATATCGTTATCTTTCACATATCCAAGTTCTCTAAGACACCTAGATTCCTTCTCAATTATTTCTTGTTCCATGAACTCTTCATTTTTTTCAATAGCAAGATCTTCTAATTGTTCTCTAACATTCTTATCTTGAGATGGATCAACTATAGGTTCATCAAAGATCTCTACTTCATCATCAAGATTGGTTCTACTAGTGATATTTGATTCATCAAAGATTACATGTATTGACTCTTCTACTACAAGTGTTCTTTTATTGAAAACTCTATAGGCCTTAGAATTTAAAGAATAACCAAGAAAAATACCTTCGTCACTTTTAGCATCAAATTTTCCTAGGTTATCTTTACCATTGTTTAAAACAAAACATTTACATCCAAATGGGTGAAAATAACTTATGTTAGGCCTTTTTCCTTTATAAAGTTCATAGGGGGTTTTCTTTAAAATAGGCCTTACTATAGCTCTATTTATAACATAGCAAGAAGTGTTTACTGCTTCAGCCCAAAAATATTTAGGTAAGTTATTTTCACAAAGCATGGTTCTAGCCATTTCTTCTAAGGTTCTATTTCTCTTTTCAACTACCCCATTTTGTTGAGGAGTTCTAGGAGCTGAAAAATTGTGGCTAATACCATTTTCATTACAAAATATATCAAAACCAAGATTTCCAATTCTTTTCCATGATCACTTCTAATACTTGAAATAGAGTAACCTTTTTCATTTTGAACAAGTTTTGAGAAAACAGTGAATTTTTCTAAGGCCTCATTTTTAACACTTAAAAAGAACACCCAAGTAAACCTAGTGTAATCATCAACTATCACAAACCCATAGTGTTTACCTCCTAAACTAGTTGTCCTAGTTGGTCCAAAAAGATCTAAGTGAAGAAGTTGAAGTGATCTAGAGGTAGTGACACACTTCTTAGGTTTAAATGAAATTCTTTTGTGTTTTCCTCTTACACATGCCTCACAAACTTTGTTATTTTCAAATTGAAGCTTAGGCAATCCTACTACTAAGTCTCTTTTGGCTAACTTAGACAAAACATGCATTCTAGCATGGCCTAGTCTTCTATGCCATAACCAAGGTTCATCTTCTCTAGTAGCCATAAAGCATACATTTTTTCTATTAAGTTCATTTAAATCCACAATATAAATATTTGTCCAATAAACACAATTTGATTAGATTTGGCATTAACAACATTGCAACACAAATCATCAAACATAACTTTAAATCCTTTATCACACAATTGACTAATACTAAGCAAGTTATGTTTCAAGCCTCTAACATACAAAACATTTTCAATGGTTGAGGAAGAGTTACCAATGGAGCCAATTCTTTCAATTTATCCTTTGGAGTTGTCTCCAAACGTGACCTCTCCACCACTTTTATGCTTTAAGTACTTGAATTGGCTCTTGTCTCCCGTCATGTGTCTAGAGCATCCACTATCGAGGTACCAATGCTCCTTGGAATTAGCCTTGTAGCAATACTCTTCCTCCTACAAACACATCAAACGTTCATCTTAGGTACCCAAATTTTCTTGGGTCCTTGAGAGTTAGTATCAATAATTTTTGATCCTTTAGGGATCCATTTCAACTTTAAAGACTCGTCATTTGAATTCAAAACATGTTTAGGCACCCAAATCTTAATAGCCATTTTTCCTCTAATTATGGTCTTCCTAGATGTGCATGCTTGTGAAGAATGTCCTAGTTTGTTACATAATGGGCACAAAGCAAATTTTCTATCTTTAACTAGCAAGTTTTTAAGATGAGTCTTTTTGTTAGATGCATTATAGCCTAACCCTTCTCTATCAAAGAATGCTCTTTGAGTTTCTAGCATTTGATCAAGTTTTTGTTGACCCATGTAAAATCTAGAAAAGGAGTTATGCAAATTAGTGTTCTTCTTATTTAATTCTTCAATTTCTAGATTAGCATTTTCTAAGTTCTTCTCACATTCTAACTTAGCATTCACAAGCATTTCATTTTCCTTTTTCAATTTAGAGATCATTTTCTTATATTTCAAGTTCATGCATTCAAATTCATTGGCCAATTCATCAAATGCATCTTGTAATTCATCAAAAGTGTATTCATGACTGTCTAGCAAGTTAGAAGTTACCTTCTCATCTTCAAAAGCCATGAAGCAAAGGTTAGCTACTTCATCTTCCACATTCTCCTCATCGGAGGAGTCACTATCACTCCAAGTAGCCACCATTGCTTTCTTCTTTTGTTTCTTTTCATTTTGCTTCCTATACAAGGGACAATCAAATTTAATATGGCCAGGTTTTTTGCATTCATAACATATAATTTGGTCCTTATCTTTCCTACTAGTTTCACCTCTATTTAACTCTCTCCTAGGGGGTCTCCTAGAGTTTCCACTAGCTCTCATCCTCATGAATTTATTGAACCTTTTGGCAAACATGGCCATCTCTAAATCTTCTTCATCACCACTTACATCAAGATCATCTTTTGATTCCTCACTTGTGGTGGATTTTAGTGCTACTCCAACTTTCTTTGGGGGATCTTGATTTCTCTTAATTTTCATCTCATAAGTGAGCAAGGATCCCATAAGTTCATCTAATGATAGTGTATGAGGGTCCTTGGATTCCTCAATAGCAGTGACTTTAGCTTCCCATGATTTTGGTAAGCTATTGAGAATCTTTTTCACCATCTCTACATTAGAGTATGTCTTCCCTAAAGCTTTAAGACCATTTATTATGTCCGTAAACCTAGTAAACATGTCACTAATTGACTCATCATTCTTCATTCTAAATAATTCATAGTCTTGTGTGAGCATGCCTACTTTGGTTTCTTTGACTTGTGTGGTTCCCTCATGTGTGATAGCTAGTTTATCCCAAATTTATTTAGCATTCTCACATTGTGACACTCGATTATACTCATTTGGTCCTAATGCACAAAAGAGTGTGTGCATTGCTTTAGCATTAAGTTGTGCCATCCTAATATCATTAGTATCCCATTCGTCTTCTTTCTTAGGCACATCCGTCCCATCTACTTTCTTAATAGGGATAAGGGGACCTTTAACAATAACTCTCCATACTTCATAATCATTAGCTTGAATAAATAGCATCATTCTAGTCTTCCAATAAGCATAGTTTTGACCATTAAAGAGTGGATGTCTAACCGTAGAGTGTCCCTCTCCTACCAAGGGTGTAGACAAACTAGTTTGAGCCATTAGTGAACGTTTATACTCGATAGATGTTAATCTAAGTCACTCTCGAGCCCAAGCTCTGATACCAATGTTGGCTCTACCGAGAGGGGGGGTGAATCGGTTTTTCTAGTTATTTCTAATTTTCCTAACTCTTAATGCACAATCAAAGTCAAATAAACAATAATGAAATAAATGCAGTAAATAAGAGTAAGGGAAAGAGAAGCAAACACAAGTTTTATAGAGGTTCGGCCAATCTCTTGCCTACGTCCTCTCTCCTTGAACTCCTTTTCAAGGTTTTGATTCACCACTTCCTTGAGAATCCTTACAAACCACTTGAAGGTGTGGCAAGACCTCTTACAATCTTCTTAGAGACTTTGAAATCTCCTTCTAAGCCTCTACCCTTGTATTGCTACCCAACACTCTACAATATCAGATCTTACAAGGATAGCTCACCCCTTGAATAACAAGAATTTTAGTGAATGGGTGAAGAACACAAATGAATCTCACAAAATAGAGTAATAGAATGAGCAATTTCAGATTTGAATTTCTCTCTTGAAGCTTGAGGATTTTTCAGTGCTTGTTGTTGCTTCAAACTTCATAAATGCCTCTATTTATAACCCACCAAACGGATAGAACAGTTGGTGAAGCATTTAATGCAAATCCTCCCGTTAGAACCCTCAAAAACTAGCCGTTATTGTCAGGTCTCGGGCAAAGGGATCGATCCCTTTTCTGGTGGGATCGATCCCTTTTCTCCAGAATGCTTTCCAATCTTCTCTCGGGTGGCTTCTAAGGTATTCTGCCAATTTGGGATCGATCCCTCTACAGTAGGGATCGATCCCTTTTGTCCAGTATGCCCTCCTGCACTTAACTTGCTGCAAAGTTTATAGCTTTTGTGATTTTAAGTCAGTTTAAAATCTTCTAACACTTTTCTAAGAATATTTACTGACTTTTTCAGCTGAAATCTCAATCCAAGACTTTGTTAAAATAGTTTTAATCATTGAGTTCATTCAAAGCAAATTTACTTGTATAAACATCATTTCTAAGCTTGCTTGAGTTTTGTCATTTTCAAAATACTTGTCAATTTAAAGCTAACACATATATATCGTATAAATCTAATATTCAATTTAAAAATTAAAATAAGAATATTAGATTTATTTTCCTCCTCTTTCCTTTTGAAAACATATAACATATTCATATTTTATTTCGTATGAAAATCATCTCGCAGTACTAAAATCAGTACTGAATAAGCATTTTGTAAAATGCTGTAAATCACTTTCATTTGATTTATCACATATCATGTAAAACATTTTCATTTCACTTATCACATATCATATAAAACATTTTCATATATGGAGACTAAGGCATGCCCAGCCCGTCCACTGGGTCGTTACTCATATCATGCTATAGAACTTGAAGGGTATAAAATCATCATGTCAGATCTATGGCCATAGTCTATAATTATCCTCGACGGATCACTGATCAGGTGTCGGCCGGGACTACATATCACATATCACATATCACATATTACATATCACATGTCACATATCACATATCACATATCAGCATGATAAGATTGCCATCTAGTCTCAAAACCGTATTTTTAATCATAAAATAACCTTTATGGAATTTACAAAAATATATAATTTCATAATTTAAAGCCATAAAGGTTATAAAATCATTTAGTGAATATTTAAGAAACATATATAAAAATATTCACTTTATTTCTTTTCATTTTCCATCTCATATTACATGTAATTTATGTATCAGGAGAATTTTCGGTGATTTCATTATCACCATTCTCGAAAACATGAATATTTTAAAAATACTTTCATTTTATTCATGTTTTTATGGAAAATATTCATTTTCTCGATTTTCATGGTTGAAAATCATTTCTCGTGAAATAAAATCATTTATTATGATTTTATGAAATTTTCTAGAAATTTTCGGTAATTTTCGATAATTTTTCGGCAGTATAATAGCTACCGATTGGCTAGCTTCTGGCACGAAAAATACAGTTTATAATTCCAACTAGTACAGCATCACAAATTTCCAACCACAGAATCATCACAATATTTTCATAAAATATTTCATAATTAAAAACATGCAGACTGAATATCCTTACAGTGCTGCATATACATCCCTTACCTTTTCCGGGTCGGCGACTACGTCATTGATGTCGTGCCTGAAGCCCGTTTCCGATTCCATCATCTCGTTTGTCGAGAATGATTCTTGGAATTAAAATTCTAAAATTTAGAATTTTTCCATCAATTTTTTAAATAAATTAATAATTGTAATTTCTCGTAAATTCCTACCGAGAATTTCTGAAAATTTTTTCTCTTTCTTTTTTCTTCTTCCTTTTTCTTCTTTTTCTCTTTCTTCTCTTTTCTTTTTTTCTTTTTCTTTTCTTTTTCCTTTTCTTTCTTCTTTTTCTTTTTTTTCCCTTTTCTGGTTCAGACCGGTTCAAACCGGTTCAGCCCCAAATGGCTGACCTTCCGCTAGTGGCCGATTCCTCGCCGGTTCTAGCCTCCCATAGCTAGCCGAGGTGGCGGTGAAGTTGGATCTGGCCTTGGTTTTTCCCCCTCGCCGGCGACAGTGCCGGATCTGGGTTGGTGTCTCTCGACTCCTTTCTCCTCTATTTCTTCCTTCCTCCGCTGTTGGTCGTCCCCATCACTTCCTCTTACCTCCGGCGAGGTTGGGGATACAGCGGTGGTGGCAGAATCGGCCGGCACCGCCATGTCTCCCCTTCCTTTTTCCTTTCGGCTCGCGTCCTCTGTTTCGCTCGATTCCCTCTCTTTCCGCCTCGTGCCGTCGCCGGTTGCCTCACCTCTTGCTTCTCCGCTTGCCAATGACGCCAAACTCTCCTCCTTTCTCCCTCGGTCGGCCAGCATCGGCCGGCTTCCTCCTCTTGTTTTCGACGAAAACGAGATCTCATTTCCCATTTCTATTTTCATTCATTTTTCATTTTTTTATTCTATATATAATATATATATATATATTATCATATATATAATTATAAATATACTTATAAAATATATTTATACAATATATGTATAAATATACTATTATTACTATATGTATATAAATACATATATTTGTATTTTATATAGATATATATATAATTTTTACATTAACAATATATATGTACCTATACAATAGTATTTATATTTCATATATATACATATATTTATGTATATCAAAACTTTATAATAGTATATATGTTACTTATTTAATGACTTAAAATAGTATACATCACTAAATAATAATATATACATATATTTCATATATGTATATACGTATTTATATTTAAATATATTTATATAAATATCTAATGGTACATATGTATTTATGTAACAATATATTTATATAATATAATTATATGAATATCTCATTATATTCATTTTTCCGTTTTTCTTATTAAATTTGGATTCTAATTTATCCAAATTAATTTCCTCCATATAATTTATCAATTCCTTAACTTTATTATTTATAGAATTTCCAACAATATTCCATCTTGTCAATAATTTATTTATTTACTTTAATTTCTCTTTCATATTAAAATTAAATTTCTGAATAAGTAATATAAAAATTCAGAAATTTGCAGTTATCATAGTCTCCCCACCTTAAGAAATTCGGTCCTCTGAATTTCACTTAAGTTAAAGGTGGTATCGTTCCGTATACTCATTGTTCTTAACCTCTTGATCATCTTTTAATTAATACTGCCAGTAAACCATCAATATTAGAATCACTTTTAAACTATTCATGTTATCTTTCATCATATACTTATACTCCCTTAAATTTTTTTATTAATTGGGAGTTATCCATTTCCACTCCTTTTCATATCACATATGAGTCATATTGTTCATCATCCATCTTTCTTATTTGGTGCCAAGTTGATATAATTTGGTAACTGTCATTTAAACAAGTTAATCAATTGTAGGTAATTGTCCAGTAGCTTTCACATCTCGTGCATATGCTCTCTCAACATATCATCGAGCGTTTCCGTATTACGCTCAAACATTTACATCATGTACGGAGCATTGCTGTTTATAAATTTGGAATCTTAGAGCCTTTTGCTATTTCCCATAAACATATAGCTACTCCGAGATTCCCATCACATATAGAGCTCACTGGAACTTCACATACATTCTCATCATTTTGTAATCATATTTCGACTATGGCACTAAAGAATCTGAGAGTTTGATAATAAAGAAGTGATTTCATTAGACAATCAGTCCTTAATCACTTCTATATTATCATATCTCTTTTAGATTCTTCATTATTATCCCCAATACTCTTTTCATATTTATTTCATCAAATGCTGCAACTCATTTGCAGACTTTACTATTTACCATCTTTTGCCATAATTGAATCAGGAGACAATCATTTTCTCTCCATATCGTCTTTTCATATAACACTCTTATTACCTCTTTTATTCTTGTGGTATATTCATTATCACTTTAATTTTTAAATATACCTGAAATTATACTCTTTTGATAATTTAGATTCCATAATGACATAATCAAATTATAATTTAATCTTCTCATTATATAACTTCATTATTGGATCTATAATTATCAATTTAATCCCCTCATTATCCATATAAATCCACATATATCGTTTTTCCATTTGTAAGACTGGCAGTAAAATATAAATCATTTCTTTACTCCTTTGAGTATAATTACTTTTCCTCTATCGAATTTGGCTCGATCTTACATTTAACCATAATCATGTGATAACCACAAAATCACTTTTAGTTTTTAAATTCGGGAACTACTTCATATTCATGTTCCCTCTTCATCATGTACTTATCCTCTTATTACATATTCATCTTTTCCTTCATCATCATTTCGGTCACTTTTCCTCAGTGGTAAAATATTTCACTATTTAACTCTTTTAATCTTTTGTATACCATCTTTACATTTATTCATCCAATGACTTAAACTTATTAAATTTTAAGTCATATCTGTAGAGCAGCTAACCCCAATAACTCTTCCATAGACTGGCAATAGTATTTAGCTAGACCTAGTATATTTCGTATCTCAATCATTATCTCTTCATCATAGACAGATCCACATCACTCTATCATTCGAGATCATATCTTAAAAAGAGATATTGTCTAGCTAAATCTTTTATTTGTCAATCTTATCATATAAATCACAGTCTTTGAGAGTCTGTAGGGTCACACTACTATACTGCTCATTTTCCATTTGTGCCTTAGACTATAGCAGTATATCCTTATATGGATGCCTCTTTTATTAGGCTTACATACTTCACAAGGTATTTCATTAACCTTGTAAACCTCAATAGGAAACTCGTAAAAATTATATCGAGTTCTAATTATTATCATCTTATGACCATCAATTTCCAACTTTTCATCTAGTGATGCCTAGTACAAAGACTGGTCGTATGAACTCCTTATACATCTCTGATTAAACTCAATAAGGCATCAATTCTATACAAATGATTATTTGTTCTTCATAAGAACTTTATTGCATAATAATAATTTAATACACTATTTAATTCATCCTCAATCCATATCATCTGTATTTCTATCCTACACTTGTGTACAAGTGAATTTCATTATCCACAAAATTTTTCGGAGTTATTTTCTTAAGCCTTTCGGACTCTTCTGGGTTTTTTTGATATAAGCTTAGAAATAGATTTCATATCCATAATTGAGTCAATATTAACTAGATCTTTCAATCTATATTACTCTGAAAATTTATCGAAAATCTCATCCAATACTTTCTTTTATCACACATCTCTTATCATTTTGGACATTTCATCTCTGTGCCTTATCATTCCACTGTACATCCTTAAGGCAGAGACATTTAATATTTAAATCATTTTAACACCTACTCCGCCTTGATTCACTTATTTCCTCATATTTCACAGCACATCGATCATCTTAATTAGTATGTTGTATCCAGTATAATAATTTCATTAACACCTTTCACAGCTAACCGATTTATTACTACTGTAATTTACTTTTACAATCATTTTCATTTAATTATTCAGGTTAGCTGTTATCTTCCTCATCTCTTATCTTCACTTACTGTCCTTGTGCATATTCTCCAATTTCATATACTCCATACAGTACATCATTCCGTAAAACATATTTCAAAATATTCCAATTCTATAAATATCCATTTAACACTTCAAAAACTGCATGAATGTATAGAACTTGAATTAATCGTACTGCTATAGATTTCATCCTCTATACTGATCTCTTTCTCATTCATCATCAGTAATCATTTTACTTTTCATCATATCCAACGATGTTGTCAATACACTCTTAACTCAGACCCTTAAGAATAAAAATAGAGTCGCTCATCCTGCAACTTCCCTGTAACCATTCGGATCACATCCATCATCTAAGTGTAAGTGAAATTAGAAATCGGGACCGTTATACTCATATTACATTCCTTTATGCCATCAATAACTCCATTACTATCAATGGAATTCAAGATCGACTTGATTCTATCACTGTTCAAAACATAGCCCAACATAGGGGCATTTTCATCATTTCAACATTTATTTCTTTCTCCTCAGTATACATTTAACCAAAGATCTTCTTATCTATGTGTTGATAGTATCCTTTCTCATACTAATATCAGCAGTATAAGATCTTGTTCGATTTCGACAGAGAAATCCAGTAGGATTTATAATTGGATCATTTTGCTTGAAATGCATCCTTACGCCATCAATTACTTTGTGAAATCAGTCAATTCCAACTTCTGTTGGTCTATTATAACTCTAGGTAAAATTTTAGAGGTAGGGGTATTTTGGTCATTTTTAGCCAAAAATTTTTTCTCTCCTCAAAATGCCTTCAATTGGTGATCTTAAGGTCTATTTAATGATGATATTTCATTCCCCTCCTTTATATCATTACTTTCAAGTCTCAGTTCAATCCGGACAGAAAAATACTGTAGGGCCTTCACCGAGTCCTTCTCTGTTTTTTACCGAACCAACCTTCTTTTAGACTATGAGATCACCATTTCAGGTAACATTCCTGACCGTTTTTCCTTTTTGACATCCCTAGTTCATAATTCTCACCCCCTTCTAAACACTTAATTTTCAATTGCAATCATTTATTTCCTCTATGTATTTAGACTACAGAATACTACAAGGAATGTTAACCTTTTCAACACATTTTCTTTCCAAAAGTATCTATAGACATTAGGCCAACTATGCTCTGATACCATAAAATCTGTCACAGCCTGTGACCCTATTTTTCACCTTATTCTATTCATCTTGTTTGGTTGGGCTGTCTACAATACTTTACTTTTTCTTTTACATATAAACAATTTCATATTAAATTATAATATGAATTACATCCCCTATCTTAATTCATAAGGAAGTAGTACTGTAGATACGTCCAAATACAGAAAATAAATGATCGTACCTTACGAAATAAATCAAGCTGTCGCATCGTTCCCAAATGCACAGTCGAAGTCCTTTAGATGTCAGACTCTTAGTCCTCGAAAACCTGAAGTGTTAAAATTAAGGGGTGAGCAAACCACGGCTCAGTAAGGGAATTATATGCCTCACTTGATACTCAGCTATCTATATGCTGAAAAACTCTTTTTTTTTTCATTTTTCCTATAGGCTCTAGGCTCGCATGTAGGAAGGATACTACAGTCGGCTAGGGATCCGGATGGAGTAAGGTAGGTATTTTGAAATACCTATCTTGTCCCAGAACCTAGAAGCAACTGTAAGGAGTAATTTTATTTCATTTGAAATAAAATATCTTTTTCCTTTTTATGCCATATCATTTTCATATACTTTTCAAAATACTGCTTTTATGAAATAAAACATTTAAATAAAATAACTAATATTCATATATTCTTTGAAAAGAATATTAGTTAAATCATCGTCATTCTCATTTAAAACTCATTTCATGTTTTACTGTACAATTATAATTAGTACAGTACTTTAAATAGCAAAATAAGCTATTAAAACTTTTCCGTATAACATATATATCGTGTAAATCTAATATTCAATTTAAAAATTAAAATAAGAATATTAGATTTATTTTCCTCCTCTTTCCTTTTGAAAACGTATAACATATTCATATTTCATTTCGTATGAAAATCATCTCGTAGTACTATAATCAGTACTGGATAAGCATTTTGTAAAATGTTGTAAATCACTTTCATTTGATTTATCACATATCATGTAAAACATTTTCATTTCACGTATCACATATCATATAAAACATTTTCATATATGGAGACTAAGGCACACCCAGCCCATCCACTGGGTCGTTACTCATATCATGCTATAGAACCCGAAGGGTATAATATCATCATGTCAAATCTATGGCCATAGTCTATAATTGTCCTCGGCGGATCACTGATCTGGTGTCGGCCGGGGCTACATATCACGTATCACATATTACATATCACATGTCACATATCACATATCACATATCAGCATGATAAGGTTGCCATCTAGTCTCAAAACCGTATTTTTAATCATAAAATAACCTTTATGGAATTTATAAAAATATAGAATTTCATAATTTAAAATCATAAAGGTTATAAAATCATTTAATGAATATTTAAGAAATATTTATAAAAATATTCACTTTATTTCTTTTCATTTTCCATCTCGTATTACGTGTAATTTATGTATCAGGAGAATTTTTGGTGATTTCATTATCACCATTCTCAAAAATATGAATATTTTAAAATCACTTTCATTTATTCATGTTTTTATGGAAAATATTCATTTTCTCGATTTTCGTGGTTGAAAAATCATTTCTCGTGAAATAAAATCATTTATTATGATTTTATGAAATTTTCTAGAAATTTTAGGTAACTTTCGATAACGTTTCGGCAGTATAACAGCTGCAGATTGGCTAGCCTCTTGCACGAAAAATACGGTTTATAATTCCAGCCAGTACAGCATCACAAATTTCCAACCACAGAATCATCACAATCTTTTCATAAAATATTTCATAATTAAAAACATGCAGACTGAATATCCTTACAGTGCTGCACATGCATCCCTTATCTTTTCCGGGTCGGCGACTACGTCATTGATGTCGCGCCTGAAGCCCGTTTCCGATTCCATCATCTCGTTTGTCGAGAATGATTCCTGGAATTAAAACTCTAAAATTTAGAATTTTTTCATCATTTTTTTAAATAAATTAATAATTATAATTTCTCGTAAATTCCTACTGAGAATTTTCGAAAATTTTTTCTCTTTGCTTCTTCTTCTTCTTTTTTCTTCTTTTTCTCTTTTTTCTCTTTTTTTTCTTTTTCTTTTCTTTTTCCTTTTCTTTCTTCTTTTTCTTTTTCTTTTTCCCTTTTCTAGTCTGAACCGGTTTGGACCGGTTCAATCCAGTTCAGCCCTAAATGGCTGGTCTTCCGTCGGTGGCCGGTTCCTCGCTGATTCTGGCCTCCCACAACTGGCAGAGGTGGCGGTGAAGCTGGATCTAGCCTCGATTTTTCCCCCTCGCTTGCGACAGTGCTGGATCTGGGTTGGTGTCTCTCGGCTCCTTTCTCCTCTGTTTCTTCTTTCCTCCGCCGTTGTCCTTCGCCATTGGCCGTCCCCATCACTTCCTCTTACCTCCGGCAAGGTCGGGGATACAACGATGGTGGCCGAATCGGCCGACACCGCCATGTCTCCCCTTCCTTTTTCCTTTCGACTCGCGTCCTCTGTTTCACTCGATTCCCTCTTTTTCCGCCTCGTGCCGTCACCGGTCGCCTCACCTCTTGCTTCTCCGCTCACCGATGACGCCAATCTCTCCTCCTTTCTCCCTCGGTCGGCCGGCATCGACCGACTTCCTCCTCTTGTTTTCGACAGAAACGGGATCTCATTTCCCATTTCTGTTTTCATTCATTTTTCATTTTTTTATTCTATATAATATATATATATATTATCATATATATAATTATAAATATACTTATAAAATATATTTATACAATATATGTATAAATATACTATTATTACTATATGTATATAAATACATGTATTTGTATTTTATATAGATATATATTTACATTAACAATATATATGTATCTATACAATAGTATTTATATTTCATATATATAACTATATTTATGTATATCAAAACTTTATAATAGTATATATGTTACTTATTTAATGACTTAAAATAGTATACATCACCAAATAATAATATATACATATATTTCATATATGTATATATGTATTTATATTTAAATATATTTATATAAATATATAATGGTACATATGTATTTATGTAACAATATATTTATATAATATAATCATATGAATATCTCATTATATTCATTTTTCCGTTTTTCTTATTAAATTTGGATTCTAATTTATCCAAATTAATTTCCTCCATATAATTTATCAATTCCTTAACTTCATTATTTAAGGAATTTCCAACAATATTCCATCTTGTCAATAATTTATTTATTTACTTTAATTTCTCCTTCATATTAAAATTAAATTTCCGAATAAGTAATATAAAAATTCAGAAATTTGCGGTTATCACACTTGAACTCTTTGAGATGCTTGGAGAAGATGAAGAAATTGAAGAATGATATGTCTTGGCTGCTCTCTCTTATTTCTTGAGCTTCCAAGCCTCTATTTATAGTCCCTTAGATGTATTCTTGACGTTGGGTGGAGCCAAAAACGAAAGTTACCGTTGTATCTCATAGAAACTAGCCGTTTGAGGCTTTTCATGTGTTAAGCGATCGATCCTATGCCTTAGGGGATCGATCCTATGTTTCATTCCACGTCTTCCAGGCATTCTGCCAATAAGGGATCGATTCCTTGTGATAACCGTAAATTTTTCAATTATTGGAAAATAATAAATATTGAAAATAAATATTAAAGAAAATAGATAAGAGGAAATAAATAAATTAAAGTAAATAAATAAAATTTATTTACGAGATAGGAATATCGTTGAAATTCCCGAAATTAAGGAAAGTAAGGAATTTAAATTTGGATAAATTGGAAATAAGAGAAGGATAAAATTATGGGAAATAGTAAAGAGAAAAATTTAATTTGGAAAATGAAAATCCAAAATTTAAAAAGAGAATAAAAAAATAAATAAAATATATTTATATAATTATATATTATATAAATGTATTTTTATACAAATACCTATGTATTCAAAATATTATATAGTATATTTTAAAATACGTTGTTATATATATATAGAGAAATATATATATACTATTTCAAAAAATTCAAATAATACATATGTATATAAATATAATGTTTTATTTGTATTATATACTAGTTCATGAAGTTACATAATACATATGTATTTAAGTATAATCTCTTATGCATATATATAAGTATATACATCCCTATATATTTGAGAAATGTTTATATTTGATTTACATTTAAGTTTGAAAATATATATATTTTAAATACAATAAATATTATATTATAACATATATATATATATAGATATATATATATATATATATATATGTAAAGATTATTTATTTTAAGTATATAAATATATACATATATGTCTATGCTAGATCTATAATTTTAATACACAAAACATATATTTTATATGTAATATATATAATACTATATTATATATATGATAATAATATTATGTGTATTAAATATATAATATAAATATGACATATATATATATATATATCATTATATTAAGTGTATAGTATATAGTATAGTAAATACTAAATATAGAAAGAAAATAAAAGACAAAAAGGGGAACAAACGGAAAAAAAAAAAAGAAAAGAGAAAGCGGGAAGAACCCGATCCTCCCTCCCAGCCAGACCGCCGGTGGCGGAGCTGCCACCGCCGGCGGGGGAAAAAGGAGGAAAAACGCCACCTGCCAGAGAGAGGAAAGAAACTGCCGGTGGCGTGAAGAAATGGAAATGGAATCGAAGGAAAAACGAAGGAAGCCGGAAGAGAAAAGAAAATGGCCGACGGCGGTGCCGGTCGAATCGGTGGCCGCCACGACCACCGAAGCTTCACCGGAGGAAGAGGAAGCTGATGGAGGCCACCGGAGACGCAATGGACGGCGGAGGAACGCCGGTGAAGAGGAAGAAGAACCGAGGTAAAACCGCCTCGATCCGCCGTCGTGCCGCCAATCCAGGGCAAACGGAGGGCACCGGCAAGTTCGTCGTGCAGTCGGCCAGCTGAGGGATGCCTGAACCGTCGGAGAACTGGCCGTCGGCAAGGAACCGGCGAGGAAAGGAGCTGGACCGGTCTGACCGGGAAAGGAAGAAGAAAAAAGAAAAGAAAAAGAAAAGAAAAAGGAAAAAGAAAAAGAAAAAGAAAAAGAAAAGAAAGAAAGAAAAGAAAAAGAGGAAAAAGGAAGAAAAAGAGGAAAAAGAGGAAAAAAGGAGAATTTCGAGAATTTAGAAAATTCCCGGAAATTCGACAACCCGGGATTTTACAAAATTTGGTAAGAAATCTCTCGGAGATTTAATTTTAGAAAAAGTTAAATAAATTATGAAAAATTCTAAAAATTAGAATTTTAATTCTAGAAATTATTTTCAGCAATCAGGATAAGGAATCAGGAGAAATGGAGTGCGGGTGCGATCGATAAGCAGAATTCGCCGACCCAGAAAAAGGTAAAGGATGCATGTGCAGCACTGTAAGGATACTCAGTCTGCATAATTTAATTTGAAATATTTTATGCAATTATTTTATGAAAATTATTATGATGCATGATTTGTTGAAAATAATTTGGGAAGAAGTACTGGCTGAAAGATTTTAAATTGTATTTTTCGTACAGGAGGTTAGTGAATTGGCAGCCGTTATGCTGCCGAAAATTTTAGAAAAAACTTTATAAAATCATATTAAATGATTTTAATTCCGAATTTCGATAGTAAATCACGAAACATGAGGAAATTATTAAAATTTCATAAAACATGAATATAATGAGATGAAATTCTAAAATGTTCATGTATTCGAGAATGGTGATAATGAAACCACCGAACATTCTCGAAATAGATAAATTACACGAATTACGAGACGAAAGTTGAAGTGAAATATAGTGAGTATTCTTATGAATATTCTTATAAATATTCACTAAAGGATTTTAACCCTTATGGTTTTAAATCATGGAATTATATATTTATATAAATTCCATAAAGGTGTATTTTATGATGAGAATTACGGTTTTGAGACTGGTTGGTATTCTTGTCATGCTGATGCATGATATGTGATATGTTTAGTCTCGATCGACGTCTAATCAGTGATCCACCGAGGACAATGTAGGTTATGGTCATAGATTTGACCGGTGTACTTCCTTACCCTTTGAGGTATATAGTATGATAAGATTGATGTCTATCTTAGACTCCATAAATGATAGGTAATATGTTTTCAAAAGGAAGAAATGATAATTCTAATATTCTTTCTATGGTCTCAAATGAAATATTAGATCATAAGTACTACATGAGATCTGCTAAGACAGTGGAAAGTACATATGGCATAAAGGCCAAACCGAGCAAAGACTCGATGATTGTACTGTGTGAGCCACCTCTAGAATCCTTTGGGAACTAAGTGCTGCACGTGTTCTGATGTGTTAGTAAAGGCCAAACCGAGCAGAGACTCGATGATTGTACCGTGTGAGCCACCTCTAGAATCCTTTGGGAACTAAGTGCTGCACGTGTTCTGATGTGTTAGTAAAGGCCAAACCGAGCAGAGACTCAATGATTGTACCGTGTGAGCCACCTCTAGAATCCTTCGGGAACTAAGTGCTGCACATGTTCTGATGTGTTAGTAAAGGCCAAACCGAGCAGAGACTCGATGATTGTACCGTGTGACCACCTCTAGAATCCTTCGGGAACTAAGTGCTGCACGTGTTCGGATGTGTTAGTAAAGGCCAAACCGAGCAGAGACTTGATGATTGTACCGTGTGAGCCACCTCTAGAATCCTTTGGGAACTAAGTGCTGCACGTGTTCTGATGTGTTAGTAAAGGCCAAACCGAGCAAAGACTCGATGATTTTACCGTGTGAGCCACCTCTAGAATCCTTCGGGAACTAAGTGCTACACGAGTTCTGATGTGTGAGTAATCAGTCTAAGTTCTGATGGGGATGCGACAAATGTCGAAGGATGAAATAGATCTTGTGCACATGACATATGATGTGTGTGATATATCTGATTATGTTTATATATGCCACTCAAACATGTGCTACTTGAATGTTCGGCTCTTTCACACTTAATCATACTGATATAAAGAATGATGCCTTGTGAACTTAAGAATGGAATAGATTTTAATAGCTTATTTTGCTTTTTAAAGGACGGTACTAATTAAGAGAGTACATTAAAACATGAAATGAGTTTAAAGAAATAAGATGATGATTTAACTAATATTCTTTTAAAGGAATATACGAATATTAATTATTCTATTTAAATGCTTTATTTCATAGAAGCATTATTTTGAAAAGAATATGAAAAAGGTTATGAAAGTTTAAAAAAAAAGGAAAAAGGATTTATTAATTCAAAACAAAAAGGAAAAAAAAATCTCTCTACAGTTGCTTCTAGGTTCCGTAACAATTATGGTATTCTAAAATACCTACCTTACTCCATTCGAATTCCTAACCGACTGTAGTATCTTTCCTACATGCGAGCCTAGAGCCCATAGGAAAAATGAAAAAGATTTTTAGCTTATAGGAAGCTGAGTATCAAGTGAGGCATATAATTCTCTTACTGAGCCGTGGTTTTACGCGCCCCTTAATTTTCAACATTTCAGGTTTTGATGAATGTGAGTTCAGTGGATTGTGGATCCTGGCTGTACACAAAGGAAAATGTGTCAGACCGACTGATTATTTGAGGTATGATCATTTATTCTCTGTATTTAGACATGTCAACAGTACTACTTATCTGATAAATTACGATAGGGGATGTGTATAATATAAACAATACATTGTAAAATTGTTTACCAGTCAGTACAAGTGAAGTATCACAGACAGCCCAACCGGTTAAGATGTGTATAAGAAGATGAAAAATGTGGTCACGGATCGTGACAGATTTAATGGTATCAGAGCAATGGTTGGTCTGATGTCTGTGGATACTTTTGGAAGGAAAAGAGTTAAACATCCCCGGTAGTACTGTGTCGTCTGAATACATAGAGAAAATAAATGATTGTAAATGGAGTAAAATGATTTAAAGGGAGTGAGAAAGTATAAACTGAGAATGTTGAAGAAGAAAATCGGCTCAGAAATTACCGAATTATTGGTGATTCTTCTAGTTTAAATGAAGGCCTATTCGGTAAGGAACAGAAATGGACTCGGTGAGGGCCCCACCAGTACTTTTCTGTCCGAACCGAACTGAGACCTGAAAGTGATGGTATAAAATAGGGGAATGAAATATCATCATTAAATAGACTTTAAGATCACCGATTGAGGGTAATTTGAAGAGAGAGAAAATTATTAGCCAAAAAATGACCAAAATACCCCTACCCCCAAAATTTTATCGGGAGTCAAAATAAATCACCAGAAGTTGGAATTGATCGATTTGACAGAGAAATTAATGAAATAAGCTAAATTACAAGCAAAATAATCCCATTATGGATTTTAGTGAACTTCTCTGTTGAAAATCGAATGAGATCTAAATTGCTGTTATAAGTATCAGAAAGGATACTATCAACATATAGATGATCAGTTCATTGATTTAAATGTATATTGAGGAGATAGAAATAAATGTCGAAATGACGAAAATGCCCCTATATTGGGTGATGTTCGGAATAGTGTTAAAACCGAGCTGAATTGGAATCCATTAATAGTAATGGAATTATTAATGGCATAGAAGATGTCATATGAATCTAACGATCCCTATTACTGATTCCACTAACACTTTGATTATGGACGCGAAAGAAAAACCCCGAGTGGACTGTGGGCCATAGGGGATAACAGTACGGTTGAGTGAGGCGGCCAGGGCTCCCCCACGAGTGGACTTTGGGCCATAGTGGTAAATCCTGGGCTTTACAATAAAACAATCCGTGAGGGACTAAGTGCCACGTCTGTGTGACGGGGGCCACCTCTAGAACCCAGAGCGGACAGTACTTATGAGTAAGATACTGGGGTGGTAAATCCCTGGTTAACGGAGATCCAGGCACTCCCGGTCCTTACAATAAAACGAGTACAGATGAGTGAAGTGGCTCGGTAAATCCCTGAAAGAAACGGTAAATCCGGGGCTTCACAATAAAATGGTAAGATGCGATCCAAAGAGTGTAGTGGAATGTCATCAGATGTTTGGCCCGGTTATTGACTGAAAGGGTCGAAAAATTAAGAGTGTACTGAACGGGATCGTTGAATACTATGAAAAGTGAAATGATTTCAGGAATTGACTGATGAGGTGAAAAGTACAGATAATGAAATACATACTGGTGTGGTTACTTATGGTTCTATACGTTTTACTATTTTGAGGTATCAAACTGATAATCTTATATAGAACCGACATATCTTGAAATATGTGCTACAAAATGAAGTACTGTGTGGAGTGCTGTAAGTTAGAGAATAATTATAAGAACAGTGAAGTGATAAAAAGAAGATGACAGCTAACCTAAGTTCTTCAGGACCCTTGATGACAGAACTGTGACGGGCGACTCAATGATAGACGACCCGTAGTGGATCATGTGATGTGAGATACAGGTAAATTATATTATCGTCGACTCACTAGTAAGGGTAAACCTGGGCGAAAGGATCGCCTAGGGGATGCTCGCCGACGGTCGATGTGAACGGGCGGGGCTCTTACAATTGTCTCAATGGTAACACGAGTGTAAGGAACTAGGTACGTAATGGGTGCCAAGGTTCAAACCTCGTGGAGAATATACTCAAAAGAACAAAACCTGAATTTAGTAAATGGAAATGGTTTTAAAGTGAATAACTGAGTTGAAACAGGTAGTTGTAAAGTCTGTTGAGAACCGTTGTACCTGATACAGCTTACCAGAACGAGATTCGTAACGCTGTAAAGTATGACTAAGTAATGAAATCAAGGTAGAGTATGTATCAAAATGATTTGAATATTGAATGTCTCTGCCTTGAGAATACACTGTGAAATGATGGGACACAATGATGAAGGTCCAAAATGATAAAAGAAGTGTGGTTAAAGAAACTACCGGATGAGAATCCCGATAAATTTCAGAGTAACATAGATTGAGAAATCAAGTTAATGTTGACTCGATCGTGGATATGAAATTTATTCTTAAGCTTATATCGAAGAATATGGAAGAAATCCGACAAGTTTAAGAAAAGAATTTTTGTAAAATATTGTGGATGATGAAATTCGCATGTATCGATGTAAAGGATGGAAATACAAATGATGTGATTTGAGGATGAATTAAATGATGTATTAAAATTTTTGGTTATACACTAAAGTTCTTATGAAGAACAAATAAATATCATATGGAAGTGATGCCTTAAATATGATTTAATCGGAGATGTATAAGGAGCTTATAAGAGCAATCTTTGTAAAAGGCATCATCAGATGAAAAGTTGAAGAATGAGGGTCACAAGATGATAAGAAATGTATGATTAAAGAAAATATCAGATTTGATTTCCAATAAAACTTCCAAAGTTATATAAATTAGAGGAATCGAGATAACATTGACTCGATTTTGAATATGAAGATTGGTGTCCATAAGATGATGATTTGAACTCGGAGTGAATTTTACGAGTTCCGATTGAAGTTACAAGGGTAATGAGTTGCCTTGTAAAGTAGATAAGCCTAAAGAATGAGGCATCCTTACATGAGTAAATTGATGAAATACTTATAGAGTCTAAAGTATAAATGGAACATGAGCAGCATTGTGATATGATCCTTAAACTCTTAAAGGCTGTGGAATTGTGCTAAGATTTGCAACTAAAGATTTGGCTAGACAGTACCTCCTCTTGAGATATAAGATCTCGAGACAACAGGATAACAGTGAACCTGTCTATGATATAAAGATATGATTGAGATACGAAAGTAATGAGTCTAGCTAAATACTATTGTCAGCCTATAAAAGAGTGATGACACTAGCTGCTTTATAGATGAGATCTAATTAAAGAAATTAAAGTCGGCAGATGGATAAGTGTAAAGAATAGATGGTATGCGAGATTTTAAAAGATCTTAGCTGTATAGTATCATACCAATCGAGAAAACCGACAAAAAGGGATGAGAGTAAGAATATGAAAACGAAAGTGAAAGTGGAATAAGGAAATAAACTGCATGATGAGAAGGGAACATCAACATGAAACAGTTCCCGAAGTTAAGACTGAGGGTGATTTGTGTTGGTTATCACATAATTGTGGCAAGATGTAAAAGCAAGCCAACTAAGTACAATTAACGATACTCAAAGGAGTAAGATAATTGATATGTTTACTGCTAGTATATAAATAAGAAATGTTTGTACTTATAACCACCTCGAAACGATAGAGATGGTGGAATTGTATAGATAATGTGGTGCTTAAATGGATAATTCGAGGATTCAATCACAGAATCTAAATTATGAAAAGAGATTTAAAGACCATACTATATGAAGAGAATATGATAGTCTCATGAATTATGATTGTAAAAGATGATCTATAGTAAAGTCGGCAAATGAGATGCAACCTTGGTGGAATAAGTGTGAAAATGAATATTGTGGACAATAAAAGTCCAAAAGAGAAATGATGATATGGAAGTGATTAAAGACTGATGATCTAAATAGAATCACTGTCCATTATCAGACTTCTAGATTCTCTAGTGCCTTAGTCGAAGTATAAGTGTTAAACAATGTGAATGTGTATGTACAGTTCCAGTGAGCCTTACATGTGATGGGAGTCTCTGAATTGCCATATGCTAATGAGAGATAGCAAAAGGCTTTGAGATCCCAAGTGTATTGATAGCACCGCTCCATACTGATATATATTTATATATATGAGCGTGAGATGTAACCGCTCCATGATATTGAGAAAGCGTGTGCATGAGATGTGAAAGCTACTAGGACACTTACATATAATTGATTGACATAAGTACATGATAGTACCAAATTATGTCGACTTGGCACTAAGTGAAAAGAATGGATGATGAACAACATAAATCAGCTGTAATATTAAAATTATTATGTATGGCTCTTATATGAAAAGAGTAAAAGTGAATAACTCCCGATTTGAGAAATGAACTTACGGGAGCATAGACATATATGATGAAAGACAGCATGTAGTGGTCTAAAGCACTCTTGATGTTGAAAGTGTATTGGCAGTATTACTTGGAGGATGAACTAGAGGTCAGAAGTCATAAGTATACGGCATGTACCACCTTTGGACTTAAGTTAAATTCGGAGGACCGAATTTCTTAAGGTGGGGAGGATGTGATAACCGTAAATTTTTCAATTATTGGAAAATAATAAATATTGAAAATAAATATTAAAGAAAATAGATAAGAGGAAATAAATAAATTAAAGTAAATAAATAAAATTTATTTACGAGATAGGAATATCGTTGAAATTCCCAAAATTAAGGAAAGTAAGGAATTTAAATTTGGATAAATTGGAAATAAGAGAAGGATAAAATTATGGGAAATAATAAAGAGAAAATTTTAATTTGGAAAATGAAAATCCAAAATTTAAAAAGAGAATAAGAAAATAAATAAAATATATTTATATAATTATATATTATATAAATGTATTTTTATACAAATACCTATGTATTCAAAATATTATATAGTATATTTTAAAATACGTTGTTATATATATATATAGAGAAATATATATATACTATTTCAAAAAATTCAAATAATACATATGTATATAAATATAATGTTTTATTTGTATTATATACTAGTTCATGAAGTTACATAATACATATGTATTTAAGTATAATCTCTTATGTATATATATAAGTATATACATCCCTATATATTTGAGAAATGTTTATATTTGATTTACATTTAAGTTTGAAAATATATATATATATTTTAAATACAATAAATATTATATTATAACATATATATATAGATATATATATATATATATGTAAAGATTATTTATTTTAAGTATATAAATATATACATATATGTCTATGCTAGATCTATAATTTTAATACACAAAACATATATTTTATATGTAATATATATAATACTATATTATATATATATGATAATAATATTATGTGTATTAAATATATAATATAAATATGACATATATATATATATATATATCATTATATTAAGTGTATAGTATATAGTATAGTAAATACTAAATATAGAAAGAAAATAAAAGACAAAAAGGGGAACAAACGGAAAAAAAAAAAGAAAAGAGAAAGCGGGAAGAACCCGATCCTCCCTCCCAGCCAGACCGCCGATGGCGGAGCTGCCACCGTCGGCGGGGGAAAAAGGAGGAAAAACGCCACCTGCCAGAGAGAGGAAAGAAACTGCCGGCGGCGTGAAGAAATGGAAATGGAATCGAAGGAAAAACGAAGGAAGCCGGAAGAGAAAAGAAAATGGCCGACGGCGGTGCCGGCCGAATCGGTGGCCGCCACTACCACCGAAGCTTCACCGGAGGAAGAGGAAGCTGATGGAGGCCACCGGAGACGCAATGGACGGCGGAGGAACGTCGGCGAAGAGGAAGAAGAACCGAGGTAAAACCGCCTTGATCCGCCGCCGTGTCGCCAATCCAGGGCAAACGGAGGGCACCGGCAAGTTCGTCGTGCAGCCGGCCAGCTGAGGGATGCCTGAACCGTCGGAGAACTGGCCCCGGCGAGGAACCGGCGAGGAAAGGAGCTGGACCGGTCTGACCGGGAAAGGAAGAAGAAAAAAGAAAAGAAAAAGAAAAGAAAAAGGAAAAAGAAAAAGAAAAAGAAAAGAAAGAAAGAAAAGAACAAGAGGAAAAAAGAAGAAAAAGAGGAAAAAAGAAGAATTTCGGGAATTTGGAAAATTCCCGGAAATTCGACAACCCGGGATTTTACAAAATTCGGTAAGAAATCTCTCGGAGATTTAATTTTAGAAAAAGTTAAATAAATTATGAAAAATTCTAAAAATTAGAATTTTAATTCTAGAAATTATTTTCAGCAATCGGGATAAGGAATCGGGAGAAATGGAGTGCGGGCGCGATCGATAAGCGGAATTCGCCGACCCGGAAAAAGGTAAAGGATGCATGTGCAGCACTATAAGGATACTCAGTCTGCATAATTTAATTTGAAATATTTTATGCAATTATTTTATGAAAATTATTATGATGCATGATTTGTTGAAAATAATTTGGGAAGAAGTACTGGCTGAAAGATTTTAAATTGTATTTTCCGTGCAGGAGGTTAGTGAATCGGCAGCCGTTATGCTGCCGAAAATTTTAGAAAAAACTTTATAAAATCATATTAAATGATTTTAATTCCGAATTTCGATAGTAAATCACGAAACATGAGGAAATTATTAAAATTTCATAAAACATGAATATAATGAGATGAAATTCTAAAATGTTCATGTATTCGAGAATGGTGATAATGAAACCACCGAACATTCTCGAAATAGATAAATTACACGAATTACGAGACGAAAGTTGAAGTGAAATATAGTGAGTATTCTTATGAATATTCTTATAAATATTCACTAAAGGATTTTAACCCTTATGGTTTTAAATCATGGAATTATATATTTATATAAATTCCATAAAGGTGTATTTTATGATGAGAATTACGGTTTTGAGACTGGTTGGTATTCTTGTCATGCTGATGCATGATATGTGATATGTTTAGTCCCGATCGACGTCTAATCAGTGATCCACCGAGGACAATGTAGGTTATGGTCATAGATTTGACCGGTGTACTTCCTTACCCTCCGAGGTATATAGTATGATAAGATTGATGTCTATCTTAGACTTCATAAATGATAGGTAATATGTTTTCAAAAGGAAGAAATGATAATTCTAATATTCTTTCTATGGTCTCAAATGAAATATTAGATCATAAGTACTACATGAGATCTGATAAGACAGTGGAAAGTACATATGGCATAAAAGCCAAACCGAGCAGAGACTCGATGATTGTACCGTGTGAGCCACCTCTAGAATCCTTTGGGAACTAAGTGCTGCACGTGTTCTGATGTGTTAGTAAAGGCCAAACCGAGCAGAGACTCGATGATTGTACCGTGTGAGCCACCTCTAGAATCCTTTGGGAACTAAGTGCTGCACGTGTTCTGATGTGTTAGTAAAGGCCAAACCGAGCAGAGACTCGATGATTGTACCGTGTGAGCCACCTCTAGAATCCTTCAGGAACTAAGTGCTGCACGTGTTCTGATGTGTTAGTAAAGGCCAAACCGAGCAGAGACACGATGATTGTACCGTGTGAGCCACCTCTAGAATCCTTTGGGAACTAAGTGCTGCACGTGTTCTGATGTGTTAGTAAAGGCCAAACCGAGCAAAGACTCGATGATTTTACCGTGTGAGCCACCTCTAGAATCCTTCGGGAACTAAGTGCTACACGAGTTCTGATGTGTGAGTAATCAGTCTAAGTTCTGATGGGGATGCGACAAATGTCGAAGGATGAAATAGATCTTGTGCACATGACATATGATGTGTGTGATATATCTGATTATGTTTATATATGCCACTCAAACATGTGCTACTTGAATGTTCGTCTCTTTCACACTTAATCATACTGATATAAAGAATGATGCCTTGTGAACTTAAGAATGGAATAGATTTTAATAGCTTATTTTGCTTTTTAAAGGACGGTACTAATTAAGAGAGTACATTAAAACATGAAATGAGTTTTAAAGAAATAAGATGATGATTTAACTAATATTCTTTTAAAGGAATATAAAAATATTAATTATTCTATTTAAATGCTTTATTTCATAGAAGCATTATTTTGAAAAGAATATGAAAAAGGTTATGAAAGTTTAAAAAAAAAGGAAAAAGGATTTATTAATTCAAAACAAAAAGGAAAAAAAATTCTCTCTACAGTTGCTTCTAGGTTCCGTAACAATTATGGTATTCTAAAATACCTACCTTACTCCGTTCGAATTCCTAGCCGACTGTAGTATCTTTCCTACATGCGAGCCTAGAGCCCATAGGAAAAATGAAAAAGATTTTTAGCATATAGGAAGCTGAGTATCAAGTGAGGCATATAATTCTCTTACTGAGCCGTGGTTTTGCTCACCCCTTAATTTTCAACATTTCAGGTTTTGATGAATGTGAGTTCAGTGGATTGTGGATCCTGGCTGTACACGAAGGACAATGTGTCAGACCGACTGATTATTTGAGGTATGATCATTTATTCTCTGTATTTAGACATGTCAACAGTACTACTTATCTGATAAATTACGATAGGGGATGTGTATAATATAAACAATACATTGTAAAATTGTTTACCAGTCAGTACAAGTGAAGTATCACAGACAGCCCAACCGGTTAAGATGTGTATAAGAAGATGAAAAATGTGGTCACGGATCGTGACATTCCTTCCCT
Organism: Heritiera fomes; assembly: GCA_032173925.1. Taxonomy (NCBI): domain Eukaryota; kingdom Viridiplantae; phylum Streptophyta; class Magnoliopsida; order Malvales; family Malvaceae; genus Heritiera; species Heritiera fomes. The sequence continues at coordinate 2,698,157 of JAPDPM010000019.1, forward strand.
TAGGGGATCAATCCCATGCCTCATATTTTGCCTCTTTAGCTTTTTGGAGTATTCTGCCACTTGGGGATGGATCCCTCACCCTCAACATGGGGGATCAATCCCTCATCTTAAACCTGCACTTTTCTGGGCCATTTTGGGTTAGAAATGATTTGATCTTTGGTTTTAATTCACCCCAAAACATTTATGAATTTTATGGGAGTTTTTCTTGACTTTTTCAAATTAAGATTTTGTCTAAAAACTTATTAAGTAATTTTCTAAACTTGTGTTCAATATATTCTTGAGAAAATTACTTATTGAAAACATTCAAACTCATTTTGTAAAGTATTAAGACCAATAGGAATATACAATTAAATCATGGTCTTAATGTTTGATATGAACACTTAGAATGGTTTGAAAGAATCATGTGTGATAAAGCAAATTTACAATATGAAAGAAACATTAAGGCTTACTTAAGTTTTTGTCATTTCAAAATACATATGTCAATTTAAAGCTAACAAAACTATTAGTCTCGTATGAGTTATTAATCCAAATTTTAATTATTTTTCTAATCCAAATGTTAGCCTCTTTATTAAATTAAGATTAATTAAGCAAAAAAAAAAATATTAAAATGGCAAACAGATTCCCTTTGCTTTCTTTTCTTGTTTTTGGGCCTTGTTTTAATGCAGCAACAAGCAGCAAAAGGTGGCAAGTGGTGAAACCAGAACCGCAACTGAATGCAACGGTGATGACCAAGGCAGGACAGGGTGCACACAAGCAGCAGGTGCAGCGGCGAGGAGTTTCAAGCAGCAGCTATACAGGAGAGGAACGGTGGGTCGACGTACACAGTAGCTGGGAATCAAACAGCGGTGCAACGCCGTTGGCTAAACAGAAACGCAGCTGCAAGCAATCAGATGAAGATGATGACTAAAACAGAGGCACAGGTGGCTTTGAATGAATGCGGCTTGTGTGGTTATGGCAGCGTCAGTGCAGGTGTAGCAGCCTTGAGAAGAATGATGGTCTTTTGCAGGGTATTCTTGGACGAACAACAAGTGCAGCAGCAGACGCAGGGAGTTAGAGCAGTGTGATAAAGAAGATGGCAAGGTTGGCTGGAAGCTTGAAGGTGACAGCGAAGATGAGACAACGCAATGGAGCGGTGCAGGCTTGCGAAAGATGGTTCGGTGCAAGGGATATGTTAAACGATGGGGAGGGCAACAATAGCGATGGAGGCAGGGATGCTCGGGTTCCGGTGAAGATGACGGTGGGATTAGAAAGATGCAACCATAGTCAGACTAAGGTCCCCCCTGTTCATTATTGGTTAATCCACTTTTTATAATAAAAAATTTATCAAAGTCCTAATACAACTCTACTTTCTATCAATTATCTTTTTTTTTCTCACTATTTTATCCATTTAATTCCTAGACTAATTTTAATCTAACTCTTATTCTAGAAAAATCTAATTTTAATCTAAGAATAAATCTAACCTAAAAATTATTTTAATTAGATTAATCCCAAGCTGATCCTATTTTTTTATTTTTTTATTTTTTTCATTTCTCTTATTTTATTTTTTAATTATTCCTAAATCCTATTTCTATCATAATTTTAAATTTATTCTAATTAATGTTAATTCTAAATCTAAAAAAATCCTAATTTAATTCTAACCTAATTCTAAATAATCCTAATATTAAATAATTATCGTAATCTAAATTGTAAAATTAAATTAACACACAATGTCACCTAACCCTATTGATTATTTTTACAAATTAAGATTCCGGACAAAATAAGGTATCTACATAGCCTCAACCAGTATCCACACAAGTTGTAAATGGCACCTTCTCAAAGGTTTTATTGAATTACAACCATTACCATGCTAATAGTTTGAGTATCAATATACTGACCACCTAAGATTCACAATCTTGGAAAACATAATCTAAAGGAAGAATTCTTTCTTCCAAAGCAAGAAAATAACTCCTTAAAACACTAGAGAAATGGCCACACATGCACAAATCTTATTGCTTGCCGATTTCTTAGGGCAAATTCCACAGGGTTTGCTTTAAGTCAAACTTGAATACCCGTAAAAGATGATTTATAGACAAGTCAACTTTCCAATGGTTTTTTAACTTGAATACCCTAAGGGGCCGTTTGGTTCGCAGAATTTAGGATTACCTTTGGGAATCATTTGACAGAAAATTATTTTACTTGACGGATTCTTGAGAATATTAGATTCTTGTGTTTGGTTGTATTGGTAGGAATATAAGATTGTTGTGTTTGGTTAAAGGAAAGTAAGATTGCTTAATTACTTATTTTACTATAATACCCTTCGTATTATTAGTTGATGTAAAGTGAATAACACTTGATATAAATTATATTTAAATTAATTAATCATTTATTTATTTAAGATACTCATTTATTTTTTTATTTAGTCCCTTTTTTTATAAGGTTTTTGTTATGTAAATTATTTTGATTTAACAAACTATTATTATATTAAATTGATTTTGACTAATCAAAAATCATAGGGTCCATCTTATTATTGGTCCATTTGATTTTAAATTCATTTTTCTCTTCATCAAAATAAGAAAAAAACAATGGTTGTAATATTAGATAGGTTTAGGAGTAAAATGGGAACAAAATATAATTATTGGAGGGTAAAATAGGCAAAAAAATGGATTCCCCCTGGAAAAAAAATTACCTCAAGATGAGGGGGTAATCATTTTTCCCCCTTATTTTCCCCCTATTTTGCATTGTTGGTAAAAAAAAATTCCCGGTGTGAAAAAATTTCGTGAACCAAACATGGTAATCATTTGACGGAAAAAAAATTCCCCCCAATAATCTAAAATTCCCCCCAACCAAACGGCACCTAAGTGCAAAAGATGATTTATAGACAAGTCAACTTTCCAATGGTTTTTTTAACTTGAATACCCTAAGTGTCATCATCTTAACTTTGCTTGTGAAATCTAAAAACTTTACTAATAGTGTATTGGATAATGCAATCCTTTTCCTTTCTATATTGGAAAAGAAAAAAAACAAAAATAAAAACTAATAATGAAATAATGGGAAGAATACTAATCCCAAGATGTAACATGACATGGCCTCTGTTTATAGACCCATACAATAAGAGAGCAAGAAGCATAATTAACACAAAAGCAACGGATCGATCATGATTCATGTCACATTAGTGAAATAGATTGTTTAGTAGCTAATACCAGTATTAAAGGAAGTGGAATGATCTAAATGAGGCATGAAATACAAAAATCTAATATTCCATCCTTTTAACTGCAAATAAGTCTTATTGTTTCTTGGCATGCCTCTGGTAAAAGCCTTTTATCCTTCTAAGCCCTTCTTCCAGAGCTGGGATTTCACAAGCAAAAGTTATGCGAAGCCAATTCTTCATTCCAAATGCCATTCCTGTATAAATTTGTGACGCTGGTGTTAAAAGATTGCATAGCAAGCACAAGATCATGATTATTGAACTTCTTTTCATTATTCTAGAAACCAATGTTATGATTTTTCCTCCAGATACATGAAATTACAAACATAAACTCTCATTCAACAAACTTGAAGAATTTTTCATAACTTACCAGCTGGGACAATAATGACTGCCTCCTCTTTCGCCAGCTTCATGCAAAAATCCAGGTCATCATTAATGTCTTCCAACAATGAAAGATTCAGCTTCACCTGCGACATATGTCAATAACCGGCTACATATTCTTCATGCTTTGCAGAAAAATTATAAAGAAGATTAATGGTCTCACCATTACAAACATGGACCCTTCTGGTTTCATTGGGCAGGTTAGGCAAGGTACCTCCTTAATTCCATTATAGCATTTCTCTGCAGCCTCTCTTAGTGTAACAATCACCTTCAAAAAGAAGTCATCCTTCGTATTCTGTAGGATTTCGGGAATTGCTCCCTAATTCATCAAACACAATTATATATTTTCAAGAGGAAAAACAAGAGAATTAAATATGACGATAACAGTTCCGAATATATTCAAACTTCAAAGTCAAGCTTGAGAGATATGTTTGAATATAAACAGTGAAGTTAGATAAAAATGCACTAGGATTTCCCACACCATGCAATGAATGGCTCTTTAGTATGAGAATTGCATTGTATTGTTTTAAATTTGTTGATATATTTTTCAGACAACATAGTACTTTACTTTGCATCACAAACCTGAATGAAGGTTGCAGGATCAGTAGAGATATTGAGATAGCCTGTAATTGACTCCACAATCTGACAATAATGGAAGAAGAACATTAATATATACCATGGATTATTATTTTGAGCTTGTTGTTTAGATCCTTAAATTATGAAAGAATTTAAAATTGAAAGATGTACTCGTAAGTGTCCTAAGACATAGAGATGATCAGAATTTAGAAAAAATTGCTAACCCCAGACTTCTGAATGATGCCATTAGGATCACTAGTTACAAGCCAACCAAGTCGCCAACCAGGAACCATCCATCTCTTTGATATAGATCCAAGAGAGAGGATTGGTACAATTGATCCAAATACTCCCATTGGCACAAAGGGAGTGCTTCCAAATGTTAGATGACCATAAACTTCATCAGCAACAACCAGAATTCCAAGCTTTCTTGCTGTCTCTGCAACCTAAGATTCAAGAATCAACAATTTCTATTGTCATTATCAAAACATAATAAACAACTAATGTTGCAATAAACTTTAAAAAATAAAACATATTAGAAAAGATAATGAAACAACCATTAAATATATACCCTTTTCAAATGTTCATAGCTGTAGACATTTCCACAAGGATTGCCAGGGTTTATAATAACCATGGCAACAGTGTTGTCATCCACTAGAGCTTCAATGGCATTAAGATCAACCTCCCAACCCTTTTCAGGAAGAAGATTAAAGTGACGGACTTGAAGATGGTCATATGCAGCACGGGATTCATAGAATGGAAAGCCTGGTCTTGGGAGCAAAATATTGGCACCAGGGGGACCAATGCTTGCTAATGCAGCTTCAATGGCTTGTAAGCATCCACTCGTAAGATAAATATCATCCGCAGATAACTTGTACGGAAGGTCACGATTGAGATAATCAGCAATAGCCCTATTAGAATCTTTAAATTATTAAATTAGAAAAAAACTATAAAACATTTGCAACAAATAAACAAGTAAATTGTTTACACTAGAAATTTTCTAATTAAATTTTTTTCTAAGAAAAAAAATTGAAGATTGGCTGTAAATACATTGTCCGGAAACACTTCATTTTGAAAGAACATAGAAAATGTGACTGCAAGAGGGTTTAGAAGTAAGTTCTTAAAAGTAAAATCATATGCATATAACCTTCGGGCAGAAAGAAGTCCAACAGTAGGTGCATAACCATTATACTTGGCTGAATGGAGGGCGTCAATTACGGCATCTTCCGCTTTTGTGGAAGTCCTAAAGCATGCAAACTGTGAGGGATCGCCATTGCCGAGAGGAATGGTGGGTCTGGGATCATCTTTGCTGAGATTTCCAATCACCAGGTCAAGAACTCCTCGCAGACTAATTGCTGATGCCGGGTTCAGCTCTTTGTTCCCTTGGAAACGCCACTGCTTTGGGCCATTTTCCATCTTCCTGCGTCTCGGTGTTAAGTGTGCTGAGTTGAGTGGTGATCTGGCTTTCCAGTTATTAAGAGACAAAGATCCGATAGCGTTGCGAAAAGAAATAAAAAGAACAGACAATGTTGTGGAACATGACTTGGAAAGTAGCGTAGATATTTTTTTTCTCTATAAATCGACACGTCCTTTGTACGAAGATAAGACAAAAATGCATCTCCATCACAAAAGCCAGTGATATTATTAATATAGTGCACCATGTTTTTTCTCTGCAAGTTTGGGATCTTTTTATTATATTACTAGAAAATAGCCCGCGCTCCACCGCAGATTTGATATATTTTACATTTTTTAGAATGTAATAAATAAAATAAAATAATTGATAAGGCAAAAAAAAATGCTCCTTTAGAATTTTCATGCGTGTGTGTTAAAATGTGTGTGTGAGTTTTTACCGTCTCACATCGCTTGCTTTGTGATGTGTGTGAGGGTTATAAAGAATTCCACGCTAACTCAAACCAATACGTTTTGGTATTAGTGGTGTGTTTCTTTTCTGAACAAAAAAAAAAACATGTTTACCTACGGACTTTAGAGGTTTAGGAATTAAATCCATTCCAACATTTAACCAAGTTTTAGCTGCTAAAATCATTTAGAAAATCCTTCATAACCCTATTGACATCTGGGTATAACTTTTTTCTTTTTGGAAAGTAAGCAATTTATTAAAGAATCAAAATAACATAGTAACTTTGCCAAAAGGAATAGGAGCAAAACATACAACTAGCACTGTCAAAATGGGCCAAGGCCCGTTGGGTTAGCCCGATCTGGTCCATTTATTCAGAGCTTAGATTTTATTTTTGTAGCCCATTTAAGAAAGAGGGCTTTTTGGTCCTGCCCATTTAGGCCCGGACTTAAATGGGCTGACTCGTTTAATTTTTTAATATTTTTAAATATATTAAAATTTTATTTTTATTTTAATTATTTATATGTTTAACATTTTAATCAAAGCAAAATATATAAAATTAATATTATTTAATATTACTAATTTACTTCAAACTAACTTAATAACTCACAACCTCTTACACATGCTAGTTGGAAGGGGAAGAGTACATTTGCTTTAAGTGATGTAAGTTCATTTTTTGTTTTTAAGTATATACTTTATTTTAAATTCTCTTTTATAATGACAATTAATTTATTTTGAAATGTCCAAGGATATAGGCTTTCAAAAGATTTGAAACTATTCAAATGAAAGAACCAAAATCTCAATTAGATCTTTATTTGGAAGAGCTAAAGATTATGAGTCGCATGATTGAAAATTGAAATGTGTTGCAATGGTAGAAAGATCATAAGCCAAGATTTCCTAAGCTTGCAAGTATAGCTTGTGATATCTTGAGCATTCCAATAACAACAATAACATCGGAGAGTTTTTTTAGCATTGGTTCTTGTGTTTTAAATAAGTATTGAAGTTCTCTAAATCATGAGAACATGAAAACTTTCATTTGCATCCGAAATTGGATTCTTGGTTTTGAAAGTAATGTTATTAATTAGTTGACAATTTTTAATCAATTCATAAGTTTAATTTTTGTGAGTTCTTATATTGTTCTTTATTTATATTTGTAAATGACAAAATTGAAAAAGAATTGATTGAATGTGATTGACACCATGGAGGAGATAGATGGACATGGATCTATTTATCATGTTTTTTATTTTTAATATTGTTGAGACATGTTTTTCAGTATCTAAATTTGTTAAAACGATTTATATTATGTTTGTTAAACTGTTAATATGTAATGTTCAAATGATGTTGAAAACTTGACGGATTTGATGTGAATTTATTTGATGTTTGTTTAATATTTATTTCAAATTTTACTTTGTTTATTTACTAAAAATGAGATTTTAATATAAAATTTAATTTTTTTAATTTCTTTACGGGCTGACCTATTTAAGCCGGTTAGCCCTTAGGGCCGAATATGAACATGTATTTTTAGGCCTATTTAACTAAAAAAAACTTTTTGATCTGACCGATTTATGACCTAACTCGTTAGGATCAATCCGAATCAGCCCATTTCGATAGTGCTACATACAGCAATAATCTAGACCGGGCAAAATAAGCAGGAGTGAGGCATCCCATCAAACACCATTAAGCCTATGTTTGGATAGATATTAGTAAAGGAAAGGAAAGGAAAGGAAATGAATGTAAAGTAAAGGAAAGGAAAGGAAAGGAAAAGAAAGGGTACATGTATCTTTTGTTTGGATAACTAAAAATTAATAAGGGAAAGAAAAGGAAAGTAATATTAAGAAACCTTATTTGGTTAAGCAGTGGAAAGTAAAGGAAAGGATTAACTATAATGTTTTTTCCAATTATAACCTTTTGTTTTTAATAGATTGGACTATATATATATGTGTTTTATCTAGAGAACATGTTAACTCATAAAACAAAGGCTGCTATATGCTGACCGACTTTGAGCAGTGTACTCTACCAAAGATATTTTGGTTTGTCACATCGTATGAATAGTAAATAAATAAAATATATCAAAATTTGTTTGTCAGAAAAAATGATAACATTAGAATATGTCAACCTGAAACCTTCATTGAAATCTTCAATGATAACATTAGAACATACTCAAGAATGATATAATAAATTTAAAAAAAAATTTATAACAAGCACCAAATTTGTTCATAATAAAACATAATAAGCTATCAATTATAATTCATAATTAAATAGTACGTAGATCAATAAAATAATTTATTTTGTCCAACACAAACTTATTCTATCAAGATAAAAAAAACACTAATATTTCTTCTTGATAAAAATAATTTATTTCAACAAATTAAAACTTATTTAGCAAAAATATTCCCAATGTCTTCAATGGCTTGAGGAACCAAAAACTAACTTTTCAACTACGTCCTTTCTTTTCTCCCATGGGCATCCAAGTACTGCTTTTACTTTCTCAGGATTATCGATAAAGTAAAGGTACGCATCGGTGATTAATTGTGAATCAATTCTTATCTTCTCCAAAAGATTCCAAATTTCATTCTCTGACATTGAAACAGCACGACTGTTGATCTTTTCATACTAGCATTTCCCACAACAAGTGCTTTAGCAACCATTTCAAACCCCTCATGAATAAGTTCACTGTCTTTGTCATCTTTTGATTTTTTTTGGTTTTTTATTCGTTGAACTACTCGGAATATCGATAAGAGTTCCAATAAGAGCCCTAGGGGGCGTCATGATATCAATGTACTCATCACCTAAAGCATCAAAATTCTCCAATGTTACATCATTCTGAGAGATCAAATTATCAATATCATCAATCTTTTCTTTTAGCTCCTCATTTATCCCAGAAGACTATTTTCGTTTTCTCATTTCTGTTGCAGTCTTAGCATGCTCTCCAATGGCTCGATCATTTCCATAAAGAACCACCATCTTATCATAATTTGGAATGGGTTTAGTCATCCACTCCTGGCCCTGAGGATGTGCCTAAAAAATTTATAAGTAATGTATTGTAAGAAAATAAATATTAAAATAACAGTTAAATTTATAATTTTTAAAATATAGTTTTACTAAAACTTACCTTAATCAATCTCTGCCAAACTTCAAGTTCAACACCCCATTACTTGGTAACTGGATTCCAAGAAAATCCACTCATGCCTTGCTTGAATAAGTCATAACATTTTGAGAAAGTGGTTTTTATTGTCTTCCAACGATTTTTCACTTTTTCCTTTTCTATGTCTCTCCCACATTTTTCTTTTAGCTCAATGACTATATTATCATAGGCATGTGTAGTGAAAGTTCCATTTACCCAGTTTCCCAAATTGTGTTGATATAAAAATGCATCAATAAGAGCATCATCCATCATTGGTGTCCATGTCAAAACATCATCCTTATTTGTGCCTTTGTTACTTTCATTAGTAGTAACCACTTTTTTCTTTCTCGGCATAGTTAAATCTACAAATTCACATGAAATATGCAAAAAATTAAAATAAAAATAACATATATAATCATTGAAAATAAGTACATTAATTGTTCAAATGAAATAACAATATTTAGATAATCAAAGAACTTCATAAAGTCTTTCTAATAAAACAAATATAAATTCATGAAAACCTACAAACATTGATAACCGTTTAATTTCTATAATCTATCCACATAGCATTAGCTATAGAATCTCTTATTTGTTCTCCTCAAGCAGCATCTTCATTATCATTTCTAGAAGCACAATACTCTTGTTCAACAGGTCTAGCATTTAGTTCACGATCAACCTCATCAATAAGAGAATCATCGGGATCTACAGTCATTCGGTAATTATGTAGAATACAACATGCTACAATTATTACTTTTTGGGTTCAGATTCCATATGTTGGTATATTTGCGCTTGCTATAATAGGAAATCTTTTTTTTCAAAACACCAAATGCTCTCTCAATTGCATTACGCAAAGATGCATGCCTAAGATTGAATAATTCTTGAGAATTTCTTGGTGGATTATTTGAATATTCTTTTAAATGGTAGCGCACTCCTCTGTATGGTGCAATCAATCCGCTTCTCAACATAATTCCAACATCAACAAGATAATATTTACCTATTCAAAATTATAACCATATCACTATTTTGGAGTTTATAAATAATTAAATCAAGTACAATATATTATAATCATTACCTTCTGGAATAATAAGCTTATCTTCCCTTGACAATGCATTTTTAATAATTCTTGAGTCAGATGCAGTACCTTCCCATCCAGGTAATACATAAGTGAATTTTAAATCAAATGAACATGCTGCCAAAACATTTTGTGTTGGGTACTCTTTTCTGCCACGATATTTCGGAGCATCTACATTTGAAACCTTGACTCTAATATGTGTTCCATTAATAGCTCCTACACAATCCTGATGTTGATTTTATCTATTAATATTTATTTGAATATTAACAAACTTTTGATTAAATTAAAGTAACTAACATTTCTTACCTTAAAGTAAGAGTAGAATCTATTGCTTTCAAGTATCTTGGCTGGAATACATGAGCCATTTGGTTGTTTAAGGAATCTTTCTTCCAACTCTACTATAGCTCTTAAAACATGATGTAAATGACGATTAGTTGTTTCTCCTAAACGTCTAAACCAAAATTGTATTTCTCTATTTTTTGCATGATGTGACAAGATATAAAGGGTTTTAGCAACTTGCTCTTCCACACGAACTCTTCTTGTTGGTTCTAGGCCACCATATCTTTTTAGCATTACACATAAATCAAGAAAAGATCTAGGTCCCATTCTTACAATATTTCGACTTCTCTCAGTACTAACAATTTGATTCATTATTTCATCTCTAACCCTATCTCTTTCTAGGCTCATACAATGATCAATAACTTCTCTTCGTGGTCGTTTTTGTCGCATATACCAGTAAACAGCTAAACACATAATGTAGACAGCTGCCCTTCGACGATTTTCTCTCCACAAATACTCAGCCATTGTCTCATTTCTTTCTCTATCCATCTATTATAAATGAGTAATAACATTAATAAAAATTAAATGTAAAATTAATGAGACAAACATAATACTTGGAAATCTCAGCAATTTCACCACAAAAAAGTTTGTTCAAAGACCGTAAAGTCATTAGTTCATGCAAAGTTAAGGGTTTTGTAGGTCATCATCATCATCATCAAATAATAATAATAATAATAATAATAATAATAATAAAGTCTTACTCTTTTTAAAATTAAAATTAAAATTAATAATAATAAAGTCTTACTCTTTTTAAAATTAAAATTAAAATTAATAATAATAATAATAATAATAATAATAATAATAATAATAATAATAATAATAATAATAATAATAAAGTCTTACGCTTTTTAAAATTATCAAACAAAACCGTATCTCTTTGTTTTAATATCAAACTAAGCCCAATCTATAGACCTCAATTGCAGTTTTTATATCTATAGAAATATCATGCTTTTCAATATTTAAAATTATAAAAAGTTAAATCTTAATCATTTAAATTAAATATTTAATTATTTTACATGCTACTGTTATTTTATTTTTTATGTGAGTAATTAATATATAAAAACAAACAAAATCGAAACAACATTTTCAATGATCCTTACTTTTCATCGTTGAACTAATTATGAGCAAAAAGCTAAAAGGCTATGAGAAGGTGTTACAGGAGATTGTAAAAGCAATTAAATCTGGGAGCTGATGTTTTACTTTGAAGTGTAAATAATTAGCTTATTTATCCAATTTGGATCCTTCAAATTATATATTTAGCAGTGCTTTAATCATTGTTAGCTGTAATAAACAATAAATAAATGAACACAAGTTACACAACAGAACAGACATAAGTACTCCATGAGAACTTTTGATTGAGGAAGATTTTTTGAATGATCATGTCTGAGGGAAAAGTGTCCTAGCATGATGTCCTATTCTTAATTTCTCACCGCACTTCACTGTTTGCAAATACAGTATGTGAAAGAGAGTTTTCTTCGTGAAGGAAACTGAAACAACACGCAGCGGAATTTAAATCATTCGGCCTCCACCAAGATCGATTCGGAGAGTTGCCTGATTAGGGTTTCGAGATTTTACCTGACGTTTTCTCTGAATTTTCTGTCGTTGGTCGAGTCACAAGCAGCAACTTTTCGTTCCTGCCTCTACGGTATCCACACGAACGGATCTCACGACTCTTGAACGTCTCACAATCAGAAGCCTTAAAGAGCTTTTAAATTCCTTATAACCGAATTGCTAGCCTCGATTAAAAGGAATGTTTTTGTTTTCTGTTTTTTTTAAAAGTGCGGCTATGTTTTAGAAAAACATCCCTTTTATAGGCAGTAAATTTTACCCTAAAATTTACTGCCAAACAGAACTCTAATCCTACTTAGAATAGGATTAGTTATATCCCTAATCCAATTCAGAATAGGATTAATTAAGCTCCTCATTGATCCGTTCTAAGTGTGCGACCCAATAGGTTCTCAAAACAATGGCAATGACAAAATTGTCACAGGCAATGAGCGGTATCTAGCAACACATCATTGCTACCCATGTAACGAGAATGTCAATGACTCGACATAACCTTACTCGTGATAGATGTTACCGTGTAGTTTAATCCCTTTATCCTATGATGTCTTGATTAGACACAAGTCATGGAATGTGTCAAACTTGTATAGTCTAATCAACGTTTCTTGATTCCTGAGTAGACTAATTAAACAAATAAAATCAATATCTCATATTGACTTATTCGAGCACGGCCATGCATTTCTTAGTCTCACTCTATCAAAGGGCCCAAGACATCACTCTTGTTATATAAGAGGGATAAATCCAATCTTGATCACTCAACATCCCTCTACATAGATCAAGGCATACCCAATTACTACCTTTATAGTCCATCCTGTTACGAATGACATCTAGCAGCATTAAAGTATGCAATTCTCTATGTTGGGATCTCTGATGATCTCAAGTCAAAGGATCACATACACCATCATCACTATGAGAATCGCTTATGACATTCATATAACAATCCATGTAGCGTTCTCATGGATGGTCGATCCAGTACATAGTTCTCTAACATGTACCTATGTGATGACTTGATATCCTATATCCATGACAATGGTCATCAGTCAACCACATACTAGTCTTATCGTATCATTGTTATCCTTGTTCACAATAATACTTGACTAGGGATACTTTAAGAATAGTGTGTTATTACTATTCTAAGGACATTATTATATAAGATTATATTACGCAGTTATAAGACAAATATAATAATGAACTATGATAAATAAAATGTCATGATACATAAAAAAATGCCAAAGTCAATCATCTAATGAATGGTTCTAAGGGCATAATCCAACACTTCAGACATGAGGAAAAGGCTAAAAAGCTTTTACTTTGGAATAAAGGGCTACGGTTTCACCTTCCACAGACTGTTTTAAACGTAACAAAAAAAAAAAGAAAGAACTCATTGAATCCATGACAGCCTTTGATTATAGCCTATGTACTATGGCTTAAAAAAGTCCACGAAACAAGTTTCTTGATTTGACTAATCAAAACATCATAAATTGCAAGCAAATAGTAAATAAAAAAAACACAAACAAGATAAAATATATAATATTACAATAATCACATAGAGGTAAAAATTTCATTGATAGAGATAAAACCTGATGATGATAAGAACAATCTTCTTCTTCTTTGTAGGCAGGCACTACGCAACACTCTTTTTTTCTTTGAAAGTAGTATGTTCAGTTTAGGTTAAACAATAAATATTAAAAAAAGGTTCAAACTAATATTTTACATGATAAATTTTTTTTCACGTTTCCTTTCCTCTTTGTTTATCCCAATTTGGGGTATTAAAAAACTGAGTAAGTTAAGGAAAAGTAAGGAATATTCACTCCCCCTCCCTTTCCTTTCCCTAGATAAAATTTTTTTTCCAAACAAAGAAAAGGTTTTCAACCTCCCCTTGTTTTCCTTCTCTTTCCTTTCCTTTCCTTTCCCTACCTCCAATCCAAACATAGTGTAAGGCTAAACACCTCTAAATTAAAGTCCACTTTAATTAAAAGCTTTCACCCAGCAAGAATCATTTAAACAATCTCAAACACGTAAAAGATCCAACTTCATTGAATAAGGGACTAATTAAAAAAAATCAGAGCTAAAGCTTCAATGGCTGCCAAGAACCTACATACGTAAAAACCCAGAAAGAGAGCAAATTTCAAGCGCCAATGTCGAGTGGGATGGTTCAAAATCTAAGAATCCGAAGCTGCTTGCCTCCAACCCATCAAAAAATCCTCCAAACAAACCGTTGAAGAAACCTTTCAAATTACCCAAACCAAAAAATGAACACCAAGTAAATCAAAGTTTAAGAAATAAGAATCTGGGAGTGAAAATTAAGAGCTTACAAAGCAAGAGCGTCACCTCGAAGCTAAGGTTACTATATTTGTTGTGAATAGAAATTGAAGAAGACAAGCTCTTTCACTATAACTTTTTGAGAGGCGAAGTTTGAAACTCAAGAAAAAACACAAAATTTGTTTTAAAGAAAATTAAAAATTTAAATTTAAATTTAAATTTAAATTGTGATAGTAAAAATAACAAAAACATACTATTTTTCTTAGTATCACAATCCTCGAAGACAATCTAAACCTCTTATTCACGGTGATATTGCAAAATCCACGTCCTGTAACCAAAATCCAGTGACAGTCAATATATAAGAAATAAACTTCACCTTAACGATTATATATCTAAACCAAAAAAAATTAAAAATTGACCTCATTTCATCAAGGAATCCACAACAAAAGAAAATGGCAGAAAAAGAATAAACAAATCAAAATAATTGAAAGAAAGAGAAAGACTTATTACCAAAGAGAATTCCAAATCTGAAGAAGGAAATGCAAAGAAATGGGATCCATTTAATAGAGATCTTATTGGGCTACATTGCTTCATGGGTGAAAGAAGAGAGGAAAATGAAGGGGAACGACACAGGCAGACGAAGGAGATGAAGGCCAACAGCAACAGAGCTTCTCAAAGACAGAAGCCCATGGCCATGACGAATCAATTTTTAAGAGATAAATTAAAGAAAAGCTCTCTTTCTGTCTCTGTCAATTTAACTGTGCCTCTCTCTTTCCCTCTATTCTTGTGCATCTAATGTAGAAAAATTAAATTTACGTAAAAAGAGAAAAAAATAAGAGGAGGAAAGGAGAAAGAGGAAAAAGGGGAAACTCTTTTTTTTTGTTACATTTTTTTTGGCATAGTCGTGAAGATTCCAAGAGAAACAATTTGCTTTTTTTTTATTATGAGAAACGATGATTTTTATTTAATAGATATTCGATACCCCACAACAGAGTTTATCATGTTGTAGAGCATCATGAACAAAGTCAGGATAATCCTCTATCCATACAGCAAAAGTAGAAAGTAATCTAGCATGTTTAGTGTCACGGACTAAGCTTTCTCACAATGAAACGATAGGTCGTGCGGCATTTGGATGGTCTCGTCCACACAAGTCAGTCAATTATCTCGATAATCTGGGTAAGTCATGAGCCAACAATAAGTCACTACAAGGAACACGGCAAAATCTTGGGACATAAGTAAAGTATACCATCATAACCACAGGTGCCACCATGAGATAAAATGTGTTTTTATTGATAATAAAAATATTACAAAGCTTACAAAAGAGTTTTGAGATTTCCACACCATTGTCGGGGCCAAGGAAGGCAGCCCTAGATAGGTGTGTTTGCACATACCTTAACCAGCGAGGCAGCCCAATATTCCGCCGACTGCTCACCCCTCCTAAAGAGCTAAAGAGCTTTTATAGCTATACTGCCAGTAACCATTAAAATGTTTGAAATGGGAACATTTTTCCTCATTCCATGGATTCTGTTTTCCTAAGTCCATGGATTTTGTTTTTCCCAAAGCCTATCTACCCGATCATAACCCTATACAAAGTTGACTCATGATATCCTATCCGGTCATGGCCCTATACGAGATTGGCTCATGGCACTTAGCCGGCTTATGAGCTAATACATTGCCACTACGTTTAACATGTTGGAAAATAATTGTGCGAAATCCTTGCCATGTTCCTTTTACAGCTTCAATCAAAGCACCAGCAATGGAGTGGTCTTCTTGATTATGAGTCAAAGCAGAGATGGCCAACAGTGAATCCCCTTCCACCTCGACTTCATAAAATCCCATTTCTTGTGCAGACAGGATAGACTCCTTGAGAGCCATACATTCTGCAACAAAAGGGTCGTAGCAGATAGCAAAGCCAATACCTCACCTTGTAAATCACGAACTGCCACACCAATACCCATATAATCTTCACCTGGAAACAGCGCTGCATCGAAATTAATCTTCGTTCTTCCTACTCTAGTTGGTGGCTTCCAAGACTGCAGTAAAGGATCATTTACAACGGCACTTGGCTGTGCATATTCTTCAAGGTAGTCGCGGGCAAACTGAATATTATTATTAGGATCATCCATATGAATTGCATACTTAGTAGCATGTAGCTTTGCATTTCTAGAAAACCAAATACACCACACCAGCACAAGGAAAAAAGGAAATTGACTGCCTTGATCATTTTCCAGCACCTGTATGAACTAGTCTGCAATGGAGGGCGCATCATACCAGAGGTTGGATTTGTCAAAACCAGTAATAGACCAAACCAACCTGGACAACCTGCAGTCTCGAAGGGCATGGATACTTGACTCATGTGATACAGAACAAGCAAAACATATAGAATTTTGCACCACTCTTCTCGTGTAAATTGAGAAGAGAAGGTAGAATATCATGACAGCTTCTCCATGCATGAACTTTAACTTTGTTTGGTATCGTTGCCTCCCATATGC
This sequence comes from Heritiera fomes, assembly GCA_032173925.1. Classification (NCBI taxonomy): domain Eukaryota; kingdom Viridiplantae; phylum Streptophyta; class Magnoliopsida; order Malvales; family Malvaceae; genus Heritiera; species Heritiera fomes. The sequence goes on from JAPDPM010000019.1 coordinate 2,715,002, forward strand.
CTCTCCAAAGCTTATACATATTAGATCTAGAAGATGATTCCCCCAAAATTTGATAAGCACCTAGATCACCCACATCCCTGCTTTGATTGAAAGAAAGCATTGCTCGATACCCCGACTTAACTGAATACAGACCATTATGATTATGATGCCATACAAGTAGGTCTGATATATGAAGTCCAAGTAAAGGAATTTGCAAAATTGCATCAGCATCAATCGACAAGAACAACTGCTGAATAAGCTCCTTCTTCCAACAACCACTCTGATGGTCAATCAAGTCAGCAACTAGATTAATATTGACATTGTTATTCAATGCTGTAATAGGCTTAAACGTCCATGGTCTTGGTATCCATGGGTCTTCCCAAGCATCAATAGCAGAGCCATTACCAATTCGCCATCGTACACCTAAATTCAGAACTGCTCTCCCATAACATAAGCTCCTCCACGTGTAAGAGGGATTAGAACCAAGTTGAGCATTCATGAAAGAACAATTTGGAAAGTACTTTGCCTTTAACACTCGATAGCACAAAGACAATGGATTTTTTAGCAACCTCCAGCCCTGCTTAGCCAAGAGAGCAAGATTAAAAGTTTCCAAACATTTAAAACCGAGGCCACCAGAAATTTTAGGATGACAAAGTTTTTGCCATTTTAACCAGATCAAACCAGTATCTGAATCTCCATGCTTCCACCAAAACCGACACATCAACTTATTCAAATCTTCACAGAAAGCCTTTGGAAACTTAAAAACACTCATTGAGAAAGTTGGAATAGATTGAGCCACCACTTTAATCAAGACCTCTTTCCCTGCTTTGGACAGATATTTTTCCTTCCAACCAGTTATCTTCTTCCAAATTCTGTCCCTCACCCAGCAAACACTCGTTTTTTTGCAGGCCTAACAAAAGTCGGCAATCCCAGATACTTCTCAATACTTTGCACATTGTGAACACCAAGGCACTCACTAATTTGCTTCTTCATCTCCGGTGCAGTGTTATTACTACAGAACAAACCTGATTTAGTAAAGTTAACCTGTTGGCCTGAAGCAAGCTCATAACGATCGATAAGTTCTTTCAACTTAGTGCATTCTCGCATATTGGCTTTGCAAAATAACAAAGAGTCATCAGCAAAAAACAATGAGGAAATTGATGGTCCAGATCGACTTGCCTTAATACCAGTTAGACTTCCCCTCCTCTGCGTGTTTTCTAATAATTGAGCCAAAGCTTCCACACAGATGATAAACAAGTACGGTGAGAGCGGATCTCCTTGGCGTAAACCACGTTGAGGGCGGAAATAGCCATACTGCTTACCATTCAAAGTAACAGAGAAAGTCACTGTATTAACACTGCATAATTTTGTCCACCCAAATAGCATCAAAACCAAGTTTCTTCATAACAGCCTCAAGAAAACACCATTCCACCCTGTCATATGCCTTACACATATCTAGTTTTAAAGCACAAACCCCATGTCGGCCTTGCCTTCTATTTCTTATAGTATGCAACAGTTCATAAGCAATCAGAAAATTGTCAGTGATTAACCTTCCAGGTATTAATGCATTCTGAGAGTCGGATATGATCTGTGGCAGAACTCTCTTCGACCTATTAGAAAGTGCTTTAGATATAATTTTATACAAAACATTACACAAGCTAATAGGACAAAACATTGTCATGTTTTCTGGAAATTTCACTTTAGGTGTGAGGACTATATGGGTGAAATTTATAGGTGACAAAGAAAGAGAACCATTAAGAAAGCCCAAAACATAATCCAAAACATCAGCACCTACCAACCTCCAAAATTTTTGATAAAAAAACACTGGTGTACCATCTGGTCCAGGGGATTTATTGGGCTGCATTTGAAATAAGGCCCCCTCCACTTCTTGTGCAGTGAATTCCTTAGCCAAATCCCGGTTCATTTCGCTGGTCACCACTGCATCAAGTGATTCCAATATAACTTCCATGCCACTGGTTGGGATCGATTGGAAAAGGGTTTGAAAATAATTCACGGCAATTTGTCCAATGCCACCTTCATCCTCATGCCAGATACCGTCAACATCCCTCAACTTTGTGATAAAATTTCTGCGCCTTCTGGAAGTTGCCTTTGCATGGAAGAACTTATTCTTATCACCGTATCTCAGCCAATCTATCCGGGAACGTTGCCTCCACATTGTTTCTTCACGGGCAAACAACTCATTCAACTCCAGTTTAAGTAGCCTTTCATTCACAACTGTTTGTTCTGAAACTGGTAGTTTTTGAACTCTCTGGAGTTCCTCAGAAACCTCATGAACTTGTTTCTGGATAAGACCAAAGGAGTGTGTATTCCATTGCGAAAGCTGAAGCATGGTTTTTTTTATCTTCCCAAGAATACGGTAACCACTTGTAGATTCACCGTGTCCAAGCTTGTGCAACTTGTTGTTCACATTCAGCAGATCGGAGCCACATTTCCTCGAATCTGAAATGCTTTTTAATTCTTCGTTGTGGACACATTCCTTGAGGAGTGAACTCTATTAGCACTGGATTATGGTCTGAAAAGGTAGCTGTCAAATTAAGAACCTTGATGTATTGGAAAAGAGAGCACCAGCTTTCATTTGCGAAAACTCTATCCAGACGTAATTTCACAATATCATCACCAGATCGTCCATTCCACCAAGTGAAAAAAGGACCAGTAAAGCCCAGATCTTTTAATTCACAATCAATCAGCGTCTCCCAAAAAGCCTCAATCTGTCTATCCGACCTTGGCAATTTGCTAAACTTTTCATGTTGGAATAGCACTTCATTAAAGACACCTCCACAAAGCCAAGGAAGAGATCCCATACTACTCAGCCTTCGAAGGAGATCCCAACCTCTATGTCTCCACTGTGTTTCGGGTTCACCATAAAATCCAGTGAACCGCCACTTAGAATAATGGTTTCGATCATCCACTTCAACATCTATATGATATTTGGAAAAGCTCCTCAAACTAATATCCATATCATCATTCCACATAAGCAATAAGCCTCCCTTCCGTCCTACACTACTCACACAAATAGTTGAGGAAAAACCACAGAAACGTTTAAGCCATTCAGCCTCGGTCCTCAATAATTTGGTTTCACATAAGAAAACAATCTGTGGCTTCTCCTTAAGTAGGAGATTTTTCAACCCTCTTAACTGCTCGTGGACCTCCCAAACCACGACAGTTAAGGCATATGAGATTCATGGCTGTTGGCGGGGCAGAATTAACTCTGCCTCCACCATCAAGTCAGTGTTCAGAACATCTTCCTCCTTAGAAATCACCAGAGAATTACTGGCAGACCCATCATAACAGTGATCTGGAAGTTGACATATTTGCATGGCTTTGTGCTTTTTAACACCCTTATTTGCCATAACCACCGCAATGCATTTTCGTTTAGATAACATAGCAGCCGTCATAGTTCGATCATCCACCAAGTGTTGTTCAGTTTGCATGGGAACTACATTGGGTGAGTGACATGCCTGCAACTCATTCGTCTTGTTAAAAAACAACCTTCTTGTAACCGAGGGAACATCAGTAACATTTGGAGAGGGTTTACTGTTACAGAGAGGATATGATGTAGTATGCCAAGTATTGAATCACCACCCTTAAGGTCTCTTGTCACAGAGCATCTTTTAATGCCAAGTATTGAATCACCACCCTTAAGGTCTCTTGTCACACAGAATCTTTTTATGGGAGAAACACGTAACCAATCACCATATTGATCTGAACTGCCATCAACAACCTCTCTGTCCATTTCACATTCCTTACTCACATGACCAAGCAAACCACAGCAGTAACAGAAATTTGGAAGTCTTTCATATCGAAAGTTGACGAATAGTTTCTCATTTGTGATGCCATCTTTCACCCATACACCTACGTAAAGCTTTACGAACATCCAGTTGCACTTTCAAACGAATGAACCGACCCCAAACTTCCATATTCATCTCCCAAGTCAGTCTCCAACAGACTTCCCAGACATGATCCTATCTGATCTGCTACTTCTTTCCTCATCATGGATAAAGGTAGATCATATACCCGCACCCAAATCTGCAAAGTACTAAAAATGTAATCTCGAGGACGTTTTGTACCGTCATAATGCCGGGGGAGAAGTGCACAGCGTTCAAACGTCCAAGGGCAGCCATCCAATACTCTACTCTGGTCTTCTTTGGAAAAAAAAATTGAAACAGAAATATATTATCATCCAACATCCGACAAACCACTCCTTTTGCTGGCCGCCACAGTTGCTTCATGACAGAGAACATTGCCTCGTAATTGAAAGGTCGATTGATCAGAAGGGAGCCAACGATACAGAACTTTCCCATATTGTCTTTTTGTTGGAGAACCTCTGCAGATACCAACACTTCTTCAGATTCTTCATCAGTCAACTTCATTTGTTTCCAACCATCCTTCAGAAGAACATTCAAAAAGAATCGGAATACTCCATGTTCACAAATATTAAGCTTGAGAAAAACACAAGTTACAGATCAGTAATGTATTGATCGATTAAAGATTACCACGCTTGACTGTCTACAATCCAAAAAACTACCAAAAGATTGGCAGTTACTAGAAAGAGCAATTTAGTAACCACCCCAGAGCAAAAAACAATTTGCTTTTGTTCTTTCATATTTGGGAAAAAAGAGAAAGACATGTATAATACATGCAATTAAAGGTCAAGAACTTTTGACATATGTTTGACAGATGTGATTCATGTGATAATCTTTCTTTCCTTTTTTTTTTTTATCCACAACAAAAAAGGTAATTCTTCATATTAGTTGGCATTCAATTGGGTAATCAATTAAGATAAAATTGTACATGTGTTTTTTTTTCTATCCTCAAAATTATCCTTAACATCATCATTCATCTTTAATCCCTGATATTAATATTAATAGGCATTTAATTAGACATGCAATAAGGTGAAATTGACAAAAAAAACCTCCAAAAAAATTGCTTAAACCTATCTTTAATAATATGTTATTGGTTATTGATTCATCTGTACTGTTGCACACACGCTTACTAAATATCTGAATATCACAGTTCAAGTTTTACGGGAACCAACGCTGGTCACCCTTAACAAGATTTGTTCTTGCCAACAATTGCGAAATATTAAATTATTTTGGAAAATTCTATTACAACCAAAATATTATACATATGAAAATCTTAAAAATATTAGGTTTTTGTGTTTGGTTTGAATGGAGACAAAGTAAAATTTTTGTGTTTGGTTTGCAGGATGTAAGATTACTTAATGATTTATTTTACTATATTGCCTTATACATTAAAATTTAGGTCAAGTGAATAACTCATGACAAAAATTTATATTTAAATTACTTATTTATTTATTTAACATATTAAATTATTTAACATTAAATATGTAATTTAATTTATTTTAACATGTAAAGAACATTTAAAAAATTATACTTAAACAGGTTTTTTTTATCATTTATGTTAAATCAAATTTAAATATAACTGTTATTAGAACTTTTCAATATAGAAGAAAATCATGTATAATTGTTTATGTATTTAACATATAATTATTTATTTATTTAACATGTATTTTTTTAACATGTAAATTGTTTGTTTATTTAACATGTAAATTATATATTAATTTATATAACATTTAAATTAGTTATATATTTATCCAACATGAAAATTATTTGTTTATTTAACATATAAATTATATATTAATTTACTTAAGATTTAAATTATGTATTTATTTAACATATAAATTGCTTATTTATATTTTTTAATATATAAATTATTTATTTATTTAACATGTAAATAATATTTAAATAATATTTAATGGTTGGTTTGGAAATATTAATCAATAGTGTAAGAGGAATGTAAGATTGTGAAATAATAAAACACTTTTATCTTGTAATTTTAAGTGACTAAAAGGATAATATAATCCAAAAACATAATTAAGGACAAAATGGGATAAAAAGTCATCCCCCCCCCCCCCCCCCCCCCCCCCCCCCCCCCAAGGAAAAAAAAGAGAAAATCTATTTAAACACTATTAAAGATTAAGTACACCTTAAATACTTAAAAACCTTATTCTTCATATCTCTATCTTTATTCTTACTGCCCACACCATAAAAATCCTAAAAATTATTCATAAAATACCTTTAACCCTCTTCAAACCCACCTAACACACTCAAACCTCATCTTCATCCTTCTAAATTTCTACCAAGCCTTTAAATCTTCAAGTTTTCCAAGAATAGGATTAATTTTCAATAAAATTTGTCTATTCTTTATTTTTTCGCATTGAGTTGTAAGGATTTGAGTTATTTTTATATGAATTTCATTTGGGGTTTTTGGGTATTGCCAATGCTCACAGCTATTTCATGCCGTAAGGTGTCGTGACCCAAAAAAAGTTTTTAATTTTTTTAATTTTGTTTTTTTAAGAAAATTAAAACTAAATATATATATTTGTCTAAAAGGTCTAAACATTGAATTGATAAGACTTTCTAAAGGCTCTCAACAATCCACTGCAAAGAGCCTTTAAGTAATCTCGATAGTAGACTGCTGAAACCCCCTAAAAGGTCTTGAAAATCCATTGTCAAGATCCATATGTTGCTTCAAGCGATGCATTGTAGGAGTTACAATGTAACCCCCGACAATCCTATGCCGAAAGTTTCGAAAACCCAAGTTTCCCTAAGTTGAGGATAAGGGTAAAATAATTATTTCATACAAAAGTATTTTGGTGATAAAAAAATCCATTAATTTAAGGTGTGCTTGGCGCTCAATAAGATGTGAATAGAACTCCTCTTCCAAAAAACCCCAAGAGATAGAAGTTATCTACTTCTTCCTATTTTTCTCCCATTTGACATTGTTGGGAATGTAAAATTCACGATGCAAGGGAAAATGCAATAACCAAACAAAAGAAAATGATTACAAAAAGTAAAATCTCAGCAAGAAATCTTAAATTTCACTAACCAAACCGCCACTAAAAGTTGAATTAAACCATTAGATCTCAGCACACAAATCTTTAGTTCCACAGTTATGTATGATGGAAATGCCGTTCCTTGATCAGTTTGAACTTCATGGCTTGAGATCCTCACTCGCACCGTTGCAGTCCAGTCCACCGACTGTGAAACATCAACAGACCAGAAAAACAAGTAGGAAAGCAAGCTATTCATTGAATCAGTCACAGATTCCATTACATAGAATATAACTTCTGGCGTTTAATACAAGAAATTTCTTATATTTATTGTACTTCCTTGTCTAATGTCTTGAAGGAAATTGCACGGAATGGAATAATAATAAACATGAGATCAATGTAAAGTTGATCGCCAATCTTGGCATGAGTAGCAAGATCACACTGACGGGCTCATATCATTTAAGGGAATAGTTTATTGGCTAACAGCAAAGTTAACCAGAAAATTCAATTGGGCAGGAGATCCAATGCAGTTTTGTTGATCACACCACTCAGTCCAGTTTTTTTTATTGCTTCTTGGAATGCCTTTGGCAAAAGGCTTTTACCCTTGCCAGGCCTTCTTCAAGAGAAGAAAGCTCAATAGCAAAAGTAATGCGAAGCCAGTTCTTCAATCCCACAGCTATCCCTGCAAGATTTTCTATCCTCGTTAGTCTCAGAAGATATATCAGCAAGAAACCTTTAGCATTTGTAAAACACAATCAATTCCCTCAAAAAGTACTCAAGGATGATTTCGCCTAACTGGTAGATTAGTCATGCAAGTGCAGAAGTCTATTATTTTGTGACTAGTGGTACAGTCCTTGAAATCTAATCATAACCAAACTTTGAATTTATGCAGATAGATTGACAACTTAAGCCCTCATGTTAATTATATCAGAATTGCTGCAGTGGATGGAGCAAATTTCTGGTTCATTGATTAGAATTCTTCTTCAAATTAACCACAAGTGAAGACTCATTTTCACTTTTCCTTCTTTTCCCCATAAGAAATATGGACGTTAGAAACATCCTAGTGATAAACCCCAAGAAATCAGTGAAACTAATTAACAACGCTTATACACAGAATTTTCAATCTTACCTGGTAGAATAATGACCGAATCCTCTTTAGCTAACTTCAGGCAGAACTCCATATCATCATTAATATCTTCCAATATTGATAGGTTCAGCTTTACCTGCAATTAAGGCTGACAAATAAAAATGCTTTTTCAATTTCTTAGCATAGATCACAAGAGTTGAACAATTCCCTTACCATTACAAACATTGATCCTTCTGGTTTCTTTGGGCAAGTTATGCAGGGTATTTCCTTAATTCTATCATAGCATATGTCAGCAGCTTCCCCTAGTAGGCAGATAATCTTTGAGAAAAAATCATCCTCTGTATTCTCAAGTATCTGAGGAATTGCTGCCTGATTCATAAAACAAATTTACATGTCTTCATGCGGAGGATGGGGGAAAAAGACAAGGAAAGTTTTGGATACTGATTGGTTCAAAGTGAAACTTCATAGAGTTAAAAAAAAAATTATAAAACCACTTCCTGGCCTACTAGATTGGACAGTGTAAACCTCAAGCCAAATAGCTAATTCTACTGGCTTTGGAAAAAAAAATGGTGACATTGCATTCTTCCAATGTAAGTATGTGGCTCTAAACAAAAGTATCTTGATTCCCAAACCTGAATAAATGTAGCTGGATCAGCAGAGAAACCAAGGAATCCTATGATCGAATCAATTACCTGTTAAGAGCCAATGAGATCATTAACTCAACATGGTCCAAACTTTGACGCCTGAACTTTATTTATTCCAACTCTCACATATGCATGTAGCTTAGGCAATTAGGAAAATGTACTACCATATGTCTTAAACCAGAGAAAAATAAAAGAATTAGAGGCCAACCCCAGATTTTTGAAGAATGCCATTTGGATCACTTGTCACAAGCCAACCAAGGCGCCAACCAGGAACAATCCATCTCTTTGATATAGACCCAAGGGTAAGAACAGGCACAATGGACCCAAACACTCGCATCGGCACATATTGAGTGCTTCCAAATGCGAGGTTGTCGTAAGCTTCATCAGCAATGACCAAAATCCCAAGCTTTCTTGCTGTCTCTGCAACCTAACTTTCAAAAAAATAGTTACCACCATTTTATTTTCAGAAGAGTCAGCAAATTAAAAAAACTAGTGCACAAGACTCCCACATTATGGGATTTGAGGAGAGTCAAGTGTACGCAGCCTTGCCTCTACATTAAAAGAGAGGCCGTTTTCGCCTGACCCGTGAGCTCAGGTCAAAAGGGAGCTACTTTTGCTATTGTACCAAGGTACCCCTCTTGGTCAGCAAAATTATACTAAAAACAAAACTCAAATTGCCAAGTAAACACAAGCACAGGCTTCTCTTCGTTAGTCATGAGAAGCTATTTAGGAGCAAAGATCCAATATCCAGTAAATCCACTAAATAACCCTTTTGAATCATACCTCAAGGGTAAAAACATAAATATTTTCATAACCATAAAGATCTAAACTATTTCTCTAGGGGAAAAGAGTAGAACAAAATTGTAAAATAAAGCAAGAAGAGTGGTTTGTGTTAACCTTTCTTAAATGATCATAGCTGAAGACATTGCCACAAGGATTGCCAGGGTTTATAATAACCATAGCAACAGTATTCTCATCAGCAAGAGTCTCTATGGCATCAAGATCAACCTCCCAACCTTTTTCAGGAAGAAGGTCAAAATGACGGACTTCAAGACGGTTATAAGCAGCACAAGCTTCATGAAATGGGAATCCTGGTCTAGGAAGCAGAATGTTGGCACCAGGGCGGGAAAGAACTGCTGATACAACTTCTATTGCTTGAGTACATCCAATTGTGAGATAAACATCATCTGCCAACAATTTGTATGGAAGGTTACGGTTGAGGTAATCTGCAATTGCCCTGTTAGAATCATACCAAACAAAAATAGATAAATATAAATGCTGAACATAGACAAATAAACTTCTAATGCAAATGCTGAACATAAACAAACAAACAAACATTCATGGATTTCATTAAATGAAACTGATCCATTCATTATATGTTGAGAACCTTTTTTTCCCACTGTGAAGGAAGCATGATAAAGAGAACATCTTACAGAACCGCAATTATTGTACATGAACATTATTTTTCACACATCATTTATCCAGTCTTAATAAAGATTTGCCTGGATATTCACCGTATAATTTGAACATCAATAATTCAAGTCACGGAGATTTGATCAGAACATTAATCCGCAAAGAATGCTACCAACAGTTACTCGGTGCGACTCACATATTACACCCAATACCATATCAGTCATAAAGTTCATTGAAATATAACAAAAATTCAAAAAGAAAAAAATGGCCCACTTTTAATTTTTGGTCAAATTGTAGAATCAATCACTGTACTAATAACAAATCAGAATTTGGTGAATCAAATCCCTGTATTTTTCCGGAATGTAAAATGTCAGCCCAAAATGTAAGGGAAAACTTTTGCTAACTTGCTGATGCGTCAAAATTTTTAACCATATGAACCGCTGATGTGGCAATATCTTTTTTTCTTTCCTTTTGATTTTTCTTTCTTTCTCTTTTCATTTTACATATGATCAAGATGCCAATGTTCTTTGCTTTCATTTCTAACCCGGGGCTAAATCAAAACAATTAAATTTTAAAAGAAAATATCCAAAACCATTTTTTCCTTCAACAAATATATCAGACATAAGAGGGAGTGGGGAAAGAGTAAAACATAAGTGAAAGAAATGCCCGACTGAAACACCAAATAACAACAACAACAACAACAATAATAATAATAATAGCTGAATTTAGAAGGAACATAGAATTAAAGCTACTTTTCCACGTGGGAAAGAACAGAAGCCCACTGTGCTTTTCATTCCTTAATAATTTCCTCTTTTCAGGAACTGATGTCTCCCTTAACCATCTAAACATTAATATGCATACAAAAGGACTGAAGCAGTAGAAATAAAAAGGAATTGAATAAACTACGAGAATCCCGGAAAAGGCGTAGAGAAAGAAAAACAATTCATGCAATAAAACAAAATGATTAATACAGACAATCATCCAAAAAAATTGAAAAAAAGTAATAGATAGAAATTTCAAACCAACCTCCTTGCTGGAAGAATACCAGCAGTCGGCGCATAACAATTAAATTTAGCCGAGTTTAAGGCATTAACTATGGCATCTACGGCTGCAGGGGTAGTCCTGAAGCTCGGAAAATGAGAGGGATCGCCATGACCAAGAGGAATGACAGGCCTGCTATCATCTTTGTTGATGTTGCTCATCAACATGTTGAGATATCCTCGAACAGTAGTGGCTGCCACGGCGTTCAACTCCTGCTTCCCTTGAAAGCCCCATTTCTTTGGTCCATTCTCCATCGCCGCCTTCTTTCTGCTTTCCCTCCACTTGCCTCGCGAATTGCAATGCAGTTGGCGTATCGAGTTGCCGTCCGTTTAAGTACTAGTTTGTACTCAAAAGAAGGCTGCGAGATTAAAAAATAATTGATTATTAAAAATTCATGTTTTTGATAAAAATAATAAAAATTTAAAATCTAAAATAAAAAATTATTTTATCTTCCTACCCTTTTGTTTTTTCTCAAAAGACTAATGCATCAACTTTCGCTGGTGCCGAACGGAAGTCTGACAAGCGTCCCCAACAATCAACGCATATTTAAGAATTAGATACAAATCTCCACGATGCTATAGATTTATTTTTATTTTATCATTTTTAAAATTAATAAAATTAATTATTAAATAAAAATTATTGATCATAAAAATATTTATTTTTTTATATTTTTTTAGTATAAAAGAGAAACATATTTACTAAGAATAGAGTTTATATATTAAATAAATGTTCAAAAATAATTTTTTGAAAAATTTAGATTAGCTTAGATTAAAAAAATACACAATACTTAAGTTAAATAGTATGATAAACAGATGATTTGTGCTAAAAACAAACAAATTAAGATAATGATGCAATAACAATAAAAAATAAAAGCATCAAAATATATATGGCATAATGATTCAAACAATTTAACAAAGAAATAAGAAAAATTAGTTAAGAATGCTTTGTTCATATTATTAATCAAGTGTAAGATTTTAAACTCATCTCTAAGCATTTTTATTTTTATTTTTTGGTTACTAAGCATTTTTATTTTAAGAATAATTAATTGAATTATTTATATTTACTCTAAAATACAATATGCAAAGTAAAAGTATTTTTTTTGCAAGATTTAGAGGTAAAAAAAACCCTTTTCATATAATAAGTTTTATTCGAAAGCAAAATATATGCAAAAAGAAGAAGCAAATAGATAAAAATATAAAGCAATATCATAAAACAATAATAGAAGACTGAATTAAAAAGAGTTAAAGATCCATGTAAAAAACATGTTAAAGATTTAACTAAAAAAATTGCTGAGAAAAAAAATAAAAGGACCTAAGTAAAAAAAAAGTTGTTGAGGGCAAAAAAAATTACAACATGTGTCAAGCAATGGGAGAGGAAGAGACAAAAATATATAATAATATAGATTATATCTCACAATTCTCTCAATAAAAAATATTTATATCAAACAAAAAATAAGGAAAATTATTACTTATATTGTTAGTGAAAAATTTTTATTTTATAAACGATGTTAAAATTATTATATATGTCTTTTAAAAATATTTAAAAAATAAAAATAAATAAAATAAGATAAATATCACAATTTTAATATCGTTTGTAAAATAAAATGTTTTATTAATAATGTAAGAAATAATTATTCAAAAAATAATTACAATCTACTAATAATAGTTTAGATGAACAACAAAAATTGATTTAAGCGAAATTAAAAAAAAATAAAATAACCATTAGTGTCTATGCTGAGATGGCCTTTAGGGACAAATTAGGGACGGACAGGAAAAAGGAGACCTTTTTTTGGTGGGGTGAGAGGCGGATTGCTCTCTCTTAAAAGAACCTTGCCTCAGATGAGCACGAGGTATTTATAGGCGTGGGACTCATATCAATCTAACCAGAAACAGCTGTCGAACTAACCGGTGTGGCAGACACGTGGTCGAATAGTATTTCAAGAATGAGTTGACTATTATAGGTTAGTACAAAGGTTTTAGATCGTCATCACTCCAAAATCTTTTTTTTTTTGGTCAAAAGGATTGAGATTTTATTGCTCAATGATCAACCGATTACAGCCAATTCCAGTACAATCATTTTGAATCAACTTAGAAATACCCTGTGGAGGGTTCCTAATGATCATGGTATCGATCCTACTAGCTTGAGCAAGATTAGCCATGAAGTCAGCGCTCAAGTTTGCTTCTCTATAGATATGAACAATGGAAACTTCCCAATTCCTGACCATTAACTCCCTGCAAGCACGAATAATTCCTATGAAAGGGTTTCTGCTATTAGACTGTGAATTAACCTTCTGTACTGCCAACAGAGAATCAGATTCCACAATGACCTTCCGATATCCTAAGTCCCATGCCACAACAAGGCCAGTATAAATGGCAAACAACTCTGCTCTTAAAATGGAACCCCAACCAAGTCTTTTAGTAAAGCCAGAAATCCAACATCCCTTATGATCCCTCAGAATTCCACCTACTGCAGTCTGTCCTGGGTTAGAAAACCCAGCTGCATCCATATTAACTTTTATGAACTCATGAGGAGGGGCTGACCAAGCAATATAACTCACTCTCTTCTGCCGAATTTTGTTAGTGCTCGTCATGTATGATTGAAATTCATTGATGCAGTTGGTAACAACATATTCAGCATTTGTTGGCCAACTAAAATTATCATCAAAAATACCCCTGTTTCTCCATTGCCATAGGAACCAGCAAGCATAGCTAAACAAAATAGGCCACCTCACATTTATACCCTCAACAGTTTCCTTTAAAGACAGATTATGGTGAAACCACTGATGTGTGCTATTTACCTGCCAAAAATCAGAGTCGAGATCAGGTTTCCATGTGATCCAGAAAGAATGTGATGTTGCACAGTCCCTTAACACGTGGAGGATATCTTCCACTTCCGTTGAGCATCTTGGACACCAGGCTTCTGGTATGATATTTCGTTTCAGGCATACTTCTCGAGTTAATAACCTTTCATGTAAGGCAATCCACATGAAGAATTTCACCCTTGGAGCTACTTCCAAACGCCACATTCTTAACCAAATCGGGTCTTGTTCAACAACTTCTCGGAGAACCATATAAGCTGATTTGACTGTAAATTCACCGCTAGAAGATGCAAGCCAATATATCTTATCTTCTTCAGAGCTCAAAGGCAGTGCCAATTTAAATTGATTCAGAACATGATTAGGAAGCATATTCAATTGAGACATATCCCAGTCGCCATTACTAAGTATAAAATCTGCAACCCTCTTATCATTTATATAATTAGACATGGACTCCCCACATACATCAGTCAATGCTTTATCTCCCAACCATTTATCCTTCCAAAAGGAAATAGTTTGTCCCGAACCAAGCAACCAACCACTACCCTGCCTAACCACCTCCTTGCTTGCTACAATACTTCTCCATGTAACTGAAGTTTGTTGTTTCTTATTGTAGTGGGTAAATAAATCACCTTTGAGATATTTTGCAGACATCATTCTAGCCCATAAACTTGTATCTCTTGTTTCCAATTTCCAGCCAAGTTTGGCTAGGAGGGCAATATTCATATCTCTAGCTTTCCTGAAACCAAGGCCACCTTCTTTTTTGGGACTGCACACCTTGCTCCATTTAATTAAAGGCACCTTCCTATTTGTATCTGTTGACCCCCAGAGAAAATTCCTGTTAAACTTATCAATATCTTTCAAAACTGACTGAGGTAACTTTGCAGTTTGCATGGCATATGTTGCTATCGAGCAGGAAACAGCTTGGATTAGAGTAGCTCTTCCAGCAATGGAGAGTTGGTGCACTTTCCAGGCTGATAGCCTCTTACTCATCTTATCTAGGATAAATTGATATGACTCACGCCCCACTCTCTTAGAATGGATGGGAACACCAAGGTAAAACCCGAACTCCTTACTGTACTTCATTCCTGTTATACCTTTCAACTCCTTTACCATCTTTGAAGACACATTAGGAGATGTTAAAATTTTTGATTTATTATGGTTCAATTTCTGACCCGAGATGTTGCAGAAAGATTCCAAACAATCCATTATCACCTTACATTGCTGAACTGTAGCTTTACCGAAAAGCACTAAATCATCTGCGAAGAAGAGATGTGAAATTAATGGCCCACCCCTTGACACCGAGATTGGTTTCCACACTCCATTATTCACAGCTGCATCAATCATGTCCGACAACTTTTGAAGACATAGAACAAATAGATATGGAGATAATGGATCCCCCTGCCTCAAACCCCTTCCTGGTTTAAAATAGCTCGACAATTCTCCATTCCACAAGACGTTCATTTCTGTTGAGGAAATACAGAACATAATGAGGTCAACTAAGTTTTGCGGTAATGCCAAATCTTCCAAAACCCACTTGAGAAATTGCCAACTCATTCTATCATAAGCCTTCTCAAGATCAATTTTCATAACTAAATCTCCAACATTCCCTTTCTTCTTTTTCATAGAATGTATAACCTCTTGTAAAACCACAATATTATCCGAACTACTCCTCCCCGGGATGAAGCTACACTGAGAAGGAGCTATTATATGATTCAAGTATGGTCTTAGTCTATTCACTACAATCTTCGAAATCAGCTTCACCATCACATTGCATAAGCTAATAGGCCTGAATTGGGAAACAAGGGTCGGATGCTCTAATTTCGGAATTAAAACTACTAGCACCTTGCTAAGTTCAGCATTAAACTGACCATTTGCAAACGCTTCTTGAACAAAATTGCAAACCGAATTCCTTACCATCTTCCAGTTAGTTTTATAGAAGATGGTTTGAAAGCCATCTGGGCCAGGAGCCTTATACGAAGGCATGGAACTCAATGCTCCCCAAATTTCATTCTCATGAGGGATTTGTCCCAGTATCTGCCCTACCTGCACATCAAATCGAAAATTTGGATTAGGACACCAACTACAGAAGTCTAGATCAACCGGTTCAAAGGAATACAAATTTTTAAAATAGTCTGTAGTCAAAGCTTTCAGCTCCTTTTGATCATTACACCATGAGCCATCTTCTTTTTTCAGTGTCAAAATTCTATTACGATGTCTCCTAATCACTGTTGTTGTATGAAAAAACTTAGTATTTCGATCTCCATACTGGACCCATTTGGACCGAGACTTCTGAAACCATAGCATTTCTTCTTGTTGAAGTGTATTATTATATTCAGCTGAGAGTGACTCTTCCAGTTGTAACAGTTGTGGATCTGATTGGTACTCAAGTGCATGTTGGACTCTTTCTAGTCTCTTCAATAGCGAACGCTTTCTCCTGAAAATGTTACCAAAAACCTTCACATTCCATTCCTTGGCCGCCAACTGTAATTTCTTTAAATTAATCGCAATGTGCTCATTTAAACTCCAGGTAGCACCCAATAAGTCATTAAAGCCATCATGTTGTAACCATGCTGCTTCAAAACGAAAGGGCTTCAAAAATTTGTTACAAACAAAAACTCCATGTAAGTTCACCAAGATAGGGCAGTGATCACCATGCACCCTTGGTAAATTACGGACTGATGCTTCAGAAAACTTTAACCTCCATTTATCAGTACAAAAGACTCTGTCAAGTTTCTTCTGGATCAGGCTTCCAAAGGTCCTTTTGTTAGTCCAAGTATATCTACAACCTACAGAGTCAACATCCATAAGTTTCCTTTGTGCTAATACATTCCACAACACTTCCAATCTCTTCGTACTTTCTTGAGAACCTCCTTGTTTTTCTTCCATGGAGATGATTTGATTAAAATCCCCCAGAAGAACCCATGCTTCATGGTCAAAAGCATTAAAATTCAGTAGATAATCCCAGAGCAATTTCCTCTGGTAATATGAAGGACTCGCATATACTGCTGTAAGGTACCAACAAAAACCTCCTGTATCTAAAATAGCAATGGAGATAAATTGGCTACTGCTCTCCACAACTCTCACATTCCCCACGTGTTCATTCCACAAAATCCAAATGCCCCCAGAAAATCCCACGGCATCCACCTTCGTGTATTTATCAAATTTTAGCTTACGTATAACAGTATCTGCAGTTCCCCCACTTATTCTTGGTTCAGCCAAAATGAACATATCTAGTTTATGCATAGAGATAAGCTCTCTAGCATGACGCAAAAAATTCTTATTCCCTGCACCTCTACAATTCCAAAAAGCTATTGACATGGTTGGGAAAATAAATACAGAAACGAGTTCAACTCCGTCAAAGAACCTCCATATTATTTGCGGAAGTTTCCATTGCATTACACACAACACCATTGCCATTTTCCACGTTCACCTCTGTTAGGCTTAAACCTTTACTTTGGCCGATCTCCTGGCTATTTGAGTCTCCGCCAGTATCCTCTACAATATTCATGCAATCATTTTGAATTGGGTCCCCTCCTCGAATTTCTGAAGACACCCCATCACCAGTGCTTGCTGAAAATTTAAAGACTCCAAGCTTTGTAAGACTGGGTTCCGAAGGTTTATTGGACTCGATAATTTTTTCTTTCCAAGTCCCACTACTCGATTTCCTTCTTTCCAAGTCCCCAAGTTGTGTAGGGCCCAAACCATTAGTACATTCCTTCCCGCTGACAACTGACGAACAACCAGCATGGAAAGTAAATCCACCTTCCTTGTCATCTGCTAAACTCATAAAGGAATTTTTGAGTGCTAAACTTTTCTGTACCACAGAGGAATTTCGGTGCAGATTCTCCTTTCTATTTAAAGATTTATCTTCTATATTTTTTGACTTTCCTTTATTCTTCCTGTTTTCTAAAACCACGCCTCCTTTCTCTACCTCCAAATTTTGCGACAAAACCGACTCCTTTCCCTTGTCCTGAGTGATGATTTCTTCATTCAAAGGGAAGTTACCCCGAGAATCACTAATAATCTTTGACTTTCCTTTATTGGTATCGTCTCCTTTCCCGTGGTCCCCTCCTCTTTCTCTGTACCAACATCCATGGCCCGTACTGGTCTTCCTGCTTTGCAGATGTATCCGTAGTAGTTGTCTGGTTCAAATTTTGAGAATTTGTTGGATTTCCTTGCACCACCGTTGGGCATGAGTTCACCTTGTGTCCGAATTTTCCACAATGGAAACAAATCATGTGGAGTCCCTCAAATTCCACCAGTTGTGTGTGCCTTCCTACTTGAAATTTTGACACTAGCGGCTTGGTGAGATCCACTTCAATACACATACGAGCAAATTTACCACGTATAGACTCTTCAGTGTATCTATCTAACCGAACCACACGCCCAACACAAGCTCCCATCTTGGACAACGCCATGGTATTATAATATTCCATCGGCAATCCTGGCAATCTGATCCAAACAATGATCTTGGAAATCATGTCCTTTGAGGGGTTGAAGTTTGGAGCCCATTGTCTAACTGTTAGATAATGCCCCCCAATCACCCATGGACCACCTTCAAGGACATGTAGATAATCCTCTTTGCGTTCAAATCTGAAAAGAAAATAATCATGGCCAAGATCAATGATCCTATAACGCCCTCCCAATTGCCAGAGTTGTTTGACCTTCATAGAAAGGCCATGATACCCAATTGTCCTCCCCAAGAGTTTAACAATGATGGCTCTCGTCCATGGTTTCCTCATGAGCGCCTTTTCTTCTTTAGTAAACGTTACTTTCGGAATCAAACTCTCACCATCCTCCTCATCGTTTGAAATTTGATCATCAAAAAACATATCATTATCCTCCATCCACTCATTCCATCCATCGTCATTGGATTCATGCTTCCCGGTCAGTTTGTCTTTGTAAGAAAACTTCACATCATCGGTGATCGGGGTTGGCTGTGGTAATGCTTCACAATGAATCTCTTGAGTTCCATCCTCCTCTGAATCTTCATTAGAACATCTCGATCTTTTGAACTTTTTCTTGGTCCTTTTCCTGATTTCACTTGCAGCAGTAGGGTTTTCCCCATCAGTTTCCATCGTTCGCTTGGATAATGTCTATTTACTACTTGTTAAAATGCTTCAATGAGTTTCACTTAAAAGACACATTTCTTCCTCTCTCTCTCTTAAATATTAATATTTTCGACTAATACTCCACTCCAAAATCTTTTCGTGTGCTTGGTCTTGAGGTTCATCTTCGATTCCAAGCTGGACAATGACACCAAATGATGTAGGTAGCGCATTAGGCAGTGACCTAGGTGCGATGAACATTCATAATGAGCCCTATTCTGTCACAGTCACGCATCTTCTGGTTTATCTCATGGGCTCCACTTGACGAATCAAAATATCAAAGTAAAAGACTAAAATGTCTTAGGGTCTGAATATCCTACATGAATAGATCGTGTGTATTTAATAAAATAATAAAAAATAAAAAATAATGATAAAATAATAATTAACCTTTCAAAACATTTTGTCCTTTAACAAAATATTCCATTGCACCGGTGCTAATCACATCGTGCCGAACTTTGAAATAAAGTCTAAATTAGAGATAATTAAATTATTATAATTTTGTTTCGTAATAATAAAATAAAAAATTATTAAATAATCATATGAAAACCCTGAATCAACACAAACTATTTAACAAATTTAATATGATTATTTTAAGATATTCAACTAAACATGCTTAATCATATCTAACAAACTAAAAATACTAGAGGAGGACAATGATTACTCATCTTTACGCCCATGGACGGATTTAGGGTGGGGCAATGGGAGCAACTGCAGCCACTCAAATCTTTAAGTTCATTTGTATTTATTATTGATATACTCAAATTTTTATTGATATTTGTATTTTGACTCCACTAAAATCTTGTAAAATTATTAGAAACAAATTAAAAATATTTATTTTTTTCTCCTACTAAATTATAAAAGGAATATTTAAATATGGATCTTTAGTCATATTTAAAAGCATATAGACGTATTAACAAAATAAAAAGGTAATTGAGTAAAGTAATAATTCACAATGTAAATATAGAATTTTGTTAGTAGTTAATATAATAATTCTCTAGACATTAATTGAAATTAGCTTTAAAAATATATTCAAAAAGTTAAGAAGACTATGGAGAGAAAGAAAATTACAATGCATAAAAAAAATTACTTCTTAGGAATCAAAAAACCAAGAAAAAAAAACTTATAGAAAGGAAATGTTAATTAATTTAGTGTAAATACTAAAGTAAGTTTTCTATAAGAAAAACTCAATATACATTTTTTATATTTTTCCCTTCTTAATTTAATTAAGTAAACCTTATTTAATAATTAATTTTTTGTTTAAATACTTGATTTAGATTAATTTTGATAAAATGATAAAAAAATCAATATTTTATGAAATTATCGATTTTTTTATTTTTTGAAGTTATGTGACAAATTTATTACTTTGTAAAATGAATTTATTTATAATTATCACATCCCAAAAATGAATTTAATAACCCTTTGAACATGGGATAAAAAATTATTTTTAAAACAATAATATATGAAAAAATGTCAAAAAAAATCTTATAAAGAGTTTTTTTTAATATAAAAATGACCTTTTATATTTTTGTTTTCAATTTTTAAATAAATATTTTATTAATTTATATTTCTAACAATATTTGAAACTACGTGTAATAAAATTAATTTTAAGTTATAATAATTTTAAATAAAATAATCTAAATATATATTACTTAAGAAACTGCCTCTAGTGACTATAAATCCTGAATCCTTCCTTGTTCATGACCACAAAATGAAGCCAGTTACCTGCTATTATATATATGAATCTAATTAAGCAAAGACTCCTTTGGAAACAAAAGAAAAAAAAAAGCATCAAAATGATCTGAAGTAGAGCTATGCCTGACTCGACAGGCCATAGGATATAAAAGGAAAGCATTCGCATTGATCAACATTGGAACAAAAATGGCAAAAAGATGCAGATTTTTTAAATTTACAATTTTAAGATTTGTTTGGTTCACGTATTTTATTTTCTCAAAAATATTTTTCATATTTTTAAGTGTTTAGTACATATAAAATATTTTCGGTTAATAGAAAATGAAATTTAGTCAATGGACAATCTTTAAAGATTTTGAGAAATTATCTTCTCATTTTCAAAAAGAAAAGATAATTTTCAAACTTATGCCACTTTTAAGAAAAAAAAGCTTCTAGTAAAACTCAACTTAATTTATATTGGATTAAAACAACAAAAAATAAAAAATATTAATTTTTTCAAAAAATTAAATTTTTAAAAATTATTTTTTGAAAATTATTTTACGCAAACAAAATGAAACTGAATATCCAAATGCACAAAATATTTGTGGCAAACAAAAGCAAGATCATTTCTCCATTACTAAATTAAATACGGATTCTCCACATTTAAAAAGTCATCAATGATTTAAAAATAAACAACCGATCTCAACAGAGCCAGGCAACTGTTTTAAACTGCTCCCATTATTTCCTATTCTTTAATATTTATAATTCCACCACTTGATTTTTCATGTCTTAAAAAATCTTTATTTTTAAAGACTATTTTAAATGAATAGTAAAATTAATTTTGATTAGATAAAAAAATATTATTAAAAAATATTTTTAATAAAATAATAAAAATATATTTAAAAATCAAAAATAAAAAAGTAACTTTATTCTTGCATTACCTTTAGTTAGATTCCACTGCGGAGGTGAGGTGGACCTCAATCTATGTAGAAAATCCGTGCGATCATTTTAATGCTACTATGATGCATGTGAAATTTTGTGGTGCTCTTCGTTCTTGGACAAGTCACGCTCGCATTAATTGCTTTTAAAATATTTGTTTGGTTTGTATAAAAAAAACGTGGGGTTTTATGTGTTTTATGTTGTTTTCTTTCTTTCTTTATATTTTGTCTCTATTAATGGAATTATCGAATTTTAAAATGATATGATTAGAGTTATAAAATAATGTGATTAGAAATTTAGAATAAAAAAAAATCAAACATCTTAGCACTCCAACTAATCCATAATGTAAAATAATAGCAAATTATTTTATATTTATATGATAATCCTGTTTTATTTATCTTATATAATAAGCTAAAGCTATCCCATCAAATTATTGTATGATTTGTTGTGACTCTCTAATATTTTGATTTCTTAATCTAATTAATTAACATTATAGAATTAAACAGAGTTAAACATCTTAAGACTTGAACTAAACCTTACACTAATGTTTAGATTTGGGATTAGGTAGGGAAAGGAAAAGAAAAGAAAGGAAGAGAAACATAGAAATCTTTTCCTTGCTTTTCTTTGTTCCAATAGGATTTAAAAAATAACAAAGGAAATGGTGAGGAGTTAGGAATCCCTCTGTCACGACCCGGAGGCCAATGATGTCCACTTAACATACACTTATCACTTTTGAAAAAATTACGAATCAAATTTTTCTTTTTTCTATTTCTTTTCTATTTACGGTTTGTATTCGATGTTAGTGCAGTATCTAGATCAAATCTTGTCCTATTAATTTTATTTCTTGAGCTATGTCATCCTTCTCAAGTGATTCTTATGAATTTAACCTTAATTACTATTTCAAATGAAGCGGGTCGAAAACCTCCCCTTTGTATTTTATCAATTTCCTCAGGTAGAATTTCTTGCATTAAAACACATTTTAAACCACACAACACAGCCAGCTGTTGTTTCCCCACAGTTCATACAATCAAATATCTCAAGCTTCTCAAGAGTTTAACCATTAATAAGTTCACATCTATCACTTTATATATCATTCAAAATATACATTAGAACCCGGATCGAACTCGATAATCACCTAGACTCACATAATCATCTAGTGCGATCCAAAGCTACATCCCATATACTTTCCTAGTATTGTGAAATTAAAATACTTATGGCTATCAAAATGGTACACGAGTAGTATACCTCAAAAATACAAAAGCTAGGCTCAGAGAACGTAAACGAGTACCACTACTAGGTACGGTTTCCCGGGAGCCTATACGAAGCCTGGGCCGGCTATCAACTCATATGATTTGCAAATGTTAAATTAAGGGGTGAGCAATCCACGGCTCAGTAAGTAGTTTAAGTAAGTACATACTAGGCTCATATCGTAAAACACAAACATACATGCCTGAGTTCTATAAAATAGCATGTATGGATTATATCAAGATTTACTACCAATTCGTATGTACACAGATTTCATAAGCTTACTCATGCTTTCCTTCCATTCTTAAATTCACAATTTATCATACTTTTTATCAGCATTGTTGAGTGTGAAAGAAGACAATCATTTAAATAGCACATGTTTATATGGCATATATAAGTATAATATATGATTATACACATTCTCTGTCTTATGTATAAGATATATTCCATCTACTGACATTCACCACATTCATAAATCACAATCATTTATTTATTGCCACAATAACCTACGATTCCTCATATTTCATCAAAACACGTGTAGCACTTAGCTTTTAAAGGATTCTAGAGGTGGCTCCCATAGTTTCCGAAGAACCTATGTAGCACTTAGGTCCTTTGAGTTTTCTAGAGGTGGCTCCCACGGTACAAAGATCGAGTCTTTACTTGTGTTGGCCTTTATGACATATAATTTCCACTATCTCATCGGAACTCGTGTAGCACTTAGTTCTCAAAGGATTTTAGAGGTGGCTCCCATAGTTTCCGAAAAACCTATGTAGCACTTAGGTCCCTTAAGTTTTCTAGAGGTGGCTCACATGGTATAAAGATCGAGTCTTTACTCGGGTTGGCCTTTATGCCATATACGTTCCACTATCTCATCGGAACTCGTGTAGCACTTAGTTCTCAAAGGATTCTAGAGGTGGCTCCCATAGTTTTCGAAGAACCTATGTAGCACTTAGGTCCCTTGAGTTTTCTAGAGGTGGCTCACACAGTACAAAGATCGGGTCTTTACTCAGGTTGGCCTTTATGCCATATACTTTTCACTATCTCATCGGAACTCGTGTAGCACTTAGTTCTCAAAGGATTCTAGAGGTGGCTCCCATAGTTTCTGAAGAACCTATGTGGCACTTAGATCCCTTGAGTTTTCTTGAGGTGTAAGGCTTGCAACCTAATTCATTGTAGGCTATCTTCTACAATTTTTTCAAAGTCAGACTCATGATTCACGTTTCTGGACAGAGTATCCTGCACTTACTTGTACATATCTCAAGTTATAGAAATCCAAATCAAGAAATTCCAAAACCGACTTTCTTGTAACTTAAAGTGCTATTAATCATAATTTTTTCAGAATTTTTCTCCATGTAGAACAATTAAATTGATCATTTTAATTACAACCCTGAACAGGACATCAATTTCAGATTTGAACATCTAGTCAGAATTAAATCAATCCTTCATCTATAGAGTGCCCATTTGATTCAATTGATCATAATTTCATTTTCATACTTAATAAATAAACATTGTAAAGTTAGAAGAATATCTCATTTACCTAATTTTCCAGCAGCTCTTCCTTATTTTTCTGAAACAGTAGCTCTCATTCCAAAACCACTTTCAAATCCCTTATTCAGTACCTCCAAATTTGGCTGTGAAATCACCCCTTTAAAATGCTTCTCTCAGTTTAGAAAATTTCCATCCCAAGTTGCCTTGTTCCACGCCACTTCCAGCCTTACTCTTCCTCTTTTCCTTTTTTCTTCTTTCTCCTCTCTCGGCTGGAACTTCCTTTTTCTTCCTTCTCGGTTTTTCCTTTGGCTGCTCTTTCTTTTCTTTCTTTCTTTCCTTCCCTTTCGGCTACAGCCTCTTTTCCCCCTTTCTCGGTTCCACCCGAGCCTTCCTTTTTCTTTACACTTTCTTTTCTTTTCTTTGGATTTTTCCCAAGCTTCCTTAAGAAGCTTTTGGTTCTCTTGTTCTTTCTACTCGAGAATGGTTACTGGATTTTGATGGGAAAGGTCCCATCAAACTCCACTAACTCCATTTTATATTTATTTAAATTTTATTTATTATATATATTTTGTTTTATATTCTTTTATTTTTATTTCATTTTATCTATGTTCATGAGAATTGTTATTATCTTTATATAATAATGATATATATTTATACATGTATATGTCTAATATATGTATTTATATATATTTATTTATTTGTTATACTACTTACATGTAACATATATTTGTACTTATATTTTAGACATTAACATATATATATATATATATATATATATATATATATATATATATATATATATATATATATATCCATTTTCTCATATATATATATATATATATATTCTTTTTCCATTCTTTTAAAATTTGCATATCTATATGTATACATATTTAACACTCAATACACACATATATAGGTATTTCTTGTTTATTTTATTTTGACTATTTTAATATTCAAGTATACTACATTTCTTTTAGTATACTTGTGTCCTTATTTCATTTTAAACAAATGCACTTTTATATTATGGAATTCAAGCAATTATTTGTTCTTATATAATTTTTGAACTTATATAAGATTTCTAATTTATCTTAATGACCATTTGTTGCTAACTTGCCTAAACTTGTAACTTCATTCTCATTACATGGAATAATGGAAATTACAAGGTGAAATCATAATACCAAACTTATTCTATGTCTCTCATTTATTCACTAACGTGGTACAAGGTTTGTAGTTTTTACATACTCCCCACCTTAGGAAATTTGGTCCTCCAAATTTTTCGTGTCTATCTGAAATAGGTGAGGGTATTTCTCTTTCATTAAACTTTCCAACTCCCATGTGGCTTCCTCTGGAGAGTGGTGCTGCCAAAGTACTTTGACTAAAGGGATTGTCTTAGGCCTTAATATCTTATCTTTCCTGTCTAAGATCCGAATAGGTCTCTCGACATAGCTTAAGTCCTCTCTAATCTCGAATGGCTCATACTCGATAACATGAGATGGGTCCGGATGATATTTCCGTAGCATCGACACATGAAAGATGTTATGCACACTCGATAGCTCTGGTGGTAATGCTAGTCGGTATGCCACGTCACCAACTCTCTCCAATATCTCAAACGGACCAATGTATCGATGACTTAACTTCCCTTTCTTGCCAAATCTCATTATGCCTTTAGACGGAGAGATTTTCAAGAACACTTTATCACCTATTTGAAACTCTAAAGGCCTCCTTCGACAATCGGCATAGCTTTTCTGTCTACTTTGGGCTGTCCTCAGTCTATCACATATCAATCTCACATCTTCGAAAGCTTTCTCTACAATCTCCGGAGTGAATAACTTTCTTTCACCTACCTCTTCCTAGCTAATAGGGGACCTACACCTATGCCCATACAATGCCTCGTAAGGTGCCATCCCAATACTAGAGTGAAAGCTGTTGTTATATGCAAACTCCGCTAGTGCCAAATGATCATCCCATGAGCCTTGAAAATCCATAACACATGCCCTCAACATGTCCTCAAGTGTCTGAATAGTCTTCTCTGATTGCCCATCGGTTTGAGGATGGAAAGCTGTGCTAAAGCTTAGTTTAGTCCCCAAAGCATCCTGGAAGTGTTCCTAGAAACAGGAAGTAAATCGAGAATCTCTGTCCGAAACTATGCTCACTGGGACTCCATGTAACCTCACAATCTCTTTGACATACATATTTGCTAAGGCATTAAGCGAATCGGTAGCCTCATAGCTAGGAAATGAGCGGACTTTGTTAATCTGTCAACTATCACCCAAATTGCATCATGATTCCTACGAGTCCTCGGGAGTCCCATAATGAAGTCCATCGTCACATGCTCCCACTTCCACGTAGGTATGGGCAAAGGCTTTAGTAAGCCCGCTGGCCGCTGGTGTTCAATCTTGTGATAAACCGTAAATTTTTCATTTATTGGAAATAATTAATGCTGAAAATTTGACGAAATAAATAAATATAATTATGAGATCGGAATATTGTGGAAATTTCGAGAATTGAGGAAGTGAGGAATAAGGAAATTTATGTGAAGAAAAAGTTAAATTGGAAAATAAGGTTGGAATTATGAAAATAAGGAATAGAGGAAATTTAATTTGGATAAATGAAAATCCAAATTAAATAAGAAAATGAGAAAGAAAATATATATTGTAAATACAATATATGTTGTATTATAACATTTATATAAATATTTATATAAAGGTTATTTAAATTAAAAATATATAAATATACATATATATACTACTAGATATATATTTTGTAATATACAATATGTATATTTTATATATAATATATATTATACTATATTATATATGAAATAATATATGTATAATATATACTATATATTATATGTATAAAATATATTTTAAAGTATATAGTATATAGTATATAGTATATTATATACTAAATAAGGAAATAAGACAAAAAAAAGAGGAAAGAAAACAAAAATGGAAAGGAAAGATCGCGAGGATCCCGACCCTCCCTAGCCAGAGGCTGACGGTGGCGGAGCTGCCACCGCCGGCAAGGGAGAAAGGAGAAGGGAGAGACGCCATCGGCCAGAGGAAGGAAGGAGGTCATCGGCGTCGAAAACAGAAACGGAGAAGGGGGAAATTTCGGCGGAGGTCGAGAAGAAAAGAGGAAAATGGATCTGGTGGTGCCGGCCAAATTGGCCACCGCCACTACCATCGAAGCTTCGTCGGAGGAAGAGGAAGAGGTAGGAGGCCACCGATGAGGCGAAGAATGGCAGAGAAGGAATGGCGAAGAGGTGGAAGAGACTGAATCAAAACCGAGTCGATCCGTCGTCGTGCCGCCGATTCAGGATTAAAGGAGGCCAGATTCGGCTTCGCCGTGGTGCCGGCCAGATGAGGGGCTACTAAACCGCTGGAGAAGAACCGACGGTGAGGGGAGGTGACCGGTTCAGCTGGGAATGGAAAAAGGGAAAAAGAAAAAGAAAAAGAAAAAAAAAGAAAAGAAAAAGGAAAAAGAAAAAAAGAAAAGAAAGGAAAAAGAAAGAAAGAAAAAAGAAAAGAGAAAAAGAGAAAGAAAAAGAGGAATTTTCGGAAGTTGGAAATTTTGAAAATTATGGGAAATCCCGAAAATTCGAAAAACCCAGAAAAAATTTGAGAAATTCGGTAAGAATTTCGAAAATTAATTCCGAGTACTTAATTTAAATAATTATGGAAAAATTCTAAATTTTAGAATTTTAATTTCCAAAAATTCCCTCGATGGCCGAGCCGAGGAAATCGAGCGAGGTGAACACGGGCGCGACCTTCGAGAGGCGATCGCTGACCCGAGACAGATAAAGGAGACATGTGCCGCCTGTAAGGATATTCAGCCACATGTTTTAAATTATGCATTTAATTTATAAATGCAATTTATAATGATTGGTTTGAAATTTGTGGTGATTTATTGGTTTAAAATTGCGGTGAAGTACCGGTTGAGAAAATATAAACTGTATTTTCCGTGCAGGAGGCTAGCCAATCTACAGTCGATATACTACCAAAAATTACCAAAAATTACCAAAAATCATAATAAATGATTTGATTTCACGAGAATCGATTTTCAGTCACGAAAATCGAGAAATCAAGTATTTTTCATAAAACATAAATATATGGAAGTTTGAATTTAAAATATTCATGTTTCGAGAATGGTGAAAATGGAATCACCGAAAATTCATCCGGTAGGTGATATTTCACGTGAAACGAGATAGAAAATAAAAAGGATTGAAGTGAATATTTTATAATTATTTCTTAAATATTAAATTGATTTTATATAAAACCTTTATGGTTTTAATTATGAAAATAATTAATTACATAAATTCCATAAAGGTTAAGAAATGATGGAAAACTATGAATTCGAGACTAGAGGTCTCTACTCGTATTTTTAGAAGAAAACATGGTTACGAAATTTATAAATTTGGAAAATAAATATTTTATTTTTTCATAAATTATGAGATTATGTGAATTAAATTTCGATAATTTTAAAAACCATGTTTTGGATACAAAGCACGGAAAAGCGTGCGTATATGTTTTTACAGTGGAAAAGACATAGTCACGAGATCTGTTTTCAGTGTGACTATTTTATAACTGTTTTTATCGTATGGAAAACATGATTTATACCTTTATGAAATATTTTGAAAATGTTTATTTATCTTATAAATTTCATAAAGGTGATGATTTATACATGTGAGCCTTATGGATAATTGTGAAATGTTTTACACTACTGTATTTAAAATCCATAAAGGCTATGGTATGGTTTTATACTGTTTTGAGACTTAGGCCCCGAGCTTCATGCATCACATATACTGTTACTGTCACGTGGCTGATTGACCAGCTAGTCATCAGCGTCTCGGATTATCACCTAGCAAGTGTACACCAAGGACAAATTATAGATCATGGCCATGGATCTCATTACTGTTACTATGTCCTTAGTAGACGAGATAGCATGATTTGATTGTAGAGTGATGCCTGGTCTCACATACTGATTACTGTTTATTGAAAGGATTTACTGAATCCTGTTTACTGTATTGTACTATTTATTGTATGAAATATTGTACTGATTACTGTTTACTGTTTATTGAGCAAAACCGTACTAAAACACTGTGTTATTGAACTGTACTGTTTACTGAAATGGTAGCCACTGTTACTGTTTTATTGAAAAGAAAGCTACAATTTACTGTTTACTGAACTGAAAGCTACCGTATACTGTTTAATGAATTGGTAGCTACTGTTTACTGTTTACTAAACCTTATTGAGATACTGTTTTACTAAATACTGAATATACTGT
The DNA here is from genome assembly GCA_032173925.1 of Heritiera fomes. Lineage (NCBI taxonomy): Eukaryota > Viridiplantae > Streptophyta > Magnoliopsida > Malvales > Malvaceae > Heritiera > Heritiera fomes. The sequence continues at coordinate 2,744,595 of JAPDPM010000019.1, forward strand.
TTTACTGAACTGTACGATACGATTACTGATTTGAAAAGAGAAATAAATGTTTATTCTAAAAAAAATAACATGAGAATTATTTCTAAGATAGAAATAATCGAAGAAGTAGTTATCCAATGATTGGATAATTACAAACCACTGTACTGTCATGTGTTTTTACTGTACTGAAGAAAAGAGAAGTAAACCACTGTTTTATTACTGAATAGTCACATGTTTTAAAATTATACTGAAGTGAAAAGAAATAAGTGGTTTACTCTGTGAAAACGAAAATTATATCGTTTTGAGAACAATGAATATAGTACTCTCTACAGTTGCTACTAGGTTCCGGAACAAGTTAGGTATTTTAAAATACCTGCCTTACTCTATCGGATCCCTAGCCGACTGTAGTATCCTTCCTACATGTGAGCCTAGAGCCTCTAGGAAGATTTAAAGAAAGTGAAAAAATTATTTTCAGCATATAGATAACTGAATATCAAGTGTGACATATAACTCTCTTACTGAGTCGTGGTTTGCTCACTCCCTAATTTTAGCATTTCAGGTTTCGATGATTATGAGATCCGAGGATTGTAGATCACGGCTGTACACAAAGGACAATGTGACAGACTGTCTAAGATATATGAGGTACGATCATTTATTTTCTATATTTAGACATGTATACAGTACTACATTTTTTGTAAGTAAGAGAGGGGATGTGTATAATGTTAACATTGTTGTACAAAAATTGTTTAACATTAAGTGTAAAGTGAAGTATCACAGACAGCCCAATCGAATAAGTGGTGTAAAAACATGTGAAAATGTGGTCACAGACCGTTACAAATCTTAACCTTTTGGCATACTGGACACTTGGACACAAGGTTCGCTATATCTTTCTTCATTCCAACCCACCAATACACCTTGTGTAAATTCTGATACATCTTTGTATTGTCTGGATGCATAGTGTATTTAGAGCTATGTGCCTCTTCTAAAATTTACCTCTTCAACATCTCATCATTCGGGACACAAATCCTGCCCCCATATCGGAACAACCCATCACCTGAAATCCCAAACTCTGAGTCTTAGCCCGGTTGTATTCCACTAATAATCTCCATAAGTCTAGGGTCCTCTTTCTGGGCTTGTTTAATTTGATCCATAATGCTAGGCTCTATCCTCTAGCTAGCCATTAAACACTCACCATCGGGTTCTAGATTGATATTCAACTTCGAAAATTTCTCCATCAAATCCCATTCTCGGACCATCATGTAGCTAACAAAACCCACGCTTTTCCTACTTAATGCATCAGTTACCCGGTTTGCTTTACCTGGATGGTAGAGAATCTCGCAGTCATAGTCCTTCAATAGCTCCATCCATCTTCTCTGTCTCATATTCAGCTCTTTCTGTGAGAATAAGTACTTTAAACTCTTGTGGTCTTTGTAAATCTGGAACCACTCACTATACAAATAATGGTGCCATATCTTTAGCGCAAACACTATTGCTGCCAACTCCAGATCATGAGTAGGGTAGTTTCTCTCGTGGTCCTTCAACTGTCTCGAACCATATGCCACTACTCTACCATTCTGCATCAACACACACCCTAGACCCTGTAGAGAAGCATCACTATACACTGCATATCCTCCGAATCCACTTGGAATCGTCAACACAAGAGCCGCAGTCAACCTTTGCTTAAGCTCTAGAAAGCTGCGCTCACACGCATCATTCCACCCAAACTTGACATCCTTGCGTGTGAGTCGGGTTAGTGGAGCAGCAAGCATGGAGAATCCCTCCACAAATCTCCTATAGTAACCTGCAAGCCCTAAAAAGCTGCGAATCTCGGTCACTGTTTTAGGCCTCTCCCAATTCATCACGGCCTCTATCTTAACTGGATCAACTGCTACACCATCCTTTGATACCACATGTCCCAGAAAACTGATTTGTTCCAACCAAAACTCACACTTACTAAACTTTGCGTATAGCTCTTCCTCTCGAAGAGTCTGGAGTACTATGTGGACTTGGTGCTCATGTTCTTCTCGGGATCGGGAATATACCAATATGTCATCTATGAACATGATGACGAACTTATCCAAGTGAGGCTTGAATACTTCATTCATCAATGCCATGAATGCTGCAGGGGCATTCGTTAGGCCAAATGGCGTAACTAGGAACTCGTAGTGGCCATATCGAGTCTTGAAGGCTGTCTTTGGTACATCTTCCACTCTAATCCTCAATTGGTGGTACCCCAACCTCAATTCAATCTTTGAAAATATTTGGGCACCCTTCAATTGATCTAACTAATCATCAATCCTAGGCAATGGATACTTATTTTTCACCGCTGCTTGATTCAACTACCTATAATCTATACATAGCCTTAAACTACCATCCTTCTTCTTCACGAACAACACCGAAGCTCCCCATGGTGACACACTCGGCCTTATGAACCCCTTGTCCAACAACTCTTGTAATTGCTTTTTCAATTCCTCCAACTCAACTAAGGCCATTCAATACAGGAGCTTAGATATAGGTTGAGTGCCTGAGAGTAGCTCTATAGCGAACTCCGTCTCTCTTTCCAGAGGTAGCCCCGGTAGCTCATTTGAAAATACAACGGAGAAGTCCTTGACAACTGGGATCTCAGACAATTCCGAATGGCTCTTTTCGGCATCTTCGACAAACGCAAGTTAGCCTTCATAAACAATTCAATCTCATATTAGTGAGACACCAATAAGATCATAAACATTCTATTCATTATTTCCAAAACTTAATACAAGCTTTTCAGGTAAGGAGAAAATAACAATCTTCCTATAGCAGTCTACACTAGCATGATGGTTGGTAAGCCAATCCATGCCTAGTATTACATCAAAGTCATACATGTCTAATAATACCAAATCTACCACTAAGTACTTATCTCCCATCTTTACTTTACACTTACGATACACATATTCGGTCATTTGAGATTCCTTAAAGGGAGTAATTACATGTAATAGATGACCTAAAGGCTCAGACTCTATATGCAATTTGCTAGCAAACATAGGTGAAATAAAGGAGTGCGTTGAGCCTGGATCAATAAGTACAAATGCTTCTAAATCACAAATAGTAAGCTTACCGTTAATGACCGAACCTGAAGCATCGGTCATCTCTTGGTCGAGAGCAAACACTCTTCCATGCTCCATAGGTTTCTTGCCCTTATCTTGAATCTTTCTCGGTTGTGCCACCGGTTGTCTATCCTCTTGTTTTTCAGTGGCCTTAAGCTGAGGGCAATCTTTAATCACGTGGCCTATCTTACCACACTTAAAGCAAGCTCCCGTAGCTCTTTGACAAGGTCGATTTCTATGTAATTTGTCACAAGTAGTACATGGCTGAGAAGCATCAATGGGTGCTGCAGCTATGGCTCGAGTAGTAGGAGCAGCTGTAGCAATAGGCCTAATAGCCTGTGGTCGAGGCGCAACAAACTTCTGCCTCTTACCAGGGCCTTGATATCTACTTTGCTCGGGCCTCCTTCTATCAAATCTTTTATCAGTAGGCTGTTTAGGTTTGGGCTGTTTCCTAGCATCATATTCGGCCTGTGAAGCCTCAAGTTCTTGTTCAACTATCAATGCCTTCCTCACAACAGCAGCATACTCCGTAAGCTCAAAAGGGCTAACTCTACCCCTAATATTTGACCTCAAACCCGAAGTGAATTTCTCTGCCTTCTTCTTATCATTGTGGCATAATCTGTATCATATTTGACTAAGGCAGTGAATCGGGTCTCATACTCATCAACTTTCGTAGACCCTTGCTTTAATTCAAGAAACTCTGTCTTCTTCTTTCGTCTTGCCACTACTGACACATAGTAACCCATGAAGGTCTCAACAAACTTCTCCCATGTAATAATGGGATCTTTAGCCAATACCAAGGGCTCATTAGTCTTCCACCACTTCTGAGCCTCACCTCTCATCATATACACAGCTAGTGATACCTTCTCGGTGGAATTGCAGCCCATGTATTTAAAGAGGAACTCCATCTACTCTATCCACTCTTCTGCCTTAGTGGGATATTTTTCCCCTTTGAACTATGGAGGATTCATCTTTTGAAATTGCTTTAAGAGAGACATATTCTGATCTACTAAACTCCCAACCTAAGTAGTAGCTGGCTGAGTTACAGCTACTTGAGGTGTAACCGGAGGAGGAGCAGTCTGTGGCTCTACGGGAATCGATGGAGGTGGCACCTGTGGTGGTGGTGCAGGTAGAGGCACTAAGGGTGCAGATGGAGGCACTGAAGGTGCTGAAGATGCATGTGGAGGTGGCGGAGCCTAAGGTACACTAGTTTGGTTTGCCACAAGTTGTTGTAGCAAGGTTGTCATAACCTTGTAATTCTGCTCCATTCAAGCCATCCTCGCCTCCATGCTATCCGGGGGTGGAGGAGTCGGATGTGGAGGAGTCAAATGTGGAGGTGATGGAGGTGCAGAGGGTGAAGGAGTCGAGGGTGGTATTGTCGACCCCCGAGATGGCCTCCCGAGTCCACCTCTACGTCTCGTTCTCCTCATTCTACTCAAATTTCAATTGCGTATACCAAGAGCAGATCAATCTCAGTATAAGTCAAATTTGGAAAACTTTCAACATAAATTTCACAGTACATAGGATGTAGCACTTCAGACGGTCTAAACTACACTAATACGTATTAGACAAACTAGGCTCTGATATCATTAAATCTGTCATGACCCGAAGGCCAATGACGTCCACTTAACATACACTTATCACTTTTGAAAAAATTACGAACCAAAATTTTCCTTCTTCTATTTCTTTTCTATTTACGATTTGTATTCGGTGTTAGTGCAATATCTAGATCAAATATTGTCCTATTAATTTTATTTCTTGAGCTATGTCATCTTTCTCAAGTGATTCTTATGAATTTAACCTTATTTACTATTTCAAATGAAACGGGTCGAAAACCTCCCCTTTGTATTTTATCAATTTCCTCAGGTAGAATTTCTTGCATTAAAACACATTTTAAACCACACAACACAGCCAGCTGTTATTTCCCCACAGTTCATACAATCAAATATCTCAAGCTTCTTAAGAGTTTAACCATTAATAAGTTCACATCAATCACTTTATATATCATTCAAAATATACATCAGAACCCGGATCGAACTCAATAATCACCTAGACTCACATAATCATCTAGTGCGATCCAAAGCTACATCCCATATACTTTCCTAATACTGTGAAATTAAAATACATATGGCTATCAAAATGGTACATGAGTAGTATACCTCAAAAATACAAAAGCTAGGCCCGGAGAACGTAAACGAGTACCACTACTAGGTACGATTTCCTGGGAGCCTATACGAAGCCTGGGCTGGCTATCAACTCATATGATCTGCAAATGTTAAATTAAGGGGTGAGCAATCCACGGCTCAGTAAGTAGTTTAAATAAGTACATACTAGGCTCATATCGTAAAACACTATCATACATGCATGAGTTCTATAAAATAGCATGTATGGATTATATCAAGATTTACTACCAATTCGTATGTACACAGATTTCATAAGCTTACTCATGCTTTCCTTCCATTCTTAAATTCACAATTTATCATACTTTTTATCAGCGTGGTTAAGTGTGAAAGAAGACAATCATTTAAATAGCCCATGTTTATGTGGCATATATAAGTATAATACATGATTATACACATTCTCTGTCTTATGTATAAGATATATTCCATCTACTGACATTCACCACATTCATAAATCACAATCATTTATTTATTGTCACAATAACCTACGATTCCTCATATTTCATCAAAACACGTGTAGCACTTAGCTTTTAAAGGATTCTAGAGGTGGCTCCCATAGTTTTCGAAGAACCTATGTAGCACTTAGGTCCTTTGAGTTTTCTAGAGGTGGCTCCCACGGTACAAAGATCGAGTCTTTACTTGGGTTGGCCTTTATGACATATACTGTCCACTATCTCATCGGAACTCGTGTAGCACTTAGTTCTCAAAGGATTCTAGAGGTGGCTCCCATAGTTTCTGAAGAACCTATGTAGCACTTAGGTCCCTTGAGTTTTCTAGAGGTGGCTCAGACAGTACAAAGATTGAGTCTTTACTCGGGTTGGTCTTTATGCCATATACTTTCCACTATCTCATCGGAACTTGTGTAGCATTTAGTTCTCAAAGGATTCTAGAGGTGGCTCTCATAGTTTCCGAAGAACCTATGTAGCACTTAGGACCCTTGAGTTTTCTAGAGGTGGCTCACACGGTACAAAGATCGAGTCTTACTCGGGTTGGCCTTTAGGCCATGTACTTTCCACTATCTCATCGGAACTCGTGTAGCACTTAGTTCTCAAAGGATTCTAGAGGTGGCTCCCATAGTTTTCGAAGAACTTATGTAGCACTTAGGTCCCTTGAGTTTTCTAGAGGTGTAAGGATTGCAACCTAATTCATTGTAGGCTATCTTCTACAATTTTTTCAAAGTCAGACTCATGATTCATGTTTCTGGACAGAGTATCCTGCGCTTACTTGTACATATCTCAAGTTATAGATATCCAAATCAAGAAATTCCAAAACCGACTTTCTTGTAACTTAAAGGGTTATTAATCATAATTTTTCCAGAATTTTTCTCCTTGTAGAACAATTAAACTGATCATTTTAATTACAACCCAGAACAGGACATCAATTTCAGATTTGAACATCTAGTCAGAATTAAATCAATCCTTCATCCATAGAGTGCCCATTTGATTCAATTGATCATAATTTCATTTTCATACTTAATAAATAAACATTGTAAAGTGAGAAGATTATCTCATTTACCTAATTTTTCTAGTAGCTCTTCCTTATTTTTTTGAAGCAGTAGCTCTCATTCCAAAACCACGTTCAAATCCCCTATTCAGTACCTCCAAATTTGGCTTCTCGGCTGGAACTTCCTTTTTCTTCCTTCTCGATTTTTCCTTTGGCTGCTCTTTCTTTTCTTTCTTTCCTTCCCTCTCGGCTACAGCCTCTTTTTCCCCTTTCTCGGTTCCACCCGAGCCTTCCCTTTTCTTTACACTTTCTTTTCTTTTCTTTGGATTTTTCCCAAGCTTCCTTAAGAAGTTTTTGGTTCTCTTGTTCTTTCTACTCGAGAATGGTTACTGGATTTTGATGGGAAAGGTCCCATCAAACTCCACTAACTCCATTTTATATTTATTTAAATTTTATTTATTATATATATTTTTTTATATTCTTTTATTTTTATTTCATTTTATCTATGTTCACGAGAATTATTATTATCTTTATATAATAATGATATATATTTATACATGTATATGTCTAATATATGTATTTATATATATTTATTTGTTATACTACTTACATGTAATATATATTTGTACTTATATTTTAGACATTAACATATATATATATATATATTCATTTTCTCATATATATATATATTTTCTTTTTCTATTCTTTTAAAATTTGCATATCTATATGTATACATATTTAACACTCAATACACACATATATAGGTATTTCTTGTTTATTTTGTTTTGACTATTTTAATATTCAAGTATACTACATTTCTTTTAGTATACTTGTGTCCTTATTTCATTTTAAACAAATACACTTCTATATTATGGAATTCAAGCACTTATTTGTTCTTATATAATTTTTGAATTTATAAAAGATTTCTAATTTATCTTAAAGACCATTTGTTGCTAACTTGCCTAAACTTGTAACTTCATTCTCATTACGTGGAATAATGGAAATTACAAGGTGAAATCATAATACCAAACTTATTCTATGTCTCTCATTTATTCACTAACGTGGTACAAGGTTTCTTGTTTTTACACCTTATCTTTTCTCTCAAATATCTCATTTTTCATTTAACCCCAATTTATAGAAAATGTTAAGGAAAAGAAATGAAGATAAAATTTTAAATTGTAAAATAATGTTTATACCCTTTGTTAATTGTGACTCGAAAAACAAAGCTTGTCAAAGGAGAATCAAGTTGGATCTTCTCTAAGCAACTAATAAATCTTTTCTTAACGTTCAAAAATGAGCAAGATTGAACCAATAGAAAACTTTCTTGATATTCAAAGAATTTTGCTCACTTTCCTTTTTAAGTGCCTATTCACAATTATAAAAACGATTAGATCGATGCAATGCGAGAGGTGACCAAGCCAAGAGAGCAAAGCAAGAAGAGAGAGTTGGGTTATTCGAGAGCTATCGTTCTCAGGGTTTTAGGATTGTATTGTGAGCTTGAGTGTCAAAGCTCTTGTAATATTTATCTTATTATTACAGTACAACTTCTGTTGCCTTCACCTACAGACGTAGACTTATAGTCGAATCACATAAATCGTGTGTCGTTGTTTGTTTTTTTCTTAGTGCATATTCTTGATGAATTGTTTGTAGCCAATTATAGCTTCGTTGCGCAACATTTTTACATTTTTTTAATTTTAAATAATTGTTATAATTATTTGTCTCTTATAGCTTATTCATCATTTTTTTATTTAATTTCTACTCTGATCATTTTATTATTATTCAAAATTATGATTTTTATTTTATTTTATTAATTTCTAGCATTAGTATATTGACTCTAATGTAACAATTTGTCTCGTCCTAACTTTTTTTATTAGTTCCAGAAGCCTAAATTTGCGAGCAAATTTTTCACTTTTACTAACTGCGTTTCGTTTGTGTGTGCATAGCATAGGCCACCTATAGAGACTTACTTAATTGTGTTAGCTCTATATTTATTTAGGATTATCTCAAGTCCCAACTCAGCATAAGATGAGGTTCAATGAAGAACACGAAGAACACTGAAAGAAAAACAAGAACAAGTTAAAAATGCAGCAAAGGAAAACAAAAATTAGAGAAAAAAACCAAGACCCGTTGTGTAGAAACACAAGAACCTATGGTATTGGACTAAGACCCGTTGCTTAGAAAAGCAAGAACCTATGATTTGAATTGGTGGAAAGACGAAGAACGCCACAAGGAAGACCTTGATAAGTTCAAGAGTTTTCAAGAGAACCAAAGAGAAAAGTCTCTCAAATTTTATAACTCAAATCAATTGTGTTCTGCCCAAAGGGTTACATAGCTATTTATAGGCAAATAGCAAACTTGCAGCACAAGTAATAGGAATCCTACTTTCCTAACTTGCAGAACAAGAAATAGCAAACTTGCAGAACAAATAATAGGAATCTTACTTTCCTAACTTGCAGAACAAGAAATAGAAATCCTACAATACCTATTAAATAAAAAGGAATTGGGCTTAAATTAAATTAAGACAATGTTCAGCCTAATAATACATCATCATCATCATCATCATCAGAGCCTTTATCCTAAGAGATTGGGGTAGGCTATATGAACCAATATCTGAATTCACGTTAGATCGCCCATATATATTCTCCTCCTCCATAGATTCCTGTCCAAGGCCATTTGCTCATCCAATTATAAAACCTCCATATCTTTCCAAACTACTTCCTTCCAAGTTTTTTTCAGTCTTCCTTTAGTCTTAATCCTTCTCTCAACATCCATAGCTTTTATTCTCCTAACTAGAGCATCTACAGGTCTATGTCTTACGTGTCCAAACCAACGTAAACGATTTTCACACATCTTGTCTTTGATAGGTACCACTCCAGCCATCTTACGAATATCATCATTTCTCATTCTATCCTTTCTTGTATATCCACATATCCACCGCAACATTTGTATTTCTATTACACTCATCTTTTGTGTATGTAGCCTCTTAATCGCCCAACATTCACTACCATATAACAATGTTGGTCTAACAACTGTCCTATAAAACTTGCCTTTCAACCATATAGGAATTCTTTTATCGCACAACACACCTATAGCACTTCTCCACTTACTCCATCCAGCCTGGATCCTATAGGTCACATTACCATCAATCTCTCCATCTATCTGTATTGTCGATCCAAGATATCGAAAATGGTCCCGCTTAGGTATCGCCAGCCCATCTAACATCACTACATCATGCTCTTCCACTCGGTTAGAATTGAATTTACACTCCATGTATTTAGTCTTCACTCTACTTAGTTTAAATCCTTTTGATTCTAACGTTTGTCTCCATAATTCCAACTTTGCATTGGTCTCTACTCTAGTTTTTGCACATAGGACAATATCATCTGTAAACATCAGACACCAAGGCACCTTATCTTGGATGGATTTTAACAACCGCAAACAAAAATGGACTCAACGCTGACCCTTGGTGTAATCCCATTGTGATAGGAAACTCACTTGTTTGCCCCTCACCTGTCTTAATATGTGTCCTTGCATCTCCATATATATCCTTAATTAATTCAATATATTTCAAAGGAACTATTTTCTTCATTAAAGACCACCATAGTACCTCCCTAGGCACTTTATCGTATGCTTTCTCCAAATCTATAAAGACCATATGGAGATCTTTACCCATTACTTGTGTAACAGTCCACAGTACATTTTTACACTATATTTACTAGTATTTTACATATTTTTACTGGTTCGGCTGTCTACGATGCCTTTAATACTTAATCATTAACAGTAATAAATGGTAAACATTTATTCAATAAATTCAGAATATAAAAATTTTTACAATATTCCATACACTTTACATCCCTTGTTTCTATTTTACAATAATGTAGTACTGTATACAAGTGTCTGAATATATAAGAGAAGTGACTGTACCTTTAATTTCCATTGCTCTTTGTCCCAATGGCTACTCGCAGCTATATTTATCTGAGGAAGCCAATAAATAATTCTCATAATAAATCTAGAAATTTTATAAGTAAGGGGTGAGCGAACCACATGCTCAGTAAAAGAGTCATATGTGGCTTGATATAATGAAAACTATATGTCGTAAAACATTTATTTCCTAACAGTGTACTAAGCACAGTAAAGGGAGGATACTATAATCGGCCAGGAAATCTAGATAGATAATGGAAGGTATTTTGGAATACCTGTATTGTCCCAGAAACCTAGAGCAACTATAGGGAGTAATTTATAAATTGTTCTTGATAAAACAATTTAATTATCCATTTTTCCATAATTATAAACGGGATAAACCATTTATTTTCCTTCCTTTTAGTACAGTTCAAAACACGTGCAGTACAGTGGTAAAACAGTAGTTACAATAAACAGTCTTTTTAGTATAGTGGTTTATAAATATCCAAATCATTGGATAACAACTCAGTAATTATTTCTATTTTAGAAATAATTTTCAAGGTATTCTTTCTCGATAACAGTAAGTTTACGTCCAGTTCAGTAAACAGTATTCTGTACAATTCAGTTCAGTAACAAAAAATCAGTAGGGTTCAGTTCAGTAAACTGTAATTAGTAGCTACCAGTTCAGTAAACAAAAATCAGTAGCTTTCAGTTCACTAAACAGTAATCAGTAGCTAACAATTTACTAAACAGTAATCAGTAGCTTTCAGTTCAGTAAACAGTAATCAGTAGCTACTCGTTCAGTAAACAGTAATCAGTAGCTACTAGTTCAGTAAATAGTAATCAATAGCTAGTAGTTTAGTAAACAGTAATCAGTAGCTACCAGTTCAGTAAACAGTAATCAGTAGCTACCAGTTCAGTAAACAGTAATCAGTAAGTTTCAGTTCATTAAACAGTAATAAATAAGTTTCAGTTCAGTAAACAGTAATCAGTAAGTTGAGACTAAGCATCACCCTACATGGTATCATGCTATAATCGTCCACTAGGGACACAATAATCGTTCCCGAAGGAACATAGTAACAGTATATAGTTAGATCTATGGCCATAATCTATAAGTGGTCCTCGGTGTACACTTGCCAGGTGACTCTAGGACCGCTGATGACTGGCGGGTCAATCAGCCACGTGACAGTAACAGTATAACAGTGCCAGGTGACTCTAGGACCGCTGATGACTGGCGGGTCAATCAGCCACGTGACAGTAACAGTATAACAGTAAAGCATGAATCTCGGAGCCTAAAGTCTCAAAATCAATTTATTTCTTGAAAACACCTTTAAGGAATATTTTGTAAATTTCATCATTTATTTAAAGAATTATTTTCCAAAAAGGTATTTTATTCCCCATTTTCACACACAGTAAATCCATCAGTAAATATTCATGTATCAAGTGAGAAAATAAATAATTAATCAATTTGAATATTTAATATCATATAAAATAAATCAAACTCTCACTTTAATAATATATAAAACATGAATATTTAATTTTTCATAACTTTCTCATAATTTCCAATTTATGGAAAATTGGTGAAAATTATATTTAAATTTCCCATTTTAAATCATTTCATGCTTCTAAAATATTTTATAATATTTTAGTGTATTTTTGGAAATTTTCTGACGGTATAACGGTTGCGGATTCCTAATCTCCTGCACACAATTCGCAGTATATAAATCAGTTTATCAATCACAATTTTTTAATGTTTTCAAACCAAATTATGCAGCCAGTATTCTCATAAAATTTAGCTCAAGAAAACATGCAATTCATTATATCACTACAACTCACACACTCCCCCCTTACCAGTCTTATGAAGCTGATCTTCTCGGTTACGTTTATTGAATTCTGTCAACTTGGGCTACAAAATAATTTTATCAAAAATTATTAATATTTTACTTCTTATTTTTAAGCCACTAGTATTCATAAAATGCAGCCACTAATATCATAATATATCCACAACCAGTATAAATTATACTGGTGCCAAAACTCAACTTCCTCATTTTAGTTCCTTTTTTGGTTCTAATTTCACCAATAATTCTCTTTCAATTTCTATATTCATTTTCTATCATTAATCAAAAATTTCAGCATATCCTCATATTCAAGGATGTCATGGCCGAACCTTCTCTTTGGCCATTTTCATGATTTTCATCTTTTCTTTAATTTCTTGGTTTCCAAATGGTTAGTTCTAGTCCATGTAAGCCTTTTTCTCTTATTTTCCTGCATGAACCACTAAGTTTCCTATTCTTCCATGTCTAAACCGTAACCCTCATTCACTAGCCAATTTTTGCTTTTCAATCTTTTTCATAATTCCAAGCTTTCACTTCAATTTATTTATATTCCATCAATTATTTCTCATCATTTTCATTTAATTTCCAGCATGATTTCTTTGTTTTTCTCATCTATTCTAAATTCATATCTTGCTCTAGTTTCCATATTCTAACAAGATTTAACAAAATTAATACTAGATATATGATTGTCATATGGTAAATCATAGCAATCTACCATTAAATACAAAAAGGACCATAAGAATTTAGAAGCTCACCTTGAGCAATTCGTGACTAGTCCACACCAAAGCAGTTTCTGTTTCCACGTTAGCCTCCTCCTTTCTTGGTTTCTTGATGTTCTTAAGATGAAGGAAAGGTTTAGCTAAAAGGTTTAGATGGTTAACTAGCAAAAGGATGAGATTTTTGCTAAAAACCCTTAGAAGAAACGGAAGCAAAATAGAGAAAAACGTGAAAACCAAATTGGAAATGAAATGCAACAGAGTAAGACGACAATGAAGAGGAACTTTGTTGAAGTGTCTGTTTTATTTAGTCATCTTTTCCTTATTTTAACCAATAAAACTTTGCCATATAACTTACTCTTGTTGGGAAATTATTTAGTGGGCCTACATATATCAATTAATTGTACATTACAAGCTATCTATTTAGTCCACTTAATAGTGATCAAATAAACTTTAAGTTATTAAACTTTAGGACATCTCAAATAGTATGGGCTTTGCAATGTGTAGAGACCCAATATTTTATTTTATTTTCATGATGGGCCAAAATAAAATAAAATATGCTTCAAGTATAAATAGGTTATGGTCCCCAGTCTAAACATAATATAATTCTCACAACAAATCCCATCATTGAGTGAGATACAGATTCTCTCAAAAGGTTTAGACGTGAAAGACTCTAACCTTAAGATATCAATTCCAATGGATTCAGGTACGCTTCCGTATTAATCTTTTCTTGATGATTGAACATGAAATCCTGGGTGTATTTATCTGTATTAATTTTCCTACAAGTGGTATCAAGAGCCTGTTCATGTTTAATCATTAAGAATTAAAATTTTTGTGTAAAATATTAGGGCTTTTATTCCTAATAGAATAAGTATTAAAATCATGTAAACAATATTCTGGAATTTTGTTTCATGATTAAAGTAATTTTATCTTTAAATTTTATAAATCCCGAATTAAAAATCAACCAAAACAACAATATTTTATGTGTTTTAATTCAAATTGATTAAGGATAATTGTTTCTTGTGACTTATATGGTTGAATCAAAGTCACAATTTCGGTATATATTTTTTTTGGTAGAATGAAATCAAGAAAAGAGGTTAAGAGTTTTAATAGAGTTTTCTTGAATCTTTGTTGATCAAATTTGTCACAAATTTTGTTGTTTTGATCCGTTTTTTGGCTTGGGTTTTGTAAAATAATGTGTTAATTACATGATTATATGTTTAATTTTGTGAGAAATCACTCAAAATAATGATAAAATCAAGAAGAAAGCATGAACAAACCCCAAGTTACAGTCGGGTCGGGTCGACCCAACTGTAGGAAGGAAGAGGAGAATCCTGACTGGGATCTCTCCCACACGCGCAAGGGTGGCGCGTGAAATACACACGCCGTCTTATCGTGGCCTTCTGGCCACCAAATTTTTCAGTCCACCATATCTTATTATTTTAAATTTTTGATGATTTTTTTGGAATTTTTTGAAATTTTTAAATATTTATTATTTAATATTCATTGTAATTTCGGTGTTTTGATATATTATGCATGTATTTTGTGAAATTTTATTTCATTATAAATTATTTCATGATACTTTGAGCTGATTGACAGTACTCACTCTCCCTATTGATGTGAATTAATTTGTGTAGTCTCAGTGTTTTGTGTATGTGCATAATATGTTAAAAATAAATTAAATTAATATAAAATGCCACCAAAGTGACCTCTTTTATGTTAATTTATTTATTTTGAAAATCAAGGTTGTCATTTAAGAAGTTAAATGACTGTGTTTTTAATCCTTGCGGAAAATAATCAGCCCAAAGGAAGGTTATTTTTTCGGCTAGATTACAAACACAATAAAGTAGTAAATATTTGATAAAATTATTTTTTTATCATGCATGCAATATTTTGACCCAAAGGAAGGTATGTTGTTGGCAAGGATTTGAATATCAATATTTACTAATAAAGTTTAAGAGTACCGCTTACAAATTAAAATTTTTGTCCAAAGACTAAATTTTAATGTTGTGTTCGGTATCTTATATGGCCCAAAATTATTATTTATTAATTGTGAGCTTATTATTGTTGCTTTTCTGTTTACAGTAAATGTTTCTTCTATATCTGCCAATCTAAATAATATTCCAGTGCTTAACGGCACTAACTTCAAGAGATGGAAGGAGCATGTTACTATTGTGCTTGGGTGTATGGATTTAGACTATGCGATCAGGTCTGACAAACCTCCCGCCCCTGCTGATAATAGTACAGCTATGGAAAGGGCACTTTATGAAAAATGGGAAGCGTTCAAACCGCATGAGTCTGATGATCATGAAGCACTCAATTCCGGATACCATCAGAGGCGCAATGCCTGAGGAGGAAAATGCTAAGAGTTTCCTACAACGAATTGCAGATAGATTCACTGCAAATGAAAAAGTCGAAACAAGCACCATCCTATCTAAGCTTGTTTCAACGCGGTATAGCGGTAAAGGAAACATAAGGGAATATATTATGGAAATGTCTAATCTTGTTACAAGACTAAAGGCACTAAAGTTAGAGTTGTCTGAGGACATTCTCGTGCACTTGGTCTTAATATCTCTTCTGCACAATTTAGTCCTTTTAAAATAAGTTATAACACTCAAAAGGAGAAATGGGCTCTTAATGAGCTCATTGCTCAATATGTGCAAGAGGAAGAAAGATTGAAACAAGAGAAGGTAGAAAGTGCTCACTTAGCATCTTCTTCCAATGACATTGCTGCCAACAAAAAGAGAAAAAGGAACACAGGAAAAGGAACTACAAATACTGGAACTTCACAACCTAAGGGGCAACAGAAACAAGATACGGTGATCACTTGTTTCTTTTGCCGTAAAGGTGGTCGTGTGAAGAAAGATTGTTCCAAGTATGCTAAATGGCTTGCCAAAAAGGGTAAACTTCTTAACTTTGTTTGTTATGAAGTTAATTTGGCTTTAGTACCCAATCATACTTGGTGGATAGATACAGGTGCAACTACTCACATAAGTGTGACTATGCAGGGTTGTCTACGAAGCAGAAAGTCAATTGATGCTGAAAGATTCATCTATGTAGGAAATGGCGAAAGAGCTTCTGTTGAGGCTGTTTGTTTATTTAGATTAAAGTTAGAATTTGGTTGCTATTTAGATTTGAATTAGACTTTTTATGTACCGTCATTTAGACGAAATTTGATTTCTATTTCTTCTTTGGACAAATCAGGATATTCTTGTTCATTTGGAAATGGAAAATTTAGTCTTTTTCAGTATTCAAATCTTATTGGCACAGGTTCTTTAGTTGATAATCTATATAAATTGGATCTTCATGCCTCACACATTAATGAATCCTTGCATATAAATAATTTTGGTACAAAGCGCAAATTAATTAATGAGAATTCTTCCATGTTATGGCACAGGCATTTAGCACATATTTCTGAACAAAGAATAAAGAGGCTTGTGTCAGAAGGAATTCTCGATTCACTTGATTTTTCAGATTTCAAAATCTGTGTTGAGTGTATTAAGGGAAAACAAACAAATATCAAGAAAAATGGTACTAACAGGAGTTTAAACGTCTTGGATTTAATTTATACTGATAGTTGTGGTCCATTCCCTACAGCTTCTTGGAATGGTCTACAATATTTTATTACTTTCATAGACGATTATTCTCGTTATGGGTACCTATACTTGATTCATGAGAAGTCTCAGGCATTGGACGTTTTCAAAACCTATAAAGCTGAAGTTGAAAATCAACTTGGTAGAAAAATTAAAGTCGTTAAATCTGACTGTGGCGGTGAATATTACAGTAGATACGACGGATCAGGTGAACAACATCCAGGCCCTTTTGCAAAGTATTTAGCAGAATGTGGCATCGTTCCTCAATACACCATGCCAGGGACTCCAAGTCAAAATGGTGTATCTGAGAGACGAAATCAGACCCTAAAAGACATGGTTAGAAGTATGATTAGTCATTCTTCTTTGCCAGACTCATTTTGGGGAGAAGCCTTAAAGACTGTAGTGTACATTCTTAATTGAGTTCCAAGCAAAGCAGTAGCTAAAACCCCATATGAATTATGGACAGGAAAGAAGCCTAGTATTAGGCATTTACATATTTGGGGTTGTCCAACTGAGGCTAGGCCATACAATCCTAACGAAAGGAAATTGGACTCAAGAACAATAAGCTGCTACTTTGTTGGATACTTAGAAAGATCGAGGGGTTTCAAGTTTTATGATCCCTCAAATAGATCTTTGTTCGAAACAGGGAATGCTAAGTTTATTGAGGATGTTGAATATGTGAGGGCGCCAAACTCAGGAATTTTGTCTTTGAGGAAGAACATGTTACAGTTCCTACAGTTGCAATTGAGAATGATCAGACAATTATGTCTGACATTATTCAAGATGCAAATTCGGACTATCAAGACACTTTTGAGTTACCAGCTAATCATATTGAAGAGCAACAACAACCTCAATTGGAAGTGCCATTAAGGAGATCCTCGACAGAAAGAAGATCGGCGATTCCAGATGATTATATCGTTTATCTCCAAGAACATGAGTTTGATATAGGACTAGAAGATGATCCAAAATCTTTTAGTGAAGCCAAACAAAGTGTTCACTCTCATAAATGGATTGAGGCCATGAAAGATGAGATGAAATCAATGGAGGATAATGACATTTGGGATCTTGTCGAATTGCCTAAAGGAGCGAAACCGATTGGTTGTAAATGGATTTTCAAAACCAAAAGGGATTTGAAAGGCAATATCGAAAGATATAAAGCACGTCTAGCTGCCAAAGGTTTCACTCAAAGGAAGGCACTAATTATAAAGAGACTTTCTCTCCGGTTTCATCGAAAAACTCTTTTAGAATCATTATGGCACTTGTAGCTCAATTTGATTTGGAGCTACATCAGATGGATGTAAAGACAGTGTTTCTCAATGGTAACATTGAAGAAACAATTTATATGGAGCAACCAAAAAATTTCGTGTCGGATGAATCGAAACATTTGGTGCAAATTAAAGAAATCCATCTATGGTTTAAAACAAGCATCCCGTCAATGGTATCAAAATTTTGATCAAGTGATCACCTTTTTTTGGTTTTAAGGAGAACATTGCTGATCAATATATTTATCACAAGATCAGTGGGAGCAAGTTTATTCTTCTGGTGTTATATGTCGATGATATTTTGCTAGCAAGTAGTGATATAGGTTTATTGCATGAAACCAAGAGATTTCTTTCAAATAAATTTGAGATGAAAGATCTTGGGAATGCATCTTTTTTGTTGGGCATACAGATCCATCAAGATTGTTCTCGAGGAATACTTGGCTTATCACAAAAGGCTTATATCGATAAGGTACTTAGCATACTTGACATGAAAAATTGTGCATCAGGAGACACACCCATTGCTAAGGGTGATAAATTAGTTTGCTTCAATGCCCAAGAAATAATGTTGAAAAGGAAGAGATGTAGAAGATTCCTTATGCTTCAGCAGTAGGGAGTCTCATGTATGCTCAAGTTTGTACGCATCCGGATATAGCGTACATAGTTGGTATGCTTGGCAGATATTTAAGTAACCCTGAAATGGATCATTGGAAAGCAGTAAAGAGGGTTATGAGGTATTTACAGAAAACTAAAGATTACATGCTCATATATCGAGGTCAAACCATTTAGAGATCGTTGGGAATTCAGACTCCGATTTTACTGGTTGCCTTGATAGCAAAAGATCCACTTCTGGTTATGTTTTCATGTTAGCTGGAGGAGCTGTGTCTTGGAAGAGTGTAAAGCAGTCACTCATAGCTTCTTCCACCATGGAAGCAGAGTTTATAGCTTGCTATGAGACATCGAACCAGGCAATATGGTTGCGGAATTTTATCACTGGGCTATGCGTTGTCGATAATATTGAGAGGCTATTGAAGATTTATTGTGATAATAAAGCCGCAAAATTATACTCTAAGAAAAACAGAAGCTCGTCCAAGTCAAAGCATATTGACATCAAGTTTCTTGTTGTTATGGAGAGAGTTCAGAGTTTTCAGATATCTATTGAATATATCAATACGAACTCCATAATTGCGGATCCACTTACTAAGGGTGTACCACCTAAGGTGTTTCATGAGCATGTAGCTCGTATGGGTGTGGTTCACTTTAATGATATGCTTGTATAGTGTGAGTTTGTTTCATTTATATTCATTTGTTATTGAGACATTTTTATTATCAAAATAAAGTATTGTTGTTATTACTAAAACTCTGCAATAAAGTATTATTCTTTCAAATTGCAATTGAGCATAAAGTTTTTTTGAAAGTAGGACCAATTGAAAATAGGCATGTTTAGGGGATCACATTACATATAATTTCCATGCTACACATCCATACTTGATGTATGTCATTGATTATATTAATATATGTGACAATTAATGGGTCTAGTTACGGAATATATGTAACGAAGATCGCTTTGATCCTATGTTAGTATAATTGATGGACCAGATTGTTTAGAGATGTTGCCTTGTCATGATAGCAAGTTTAGAGCTCTTAAAGTTATTTTAAAATGTACAATTATCATGTGACATATGTGGCCCAAGTGGGAGATTGTTAGGAAATTATTTAGTGGGCCTACATATATCAATTAATTGTACATTACAAGCTATCTATTTAGTCCACTTAATAGTGATCAAATAAAGTTTAAGTTATTGGACTTTAAGACATCTCAATTAATATGGGCTTTGCAATGTGTAGAGACCCAATATTTTATTTTATTTTCATGATGGGCCAAAATAAAATAAAATATGCTTCAAGTATTAATAGGTTATGGTCCCCAGTCTAAACATAATATAATTCTCACAACAAATCTCATCATTGAGTAAGATATAGATTCTCTCAAAAGGTTTAGACGTGGAAGACTCTAACCTTAAGATATCAATTCCAATGGATTCAGGTACGCTTCTGTATTAATCTTTTCTTGATGATTGAACATGAAATCTTGGGTGTATTTATCTATATTAATTTTCCTACAACTCTTACCTTTCTTTCATCATTTCCTGCTTTTAATTAAGTTTATACGTGCATCACTTAGCAGCCAACCAGGAATGACGTGAAACGCAATTTTTCTGCTGTACATTTTTTACTTGTGTTCTTTATTTTTTGAAGACTCCAGCCAATAGGATTTAACCATCCTCCAAATACAAGATTTCCCTCCATTAACCATCATTTGCTGGCAATTTTTTATACCATAAACTTTGCAATTTACTTTTCTTGAGATGGATTCCAGCCGGAAACAATATAACAGCAAAATGAGTGGCATAAAGACTCATTTGCTGCACAAAGGAATCAATCCCAATAAGCTTCAACTAATAGGAGTTAAATCCTCTGTTAATCCTTTAATTTTTTTTTCTTCCTTTATATTGCATTTTATATCATAAAATCACATTTCATTTGCTTTGGAAAAGTTTCAGCCGTGCATCACCATGGCAAAGAATTTCTGCACGTTTTTGGACTTGTTTCATCGTCGTTTATAGTCTCCGACCAATACACTTTTATCCCATGTAACATGTTAAAATTCTTTTCCATTAGGTACCATTTATATTGTATTTTATGGTAGGAAAATATCACTTATATATCAAATTTTCATATTTGTTTACTTAATTTATTTCTATGCCACCACTTCATGATTTAATATTTATTTCCTTTCTTATTGTAACAGTCCAATTACCTAATAATACAAATATTATTACACAACTTTGACGGTTGGACTGTCTGCGATACTTTACTTTTCAGTTACATTTAAACAATTTCATATGAAATTATAATATGAATTACATCCCCTATCTTAATTCCCAAGAAAGTAGTACTGTAGATAAGTCTAAATACGGAAAATAAATTATCGTACCTCATGTAGTAATTCAAGTTGTCGCATCGTCCCCAAATGCACAGTCAAAATCCTTGAATATCAGACTCTCAATCCTCAAAAATATGAAATGTTAAAATTAAGAGGTGAGCAAACCACGACTCAGTAAGAGAGTTATATGCAACACTTGATATTTAGCTACCTATATGCTGAAAAACTTTTCACTTTCTTTAAATCTTCCTAGAGGGCTCTAGGCTCACATGTAGGAAGGATACTATAGTTGACTAGGGATCCGGATGGAGTATGACAGGTATTTTGAAATATCTGTCTTGTCTCGAAATCTAGAAGCAACTGTAGAGAGTACTATATAAATTATTCTCAAAACGATTTAATATTCGTTTTTTCGTAGAGTAAACCATTTATTTCTCTTCACTTCAGTATGTTTTAAAACACATGAAGTTCAGTAGTAAAATAGTGGTTTACTTATGTTCTCTTCAGTACAGTTAAAACACGTGACAGTATAGTGGTTTGTAAATATCCAAATCATTAGATGAACAATTTTGCAATTATTTCTATCTTAGAAATAATTCTTATGTTATTCTTTTTGAATAAACATAAATTTCTCTTTAGTTCAGTAATCGTATCTTACAGTTCAGTAAAACAGTAATACTCAGTAAAACAGTATTTTGATACGGTTCAGTTAGAAAACAGTAAACAGTAGCTACCAATTCAAAAAACAATATGCGGTAGCTTTCAGTTCAGTAAACAATAAATGATAGCTTTCAGTCCAGTAAAACAACAATCAGTGGCTACCATTTCAGTAAATAGTGTAGTTCCGAAAACAATGTTTTGGTATGGTTTTTCATCAGTAAGCGGTAAATAGTACAGTAATTTAGTACAGTAAACAGTGCAATACAGTAAACAGGATTTAGTAAATCCTTTCAGTAAACAGTAACAGTAAGTGAGACTAGGCAACACCTTACAATTAAATCATGCTATCATCGTCCACTAAAGGACACAGTAACAGTAATGAGATCTATGGCCATGATCTATAATATGTCCTCAGTGTACACTTACTAGGTGACATCCGGGATGCTGATGACTAGCTGGTCAATCAGCCATGTGACAGTAATAGTACGATGCATGAAACTCGGGGCCTAAGTCCCAAAACAGTATAAACCGTACCATAGCCTTTATGGATTTTAAAATACAGTAAATTGAATTATTTCACAATTATCCATAAGGCTAACATGTAAATATAATCACCTTTATGAAATAAATAAAATAAATAACATTTTCAAAATATTTCATAAAGCTATAAATCATTATTTTCCATACGGTGAAAACCGTTTATAAAATCATCACACTATAAAATATAAAGGTCATAACTATCCTTTTTCACTGTAAAACATGTACGCACGCTTTTTCGTGCTTTTTATCGAAAACATGGTTTTCAAAGTTATCGAAATTCAAATCACTTGTTTTTAGGATTTATGAAATAAAATATTTATTTTCCAATTTCAAAATCCTGTCACCATGTTTTCTTCTGTAAACACGTGTAGAGATCGTCTCGTCTCAAAATGCCAATTTTCATTTTTAGTTAACCTTTATGAAATTTCTATAAATAATTATTTTCATAATTAGAACCATAAAGGTTATTTATGAAATCAATGGATATTTGAAGAATTATTAATAAAATATCCACTTTATGCCTTTTTATCTTCCATCTCGTTTTTCGTGAATCGTACACCTCGAGAGGAATTTTCGGTGATTTCATTTTCCAAATTCTCGAAAACATGAATATTTTAAAATTAAATTTTCGTATATTCATGTTTTATGAAAAATCATTGATTTCTCGATTTTCGTGGTTGAAAATCGTTTCTCGTGAAATCAAATCATTTATTATGATTTTTGAAAATTTTTGATAATTTTCGGCAGTATAACGGTAGCCGATTGGCTAGCCTCCTGCATGGAAAATACAATTTATAATTCAACCGACACATCATCACAAATTTCCAACTAATCATTATAAACAGCATTTTATAAAAATTAAATGCATAATTAAAACATGTGTACCGAATATCCTTACAGGCTGCATATGTCTTCCTTACCTGTCTCGGGTCGGCGACTGCCTCATTATATCGCGCCCGTGTTTTCCTCTCCCGATTCCATCATCTCGGCCATCGAAGGTAATTTTCTGGAAATAAAATTCTAAACTTTAAAATTTTTCTATAATTTATTAAAATTCATTCGAAATTAATTTCCGGAATTCCTTATCGAATTTTTTGTAAATTTTCGAATTTTCAAATTCCTGGGAATTTTCGCATTCTCGAAAATTCCCTTTTCTTTCTCTTTTTTCTCTTTCCTTTCTTTCTCTTTCTCTTTCTCTTTCTTTTTCTTTTTCTTTTTCTTTTTCTTTTCTGGTCAGACCGATTCAGACCGCTCAGCCCCTCTTCACGGCCGATTCTCCGATGGTTCGGTGGCGACGAAACTGGATCTAGCCTCTATTTAGCCCAGATCGGCAGCACGACAGCGGATCTGGCGATGGAAGGTTCGACTTTTCTCTTCCTCTTTCCTCCTTCCTCGACCGCCGTCGCCCTCACCAGTGGCTCCTTTCTTCTTCCCCTCACCTCCGCGGGGTTGAGGTTGAGGTGGCAGTGCATGGACCGACCGGCACTGCCGATTTCCTCTTGTCCTTTTCTCTGTCGAATTTCGCATGTTTCTCTCCGAGTTTTCCTTCTTTCCCACCATTTATTTTTCTCTTCCGGTCACCGGTTTCTTCTCCTCTCCTCGCCGGTGCCATCTTTCTCTTCCCTCCTCCTCTCTTGGCCGACCGACGGTGGTCGGCTGGCTCCCCTTTTCTGTTGAAGAAACGGGGAATTGGGTATCCCGATTCCCTGTTTCCTTTTTTTCATTTAATTTGTTTTCATATAACTATATTTATAAACTATATAAAAACATATAATATTATTATTTTATATATAGTATTGTACTATATATATTATATAAATATACATATATATTAGGTATTAACAAAAATATATATAATATAAATATATGTATATTTATATACTTTAAATTAAATAACATTTATATATATTTATATAAATGTAATGGTACAATATATATATATATATATATATATACAACTTTAATATAAAATCATATTCACATTTCTTATATATGTATATATATATATATTTATATATACATATGATGTTATATTGGTATACATATGTATTATTTAAATTTATAAAATAGTATATATACTTATATATACCACTGTATAATAATATATACTATATAGCATTTAAATACAAATGTATTGGTATAAAAATATATTTATATAATATATATAATTATATAAATATATATCACATTTCTTTCTTATTTTCTTATTTAATTTGGATTTCATTTTATCCAAATTAAATTTCCTCTCTATTCATTATTTCTAAAATTCCCCCTTATTCTTATTTCCAATTTGAATTTCCTTCACACGAATTTCCTTATTCATTACTTCCTCAATTCTCGAAATTTTTCTAATATTCCGATCTCATAATTATATTTATTTATTTCCACATATCTATTTTCTTTAATATTAACTTCCAATATTAATAATTTCTAATAAATGAAAAATTTTACGGTTATCACACTTATACACCATATTATAAATCATAAATCCAATATTCTATAAATCCAAAGTGGAAATCCATCTCTAATATTTATTTAGTTTCACTTATTAATTTATTTCCACTGTCAATGATTTACGAAATTATGGTGTACAGTACTATAAAATCGGGTCTCACAACTCGAGAATGTTCCATAAGTTGTCTAAGCAAATATATTGCCTCCATAGTTGATCGACCCA
The DNA here is from genome assembly GCA_032173925.1 of Heritiera fomes. Taxonomy (NCBI): domain Eukaryota; kingdom Viridiplantae; phylum Streptophyta; class Magnoliopsida; order Malvales; family Malvaceae; genus Heritiera; species Heritiera fomes. Next base: position 2,769,407 of record JAPDPM010000019.1, read on the forward strand.
GCATAAAACCAAATTGATTCTCCGATATCTCTATATTATTTCTTAATCTCCGTTCTATCACTCTCTCCCATAGTTTCATCGTGTGACTCATCAATTTTATGCCTCGGTAGTTGGCACAACTTTGAATATCTCCCTTGTTCTTATACAGAGGTATCAAGATACTCTTCCTCCATTCCTCCGGTATTTTGTTAGTGCACCAAATCTTATTAAATAGATTTGTCAACCACCTAACTTCTACATCTCCAAGGCATTTCCAAACTTCAATTGGGATGTCATCAGGTCCAACAGCTTTCCGTTTGTCATCATCTTAAGTGCCTCTTTTACCTCTGTCTCTTTGATTCTACGCATAAAGCACCGATTTAAATCCTTGAGAGGCACCGAGATATTATCCAAAACTTTATTTTGTCCGTCATTAAATAATTTGTCAAAATAATCATGCCATCTATCCTTAATGTCATTGTCTTTAACGAGAGTTCTTTGATGCTCATCCTTAATACATTTCACAACTCCTAAGTCGTGACTCCTCATTTCTCTTGCTCACGCCAATCTGTATATCTTTTTCTCTCCCTCCTTTGTGTTCAACTTGTCGTAAATCTCTTTCGCAACCTTCGTCTTAGCTTCTGCCATAACCTTCTTTGCCTCTTTTTTTACTAACTTATATTCCATAAAACTCAATTTTGTATTGTTCTTCTTCAAAGCCTTGTAACACTCTCGCTTAGTCTTTATAGCATCTTTTACTGATGCATCTACCATGTTGCGTCCTTTCTAGTTGGCACTCTTTTGTTTGATACTCCTAATGTCTCTTTGCCCACCTCCCGAATGCATTTTGCCATCTTATTCCACATGACATTTGGGTTCTCTTCTGTTGTCCAATCCTCTTTTTGAATCCAACTATCTCTACATGTTTTATGACAATCTTCTTTTAGCTTCCACCATCGAATCCTTTCAATTCCTTTTTGTTGGTTCCTTCGATGTCGTCTATCTATCTTCTTATCTAGAATTAGGAGTCTATGTTGTGCGATAACACTCTCACCTGGGATAACCTTACAGTCCAAACATCTATGTCTATCCCTACTCCTAGTTAAAAAGAAATCTATCTGACTTGCTCTTGGTCCACTTCTAAAGGTTATAAGCTGAGAATCTCTCTTCTTAAACAATGTATTTACTAGGATTAGGTCATAAGATAAAGCAAAATCTAAGATAGCATCCCCACCCTCATTTCTTACACAATAACTAAAACCCCCATGTACACTCTCAAAACCCTCTCTACTTACACCTACATGTCCATTAAGATCGCCACCAATAAAAGGTTTTCTCCTAAAGGCACTTCTTGTACTACCATATCTAAATCCTCCCAAAACTGTCATTTACTAACCTCATCAAGTCCTATCTGGGGTGCATACACGCTAATGACATTCAACACCCCTTCTCTAGAACTAGCTTAACCAAAATAATCATATCTCCTTGTCTCCTAATATGTACAACATGCTTATGGTACTCTTTATCTATAATGATACCTACTCCATTTCGGTCTCTATCTTTCCCTATGTACCAAAGCTTATATTACCAAGGTGCTATCTCTCTAGCCTTTTCCCCAACCCATTTGGTCTCCTGAAGACACAAGATGTTAACCCTCCTCCTACTCATAACCTTACAAATCTCAGCTAACTTGCCACTAAGCGTACCTATGTTCCAAGATCCTAACCTAAGCTTATGGTTATGGTTATGGACTAACTTCTTTACCCACCCCCATCCATTATGGTGTGGGAACCTTTGCCTATTTAACACCACATCCAGGCGTCGATATGGTGCGTCGCTTCTGGGCGACGACCTAGCAACCCTTGCCACTTTTCACTACACCTGGGCTCCGATGCAACGCGTCGCTGAGTAAGGGATGTCCCAACGATGTTCTGATATTGGTTTATTTTATGAGATTGGACTAGTTTTTAAGGCTGGTTGTCCAAACCTACCGCTACCTTCCTCCTTTACTTGGGCTTGGGACCGGCTGCGTTAACTCACACAGGTGGAGTTTCAGCCCAACAATACATAACTAAATAAAATAAGTATAGCATTTGGCCCAATTGCACTAGGTTCAATTTATGCACCCAGCCTAATTGCATTTCGGCCTAATACTTGTGTGTCTTCAAGAAGGTTGAACTTGGGCTTGGATCATGTTGTAGAAGATTTTGTCATCCTCCATGCTCAAACTTTGTTGGGCTTTGTCTCTAGCAATATTAATGAAACTAGCCAAGACTTGTTGCATTATCTTTGTTTTAGCTCTTGTCATTAGACCTCCATGGATGCTCAAAGGATCACGATCACCACGAACATGACTTGGGCTTTGTGAGCTTAATGGGCCTCCATCATCATGGATTTGCAATTGCGGTGGAAGTGTGAAATCATGACATTTACTTCAAAATAACAGTTATTAAATCCTTAGCTTGCAAAACAACTAATTTAATGGGTACTTTTGTAAGTCAAAACATGTCACTTATCAAATACATATAGCTATATATATAATTAGATTTATAGCATGAAGTCAATTTAAAATATGTAAGATCTTTATATGTCGTAGGGGAATGAACTCCCCTTTTGATGAGAGCTTCATGCAAGAAAAACAAATAAGCTTTCAATCAATTTCAAGACCTCTAGCCATTTGACAAATTTTCAAACACAATGGAGTTACAAAGGCATTCATATGATTCACTTACATACTCTTAAGGTTATAATTACTAAAAGTTTCCCTTAGCTTGTCTAATCCCACTCCAACTCTAGTCACTCTAGTAGTTCCACTACATTGTTACCATGACATCAAGTTATTATACAAGGCACATTAAGGCATACTTTCTTAGACATAAACATATACATTAGTACTTACCCTTTGTTTGGGTCCTTAAGCTTGTAGTAGGGAGTGTCTTTGGCTCATGCCACCAATTCAATTATCTTTACATAATCCAACTCATCAATTTTCCATATGTCCTAAAGTTCTTACAAACCAAATTTAACATTGTTTCATTACCTTTTAAGCAAGATTAAGAGCCCTTTAGCCTTTTCCTTGAGTAACTATTTTGGTCACTACCTATAACATAGCAATTATTTAGTTTTCAACTCATATTGCCTTAACATTAAGAATATACCAATTGACACTTTTCTTACCTCAATCTTAAATGGCTTACCAATTCAAATAGGCTAAGTCATTAGCCCTTACTGCACTATTCCTACAGTTTCCCCTATTCAAACACATTACCATTTTTTCATTAACACATATACATATATACTCAAAAGACCATAATTGTCAAAACTAAGAAGTACATTACCCCTTTTTACCTTAAAGAAGCCTAAGGCTATGAGTTTACTTTCGCTTTTTCTCAATTTCCACACTACACCGTAGCTACCTTGTGGGTTATAGGCATTTGCCTTACATTATAACCCTAAACACAGAAAGCAACACAAACTTGGCTTAATGTCTGACTACAACTTAAGATGAATTTGGGAACTGTTTTTGCTTGGAAATCAACTTTGAATGTGAGTTGCAGTTTTAATAACCTCGCCCACTAGAATTTTGAAGATTTGGAGTAATCAACATAAATCGTACCATATCAAAATGTACGAATGATTATTACTGCAATCTCATTCTCTTATGGTATTCCAAGTGTAGTATGCTAGGCACCAACACAATTCTATAGTGCACAAATCCAAAAAACTAGTATAAGATTTTGTCTAACTTTATTATACCGACCACAATATTCATTACTTTTGTCTGATCATTGCCTTAAACAGCTTACTTGACGTAAGCAGCTCAATAGAATTAATCAAAATGCTTAAGGCCTCTGTAAGATCAAACCTCTCACTTTACATGACATATACCAGAATGGTCTTCAGTGAGAGTAATGAAATGCTTATATCCACTAAATACGGTATGTGGAAATAATTTTCAAATGTTAGTATGTATCAGTTTCTGATCATTTCAATATCTGCTAATCACATCCTTAATACTAGCAGTAATATTTCCCTTAATGCAATCTCTACATGTGCCATATTCAAAATGTCCCTAACTCTTGCCACAACATAATAGATTTTTTTATCTATCCTATCATAATCAAAATCTACAGTCACACCATTTATAACTGAAGAAAATTTGCCTAATATTGGGGTATAAATCTATTATACATCCATCACATAGAATACCAGAATCAACACATATATTACTAAACAAAAATACTTTTCCGTTATCAAAAGGAAAAGTATAAATCGACAGTAATTCCAAAATTGTTTGTAAGAATGTAACAACAATCTGGCTATTCTTATGTTTTTTCGACATGGATTTTAAAGCCATAGCCCCAATTCATAACAATTTTCCCTTATTTGGTCTCCGGTTGCTTGGCAATTTCTTCTTCTAAATGACATTTTATTGAGACCTCTAAATACTATTGTTTTTGGCAATAATATTGACAAATGTCATCATCATGGTCGAATGAGATCTGTTAACCTGAAAGATCTCCCACTCTTAGATGACAATACTAATTTTAATAATAAAATACCACACTTCCTTCTGTCCATTAAGGTATGCTAAATGAGATCTGCAAACTTAAAATATCTCTAACTCTCCATCCCATAAGGAAGTGGTTCACAATCTGCCACTTATGAATTGATCCTTTATAGCAACCTTTATCAATCTTTGCGAACTGTTTCCTAATGGCATTCATAAATACTTGTTGGTTATCACTAATTAGAACACTTTCTCTGATATGTTCATTTATGGTGTTCTCTATATAATCAGAAAAATTTTTATTTGAGCATTCTCAAAATTCTAAGTATATTGTCCTCAAAGAGCTCACACGATTGGGTATAGTAGACGAATTAGCTCTCGGGGTTACTTCCTAGTTCAATATGCCCCATAACTGTAGAGAGTGGTGCATACTATCTATCTAATTTAATCCTGCTAGAAACTTGATATATGATAGTTGCACAGATAATCAAAATTAATGGAGGCTAGTGGCATAACTCAAACAATATTAAATTTATTCCACAATATGCTATAAAGGATAAGACAAAACTAGTTGAATATAATCCTGAATGATCGCCCACCGACAGGGTAGGAAAATCGTGTCATATCCCAACCAGAATCCTCTCAATCCCAAGCATCTCTTAAAGCAACTAGCAATCCGACAAGGAGAGACTAGCCACATCTAGAGATCTTAGTAAAGTATGCAACTATCACTATACATTGCCTTATTATTGTATCCTTAAAATTATCAGAATAAATCATCAGAAAATCTTCATGACCATTCTTGTGACAAGTAAGTACTAGTCAATCTAATTAATGATTTAGAATTTTAAGAATATTCACATAATTAATTGACCAAAATTAACTACATCCAAAATATGCAATTCCTAAAGCATATGTAGTAATTTTAGGTCTATTATTAATTAATTAATTTTACATGAATGTGAATATTCAAGTAATAAGGCAATGTTATTTTTTTAGAGAGTTTATTTGTTTAAATAAATTATTGACAAAATGGGTAAATCAAAATCCTAATAACTAGTTGAAATAAAATACCCAAATAATTTATTTAAACTTATTTAATTAGGCCAATTATTAATAATTTATGGGCATGGATATATATTTCAAAATTAAGTGAATTATGAATTAAATGGGTAATTGAATTTCCAAAAAATTACCCCAAAAATTAATTTCACCAAAAATTCACTTATACACCTTTAATTTTGGGCTTAACAATTAATTATGGCTATTAAATAAATTTTGGTTTTGACCAAAATTGTCCAAAATGAATTATCCAAATGGCTCATAATTAATTAATCAAAATGGCCTTTAAAGCCATAATCCAAAATGGCCCATTAATTAATTATGCAAAATAGCCACAAATTAATCCAAATTTAATAGCCAAATAAAATTAATTAATCAACATGGCCCCTAAATTAATTAGGCAAAATGACCCTAAAATTGATTAATTTAATTGCCTAAAATTAAATTAATACTAAATGGCCAATTAAAATAAGTAAATAAGCAACGCCCATAATATTACAAAATTTATTTTGGCCTAAAATTAATTAAATATTAAGGCCCTAAATTAATTAAACAATATGGCTTAACTAAAATAAAATAAATAACCCCTTTTATTTTCATAATTGGTGGCCTAATTAAAAATACAAAGAACAAAATAGCCCAAAAATTAATGGAAACAGCACATAAACCAAAATAGTTTGGTCTAAAAAAATAATTAAACCAACCAAAAATTGGCTCAAGACTCAAACCAAAAAACAGCCCAAACCTACTAAAAATTGAGCCCAACTGAATGGCCCAACACAATCCAAAAATTGGGCCCAAAAAATGCAAAAAAAGGCTTGAAAAAAGGGCCTAGCAAAGAAATTTTTTTTTTTTCAGATTGCAACCAGGTGCCAATGAAGGTGCTATCAGGTGTGTGCTTTGCCCAATCGGGCGAAAACACAGCAAAACGGGTCGTTGACCCGACTTGATCCGTTTTTATCCATTTCTCACTCAATTCAGCCACATTTCACTTCGTTTTCATGGCATTTTCAATAAAACAGCATCCTCAACTAATATTTGGCATTATTTTGGCTCAAAAATGCATAAATCCTTTGGGTTTCAAATAAATCCAAAAATACCAAAAAAATGAAAAATTGCACAAATCTTATTATTCTTCAAAAATAGCTAATGACTTTAAGGTGGAGATGCTCTGATATCAATTGTTGGAATTAAATCAATCACCAAAGCCCATTAGCACGATGTCAAGAGGAAGAAAACTAACCTTAAGTGGGTTATACAAAAAAAAACCCACCGTTTCATCGCCACTACCAAAGCTACCATGGAGAGGAGATGCTGCCAAAGACACGCCGGAAGTCCATCGGTGCTAGTTGGGTCTGCCATGGTGAAGAGGATGATGGTGAGAAGGGTGAGAACGAGAGAGAGAGAGGAGGGTGAACTGCCCTTGTTCACTCTGGACCAAAATGTTACAGCAATTAATGGGCCATCTTGTAGCTTATATATATGTGCCAAGATAATGGACCTCCTATATCAATAATATCATATGTTATAACCCATTCCATAATGGATTAACACATGTAGGTATATAATAGATATAATATATAATCATAATATAGGTCACACTTTATACAAAATATACTACCAATTTAATTTATATGATATTAATTATACTTAATTAGTCCACATTATTGAGATATTTCAACATAAAGTACTAAGCATTGTATGACCCCAGACTTTTCTGACCAAAGAACAATTTCTTAAAGCATGGAGATTGGTCTCTGCATGTTTAAAGCAAAATGGGAAAAATTCTGTTGCAGCTACTTTCTTCTCATATAATTTGGACATTGTAGGAATGATCTACTAATCATCTTCATTAGTTCTTGACAGAAGCTTTGTACGCATAAGTTGGAATAGCTTGAGCCTCAAATTTAATTAAAAATTTCTTCCCCGCCTCTGAAAAAGCATTTTGGTAGCTTAAACACACTCATCAAGTTATTAGTTATAATCTTGAAATTTTAATTCCGTGTCCTTGTTTGGGTATCAGGCAGCATATTTTAGTGGAAAGCATTGTATATTGTCCAATTTGTTTGGGCTTTGTGATTTAGCACAGTGCCTAACATTTGCGCCGTGTATTAAGGTCCTCAAATCAATTAATAAGATTGTTTTTTTATGTTGTTCTAAAATTTTAAGCTTCATCAAAAAATTTTAAGCTTCATCAAAATTTATTATTCATTTTTTTTGTTACGAGAAAAATATTTTATAATTTAAGATGAAAGTTAAGTTTCTTGAATTTAAACTCAAACCCAATAATATGTCACAATTCGGAATCAAATCATAGTTTGATTCAGAATTTTTTATATTTACCTAAAAGTTGCAACTTTCAATAATGGCAAATTAGTACATCGAAATTCAAACTAATCTAACGAGGGCCCTGCCTGATTCTATGTAACCAAACACTCTAACTTTATTAATTGTATTTTGCAAACTAAGAAGAAGGTGCGAATATATGGCATTTTTTTTTTTTGCTTTCCATCGGTAGAAGATGGGGTGCCCTGGCGACCCAAGGCGAATTTATGGCATATTAAAATGATAGTTTTAAGTTGATTTCAATTAATGAATTTACTAATTGAACTCAAGTCAAATTCAAAGCTCAGCCTTTCTAAGGGTCCTTTGCAGTTTACTCTCTTCTTAAACTGAAAGCATTCTGCTGCAAACAAATGTCCCATTGTACCTTCGGCCTTCACACTTGGCATTGGAAGTGCCAATAAGTATTTTCCCAAAGCATGCCTTTGCCACAAGTTAGTAAATATCATTACAAACGGAATGATCTTTAACAGAAAGATTAACAAGCAGAATTAAGCTGAAACTACTCTGCCACCTACCCTTATTTCATCTTGATCCTACAATCCAACAATGTAAGCGTCCTTTGCGTGCCACTCAGATCTTCTTGGCATGTCGTTGGCAAAAGGCTTTTACCCTTGCTAGGCCTTCTTCTAGAGATGAAGGCTCAACAGCAAAAGTAATGCGAAGCCAGTTTTTCAATCCGACTGCTATCCCTGCAACATTTCTTATCTGTTAGTCTTATAAAGTATATTAGCCAAGCGACCATTAGCAATCACAAGAACACAAGAAATTCCTTGGTACGTATCAATGCATCATTTCACCTGACAAGAGCAGGCGCAAAAGTGAGACTGGAAGAGCAACAAATTTAAAATTTGTTGATATCAATGTAAAAAGTCTTTGAACTCTTCCACTTTTCTTAAGTAAGCTCTGATATTTTTATGGTATCCAAATATGCCATTATCTTTTGATTTGTACTCAAATGAGTTGTGATAAAAGCCTTTTTATGTAAAGTGATAAAGTTTATGAGCTTTTTTTTTAGAACATAAAGAATAACATTTGCTAACAATCATACTCATTGAAGACGAAAAGGGCACAAAAGACTAATGGTCCATCAAGTAACCGAAGCAGTGAAGCACGTGCAGAAGCAAAACAGCAGTTGTGCAGAAGGCATCAAATTTCAAAATCTAACGAAGTAAAATAAAATTTTTCGAAAGAATAAGGACTAACATGATATTAGAGGCTAGTGTCAAACCCCAACCATGATGCATACTCAATACGTGGAAGGCTGCGATATTGATTAGGCAGTCAGTATTTTATATTTTTAATTTTATAGTTACTGGAACACGCATGATCTTGGAGAGAAAAGTAAAGTAAATCTGCAATTTCTCACAGATAAATATCAGCACTCTCAAATTGGTGACTGAGTGAGTGCAGACCACAAGCAGGCAGGTTAGCATAAATAGAATTTAAAGTCAATGAATGATACATAACACTCTTTAATCTATCATTTGCTAGTCTCAGAATAGTCCACGAAAAGCCAATCATAACTAGTCTATTAAAACCAAATTACATAATATTTATAGCATAAGCTATGTACTGGAAGAAGCATATAACTCCATTATTATGTCTACATCTTTGATTAACTAGACCTGAAGACTCATGTTGCTTTTCTTTTCTTTTTTGTCATAGAAGGCAAGGAGGTTCTCAAAAAACATATCAATGAACTTCAGTAGTGAGTTAAACTATTTCACAAAACTTAGATAAATTTCACATCTTACCTGGTAGAACAATGACTGATTCTTCTTTAGCTAACTTTAGGCAGAAGTCCATATCATCATTAACGTCTTCCAGCATTGATAGATTCAGCTTCACCTGCAATAAAATCTGATAACTAAGAATGCTATTTCAATTTCATTAGCATAGATCATAACAGTTAATTCCCTTACCATTGCAGACATTGACCCTTCTGGTTTCTTGGGGCAAGTTATGCAGGGTATCTCCTCAACTCTAGTATAGCATATATCTGCAGATTCTCTTAGCATGCAGATAATCTTCGAAAAAAAATCATCCTTTGTATTCTCAAGGATTTGAGGAACTGCTGCCTGATTCACAAAACCATTTTACTTGTCTTCATCAAGAGGTTGGGAGAAAAAAAAAGGAATTTCTGGGATGCTTAATCTTTCAAAGGGAACTAAACATTAACAAACTAATTTGAAAAATATTATACTATAAAATATGAAAATCGTCATTGGCAGATGACTATTCACTTTTAGCCCTTTACTTGCCACTTATTTATATATTAGGAGTCCATTATAACACAAATTGTAAACGAATCCTGTTTCACTACGTTTTGAGAAGCAGCACCTATCAACAAAAGCATACACAATATGAACAAATAGAAGAACTAATTATTAACTAAAATTTTGATTAATCTACTAATAAATTGCTGCCTACCTGGAATACTGAAGCATTCCATTATACAAATACTTCAAAGCTGCAACTTGGGTGAATTTGGTGTTTGTTATGCACTTATTAGAAAAGACATCTTATAAAAAAAAAAAAACTCCCTTGCCCGATTTGATTGCATAAGAAATGCAGATAGCCCTTTAAGCTGATAATTATATCCTAATGGCTTCTGGAAAAACATTGCATCCTTTCAATGCAAATATGTCCAGGATCTACACAACAGTATCTTGAATTACAAACCTGGACAAATGTAGCTGGATCAGATGAGATATTGAGGAATCCCTTAATCGAATCGATTATCTGACAAGAAGACATCATTAGTACAACACGCTTGGACTGCTATTTGTCTGAAATATGCAAATATAACTTACAAAACCAAAAATCATATATGCAACTTAAAAAATGTAGCATGTATCTTAAACTAGAGAAAGAGAAACTACTTAAAGGCCAACCCCAGATTTTCGAAGAATGCCGTCTGGATCATTTGTTGCAAGCCAACCAAGGCGCCAACCAGGAACAATCCATCTCTTTGACATGGACCCAAGTGTGAGAACAGGCACAGTTGAACCAAAAACTCGCATTGGCACATACGGAGTGCTTCCAAATGAGAGATTGTCATAAGCTTCATCACCAATCACCAGAATCCCCAGCTTCCTAGCTGTCTCAGCAACCTAGCATTAGAAAAACCAGTTATCACTACTTGCTTTTGGAAAGGTCAAAAAATTGTGCTGAAATCAAAACTCAAATTCTCAAGTAAATAAAAGCACCAGCTCCTTGTCATGTCCATCTGGTCACAACCATTATAGAAACTATAAAGATACAAAGATCCAATGGCCATAAAACCCACTAACATAAGCATTCTGAATCATCCCTAAGAGTGGTTTAACAAACCGTTTTTAGATGTTCATAGCCAAAGACATTTCCACAAGGATTTCCCGGGTTTATAATAACCATAGCAACAGTATTCTCATCTGCAAGAGCCTCAATGGCATTGAGATCAACTGCCCAACCCTTTTCAGGGAGAAGGTCAAAGTGACGGATCTCAAGACCATTATAGGCAGCACAAGCTTCATAGTATGGGTAGCCGGGTCTAGGAAGCAAAATGTTGGCACCAGGGCGGGCAAGGACTGCTAATGCAACTTCTATTGCTTGAGTACATCCGATTGTAAGGTAAACATCATCCGGAGATAATTTGTGTGGAAGATCACGGTTGAGATAATCTGCAATAGCCCTGTTAGAGTTTAAATTAGATAATTAGAAAGTGATTGTCAAGAAGAAACAGAAATATCAAAATATAACTGAAAGGGTTGACTAAGTGGTTAAAGACCCCGTTGAGTTCTTGAGTAAGAACATCTAAGAAGTCCTATATTCGAATTCTCACCAAATTAAATTCCCTTGAGTCAACACCAACCAATTAAATATTTGTCAATTGTCATACAAAACAATATATATTTACAATAATCTTTTGCCTGTTCTTTATATACAATATATGAAATCTAATGTTAGTCTACAACAATCTGCTACCAAAAAAAGTAAAAAAAAAAAATTCACTCCTACAAAATTGCAAAAGATTATGGTGCTAAAGTGCCTAAAATCAATTTGCTCATAGGATAAAAAGAGGCAAAAAAGTGAGTCGTGGAAATTTAAATAAGGACGAAAGCAACATTTCATGCACTAAAAAGACTAATAAATAAGCATGTAATGCGGAAAACAAGTTATAGTATGGAAAAGACTAAGTCAAACACACTAACCTCCGAGCCGGAAGAACACCAGCAGCGGGTGCATAACAGTTATATTTAGCCGATCGTAGGGAATCGATGATGGCATCTTGAGCTGCAGCTGCGGTCCTGAAGCTTGGAAAATGTGAGGGGTCGCCATGACCAAGTGGAATAACTGGCCTGCTATCTTCTTTATTGAGGCCTTCCATTAACGTGCTAAGAACTCCTCGAACGGTGGTGGCTGAGGCTCCCATCAGCTCCTGCTTCCCTACAAAACCCCATTTTTTTGATACGTTCTCCACAATGGTCTTCTTGGTATCTACTTGTCTAGCGACGGAGGTCACGGCTGAGTAGCGGCGCTTCGGGGCATTGAGCGCCCCAATCAGCCAAATTTTCATCTCAGCTTAATCTAAGAACAAGGGTCAGGGCTGTGTGAGGGAAGAATGCTATTGAGTTGCAAAGGTAAAATGTATTTGTGCTAATGCGCTTGGGGGCAGTTAAAGTTAACAAGTGCTAGTGAGGTAGAGTGGCTAAAATCATGGCGCATCAATTTCATTTTCCTTCATGTGTGAGCATTTCAATCAATGAGCTTAGCAAAAATCAAATACTAGTACTACATAAATATTTATAAATTACTAAAAAGAGATCATCACCGTGGTTTTTATCTCAACAAATTCGAGTAGATTATATGATATAATATACGAATCCATGTTAAGTCATTAATATAAAATCTCCTCATTTACTTATTCTTATACAATGCAATATATTCTTCCAACTCTTCTATAAATTTGTTTATGGGCTGAGCAACCAATTAAAGCCTAAAAGCTAGCTTTACTTTTGGATGAATTTAGATAATAATTAAGCATGTTAAATAGGTTTGGACTAACAAATGAAACTCGTTTAAAAAACGAACCGAGTCTTGATCTTGCTCTTAAAAGTTCAAACCAAGCCTAGCCCATTTTTGTTAGTAACATTTAAAGAATAGATAATAATTAAGCATGTTAAATGGGTTTGGAATAACAAATGAAACCTATTTAAAAAACGAACCGAGTCTTGATCTTGTTCTTAAAACTTCAAGCCAAGCTTGGCCCATTTTGTTAGTAACATTTAAAGAAAAAACTTTTATGTCTTGTTAATTAATAATTAACTTGATTCATATCAAATTTTACTAATAAATAATTTTATAATTTTAATTATATAAGATATGATAGATTTACCTTAATCATGAAAAATAATATCATAAAAATTTTGAGTATTGGTTTAAGTAATATATTCAAAAGATGATATGTAAGAATTCTAAAAAATAAAAATTTACAACATAAACATTAAATTTAAGATTTTAAAAAAATGGATGGAATTAGACAAACTTCAATTTTCTTGTTGTATATAAACATAGGTTTGGACAAAATATCAGGCTCGATTTTTGGGTCGAGCTGTGTTGGTTTAACATGAAGTTTTGTAATATTGCTTAAGCTCGGCTTGAACCCGACTCGACCAAGCCTTTATCATGCCACTATATTTTTCTGAATGACTTTCTTTTAAGTCTTTTTTGAACATCCCCTAGCCCTAACCCTTTTTTCATCATATATAATCTCCTCTCCTAACTGGAGCATACACAAGTCTATGTCATATGTGTTTAAACTAATATAAATGACTTTAATTATATAAGATATGACACATTTACCTTAATCATGAAAAATAATATCATAAAAATTTTGAGTATTGGTTCAAGTAATATATTTAAACTATGCACTGTAAGAATTCTAAAAAATAAAAATTTTAGGGTAAATTTCACTAAGGTCCTCAAGCTTTTACCATAATTCAACTCTAGTCTATTAGTTTGAGAAATTGACATTTTGATCCAAAATTATAAATTTAATGATACAAAAAAAATCTATTAAGTTACCATTAAAAAAATCTATTAACCTAAATATTTGTTACTCATGAAATATCCATAATACCTTTTTTTATTAAAACTAAAAATCTTACATAAAATATTTTTCAAAAAAATTACTTAAAAATAATAAATAGTAATAAAATTTATTGTTGATTCTTGGGAATGTGATATTATTAATTCAAATTTAGTAATTGATTGATAAATGTTAAAATCATTAGTGATTTTGAACCAAAGTGTCCATTTTCAAAACTAATAAACTAAAGTCAAATTATGGTAAAACTTTAAGTGCCTCAATGCAATTTACTCAAAATTTTATAACATAAACATTAAATTTAAGATTTATAAAAATGGGCTCGGACAAATATCAAGCTCAAATTTTGGGTCGGGTCGAGCTTAGTTTCATATGAAGTTCTATAATATTGCTCAAGCCCAACTTGAATCGAACTCAGCTCAACCCATATCATGCCACTATATCTTTTTGAATGACTTTTTCCAAGTCTTTTTCGATCTCCCCTAGCCTTAACCTTTTTTTCATCATTTATAGCCTCTACTCTCCTAACTGGAGCATACATAGGTCTATGTTGTATGTGTCTAAACCAATATAAATGACTTTCGCTCATATTGGTTTAGATAGGTATCACTTGAACCTTCTTGCAAATATATTTATTTCTCATTTTATCTTGTCTTGTATATATGTACATCGACCGCAGCATTTGCATTTATGCTACACTAATATTCTGTTTATGAAGTCTCTTAATCGCCTAACTTTCACTACCATATAACATTGTTTGTCTAAGAACTGTTTTGTAAAACTTGCTTTTTAACCATATAAGAATTCTTTTATTACATTGTGAGAAATATTTATTTTGTACTGTACATGTGTAAATATGTAATTATTAATTTATTTTTAAATATATTTTGCAATTTTTGAGTAAATACTAATGTGGGCCCCACTTGACTTTTTGTGCCCAAATGTGTGTATGACTGAAGAAACAGTATACGGAAGGTGTAATAATTATATTGTGGAAATTTTGAAACCTAAAATACCTTATTTTTATTATTTTAGGAAATGTGTTAAACAAATTAGAAAATAACGGTTACGTCCCGATGGTATTTTCATAAATTGTGCCCAAACTAAAATGAATTGGGATGAAGTAAAAATACCATGATATTCTACATGAAAAGGAGGTTAAGATAGTGTCAATAGATTTCTTGAATCGATGGTTAAATCGAAAAATTTCGCTAGTGGTTCACTAGGGGTAATTTCGTAATTTCACACATTCGGTGTACCGCCAGTCGACGAAACCACCATAATTCATCAAAATACATCTAATAAGAGTATTTGATGATGGAATCCAAAATTTTGGAGTGCAATTAAATACTTATTACAATTACCTAAGCTTAAGAGCAAAATTATCCAAAATTTTTGTAACCAAGAGCATTTTCGTCATTTTTTCCTATTCTAAAACACTTTTTATAATTCTCCCACCTACTTGGCCGTCCACTATTCAGCCTTCTTCAACCTCACCCCACGCCATTAATGAAGAAAAGAAGAAAGAAAGAAAACCAAAGAAAAACACTATCCAATCTTCCTTATCTCAACAAACTTATAACTAGAAAATTATTCTACTCACTCTCCTCTCTTCATCTATATCTATAGACACCATTGAATAAGCAACAAAACAAGGAGAAAAGAGGGAAGAAAGCATTCGGCCAAGGTACCTTTCTCTCTCTATATTGTGTTTCATTTAAGTTTAATGGTGTAGAATGAATCATTTAAGCATCCCAAGCATGACTATGGCATTGGAATCATTAGAAATGAATTAAATCACAATGTACCCTTATAGGAGGTTTCGGACATGAAGAGAACTCAAGCAAGAGTTTGTGATTCATGCATGAAATTGATGCTAAAATGATGAATGAGCATAGTTAAACATGAAGGTAGTGTTAGATTGTTGAAAATCTTTAAGAATTGCAGGAGGGACTATTTGGTCACATGAAGGGGAGAGGTTTTGATGCTGCATTTTTATGATTTTAGGGTGCCATTAGACAGTAGAAATTGCAAGGAGTCTAACGGTGCGATCGGATTTAAAATCCAACTTAAAACAGAGAAGTTGTGTTTTGTTACTGGTAGAAAATATATTGCATAAATATTTGCAGTGTACAATGTGGCTGCAATTAGCCATGAAAATTAGTTTAAAAATAAGTATTAAGTGAGCTAATATTTTTGGTGAAATTATCTGCAGCTCGAGAGTATCAGATTTCAAGTGGTGCATTCGAAAAGGTCGAATAAGTCAGACAGGTAAGAGATGCGTGTGTGATTGTAGGGATATTATGAATGTATGTTTTCGATGCAAATAATTTTATGAGAATATTTTAGAAGTGAAATGCATTGAAAACTGTGAAAAATTGCGGCTTTTGGCTGGTATTATATGTGTTTAAAGTGTAGGGAGGTTAGGGTATTAGTAGCCATTATGTTGCTGAAATTTCTTAGAAAATTTTCTAAAGATGCCATAAAATATTTTGGTGCATTAAGAAGTAAATTCTTAGCCTTGGAAATATGATATTTCATATTTTTCATAAAATATGAATATACCGAAAAACATTTTTAAATATTCGTGTTATTGAATTTAATTAAAGTTACCGAAAATTACTCTTAAGTGTTTTACAATGTATTAAGTGATTTATAAAGTGAAGCATTGAAAGGTGAATATTTTATCAATTATTTTCATCATAATATTCACTGTATTATAAATTTAACTTTTATGAACTAACTGAAGATTTTACTAATTTTATCGATTTCCATAAAGGTGATACTACTGTGTGAATAATGTTTTGAGACTGAAACGTTCCTAAATATGTTTCACAGTGAAACAATGTGTTTATGAAAATTAATATTAGCCTTGGAAAATAAATATTTATTTTTTCCATAAAGTGTGAAATTATTGAAAAATAATATTTCAGTAATCCTAAAATTGAATTTCGCCAAAATGAAAGCACTGAAATGCAAGCATAAGTGTTTTACGGTGAAAGGGAATATTTATGAAATTTTATCACTACAGTGCAAATATTTTATAACACTGTTTTCATCGTACTGTATACTGTGTGACTTTATATCTTTATGGATATTCTTGAAGATATTATCTATTTTGCTAAACTCCATGAAGGTGATGTGATTTCTTATAAAATGCTTTGAGATTTATAGGCCCCGTATCATGCTGATGTGATATGTGATATGTATATACTGTGTGAAGCTGTTGATACTGATTCTATCTTCAGCGTCTTGGTTGACACCTGATCACTATATGATCGAGGAAAATTATAGACTATGGCCATAAGTCTCATGTGATACTATTACTGTTTCCCTGCGGGGATTATAGCATGATATATTGAAGGTGTCGCCTGGTCGCCATTTACATGTTACTGATTTACTACTACGGTTTTCATTGAACTGTTATTGTTACAGTTACTAAAGAGAAGTGTTTATCGTATTGAACTGTTATTACTTACAGGGTTTATTGAAATGTATGATACATGTATAAAGTGATTGGTCAAATACTAACTAAAGTATTTATTTGAATGGTTTTATAAACCATTATGTGATTATTTATTTATTTAATTAGTACGGTTTACCTAACGGGTTTTCATACTGTTTACTGGAAGGTTGATATCATTGAAGTGTTTATCATGCTGAATTGTTTACAGTACTTATTACTGTGGTTTATTTAATTATGGAAGTGATATTTTAAAGTGTAAGTGAAGTTCTTTATTAAATAAGTTAATTAATGGTTTTATGTACCATTTTATGTGATTTTCAATATATAGAAATTTATCAAATGATATTTATATAAAGATTAACTTTTACTCCCTATAGTCACTTCTAGGTTTCGGGACAAGACAGGTATTTCAAAATACCTTCTATGCTCCATCCGGATCCATAGCCAATTATAGTATCCTTTCTTTACGGTCTTTAGTGTACTTATAGGAAAATAAATTATTTTATTGCATATAGATTTTCTAATATCAAGTGCTGTATACAACTCCTTTACTGAGCCGTTGTTTGCTCACTCCTTTATTTTTAACATCCACATATTATTTTTCAGTGACTGCGTGATTTACCTTTTCGAGGATTTCACTTGCACTATTAGTTACCCTGAGGCAAGCTGATGAGTATCCTGGAGGTATAATCATTTACTTTATATGTTTAGACTTATGTTACAGTAATACAATGTTATAAATATAAACAGGGGATGTAAACTGTGAACGAATACTGATATGTAAATATAATTATTCATGTAAATTAAATTAAATTAAATTACTGTTTAAAGTGTTCACTGTTCAAAGAAAATGGGAAATAAAGGCATCGCAGACAGTCCAACCGTTATTGTTTGTGCGGGAAATATGTTAAATACTGTATATATGGACTGTGACATGCATAACACGCCTGTAGAGTTCTCCACTTGCTCCAACCAACTAGACCTGCTCAAGGGTCGGGCTACCCGTCCAAGCCCGAAGGCCCGTTCGATATTTGAGAGGGCTTGGACAAAAATATTTGATGTAATTATCGGGCTTGGACAAAAATTTTAGGCCCGTTTAAAAACGAGCCCGGGCCCGGCCCGGCTCGGCCCGATATTAATATTAAATATATATTTTTTAATATATTTATAATATTAAGTATGTTTTTAATATATTTATTAAGTATAATATAATTTTATATATATAAAAAAACATTATTAATTAAAAAACATGATTATAAAATTTTTAATATGAGAATTGATAGACAAATTTTGACAAATTAAATTAAATTTTAAAGGAAATAAAATAATAAAAAATAAATAATTTAAAATATAAAAAATTAAATTCGGGAGGGCCGAGCTCGGGCTCGGGCTTATTATATAAAAAATAAAACGGGCCTGGACTAAATATCAGGCCCGTTTTACCGGGCCGGGCTGGGCTTGGGCATTGCTTATAACTCTTATTACCTATCATGGGCCCGGCCCGAACCCGGCCCGGCCCGGCCCATGATCAGGTCTACAACCAACCTAGATTCTATAGGTTACGTCATCAATCTCTTCATCCATCTAACCCTAAATATAAAAAATGATCCAACTTAGGTATCTCCATTTTGTTTAACGTTACTATGTTTTGATCTTCCACTTTATTTGAACTAAATTTACACTCCATGTATTTAGTTTTCACTCTACTTGGTTTAAACCCACTTGATTTTAGCGTTTATCTCTATAGTTCCAATTTTGCATTGACCTTCGCTCTAGTCTCAACACATAAGACAATATTGTTAGTATATGCCTTAAAGCCAACTCACTTGGCATGAGGCATCATATCATGGCAACATATATTCACTTAAGGTAAGTGTTATAAATGTTTTCCTTCATCATTTATTATTGATAAGAATGGATTCATTAGTCACTAAATGAGTGAAGCCCATGGAACAAACTAACTTTACAAGGGAATTGTAAAGGGTTATCATTATGAGATCCCTATGCATCAACGCTATGTTCTTAAATTGTTCCTCATCATTGTACTATCAAGACATGGCATTGATAGTGCTCAAAGTGTGACGTCCTGTTATCCGAAAATTAAGGGTAACTTTTTCTTTTTCGATTTTTTTGCTGAGGCTATTTGTTGTGTCATTGTTCCAATTTCCTTTCTTATTTTACTGTAATTCCCAAAATCTTCAATCATTATTTTCGTATAATTCAATTCAGTTCATTGTTTCAAGTCAAATATAAATGATGAAAACCTTAACAATAATTCTATATATATAAACCATGAAACTTTTCTTACAACTACATTAACGTTAACTATTAAATATGCTATATAGTTTACATCCCATGTCCATATACAAAAGTACATTATTGTACTGTACAATAAGTCAAAACATATAAGAAAAATACAATATATCTTCAAGGTATAAACGGTCGCCTCGAAGGAATACTGTCCAAGAGGTAAAGTCCTCCCATTGTACTACTGCAAGTAATCTAAAAAGGCAAAAAAAGAAAGGGGTGAGCTATGAAACCCAAAATTTTCATATTATTATTTAATTGAAAACTAGAAAGAATTTCAATGTATGAATTTGGTGTTTATGTAGGGCCAAAATAAAAATTTATTATTCTGACACCATGGTAAGTCAATATAGGGTGTAATTAACTTATAGAATTAAATTTGGGTGGAAAATTTGAGGTTAAGATATTTAAATAAATTTTAGAAGAAAATCGAAAACTTTAACTGTTTGGCCACAGGAATGAATAAATCGCGTAAAATGAGCCCAACAAGAAATTTTTCCCAAATAAGAGGGTGCCAAATTTCATAGAAATATACTAGACACATAGTAGAACACTTGAGAAGTGGCTAAATCACAAAAAAGGGATGGAAAATAATTTTATGGATTTATTGGTGCAAGCCAGCCAGCAGCCAAATTCTCTGCTCACTGCTAGGCTTTGGTTTCGGGTCAAATTGAAGGGGCTATGAGTGGATTTTGGGCCTGAAAGTTTATCCCATGAAAGTAGACTTAATGCAGTCTCTAGAATGGTATTATAGCCCCTGTAAGTCGACGGGACCGGAAAGAAATCCCCTTCTCAATCTGCTGTAAACGTCCTCATCTACTTCATTTTTTGGAATTTTTTTCGGCCACCTTCCAAGCTGAATTGGAGATCGGCCAAGAAAGGCCGATTATTCCTCCATAAGTCCCCTACACATAAAAAAATAACTCAGCCAAAACAAAGATCATCTGTGTAGTGAAAAGTTAGTGAGAAGAAATCTGGACAGAATTGCCCTGTTTTGCAAGGCGAGAGAAAGTAAAGTTCTTACTTCTTTGATGGATTTTTAAGCTTGTTTAGGGTGTTTCTAAGTTGTATACATGTTGATCTACAACTAAGGGTGATTGTTGGTGGATGAATCTTTGGTCAAGTTGGTCAACATAAGGTAAAATTGTTGGAAGAAGATAAAGTTGAAATATGATTTATGTATGTTGAATTTGCATGATTTTTGCTAAAGTATAATTTTGAAATGGATTTTCTTGGATTAGGCTATGTTTTGGACAGCCTAGGTTCTTGATGAAAATGGTGAAGTTTGCTTGGTTGATGATTGTATGGTATTAGTTTAATACCGAAAAGTTCGGTTTAAAATTCGGTTTAATCAAAAACGATGAAATGGTGGAATTTGGTAATTTAACAAGTCTTGAACTATTATGTAAAGTGTTAAAAGAACATGTAAAACATTATTTTGTTGAGTTTAAGTCTAAGGAATATAAATATATCAAAATGGCACATTTATTGATAAAATCGAGAAAGTAGCAAAGTTAGTAAATAATGCCAACTCTAATGATATTTATGGTTATTTAAGATATATTAAGGTATGTTAAGATAAGTATGAGTATGTATTGATGGTTGCAAAATTTTTTTGGGCAGAAAGTGGTATAGGCACGTAAATCGAGGCACACCCGAGACTTGAGGATAGTTGATGCCCCGAGATCTGATAGGTAAGGGATGTAATTTAAAGTTGTGATGATGTCCCTTACTTTCATATCAATTTATAAAGAAATGTTTGAAGCATAAATTACATTTCGAAGTTAATTTCCAAAGTTTTCGAAAACTAGCTAGATGTACTAATCGATTTCTAAAAGAAGTGTTTATCGCTTAAATACCGAAGTTCATGTTTTATGTTAACTAAGGATGCCTAAGAAAATGAACCTTATGATTTCTATGTGTGATTTTCTAATAATGTTTTAAGTATGAACGTAAATAAATATGTTTTCCGAAATCGCGATTGGGGTGGTAAATCCCTAGTTAACACAACCTAGGCGCTCCCAATCCTTACCGTTTTCGTACCAAATTTATGATTAAGAAGTTGTAAAAGTAAGTAAATAAGTAAGTTTTGAGACTAAGGCCCTCTTGTAGTTTATGTCATTACCTGTCATGCTCACCACATTATGCATGTTCCCGTCCCTTGTGGTGTATGTTCAGCCCACGTTGTGCATGTTCTTGCCCACATTGTGCATGCTTCCGTCCCTTGTGGGTATGTTGGTCCTTCGTGGTGCATGTTCGTCGTACGACCTTGATCAGGTATATGGCCCCCCTACCATGGCCATAGGTACTCAATTCCCTCTTCAGAGGATGATTAGTCATAAGTTGCATACTGGTTATATGATCCCGCCTAGTCTCCATGAACTCCATGATAAGTTTAATTAATTATGATGTTAAGTTTCTAAAGTATAATGTATGTTTGAAACAAGTATGAATTTTAGATATATATGTATTAAAGATTTCATATGATGATTAAAGTATGAAATGCGTTCTTATGGCATCTCGTTTTTCTGCATATGTCAATTCTGTGACTACTTTAAATGCATTTCTTATGGGCTTTCCAAAAGTTCACCCCCCTCTATCCTTACAGATTATCTGCAGTGATCATCCCTTAGCCTACGTTGCCTACTGCGTATACGACGTAGGCTGAGGGACATGTCTCTCCTCAGTCTACTTTTTGTACACACGTAAGGTATGCTCTTATTTTTTATACCAGACATCCTGTACAACACAAATATTTGTATATAAACGATACTTTTGGGATGTAGTCAATATCGTATGAATGTAAACGTTATTCCGAAGAATAGGTCAATATGATGTGATGAATATTTATGGAAATTGGGATATTATGAACGTTGCATAAGTTTTGTGGAATCTTATGGCTACGATTAAGAAAGCATAAATAAAATCAACTGCTATGGAATTATAAATATGTACTTTGAAATGAATTGTATTGGAAAATATAAACTGCGTTTTCATGTAGGGGTTAGGATAGTTACAGCTGTTATGCTGCTGAAATTTCCAAAAAAAAATGTAACCTACACTGGTAGGAATGCAACCTAAGTAAGAAATTAAGATTACAAAATGAAAAAGTTAGCCCAAGACTTCCACGTTTCCAGGGTGTGACAGTCTTTCTTCGTATCAGAGCAAGGATTGTCTAGTACTGTCAGTGTCGATAGTCAGAATAAGATTACATCCCAAGTATATGTGCTTGTTTGGTTATAAATTGAGTATATCTATTAAAGTTCTTATTAAAACCCATGATTTATGCACAGGCATTTAATCACACACCATGAGCAAGAGACGAGGTCGCCCTTGGAGGCAGGCTCAGCTACCTCTACCACTTCTCTTAGCCAGAAAGCCTATATACCAGAATAAATAGACTCGAACAAAGTATGAAAGAGGGGTTTGGCAACATTATTGCTATGTTTGCTCAACATTTCGAGGCAAACACTTAGCTATAAGTGCCACAGTGCCCACACCTATTTCACCACCTCCTTCTCCTCCATAGGCCCCTCCAGCACCTCTAGCTCCTCAGCCTCCAGTCCCACAACCCAGAGATGACAGAGAAGCGGGTAGATTACGAGACTTTCTTAAGATGAATCACACAGAATTTAAGGGGATTAAGGATCCAATTAAGGCTGAAGAGTGGTTACTAGAGTTAGAGATAGCTTTTGATTACTTAGGGTGCACAGATGCTGGGAAAGTCATTATGGGTACTTATATGTTGAAGGGTCAGGTAGGACATTGGTGGAGAGCCACTAAGAGACAATTGACTACCCGACACCTAGTGATTAGTTGGGATACCTTTTTGTCAGACTTTAAGACCCAGTATGTTCCCCGTACTGCCCAGAAGAAGATGCAGACAGATTTTTTGAATTTAGTACAAGGCAATATGTCTATTGATGAGTAAGAGAACCAATTTATGACCCTGATGAGATATGACCCCGAGACAGTCTGAGATCAGAAGCGTCGTATCGAGAGGTTTTTGCTTGGACTGAGACCAGCCTTCTGAGATAGATTATTGGGGTTCCATATTATTGAGTTTGAGGATGCTCTTAGATAGAATCAGGATATAAAGAGCGGTCTAGATGTTACACAGGCACAATATGGGTCTAAAAGTAAGAGTAAGGGTAAAGACAAGAGGATAGAAAGTTCCCGATCAGAGCAAAAGTAGAGTTTGCCTAAAAGACTGAGGATAGATGAGTCTCGGGCAAGGGCTGATAAGCCCAAGACTCCTACTGGTACAGTAGAGATCATTAGAGGCTCCTAGAGGGTTGTTAGACGGTGCAGAGATTGTGGTAGGACACATGGTGGGCCATGCCACTAGGTCATTGGCAATTGTTTTAAGTGTGGGGAAAATGGTCATTTGATCAAGGATTGCCCACAGATGCAGGATAAGACCCCACAGCCTCAGGAGCCACCATGGCAGTAGCCAGAGACATGAGCTCCATAGAGATAAGCCCTACAAAATCGGGCTACTGTAGCTAAGAAGGGTAAAAAGCCTGTTACTCAAGGGCGTGTATTTACGTTAGATTGGGAGACTACCGATAACTCCTTTAAGACTATTAGAGGTAATCTTCTTGTCTGTAATCATGAGGCGCATGTTTTTTTTTTACCTAGGGTCCATGCATTCATTTATATCACCACAATTTGCACACAATCTCCATTTAGAACCTGAGCCTCTAGGTCACCTATTGCATATTAGCACACCCATTTATGAATCTCAAATGACAGATATGGTCTGTAGGAATTGTGAAATTAAGGTTGGAGACAAGGTAATGTTAGCAGATCTAGTTTTGTTAAACATGTATAGCTTCGATGTAATCTTAGGCATGGATTGGTTAGCTACCAATCGTGCAAGTCTAGACTGCTACACTAAGACTATAACCTTCTTTCTACCTGACAAATTTGATGTATGTTTTGCTATTAAGAAATAAAATATACGATGTTATGTTCAGTGAAGTTGTATAATGTTTATATGTTTGAAATTACAAATAAATTTATTCATGTGAAGGTTATATTGCCTTTGTCTCCGATAAGAATCGGGAATCTTTCAGTATATCAGATATACCAGTGGTATGTGAGTTCCCTGATGTGTTTTCGGATGAGTTACCAAGATTACCACTAGAGAGAGAGCTGGAGTTTACTATTGATTTAGTGCCAGATACCTAGCCTATCTTTAAGCCTCCCTACCGGATGGCACTAGTTGAATTGGAAGAATTAAAGAAATAGTTGCAAGAGTTGCTTGATAAGGGTTTTATTAGACCAAGTGTGTCTCCATGGGGTGCTCCGGTACTGTTTGTGAGAAAGAAAGATGGTAGTCTCCGATTATGTATTGATTACAGGTTATTGAATAAGGCTACAATTAAAAATAAGTATCCCCTGTCAATAATAGATGATTTGTTTGATTAGTTGAAAGGGGATTCATTATTTTCTAAGATTGATTTGAGATCAGGCTATCATCAGTTGAGGATTAAGAAGGAAGATGTATTGAAGACAGCCTTTAGAACCCGATATGCCTATTTCGAGTTTCTGGTGATGCCTTTCGGTTTGACCAATGCCCCTGCCGCATTCATGAATTTGATGATTGTCTTTCTAGATGATATACTAATATATTCTAAGTCCCGGGAGGAGTATGAGCAGCATTTGAGGATTGTGCTCCAGACTCTCCGAGATAAGCAACTGTTTGGGAAGTTTAGTAAGTGTGAATTTTGGTCAGATAGGATAGCTTTCATCGGTCATGTAGTATCTAAGGACGGGGTGTTAGTTGATCCATCCAAGGTTGATGCAGTAGTCCGGTGGGAGAGACCCAAGATAGTAACTGAGATTCAGAGTTTCTTGGGATTGGTAGGGTACTACCAGAGGTTTGTTGAGGGTTTTTCTTGGATTGCAGCTTTGTTAACTAGGCTTACATGCAAAGGGGTTCCGTTTGAATGGTCAAATCAATGTGAGTAAGTTTTCAGGAGCTTAAGCAAAAGCACCAGTCCTGACCATTCCGAGTGGATCCGGGGGCTTCGTTGTATACAGTCATGCTTCCCATTAATGTTTAGGTTGTGTGCTGATGCAGCATGGTAGAGTAGTCGCGTATGGTTCACACCAGCTTAAAAACCATGAGCGTAACTACCCTACGCATGATTTAGAGTTAGCAGCATTGGTTTTTGCTCTAAAGATATGGTGACATTATCTTTATGGTGCGAAGTTCTAGATCTTCACTGACCATAAGAGTCTGAAGTATATATTTAATCAAAGGGAGCTTAATATGAGGCAGAGACATTGGGTAGAGCTTCTTGAGGATTATGACTATGAGATTCTATACCACCCGAGTAAGGCGAACTTAGTTGTAGATGCTCTGAGCAGGAAGAGTATGGTTTCTGTTATGACGGTCAGAGAATGGGAATTGCTTGAGCAGTTCGCCAAGCTCAGTGTTGGTGTTGAGATAGTAGATGTCGGGTTTATGGCTAGCCTTCAGATTGAACCAAGTATCCTATATCAGATCAAGGTAGAGAAATGATCAGAAATTATTGGACACGGTTAGCTAAGCAAAGCAAGGCTTGCTGTCAGATTTTACGATCAGTGATTATGGGTTATTAAGGTTCAAGGGCGGCAAATGTGTTCCAAGCAATGATACCCTGAGACAAAGGATTTTGAGAGAGTCCCATTGTTCTCGCTACACTATGCACCTAGGCAGCACTAAGATGTACTATGACCTGCATAAGGTGTATTGGTGGGTTGGTATGAAACGAGACGTGGCAGAGTTTGTGGCCAAATGTTTGATCTGTCAACAGATTAAGGTTGAGCACCAGAAGCCAGTAGGGCAACTTAAGTCTTTATCGGTGCCTACATGGAAATGGGAGCACATTACGATGGATTTCATTATGGGCTTACCAAGGACCAGAGAGGTTATGATGCAATCTAGGTTATTGTTAATAGATTGACTAAGAGTGCTTACTTCCTTGCCATTAAGAGCACAGATTCACTGAGTAAATTAGAAGACTTGTATGTTAGAAAGATTGCTCGGTTGCATAGGGCTCCCGTGAGCATCACTTCTGATAGAGATTCCAGGTTTACCTCTTGATTTTGGACTCATTTTCAGGAAGCAATGGGATCTTAATTACATTTGAGCACTGCCTACCATCTTCAGACAGACAGTCAGTCTAAGCGGACTATTCAGACCTTAGAGGACATGTTGAGGGCATGTGCACTAGACTTTAAGGGTTCATGGGATGACCACTTGCCCCTGGCAGAGTTGCCTATGATAACAATTATCATAGCAGTATTGGGATGGCACCATACGAGGCTCCTTATGGCAGGAGATGTAGGTCCCCAGTGGCTTGGGAAGAATTGGGTGACCGTAAGATTTTAGCCCCTGATTTGTTGAAGAGGTAGCTAAGGGTGTTTGGATTATTTGTGATAGACTCAAGGCTGCCCAAAGTAGACAGAAGAGTTATGCCAATGTGCGTAGACGGCCCTTTGAGTTTCAGGTTGGGGACTCTAAGTTTGTGAAAGTATCTCTGAGCAAGGGTATCATGCGCTTCAGAAAGAAAGGAAAGCTGAGTCCTCGTTTTATTAGTCTATTTGAGATATTGGAGAGAGTTGGGATGTTGTTTACCAGTTAGCTTTACCACCACAGCTTTTTGGGATACATAACGTCTTCCACGTCTCCATTTTGAGGAAGTAGAGGTGGCAAATAGGTAGGTTCGGTTTGGGTTATATTCGAGTTCGGGTTATTTTGGTTTTAGGTTTTTTCAGTCTCGGGTTTTTTCGATTTCGGGTACTTTCGGTTTCGCATTTTTTCGGTGTCAGATATTTTCGGGTTCAGTTATTTTCAATTTCGGTCCGATTTTGGGTTCAGTCCGATTTTAATCGGGCGGGTTTAGGGGGCTTAGTTAAATTATTTTAAAATTTTATAAATTACAAATATTTTTATAATTTTGAATGTAATAATTAATTTAATTTTATATAGTTAAATAAAAATATAATAGAAATGCTAAATTAAAGTTAAAATTTAATAAATATTTATATAAATATAAATTTTTACATTTTAATGTTTTTATTACTTATAATCATTATTTATTTTTTTAATTTCTTGTAATATTCACAATTAATATAAAATATATAATTATATAAAAATTTATTTTTTAAGTGAGCTATATATATATATATATATATATATATATATATATATATATATATATAAAGAGAGTGAGAGAGTAAAACTAAAAGAAAGTGAAAATCCAAAAATATTAACTATACAAATAAATAATTAACAGATTATAAATAAATCACATTAAACCATTAAACATTTATATAAATGGTTTTATACTCTTAACAATAACTCATTGAGTTATTGTATTTTTTTTGTCAACATTGGGCCATTGGAATTTATACACTCTTAGTTTAATAATTTTTTTTACTTTGTTTTATTAGCTTTTTTAATAATTATATTATATTTTTATTAAAATTTTAAATTTTTAAGAATTTTTTTTACATTTATTTTGTCTTTTAATTACCAACATAATTAGTAATTAAATTAAATCTAATCACATAACTAGTTAACTAATTGTTCAATTATAATGTTGAATAAAATTATAGTATATATTAAAAAAATACTCAATATTATAAATAATTGGTCAATTAATTACCTCAATTTTATATTTATTTTGTTTTTGGTTTGTATATAAATCATAATATAACATTATTATATTAAATATAATCGTACTCGTACACATTAATTAATCAAATATCTCATTAAAAATTTAAAACGTTAAATTAAACAAGTTATATACACTAATTGACATTATATTATAAATAATAACATTTGATATAATCATATTATATACAGTTACACACCAATTGAGTACTAATTTTTTCAAATTCACATTAACATAATAATATTAGATATACACCAATTGATCGAATATCTAATTAAAATGTTAAATAGTAGATATTACTAAATTAATTAATATAGTTATTTAAATATAATTAATAATAATATTAATAAAGTATAAAAAACAAATTTTATTAAAATTACCACTTACACAATAATATTACTTTAATATATTATTAAATTACACTTTAATTTACTATTATAATTATTTTTTTATCCACACTTTAATTTTACATTTAATAGATAATAAATAAATTATTTTTAATAATACTTAATTCTATCAAACAATACCTACAAATTAAGACCGTAGAGATGGTAATGGATACCATATAATAGGGTACGCGCACATACCCGACCTGACTATATCGAATTCGGGTACCTTATAAACGGGTAATTATCAGATTAGGGTAGTGATATTATTACTTGTATCGGGTTCGAAAGCACCCTTTAGGTACCCTAAACCCGAACCCAATTATATTTTTAGCGGATAGTTTAGGATACCTGAGCCTGCTTACTATTAAACAGGTACTAACGGGTACCCTAACTCGTTACCCGTTTATATATACAAATAATATCATTGTGTTTATATAAAGATTTGAACCTTGGCCAAAAAGGTTCACTTTTATGTACTTACCATGTGAGCTAGCATTATCATTTGAAACAAATAGCCATAAAAATTAATAAATACTTAGAGCTAATTATACTTGAAAATTTAATGATCTAATTTAATGAAATGTTGTTGGCAACAAATAATAATATTATTATTTATGAAATTAAATTTATTAATTGATTATGCTTAATATAATAAGATATTTATATTCTATATATAAAATATTGAAATTAAATTATGAAAATTTTATACAAAAAGTTAAGATAAAATTCTTAACAAATATGATATTTTAGTATAATGTTAATATACATAAAACTTTTTATAATGTATAAATCTTAGCATATACATATAAATATGTATTTGTATATTATTCTATTATAAGAGATTATATATATGGCCATTAATCATGCTAATCTCAATTAGATGAATATATTATATGAAATTAAATGTTTGAAATTAGATATAATAATATATTTTAAACCTATAATAAGAGATTAAAACGAAAAACATTTAAAATTAAAAACAATAGTATATTTTAAGATATTTATAATTTATTTTGTATATATATCACATAATAAGAGTAAGATACTATTGTGTTTTTAGTTACAAATGAAATATTAAATAATTGGGGATGGGGTTGCAAGAAACTATTATATTGTAACATTAACCTATACAAATTATTAGATAAGATTCACATAATAAGAAATTATTATAATATTATCATTATGATAAGAGAATAAGATACACATATTATAATATAACATTAATATATACAAATTATTATGATAATATAGTAAGATACATGTATTACAATGTAATATTAGTGTATACAAACTATTATGATAAGATATACATTATAAGATATTATTATATACAGTAATATACAAATAACTATGATAAGATAGTAAGATAT
The DNA here is from genome assembly GCA_032173925.1 of Heritiera fomes. Taxonomy (NCBI): domain Eukaryota; kingdom Viridiplantae; phylum Streptophyta; class Magnoliopsida; order Malvales; family Malvaceae; genus Heritiera; species Heritiera fomes. Next base: position 2,799,596 of record JAPDPM010000019.1, read on the forward strand.
ATATTTTATAATGTAACGTTAATGCATACAAATTATTATGATATACATGATAAGAAATTAGTATAATATATAATATACAAATCATTATAATAAGATAGTAAGATACACTTATTATAATGTAACATTAACATATAAAACTTATTATACATGATAAACGGTTATTATTGTCACATCCCGTGACCACATTTTTCACGTAAAATACATAACTTATCCGGTTGGGTTGTCTGTGATACTTTACTTTTCATATTCATTTAACTATTAAATATAAAATGTATATTATCAATTACATCCCCTATTTTGATTCTCAAGAAAGTAGTACTGAAAGTAAGTCTAAATACAGAAAATAATTGATCATACCTCATTATAAATCAAGCTATTGCAATGTCTCCAAATGCACAGCTCGAAGTCCTCTGATGTCAGATCTCTTAGTCCTTAAAATCTGAAATGTTAATATTAAGGGGTGAGCAAACCACGGCTCAGTAAGAGAGTTATATGCAACACTTGATATTCAGCTATCTATATGCTGAAAATAATTTTTTCACTTTCTTTTTAAATCTTCCTAACTGGCTCTAGCCTCACATGTAGGAAGGATACTACGGTCGGCTAGGGATCCGGATGGAGTAAGACAGGTATTTTAGAATACTTGGCTTGTCCCGGAACCTAGAAGCAATTGTAGAGAGTACTACATTCCTTGTTTTCAAAACGATAAAATTTTCGTTTTCACAGAGTAAACCACTTATTTCTTTTCACTTTAGTATAATTTAAAACAAGTGACAATTCAATAATAAAACAATGGTTTCCTTCACTATAATTAAAAACACATGACAATACAGTGGTCTGTAAATATCCAAGTCATTAGATAACCACTTCTGCAATTATTTCTATCTTAGAAATAATTTCATGTTATTCTTTTTGAATAAACAGTAATTTCTCTTTAGTTCAATAACTGTATCTTACAGTTCAGTAAAACAGTAATATTCAATACAGTACCATTCGGTAAAACAGTATTTTGCAAAACAGTAAAACAATATCTTGATACGGTTCAGTTAGTAAACAGTAAACACTAGCTACCAATTCAGTAAACAGTATAAGGTAGCTTTTAGTTCAGTATCATGGAGACCAGGCAACACCCTAAATATATCATGCTATAATAATATCATCCCTAATAGGGGAAACACATGAGATCTATGGCCATAGTCTATGGGGTCCTCAGTGTGCACTGATCAGGTGTCCACTGGGACACTGATAATAGGATCAATATCTATCAACACTAACACGTGACACGTGAGCATGTAAAAACTACAAACTTTGTACCACATGATGTGAATAAATAAGAGACATGGAGTAAGTTGAGTATTATGATATATGTTGTAAGAAATAATCTTATGACAAGTAATGAGGATGAAACCTCAAATTAGTGGAATTAGAAAACAAATAATTTATACTTTTATGTCATTTGGAAAAATCTCATAACTAAGTTCAAGAAATTAAATATGAACTAATGAGATGCATATATTCCACCAAATACATACGTAGGTTGTTTTAATAAAACAAGTACACAAGTATATTAAAGGAAAAGTAGTATGCATGAATAATGAATAATTAAAATAAATTGAAGAATTCATATGTATACACATACCACACTAAAAATATATTAGATATGAGAATATATATATCTTTTATATGGCTATGTGTATGTATACATATTATTATATTTAAGAATTTAAAATACGAGTATAAATACACACTTCATGTAGTAATATAACAAATAAATAAATATATAAGAATATATATATATATATATATTATATACATGTATAAATATACATTGTTATACATATAGATAATTTTAGTTTATATGAATATATAAAAAAAAATAATAATAATAATAAATAAATAAATATATATATATATATGTGTTAGTGGGGTTGATGGGACTTTACCCCATCAAAGTCCACTAACTCCATCAGATTATTCAACAAGCTTCTTAAGGAAGCTTTACAAAAACACACGGAAGAGAAAAGAAGTGCAGGAAAGAGAGAAAAGAGAGAAAATTTGAGTAGTGGACCATGTGGCATTTGCTCATTGGATGATATGTAAATAAAAGAAAACAAAAGGAGGCATTCTTGAAATTTCTTCCAGTCGGCAAAAACACTGCAGCACCAACTCCCCTGTTTCATGTTTCTTTACTGCCCTATACCGATTTCTCTGCAGCAGTTTTCTTTCTTCATCCTTCTCACGTTCCTTCATCATCTCTATGGAAAATCATCATCTTTCATATACCAAAACATAAAATTTCATAAATAAAATCCATTCCTCATCTTATAAACTGTTTAGACCCAGAAATTTGTGTTGGAAAACCAACGTGAGGAGGGCAGATTCGGTGGCTGTTCTGCTCGGCAATGAAAGGAAGGTAAGAAGTGATGATGTTTTTCCCTTATTTCCAGCTATAGGTTATGATGTAATCATGCATGAGAAATGTATTGGAGGCCTTAGTTGAAATCAGAAATTAGTGTAGTGATGTGTGTGCATTTCGGCCATGAAATGGGTATGAAGATATCTTGGTAATTTTCATGGTTAATGAATGGAAATTTAGTAGTGAGATAAATATAGCTATATTTATAAGTAAATTGAATCATGAATGTAATAAAAAAAAAAGGAAAAGAAGGCTTCGGCCAAATGATAAAAGAAAAAGGAAGATCTAAAATATATGTATATATATATAAAAATATATGTAATACACACATATATATATATATGTGAATGCAAATATATATCTATATAGATATACACATGTATCAAGATGTAGGAAAGTAGAGAATTGAAATTGGAAATGTATACCATGTAAGTGCTATGTATTTAAAAGGTATATCTATATATTGCTATAGATATATATATATATATATATATATATATATATATGCTACTCACTTGAAAACTAAATAAAAGACAGAAAAAGAAATGCAAAGAAAGGAAAAAGAGGTTTGTTGAGATATAAATACAAGTATAATTGTATAAGTGTTTAAGATACAGTTATAATTATATAACTAACCGATTATATATAAATATGTATCTAATGAAAGGGAAATAGCATATACAAATTAATAAACCTCTTATTATCTTATAAAGAATATAAGTAAAGAGTTGTTAAATCGAATAAGTAATGTTTGGCGAGACACATAAAGAATTTAGTCCCTCGCCAAAGAAATGAGTTAGAATAGTTTAGATTCTAGGATATATAATTGATATATGACCAAAACATAATCAAGACATGTTATTGAAACATCACTTGATTTAATTGTAGTGAATTTGGGGCGGCGTAGGAGTTTAGCTTGAGTTGAGGATCGAGGAAAGGTAACCTACCAAGCATCGAGGTAAGTGGGTTAAGTAAAGCTTGATAGCACCATCTCGTAGGAATGGTTTAATTTTTATAAATCGTTTATGCTTGGGCTAGATCGAAACTTATTTCTGCTTTGAGCGTTGTGGCCAACCAAGCGTACATTTTAAGTGAAATGAACCGATGCATACATGCATTTACATATAGCATGTTTTGAGTTTAAATTACGTAATGTTTATGGTTTAATGACTTACATCATAGGTTATATCTGCAAAGTCTTGGTTTGAACCAATATTTGAAATAAATCGAAAGTCCTTTATATTTCGAACTCAAAACTGATTTAATACTGATTTGGAATCCGTGGAAGCCAAGTGCTACCCGAGGAAATTTATTTCAAACTGTTTTTGAGTGCAGGCATGTCCTACGCCCTTCGGGTCACTTCTAGCCTATCGAGCTTAGCTCTAGGCCTTATTTCCCGTCTATTGAGCTTTGTGCTCTAGACTATCGTATTGTACCTATCGAGCCTAGTGCTCTAGGTAGACTGATACTTGTCTGGAAAACCAGCGGGCAAGTTCCAGCTCTCGACTGATCAGCGAGACTGGATATCGTCCTATGGCCATAGATTTAGTGTTGCTTGCAACACCATTCCATCACTAGCTAGGATGGATATCGATTGATTGATTGATTGAGGATCACTACCTAATCTCTACTTACCATTGTTCCATTTCTAATACTGCTTTTAGTGAACTGAGGCAATATGCCTAATCGTTATCGATTTCTCTTGATTTATGACTAATGCGTTCTTGAAAATCTATATGGATCGAAATGATTGCAATACTTATTGATCGTTACCGAATGCTTATTGATTGTTTTATCAAAGTAATTACCGATTGACTTATCGAATTATACCGATAGTTTATTTGAAATGCACAACATACTGAATCCAACCGAAGGCATAGCGAACTCATTTAAATGAATTACGTAGTAAGTTTTGTTTTAATTAAGTGCATATTGAAAGCGTTCTATAACAGAAATGCATAAAGAAGTGTTTGGTTTATGATCATGCATTAAATATCGAGTTCGCTTATTACTTCGGTATTGTTTTCCACAACTGCATATAGAACGACATGAGTCTAGCATGCATTTACTTAAGCTACTTACTGAGCCGTGGTTTTGCTCACCCCTTATTAATAACATCGCAGATCATACCAGTTAGGCTCCCACTTGGAGTTTGGGTGCGAAGCCTCGGGGACATACTTTGAGTAGCTATATCGGTCCGAATCCTCCGAGTGCTGTTTTTGTTGCACTTGAGGTATAATATCGTTTATTTTGTTATCCATGTATGACATGTTAAGTTTGCACAGTACATGCTTATGGGATTGCTTTTGGGATGTAACTTAGGATCGTCCTAGATTATTATAGGCTTTATGATTATCGAGCACGATCCGAGAAATGAATTGTAGTGATTTTGAAACTGTAAACTGTATCTTATATCTATTTGTTGACTTGGGAAGTATGTATTGGATCTAGTTGAATGAACTGAAAATTCTGGATTGAGATATGTGGCTGGAAATAGTTGAGATTTTTGCAGGTTATTGAGCTGGGGAAAGTCGATTTTATATAAGGGGGAGTTTTCGACGTTTTTCTTTTATTAGTCTAATATTAAAGGAGAGTATTACGTAAGTCCAAATGGTAAATTAAACAACAAATGTATATTAAATGAAGGATACGAGAGTAGTTGAGAGAGGACACTGACACCGAATACAAACCCTAAAGTGAAAAGAAAAAGTTAGTCCGTAAAATTGACACAATTTGGTAAATAGTGAATAAAGTGATAAATGTACGTCACGGCTATCGGGTCGTGACAGAGCATGATATGGGGCCTAACAGTCTCAAAACAGTAAACACGTGATATAAACCCCATTTATGAAATCAATTTCATTGAATATAAATTCAATCAATCCACAAATATTCATAAGGAAAATATTTTCATCTTATGAATCACAATTTATAAAATATTCATATTGGGGTTATCATTCCCGAAAATGTTCTAAACATTATAGAATAGTATAAATCACATTTTCCATACAGTGAAAACAATTTATAAAATAATCACTGTAAAATATAAAAGGTCATAACTATCCTTTTTCACTGTAAAACATATACGCACGCTTTTCCGTGCTTTCTATCGAAAACATGATTTTCAAAGTTATCGGGATTCAAATCAATTATTTTTATGATTTATGAAAAATTAAAATATTTATTTTCCAAATCAACACTCTCGTCCCGTGTTTTCTCTGTAAACACTTGCGGAGACCTTTTAGTCTCAAAACACTGTTTTCCACCTTTAATTACATTTATGGAATTTTGTATAAACACTTATTTTCACAATTGAACCCATAAAGGTTATTTATAAAATCAAGTGAATATTTGAAGAAATATTAGTAAAATATTCACTTTGGTCCTTTTCATTTTTCACCTCGTTTCACGTGAAATATCACCTATCGGGATAAATTTAGGTGATTTCCTTTTTCACCATTTTCAAAACATGAATATTTTAAAATTAATTATCAGTATATTCATGTTTTATGAAAACTAATCGATTTTTCGATTTTCGTGTTAAAAATAGTTTCTCATGATGAAAAATCGTTTATTATGATTTTTGGTAATTTTTTCCATAATTTTCGATAGTATAACGGCTGTCGATTGGCTAGTCTCCTGCACGAAAAATACAGTTTAGATCTCAACCGGTAAATCACCATAATTTTCCAACCAATCATTATCAATAGCATTTATAAAAATTAAATGCATAATTTAAAACATGTGTGCCAATATCCTTACAGGCTGCACATGTCTCTCTTACCTTTTCCCGGGTCGGCGACTGCCTCTCGAAGGTCGCGCCCGTGTTCACCTTGCCCGATTTCATCGGCTCGGTCATTGAGGGAATTTTCTGAAATTAAATTCTAAAATTTTTGTTGCTTTGTGGTGGCAAAATGATGCTCTGTTTCAAATGTCGGTTTGTCATGATCAAAGTTTTGAAACAAAATGATGCCATTGCACTGGGACCACTGCACTGGGACCATTGTAATGCTTAATGGTTAGTCATGATTTGACATAGACAAAGTAAGTCCTATGTTCGAGTCATGGCGGACGCGAAATAAATCCGTGCGTAAGGTGGACCTGTTTTGTATTCTAAACTTTGATCATGACTAACCATTGTATTCTAACATAATTATTTTGATAATTTAAGAATGCTTGTTTATGGTGACTAACGTCAAAGAGCTGCTCTGTTTCAAAACTTTGATCATTTTGTTGCTTTTTGCTGTTGGCTAAGATTGGTTCTTGGTTGTTCGTCTGGTTTGATTTGTTCTTTTTGGGTTTGGGTTGTAATGTAGGGCTTATGGTGGTTTTGCCTAGAATATGTTCTGATTGTTTGTTACAGATCTATGCTTCAGATTTGCTGTCACTAGCTTTGTTGCTTGACATATGCTTTTGGATAATTTAATCAAATCTATTTGGCTTATAAAAAAAGCATTGGGTTTTGTATTATTTTTATAGTTCTAAGATTATATAAAAAATACAAAGAATTTTAAGAAATGTTTTCTGTATTTTGTAGCTTCAAATTCTTAAGGTAGCCCTTTCCATGCTTTAAGCTTCCGATCCATATTAAAATAATTTTCCTGATTCTTGCTGCTTGTGTTTTATCTGTGGTTGTGTTGGAAAAGAACCACCAGTTTACTGGATGCTAAGTTGCACTGATGGTAATTGAAGGTTGGCCCAAGTTAAGATTGTTGAGCCATTTTGATGGCTTCTTAATCGGTGCTGTGGGTGGGTTTCTGTTGTTCCTTCAGATTAGTGATTCTGTTAGAAGAAACATGTTAGGCTTAGGCTACTAATTCTAAAAACTTAAAATTCATTTTTATTATCTCAATATTTACGACCTATCCCCAAAATCCACTAGCATTTATTGTTCTATAATTTGGATTTCTATGATCTATTCATTTTTATATAATCCATTTTGGTACGATAGCTAAGGGTGTTCAAACTTAAGTTTTAACTAAATTAATTGGTAAAATCAAAGTTTAATTCAATTAATCAGTTTGTCCATTATCAAAAAAAAGAAAAAAGAAAAAAAGCCTTGAGATTCAAATTTCTTATTTATAAAACTTTCGTACTTTAAAGATATAATCATTTAAATCACTATTTTAAATCATTAAAATATAAAAATGTAAAGTTTTATGTCTTGAATTTGAGTGGATAACTTTATCTTACATGACAATGATGTTATTTGGAATTTACTCAAAATAGTCCTTTATAATATGTTTATATATATATATATATATATATTTATAAAAGAGTAAAGAAAATAAAGAAAAAGAGGAATGAGTGCTCTGACCCACAGCTAGAGTTAAGAAAATTTTAATGATCATCCCATAAATTATTCCACAATCAATCACGTGACAATCAACAAGTTTGAAATTAACATGTTTAGTGGGGGGCATTCTTATAATGATATATAGATGTTTTCACATTTGTGATGTACAACATTAATGTTGACAATAGTGCATTATATATTACTTTCCTTAATTTCTTAATTATTTAAGCATCAAGATCATGTTTAATGACAGAACATCAAGTTGTTTGGATTTATTTGATGATTGATTGAAAGTTGATTTTTTTTGGAAATTTGTAGTAATTTTTTTATTGGTAAGACATGTAAACATGTAAAATTTTAATAAAATAAATTGAAGTATAATTAATACCTAAATAAACTAACAACTACCTTGCTATGGGAACTTTGCATTTTTAGATGGCAAGTGGTGATCCAAATTTGCAATAAATTGATAGTGAGGGTGAGGAAAATGAGCTTGTTGAACTTGGAAATGATGATAAAAATATATGGACATCTGAGAAAGAGAATTTATTTATTTGCATTATGGAGGAAGAGGTTGTTAAGGGAAATAGAGTTACAACAACATTTAGTAAAGAATCATGGAAGTTTATTCGAGGAGCCCTTAGTAAAAGAGCAAAGTACAACTATCTCGATTTGCAATTGAGAAATAAGTTTAATCAATTGAGAATTTGCTATAGTAGTTTCAAGAAGTTGTTAAAGGAGACTGGAGTTGGATATGAAGCTACTAGTGGAAAAGTAATTGCTTCAGAGGAAACATGGCACCGTCTATATGCTATAAGCCCCCTAATTTAAATATTGCAATATTTATATATTTTCATTTTCATTTTAATGACATATGTGTCTGTTTATATAGGTTCATAAGATGGCTAAAAGATTTCAAAAGAAGGGCTATTCAATTTATGACAAGTTATGTGTAATTTATGGAGATACTTCTGCCACCGGATCAAATGCAAGACCTTCGACACATAGTCCATCAGATAGTGATGAGGAGAGAGTGAATCCAACCTATGAAATAGACAAAGAATTAGAAGAAGATGTAGAAGGTGATGGTGATGCTAATCCTAGAGGTAGTAACACTAAAAAGCGTACCCATTCTACTATCCCTACCATTCACGAAGGGAAAAAATCCAATATCTCTATAGCAGTGCAATCTGCCTTGAACTCTATTAGTGAAAGTTCTAAAAGAAAGGCTGATATATAGGAGAAATTATTAGTTGGTTTAGCTCATTCTGCTCATTCAGGGGGATCTACTGGAGACATTTATTCTGAAGTTATTTCTGAATCTAAATCACCTAGAAGGAAATTTTTAAAGGAGAGTTTAGAAGCATTAGACAAACTTGATGGTATTGATGGGGTAGCTTATGCCAAAGTTGTAGAGAAATTTCATGATGATGAATTGTGGAGAGAAATATTTCTTCAAATGAATGATGGAAGGAAGAAAGATTAGGTTCTTAATTTAAAGTGAATGTGTTTTTAGTGTTATGTTTTTTCCAGTCCTAAAACATATTACTTTGTCTTGAATTTTTATTTGCGACGTTTATGTTTATGTTTGTCTTTTTTTATTTCTTGTTTCTTAGTGGATTATATTACTTGGGATATATTTTCTTAGTGGAATATGAAGTTTAGTTTTACTTTAATATGTATTTGACTATTTTTATTAGCCATTTAGTAAAAAATCATATATGCTTTCGTTTATGAAATTTTAATAAGCATTTGAATTTTTTTTAACTATTTAGTTCACTTATATGATGATTTATCAGATTTACGTGACGGATCGTAATAAGATGATACAAATTGCATCACTTACAGAGTTAGATGATGAAGATGATGATGTGGAAGATATTTTACTGATTATGGTTATTGAAGAATATTATAACAGGTATTTACTTAAACAACCTTGCAGAACATCTCAATTGTCAGGTCATGCATATGTTCAAGAAATTATTTACGAGAATGAAAGTAAATGTTTTGATGAGTTACAAATGAAACCATCAATGTTTATGGATTTTTGTGATACTTTGAAAGAACGGGGATTATTACAAAACTCCAAGCACTTGATAGTAGAAGAACAAGTTGCTATATTTTTATTTACTTTGGCACGTAATGAACATAATCGAGTTATTGTGAAACGATTTCAACATTCCAGAGAAACAATTTGTCGATATTTTAAAAATGTACTAAAGGTCGTGTGTCGTCTTAGAAAAGAAATCATAATTCCACCATCATTTGATGTAGTTCCTCCTCAAATTCAACATGATCAAAGATATTATCCATTTTTGAAGGTAATATAGTTGATTACCTTTTTCTTATTTATTAATAGCAAAATTTATAATAGTTAGTGACATATATATATTTTAATAGAATTGCATCGGTGCAATAGATGGAACACACATAGCTGCACATGTTCCTACTAAACAACAAATATCTTATCGTGGGAAGAAAATGGAGCCGACACAGAATATCATGTGTGCTTGTTCATTTGATATGCGATTTACATATGTGATGGCAGGATGGGAAGGAACTGCAAATGATGCTATAATATTTGTTGAATGTGTATCTAATCCTGAAAATGGTTTTCCAATGCCTCCATAAGGTAACTTACTTTCTAGTATTTTGTTAAAACTTCTAGTTTTTGTTTGGAGAATTAAAAACAATTTTTTTGGCCTAGGTAAATATTATCTTGTAGATTCTGGATATACAAATATGCCAGGTTTTTTGTCTCCTTATCATGGTGAAAGATATCATTTAAGAGATTATAGAGGAAGAGGACGACAACCACTTGGTCCAGAAGAGATTTTCAATTACAGACACTCATCTTTGCGTAATTGTATCAAGCGATGTTTTGGAGTACTAAATGCTCGATTTCCAATTTTAAAAGGAATGCCACTGTATAGTTTACGCATGCAACGTTTTATTGTTATTGCTTGTTGTGCGGTGCATGCTTTTATTAGAACACATAGGATGCAAAATAATATGTTCGAAGAATATAAGACAGATCATCTTGTAGTTGATAACAATGAAGAAACTTCAGGAGCAAGCAGGTCACAAAAACATGTGGAGTTTAATGTTACATCAAGTCAATTACGATATATGCATAGAATTCGTGATGATATTGCTACTGAATTATAGAATGCATATCAAAATAATTGATTGTTGTATTTATATTAGGACTTAAACTCTCCTTTTTTGTATTTTGTATAATAAATTTTACTTTTATTTTTTAACTGTGTTTATAAAATTTTACATATAAAGTATTAAAACTTAGTTGTATTAAATTTAAATATTAATTGTGTATAGATATAGAGTATGAAATAAATCTCACATAATTTTTAAAATCATAATTTTAAGAGAAATTTTATTTAATAATAAATGAAATAATTTTCATAATATATCAAAATTAAGAATAAAATAGCATATTATTAATCATATATTGAATTATATAATTTTAATAAATATATTTTAATGTTCAACATTAATATATTATAAAATTAAAAAAACTGTTTCAAAACTTATTTGATGCCAAACATGTTTCTTATTTTTGGTTTCTAAAAATATAGAACAGTTTTAGCTCACCAAACATGTTTTCTATTTTCAAAATTTCAAAACAAAACAAAAACAAAATTTTCAAAAATAGAAAACATAAAACACAAAATTGACAACAAAACCAACTGACCCCTAAGTAACCCACCTAACATTTTTTACCCCATACAAACTCTTTTCTTCTTCCACCCAAATCCAAATTCCGAAATCATCAAATCCCTAAGAAAACCCCATAATATCTTTTTCTTCTCATCTTCTGCTTCTTATCTTGCTAAGGAAATAGGGTTACCCAGCAGCACCATAGTCCCTCCGCTTCAGGCCCCTCAGTCGCGCCTTCAAAGAGACAGCCACACTATCCATAGTTTCTTTTCATGGAATTGACACCTTAAGATTTAATCTAGAAACTTTTTGTTGTTTTGTTAAGGTTTTTGTAGGAAAGCTTAGATCTAGGTTAAACAAGCATAGAGCTAAGTTAGATAAACCTAGATCTCGGTTATATAAACTTAGATCTGGGTTAAATAGGCTTAGATCTAAATTAAATAAGCTGAAATCTCAGTTAGATAAATTCAAATCTATGTTAAATAAGCTTCGATCTTGATTAATAGGGACTGCCATATAAGTTGTATATCTGAAAGTATGAGATTGGAAGAACAATCAGAGAAGGAACCTTCACCAAAGTTAAGTTTGCATAAAAAACGAAGACTAGTGAAAGTGTTGCGATGAAATTCCTCGATCGCAGCAACATCATCAAGCACAAAATGGTCTATTAGGTTTATTTTCCAACTTTTTATTTTACTGACATGAAATTTTGGTAATTTTGTGAGAAAGTTATTGAATTTATTATAAACAGTGGTTTTTTTAAATATTATTTTTATGTGGTTTTATTGAATTGGAGGTGAATTTGGTAAGTGTTCATTACTTCAATTAGAGTCTTAGTTGTCAATTCTAATAATTAACCTTTAGTCTGATTTGAAAGTTTGAATTCTTATTCAAGTTAATCTTGAGTTTTATTTTCATTTTATATTTATTAATTAATGCAGATCAAAATGGAGATATTTATAATGAAGCATGTTAGACATCCTTACGTTATTTGTTTGCACGAGGCAAGTTGTTTAGAAGTATTATTAGAGTATTAAATTTCATGTTTCCCACAGTTGGCTTGTTTTTAGCAATGTAATTTTTTTTGTTATTTCATAGCAAGTTGAACTAAGATTTATATAATCTTGGAGCTTATTATTGGTGGTGAATTGTTTAATAAAATAGTATCATAAAAGAAAATTCCAATTTTGGTTGTACCATTTGATTTTTTATTTTGTGAGTATTGAAGGTGGGTGGTAATCATGTATGTTCATAATGATCGAATGTTACTTTAAACAGCTTATTGATGGTATGGAATATTGCCATATTAAGAAGTCTACAACCAAGATTTGAAGGTGTTCTTTTGTTAGCATCCGAAATGTTATTTTCTTTGTTCGGTTTTGTAAATTTTGATGATTGTTTTCTTTTATATACAGCTTGAAAGTCTTATACTTGATTTACAAGGAAATTTAAAGATTTCCAATTTTGGCTGCAGTGTATTGCCAAAACAATAGGAAATTAAGAGAAGAGTGAATTTAAAGATTTCAGTTTATCTTTGTTGTTAGTTTCATAAATAGATTTTTATGTACATGAAGTTGTTTGTTTTATTTTTAAAGTTCTTTGTTGTATTTTTTAAATTGTTTGCTGAATTTTTAGTTGAATTTATATTTTAATTTTTGTTCTTGCTTGATTTTATGTGATTAATTAATAGAAGTTTGAATAATTTAGAACTTTTATTTTCAATGCGGATTTATATTCGGGCTAAGTAATTGGTATTTTATTGAATTAGTTTGAAAGTCAAAATTTTAACTTATTAATCGGGTAATTAAGCGGGTTCAGGTAATAAACGAGTATTATCAAATTTATTTGGGTAGGGTTCGGGTAGTAATAATAAAAAATATTTTGGTAATTATAGGGTTTGAGTAGTTTAATATGTAAACGGATTCGGGGTCGGGAATCTTCAAATTAGCGAGTACCCTACCTGTTGCCATTCCTAATTAAGAGATTACATAATTTATTTTTAAAAGATTATTATAATAAAATATACAAATCATTATTATAAGATACCAAATTGGTTTATTCATGTATAAGATTATTATAATATAATAAATAATTAATTACCACTAGCTTGATTTATTAATGTCTTTTGTTTTAAGGCTAAAATTATCACTAGCTTAATTTATAATTTTCTCTTTCAGTGATGTCCGAGCTTATAAAAAAATTTGTACTTGTATTATTTAATTTAATTACTTAATTTTTTCTAATCTTAAAAACTTGAATTTTAATTTTAAGACTAGGTTTTTTTAATCTAAATTTAATATCTTTTTATACTTGAAACTTTAAGAAAATATAGTTTAAATTTAATTTTATTAAAAATTTTTTATAATGTGTTGCATAAAATATCAAATTCAAAGTTTCAAACAAATATTGAAATTATATAATTTTTTTATATTTGATTTATTATTGTATTAAAATTAAAATTTTATTATAAAATAAAAATAATAAAATGTTAAAATGATTTTTATAATAAAATCAAATGTTAAATTAATAATATATTTATTATTATAAATGCAATAAGTATAATATTAAAAATTATTTGATATCATATATTATGATGTTTTAAATTAATTTAATTTAATTTAATTAAAAAGATTCAATATTTATTTTGCTGGTAATATATAATTGATAAAATTGTATAATAAATAATAAATGTTTTCAAAATTTTAAACTTTTAGTTAAAAAAGTGTATTATTTATTTATTTATTTTTAAATAATAATTATATAATTATAATTTCGGGTTATAAATTCGATTTTTATGGGTTTCGGATCGGATTGGTCTCGGTTTCGAATCGTATCGAGCTTGGGTTATGTCGGGTTTGATTTTTTTTGTTTCGAGTTTTTTCGGTTTTGGGCTTTTTCTGTTACGAGCTTTTTCGGTTACGGGCCTTTGACTTTTTTGGTCAATTCGAGCTTATCTCGGTTCGGTCTCTGGCATATTCGGACAGGTTTTCGGGCTCTGGCCAATTTTTGCCACCTCTGTGAGGAAGTATCATCCGAATCTCTCCCATGTTATCGAGTACGAACCACTGGATATTCAGGAAGATATGAGTTATGTTGAGCAGCAAGTCCGAATCCTTGACAGAAAGGAAAGGGTACTTCAATCTAAAACTATTTCACTAGTTAAGATTCTCTGACAGCACCGCACGACAGAGGAAGCTACGTGGGAGCTCAAAAGCCTCATGAGAGAAAAGTACCTGCAATTGTTTAATGGACCAACCTGAAATTGGAGGACCAAATTCCTAAAAGGTAGGGAGAATGTGAAACCTAAAATTTTCATATTATTATTTAATTGAAAACTAGAAAGAATTCCAATGTATAAATTTGGTGTTTACGTAGGGCCAAAATAAAAATTTATTATTCCAACCCCATGGTAAGTCAATATAGGGTGTAATTAACTTAGAGAATTAAATTTGGGTGAAAAATTTGAGGTTAAGACATTTAAATAAATATTAGAAAAAAATCGAAAACTTTAACGGTTTGGCCTCGGGAATGATTAAGTCGCGTAAAATGAGCCTAACCGAAAATTTTTCCCAAACAAGAGGGTGCCAAATTTCATGGAAATATACTAGAAACATAGTAAAACACTTGAGAAGTGGCTAAATCACAAAAATGGGCTAGAAAATAATTTTATGGATTTATTGGTGCAGGCCAGCTAGTAGCCAGATTCTTTGCTCACTGCTAGGCTTTGGTTTTGGGTCAAATTGAAGGGGCTATGAAGGGAGTTTGGGCCTGAAATTTTAGCCCATGAAAGTAGACTTAATTCAGTCTCCCGAATAGTATTATAGCCCCTATAAGGACCAGAAAGAAATCCGCTTCTCAATATGTTGTAAGCGTCCTCATCTGCTTCATCTTGTGGGATTTTTTCAGTCACCTTTCAAGCAGAATTGGAGTTCGGCCAAGAAGGATCGATTGTTCCTCCATAAGTCCTATACATAAAAAATACTCAGCCCAAACAAAGATTATTTGGTTAGTGAAAAGTTAGTGAGAAGAAATCTGGACAGAATTGCCATGTTTTGCAAGGTGAGAGAAAGTAAAGTTCTTACTTCTTTGATCGATTTTTAAGCTTATTTATGGTGTTTCTTAGTTGTATACATGTTGATCTATAGCTGAGGGTGATTGTTGGTGGATGAATCTTTGGTCAAAGTTGGTCAATATAAGGTAAAATTGTTGGAAGAAGATAAAGTTGAAATATAATTTATGTATGTTGAATTTGCTTGATTTTGGCTAAAGTAGAATTTTGAAATGGATTTTCTAGGGTTAGGCTATGTTTTGGAAAACTTAGGTTCTTTATGAAAATGGTGAAGTTTGCTTGGTTGATGATTGTATGGTGTTAGTTTAATACCGAAAAGTTCGGTTTGAGATTCGGTTTAATCGAAAACGATGAAATGGTGGAATTTGGCAATTTAACAAGTCTTGAAGTATTATGTAAAGTTTTAAAAGAACATGTAAACATTATTTTGTTAAGTTTAAGTCTAAGGAATATAAATATATCAAATGGCACATTTATCGATAAAATCGAGCAAGTAGCAAAGTTAGTGAATAAGGTCAACTCTAATGATGTTTATGGTTACTTAAGATATATTAAGGTATGTTAAGATAAGTATGAGTATGTATTGATGGTTTTGAAATTGTTTTGGGCAGCGAGTGGTGTAGGCACGCAAATCGAGGCACACCCGAGACTTAAGGATAGTTGCTACCCTGAGATTTGATAGGTAAGGGATGTAATTTAAAGTTGTGATGGTATCCTTTACTTTTATCTCAATTTATAAAGAAAGTGTTTGAAGCATAAATTACGTTCCGAAGTTAATTTTCAAAGTTTTTGAAAACTAGTTGGATGTACCAACCGATTTTTGAAAGAAGTGTTTATCGCTTTAACACCGAAGTTCATGTTTTATGTTAACTAAGGATGCCTAAGAAAACGAACCTTATGATTTCTATGCATGATTTTCTAATAATGTTTTAAGTATGAATGTAAATAAGTATGTTTCCGAAACCGCGATTGGGGTGGTAAATCTCTAGCTAATACGACCCAGGCACTCTCGATCCTTATCGTTTTCGTACCAAATTTATGATAAGAAGTTGTAAAAGTATGTAAATAAGTAAGTTTTGAGACTAAGGCCCTCATGTAGTTTATGTCATTGCCTGTCATGCTCACCACATTGTGCATTTTCTCGTCCCTTATGGCGTATGTTTAGCCTACGTTGTGCATGTTCTCGCCCACATTATGCATGCTTCTGTCCCTTGTGGGTATGTTGGTCCTTCATGGTGCATATTCGCTGTACGACCCTGATCAGGTCTATGGCCCCCTACCATGGCCATAGGTACTCAGTTCCCTCTTCAAAGGATGATTAGTCATGACCCACATATTGACTATATGATCTCACCTAGTCTCTATGAACTCTATGATAAGTTTTATTAATTATGATGTTAAGTTTCCAAAGTATGATGTATGTTTGAAACAAGTATGAATTTTAGATATATGTATTCAAGATTTCATATGATGATTAAAGTATGAAATGCATTCTTATGGCATCTCGTTTTTCTGCATATGTCGATATTGTGACTACTTTAAATGCATTTCTTATTGGGCTTTCCAAAAGCTCACCCCCTCTATCCTTACAGATTATTTGCAGTGATTATCCTTTTGCTTGCTGCGCATACGACGTAGGCTGAGGGACACATCTCTCCTCAGGCTACTTTTTGTATACACATAAGGTATACTCTTATTTTTTATACCAAACATCCTGTACAACACATATTTGTATGTAGTCGATATCGTATGAATGTAAATGTTATTCCGAGGAATAGGTCAATATGATGTGATAGATATTTATGAAAATTGGGATATTATGAATGTTATATATGTTTTATAGAATGTTGTATAAGTTTTGTGGAATCTTATGGCTATGGTTAAGAAAGCATAAATAAACTCTACTACTGTGGAATTATAAATATGTAGTTTGAAATGAACAGTATTGGAAAATATAAAATGCGTTTTCATGCAGGGGGTTAGGACAGTTACAGTTGTTATGCTGTTGAAATTTCAAAAAAAAAATGTAAGTAAGCTACACTGGTAGGAATGCAACCTAAGTAAGAAATTAAGATTACAAAATGAAAAAGTTAGCCCAAGACTTCCACGTTTTCGGGGTGTGACATGAGTTTTCACCCAGTAAGAAATATATATAAAGAGCAAATACTATACAACTAACATGCATGCATCCTAAATACTATGGCATTAACATTTACAATTTCTAACAGTGACATAGAGCACGAAAGGAAGGAATTACTATAATTGGTTAGGGATACCAAGCTGAGTACAGAAGGATGCTTTGAAGCATCTCACTTGTCTCGGCCCCTAGGCTTGATTATAGGGAAATTAACTAGTCTTCAAAGAGAAGGAATTCATGCATCTAAAATCAGTGTTCCATTTCTTTCATGACCTTAATAACACTATTATACAATATAAATCAATTATTCATTAAATCTGTATGCAGTCGTAAACGATAAAATCATATAAAAAATGGTTCAGTAAATCATTTCATTCAAACAATAAAACCATATCACAAATACATTTCTTTGTAGTAAAGAATTTCATTTTAATAGATAAGATTTGATGAAATGTTTCATTTCAATAAAATATTTGATGGAGACAGTCAACATCCCAATAGAATCATGCAATATTAGGTTCCCGAGTGAGAATAACATTAAGACATATAGCCATAATCAAGGGGGTCCATAGAGTACACAAATCAGGTGATGACTGTGGACGCTGAAGAAGTGATCAATATCAAACAGCAATCATTCATTCATTCATGCATGATTACCTAAGGTTGATTACGGGAAGTCAATTAGTCTCAAAATAATCGAAAATTCATTTAACCTTTCAAGACAAACCACTTTCATTTAATTCTAACTTAATCGAACATAGTATGTAATACTTATCAAAATAATATTAAGCTTGGGCAGTCAAATATCTTTAGAGGGTAGTCGATTGCCTGTATAAGATTGAATTTTAAATATAAAAATTTTAAAACCAATAAAGTATTCTAAGTAAATGGCAATCAACTACCTTATTAGGGCGCCGATTGGTTTTTAGACAGTAGTTAAATTAAGAAAATGCAGTTGACTGTTGCCTTGAGCTGTCGACTATTTTTCAGACAGAATGTAAATTTCTTAAGGCTAGTTGATTGCTCTTTTATGGAAGTCGGTTGCTAGAAGTTAATAGCTAATTTACCCAATTTTCGAACTTAGGCAGTAAACTACTCACCAAGGCAGTTGACTGCTATTAACAATGATAAAAGTACCAATTATTTGATTTCAAAAGCCTTTTGAAATTAAAAAGACAGTTCAATAGGTTCACAATTCAACCGTTATACCCCAATGCAATCATAGTATCACTTAAGTCTTTCATACATATCTCTTACCATAACTTTCACATTATAGTATCACAAGTTATCAGCACCAAGTATGGATTAGGAATCATATATTTGCCTATAACTCCCTAACCTTCCTCACTTTGTGGGCTGTGAAACAATATCAAAACACGATCAAATTTCAATACTTCTTTTATAAATAATGTTGCATACTCTAAGAGCTTCCATAATTCCTAATACAATGACAAATCTGGTCTATTTCATATCAGTACCTATATTGCAACTTCAGTTAAAATGCATCCTTTTTCAAATATGATTTCACCAACAATCTTATTATCATTAATACAATATTCTAGGATCAGTTTGGTAGCAATTTGAGCATGGTGACCCTACCATTTTAGCTTGGCCGAATATGCTTCTATGTCTTATACTCACCATTTCAATGATTTACAATCATATTCATGATCATCTCATTCTCTGCAACATTTCTATACCATTATTGCATGAAGTTAAGCATAGTAACTCTAAGATCTACTCATGGCCAAAACCCTAGCCACCTCATACAATTGGTTTTGCATAAATTAAAGCCTATACACATGCTTAATTATCAAGAACACATCACTAATAGCCATTGAAATTCAAAACTGTAAGCTTTCTCTCTCATCTTGCTTTATGGCTGAAACTTTGGAGGACAAAATCACCACTTAAATGGCCTTTTCAATGGCTAGTTTGGAAGTATGTTATAGAGCTTGGATAGATGAGCAACTTTGCTCAAGAGAGGGATCGATTTTGATGGCTAAAAGATGGTATTTCTTAGGCACTCTCTCTCTCTTACACTTAGCTTAAGAGTGAGATGATAAAGGTGATGAAGGTGGCTGGCCAAGGAGAAAGAATACTTAAAATATCCCATTGAATAATTATTTAATGATAAAAATATCATTTAAGTCAAATGGCTAAAATGCCCTTTTAAAATTCCAATAATACCTTCCAAATCCCCACTTATACAATATATTTTAATCCTTAAATAATAAATCTGAATTGTTTTTAATTTCATGCATTTTATATTTATATAATACAATTTAGTCAAGACATTGACTTTTAAGGAGATTTGACTGGCCATATAGATGAAATTACCAAAATAGCCTCAAACGAAGGCTTTTTGGCTCATTCACTTTGTTTTTAGCTTTCTCGCATGATTCAGGCTACGTGCGAGGTTCACAATTTAGTCTATTCCTTCCACACTTACATAGTATTTTGAGCTAGAATGATTAGACAAACTATGACAACTAATTACCTTCTACCTTGTAGGTATTGGAGAAGCTGTCAAGTAGGCCTCACAAGATTATCTTTAACCCAGATGGAAACAAAAGTGGCAAAATGTTAATTTTCAGCTCGAGAAACATAATTAGTAAGAAGACTACTTTCTGAAATTCTTTCGTTTAAGCAACTTAGGTTTGCGTTCAACAAATTCAAAAATGACTGTTTTATCCATAGGCCGGGAAAACTTTTATAAATAACGGTCAACCTAGTTTGACTTTTGATCCACAAATTGTCATAGTCAAATCCTCGTGTGAAGATGTTTTACACAATTCCAAGCCATAGACTAAATCATGCGAAAATGCTAAAAATAACACGAACGAGCCCAAAAGCCTTCGTTTGAGGGTATTTTAGTAATTTCACCCCAATGACCAGTCAAACCATACCAAAAGTCAAAGTTTGATTTAAATATATTAAATAAATATATTTGATAAATAAAATAAAAGGAAATATGATTTAATTAAATAATATTATATAAGTTAGGACATTGAAGGACTTGAAATTATAAAAGAGCAATATGGTAAAATGGCATGGGCTGATATTTTTATAATAAAATAATATTAAAATAGGATATTTTCTACCTATCTTCTACCTTGGCCGGTCACTCCACCATTGTTACTCCAAAATTATTTTAAGTGTTAAGAAGAGAGAGAAAGCTTGAAGAACCCTTTTCTAACCACTTTAAATCAGATTTTCACCCAAACCAAAGTTGTTCTTCTGATTCTTTTCTACCTAAACCCAAAATATAGGAGCTTGAATTGGCCATTTACTTGGTGGCTACTAGAAATTTTGGTCCTTGTAAAGGTGAGAGAAAGCTATCTCAAATTTGATTTCTTTAAATGTATGTTAGTGTTTAAGGTTTGTATAACATGTCTATAGCATTAGATTGAAGTAAATTGAATGGTAGCACACACTAGGGTTTCGGCCATGATGGGTTTAGGGAGAAAGATGTGCTTTTTCTTATATGATGAGTATAGAAATGACGTAGAGAACCTAACTAAGATAGCCATGGTGTTGGAATTTCAAAATGAAGAATGTTAAGGTAGAGGGTGGTTTCGGCCAAGCAAGGATAATGGTGTCACCATGCTGAATTTGGTGTCTAAATGGTTAAAGATTAGTGTTTAGGTGTTAAGGAGACTGCTGGTGAAGTTAGATTCAAAAAAAGATGCGATTTGACGGTAGTTTCACTTATAGGATTCAGTAATAGACTAAGATTGTCATTGTAATTGAAAGTATGAAATGTCTTTGAATGTAGATTATCTTGTTATAAATGAGTATTGAATTTTGAACGCATTTTGATATTGTTTTGCAGCGCTAAACTTAGAAGAGTAAAGGAGTTTCGTTTGGTGCTATAAGCTACTACACTGTTTTGTGGCACATTAAGGTAAGGAACATGTGTAAAATGGCATAGAGATGATATGCTTGTGTTGGGAATCGTTGGCTGAATTGTGAGATACAAACTGTGTTTTTAGTGCAAGAGGGTTAGGCTAGTTAGTATCTTTATGCTGTTGAAATTTTGTAAAACATACCTAAATCGCTCACATTGATACTAGTAAACTGTATGGGAATAGCAAAGTCGAAAGAAAAGATAGAAATGAGAGAAAAGGGCTTTAGGCATTCAGACTTCATAGGTTTGTAACTCAGTTTTCAAATGGGTTTTTAACTGTTTTCACACGTTTTAAGTTATCTGCATGTTTTAGACATATATTTATACATAAATAAAATATTTTGGATATCAACTATCGTACTAAGACTATTTACCAAAATTTTCTATTGAAGTGTAATTGTTATTGATTTTGATGTTTTATGGACTGATTGAAGATAAGTTTCGTTGAATTGATTTCTATAAATGTTTATGAATGATATAAATTGTTTTGAGAATGTTAGCTCCCGTAGTTGCCTTTGGCAATCATGCACTACCGACTAACCGACCGATCGATTGTTTGTTGTTGTCCTTAGTCATGTCTTTAGCAACCACAATCGTCACCTGACTAGAGCTCACTATGAATTTTTGACTACAGCCATATGTCTTCTTTTATATCCCTCACGAGAACATTATTCGCATGATTCTATTAGGATGTTGACGTCTCTACTTAAAGTTTTATTATTGACCGATTGATGGTTTGAATTGTTTTCTATATTGAAAAGAAATGTTTAATCAATAGTAAAGAAACTCAATAGTTTTACAATACCGTTTGACAGTGAAGATTCTTAATGAATTGAATTAAACATGATTTTATTGTTTATGATTGTTTATCGATTGGAATGAAAGTTTATTTCTCATTATATTGCATAGCATTAAAGTCTTGAGAATATCTTATAGCTTCCCTATAGTCGGACCTAGGGACAGAGACAAGTGAGGTATTCTAAAGCATCCTTTCTTACTCAGCCGAGTATTCTTGACCAACTATATAATTCTCCTGTACGGAATTGTTTGTTGTCGTTATTGATTGTACCTATTGTTGTAGAGCCTAGGTAGGAAACATACATATTAGTTGCGTTGTATCTACACTTTTATATATGTTTCTTACTGAGCATAAACTCAACCCCTTATTTTTCCTCCCAAATTATCTGTGTAATAACCGAAAAATTCTTACTATATTAAATTAATTGTCTATTATTTAGCACAATTTTATAACTAATAAAAATAAATTTAAAATAATTACATAGAGACTTGTAGACGTGTGGACCTCTTGGCACGGCTTAAGTAGTCCCGGAGATGAGAGATCTTGTCTACTTCGAGCTCGGTGCGACAAGCTACAGTAAGCCTATGAATTTTGGTTAAACCTTGTGTAAATCAACTAAATTCGTAAAGTTGATTTTAATGTATTTTAATTAGTTAAATGTGAAAATAATAGAATTATTTAATATAAGTGTGAGTGTTGGGTATAGTTACATATTATACATCATATATATAATAATAAGTATTGTATACACATATATAATAAAACAAAACAAATAAAATAAAATACTACAACAAAGTACCTACATAATATAAAATATACTTATATATAATATATGAATAATATAATAATAGTAAATGGATGAAACTGATTGGCTCTTTAAAGAAGCCAATCGGCTTCCTTGCTTTACCCCATTCATGTGAGAACCAAAATTAAAACAAAACAAAAGAGTAAACAAAAGAAAGGGGAGAAAACAGATCTAGAAAGGAAAGGAGAGGAGCGACGAGGGTGAGAGATGCGACGAGATAGGGATTGAAGCTAGGGCTATCGACGAAACGAAAACAAAGGAAAAAGGGAAGGCTCCTGGAAGAGCATATTGGTACCGAAAATAGGGAAGAAAAGGGGACACAAGTCACGGCAACAAGCAGGACAAGCGAAGATCAAAAGAGTTGAAGCAGATCTTGGCAGTAGCATCAACGGCTAGTGTAGGTTTTTCTTAGTCTTAAAAAGGGTGTTGGTTGTGTACTCATTTTGCTAGAGAAAAGGAACAAAAATGTGGGTCTGTCATTCGAGAAGAGCTGAAGCAAAACAGGGGCATTCGGCCAGTCCAAAGCTTGAAAGGGTAAAGGCATGGCTACCTTATTAGTCTTCAAATTGTTGGTTATAAGGGATAGTAGAAGGCAAAAAAAATGTTGTTGATGTAGGTTGAGTGGAGATAAAATTCAAGGAGGTTAAAGGAAATATTTTGACAGCCAAAGAAGAAGTTTTAAGGTAATGATCTTATGAAAGAAGTTAGACTATAAATTTTCCTAAGTGATTAAATAATATAAATTTTTATATTTTGTGTGCTTTAATGTAGGAGGAAATTTTATGAGATAGATGATGTTCAATACCCTAAACTAAAGGCTAAAGTAAAGAAAAATCAAAGAAGTATTAGAAAGTTCAAGGTGTACAAGGGTGCGACACCAACATTTGTGTGGTACACATTAGGTAAGGGAATATACGGTAAATGCTTGTCAGTCTACTATGCTTATGCATTTTTAAATTAATGTTATTTAATATTTATGGTTTTAAATGCATTTTTGGTTAAATATCCGAATACGTAGGATTTAGTTTAAAATGCATGATGTTTGGATTTGGATTTGGATTTGTATTGGGAATTGGTGTATTGAAGATATATTGTTTGATTGAGTTTTCGACAGGTATTTGATTGCGGTTATAACGCTGGGTAGTGTTCTACCTATGCCGTTATAATGCCGAAATTTCGTTAGAAATTGTCTAAATAAGTTTCTTGATATTAAATTAGATTTATTAAATGCCTTTAAAACCTCATGCATATTAATCACTACTACTTGTTATCGAGATAATGGTTTTTAAGCCTAACTTCGTATGATTAGATTTTCAAAACTATAAGTATGTGAAACGAATTATGCTTTTGTTACTCAACCTATATTGTAAGATTTAATTCTAAACGAGTTTTGACTCATGAGACACGTGATGATGTATAATGCTTGTGTGGCACTTGGAAATGCCTGTGTGGCACTTAACTTGCTTGTGTGACACTCGCCTATGTGGCGTTTAATTATGCCTGTGTGGCATTGAGGCACCGTATACGTAATTGCATCATGGATCCCGCCTGTGTGGCAAATGGGTAGCGGTAATTACGTATGATTGTTCGACAGCTAGTCGTGACTTGTACCTCAGCTACTAGATGATCACTGGTGCTGAAATGATTCATGATCATGGATAGAGCCCTGGTATGGGACATCGACCATTGCTAGCTACAGTGGATGCTTTCATAGAAAGCTTATTGGTTATATTTCCAAAGATCCCTGTTACGTTATCGAATCTCATAATGCTCGTCTCATGGAAATGTTTTTTTTAAATGTATATTACGATACTGTTACAAAGACAAGCGAATGTATCATTTCTACTACTACTATATTTTGATTTGGTGAATGCTTGAGTACTAAACTGTTTTGAAATTACTCAGCATAACATTTTATAGCTTATAAACTATGGTTTATCAATTTGGTATTATTTCCGATAAAACATCTTTGAGCATGAGTTTTGGCACATTCATTCACGCATACACATGCATGAAACATAGTAGAAACCTAACATCATTTAGCGTATGTTTTATTACTGGGCTTTCCCCAAAGCTCACCCCCTTCCATCTCAGATTATTTCAGGTAGACTCGGCACGAGCATGGTGCATCGAGAGTTTTTTTGTTGAGCCACAAAAAGCTATATTTTGAGCCAAGGTATAATCTTTTGTTCTTTTGTTTATATCCCAGACTAAATTCTTTTGTGCACACAATGTATAGGATTCGAGATGTAAGTACTAGGTGATATCGAGTCTGTAAACACACTGTGATTCGTAGTTAAGTTGTAATCTCGATATGTTTATTTATTGAATCACATAGATGTCTAGTATTTTAGAAGTTACATAGAGATTTGAAATTTCTACAGGTTGAGACGATGATGTACATTAGTATGGGGATGGATACTAGACTAAAATAGGGGCGGAGTTTTTCAGTGTCGTTTTTGACACGTCTTACGAGAAGACTATAATGGGACCTTAGACAACTAGTCTTAAACAAATATAAGAATGAGATTACTCATTAGGTTTTTAGCTACACTGAGCGAGTGACAAACATAGGAAGTAAAAAAAAAAGTTAGCCCGAAAATCTCGGCTTCCGAGGGCGTTACAATCTATAGTAGTATCCGCTTGATAGTCGAGGAGTTATTTTGCTTTCGGGACAGTATTCCTTCGAGGCTTGCATTTGGATCCTTTGGAGGTATATTGTGTTTACCTTATATGTTCAAATCTTATGTACAGCACAGTTATGTACATTTAGATTATACTTGGGATGTAAACTACAAGTATAGTAACCGAATAGACAGTAAGTTTATAACTGCTTGTGATGGAACTTAATGTTTAATGGAAGAATATAATGATATTGAGTCAATCTCTTTCGTTATGAATTTGAATTGATGGAATGACATCGAATGAATTGTTAGCTTTAGAGACAAAATGTGATCTTAACGTAAGTAAGAAAGTAAATGAAAGAAATGACATGACAAACAACCTAACCAAACCAAAATAAAAAAAAAGTTAGTCCAAATTTTAAACAGTCAGTACATTACACTACAGGTAGGAATTGCATAAGACTTCTTCACATAAGGGTTTGATTATGACAGTCTATAAGTCAAAAGTCAAACTAGGTTTTCGCAAAAGTTTATTCAAGCTATAGACATAACCATCATTATCAAATTTGTTGCACGCAAACCTATGCATGCTTGAACGAAGGATTTTTGGAAAGTGGTGTTCTTATCGATTATGTATTTTGCTATCAACATCAACAATTTGCCACTTTCATTCCTATCTGGGTTAGAGAAAATCTTGTGGGCCTTACTTTATGATTTCTCCAACATCTACAAAGCATACAACAACTTATTTATCATTATTTAATCTAATTGTTCTAACTTCAAATACAATTTATATATGTGGAAAGAATATATGAATCTCACATAAAGATTGGCACATGCTAAGCCTCCTTTCTTATGACTCGTTGCGAAAGCTCCATTTGGTAGTGTCACTCATGTGTCTATGAAAATGCTCTCATGGCTAAAACATTTGTAGCACTACCCTAACCTAGCCTAAAGGGTTTTTGGCCTAGAATATCTCTCCCTTTTTGCATTTAGTGTTTTTCTTAAATAAGAATAAACACTAACAAAAGAAGAATTATTTTTGTCATTCGTGTGGGTATAGTTAGAAGCTGGATGCATAGACAACTTGACGATGGTGATCGATCTCTCTAGCACTAAAGCTTTTTAGCATTCACTTGAGATGTGTTCATGTTATTGATATCAAAGTGGTCCAAGGAAGGGATTTTAAGAAAAATTTTAAATTTTCATTGTGTTATGTATGTTAATTGTATGCTTAAATTGCCAACATGTCATATACTGCAAGCATGTTGTACTATGCATAATTTCCTTAGGTTGGAAGTTGAAAAAGATGAATTGTTTGAATAAGGTGAAAAAGAATATGTGTAGGAATTTGATGACATAGAAGCAACTTCTTCCGGTTTGAGCAATGAGCAAATTGCACTTGATATGTTACAAATAGTTAAAATGGCTTAAGTTAGAGAAGAAATTGCTATGTCTTTATAAAATAATTACAGAAAAAATTAAGATTTTAAAAACCATAGCATTTAGCTTAAGGCTGTTGTTAGTTGTTTGGTACTAAAATACATTTTAATAATTTGAATTCTTGTTTTTATTTCATTTACAATTTATTTTTATTATTTAGTTACATTTTACTTTTTTTTTTCTTGTTAAAAGTTACAATTTCATCTAATTTTTATTATTTTTCATATTTTTGTTTTGAAAATGTAGAAACTAAGCACATATTCATAATTTTCATTTGTGTACTCAACATGCTTTTCAAAATTAAAAAAAAAAAGAAAATTAAATTGTTTTCAAAAAATGAAAATAAAAAATAAAAAAAAATATTTTCATAATCCAAATAGAGCCTATGTGATTTACCAAATGTGATTCCCCTATCAGGTCATGTACATTGAATTTGTTTTTGTAATAGACATGTACATGTTAGTTTACTTTTTTTTCATACTTTAACTTACGAAATTGATTGTTCATTTCACAAAAAAAAAGTATGTATTAGTCTCAATAACTTTATCATGGTCGTATCTTGACATAGCACATGGCACAATATATTTGTATTATGAACTTTATATATGTAATTAATATCAAATATATATACAGACTCATAGATAAGTAGTGTCTTAATAATGAAATTACTCTTTTTTTTTTCGATTACAAGAAAAATCTTAAATAATTGAGGATATGATAAGTTATTTGGATTCGAATTCAAGTTTTATAATATATTACAACTCATCTTTAACTACTCAATCAAAAAATTGTTAACAATAATAAAAATACTTAATATAATGTATCTCATAACTATCATTTTAGGGCATACATTAATCATGTTTTCCTCATGATGACTTTTTTTTTTATGTTGCTAAAATATATATATATATATATATATATATATAAATATAAGCTAAAGCATTTGACTACAAGTAAAACATTTTATATGGATAGTCTAAAAAGTTGGCACATATAATATTTTAAAATAAAAAAAAATATTTTTCCAATTTTTTTATAGATAGGAATTTATATACATTAAAATTTCAAAATAAACTAGTCTCCATTGTTAGGAGGCTTTACCGTTTATCACTCTCGGCTCGAACAAGATTAATATCAGATTGTAAAGCGGATGAAGATACCTGTGCTTACACAAAAAAAACTAATTATATTTTTAAATCAATTATCTATTTCAATTTCTAAAAGATAGACATATATATTTTTATATATTTTAAAAATTAAAGAAAAATCTCATAATATTTATAAATTTCTTTACTCATCTTTAATCAATATACATGTACTGTTATTATGTACATTATTTATAGAAATAATTAATTTTGATATAAATTTTTTATATGGATACACTTTTTTAAAGAAAAAGACAAACGTATTTTATATAAACACGTGACATGTGTGGTAAAATGAATTTTTTTCATCTTTAAAGTATAAAATGTGCACAAAAAATCACTTAATTATTGATCAAGGTTATACTTCTAATTTTAATAAGATTCATTTTTTTATAATAATCTTACATCTCATATAAAAAAATAAAAGCCAAAACTCTTAGCTAAAAATAAAATATTCTAGGAAGATACCTTAATTTTTTTTATACTTAAAATAATAAATTAATTATCTCTCAAAAAATAAAAAATTGATTTTAATTTTTATATAACAATCCTACTTAATTAATTAATTATTTTTAAAATATTTGAAATTTAAAAAAAATAGATTTCAACTATATTATCTTAATTTAAATCAAACAAAATTTATCTCAAACTTTAAATTTTTTATCACTTATTATGTTATTTTTAAATTAAAAAAATCCATATATTTTGATCAGAATTATCTTAAAATTTTAAATCTTTTATCAAAAACATTAAAAACTGGAATTTAAGTTTATATATATTAGTATTGAATTAAGCTTCCATTTCCTTTTTTCAATTTTCATTTATTCTTTTTTCAGAATTATTTGTTCAATCATTTTATTTGGAAAAAAAGTCCATATGAATTATCCATTCTCTTGAAATATGTATAATTTTAAATATTGTATTTAATTATTTTGAATTGATGTGAAATTTTAAAAAACTTAAATAATAAATTATTTTTAGTTTTATTTCTATTAACATTATTTTTTGGTGTATTAACATTTTTATTTTACTTACCGTTTATGCTTGACACTATTATAAATAATACTTTTATAAGATTAATTTGGAGTCATCTAAATTCAAATTTTAAAAATAAATCAGTTTCAAATATACAATATTAACCAATAATCTATTACTGATTAATATAGTAAGGATTGTTTTCATTAAAATTGTAGTTATTTAATTCATTTATTAAATATTTAAGATTTATGATATTTAATTTTTCTATAATTTTTAATTGTTATTTGATTTTGAATTATTTTTTAATTTGTGTATTCTATATATGCATCAAGTTTTTAATATATTATTCAACATGTATTTCAAAATAATTTTTTTTATAATTTTATTTTTTAAAAAATTATTATAAATTAAAATAATATCATACATCGTATGGGTTTAAATCTAATTTATCTAATTTTGTGAATCTGAACTTGATAAAAATTATCATACCAAATAATTCATATATAATTTTACAAGAAATTCAAACCAATCAAGAAAGGCTACCATAGTTTACTTTAATCAATTGAATAGAGAGTATTATTGTTCTTATTCTTACCTAAATTTTCAATTCTTCGTGAAGTACAAGCGAAGGAAAATCCATTTTAAAGAAGAATACTGATCCTCAAGTCAAATCTTGTATGATCTTAGTTTTACTCTATTAATAATAAAGGTAATAGAATTTTAGCATCTATGATCGGTCCTCAACAAAAGTCAAACAGTGGAGCCGCATACACGCAATAACTTCCCTGTTTTTTTTTTTTCAAGCAAAATAGCAAAGCAGAGACCAAAGACCGAGCACCGGGAGGAGAAGAAGGAGAAGAAGAAAGAAGAGATTAAAAAAATCAACAAAAATTGAAGAAAGGTACGATCTCTCGTCATTTCCGTTAAAATTTTAAATATAGATTCAGTTGAATTTCTTTGAAATTTGATAATAACAATTTAATCAAGATTTCAATTAATCTGACTGTTCATTGATCGAACTAATTGATTCCTTAATTCAGAATTTGATATTTCTTGATCTTGTCTGTTATCTTTTTCCTTTTAATAATAAAATTAGAACTTGGAAAAATCTTAATTTAAACTAATTGAATGAAGAATTACGATGTGATGTGTAATCCATGAGCTCATTCTATTGTTTTGTTTGTTCTCGCTGTTAAATTTCTTGTAGAAGACAGAAAAAAAAAGAGAAAAACTATTATGAAGCTGCTGCTAATATTATAATTTTATGTACTTTTCTGTATCAGGTTGAGTGGCAGGACTCGTTACTGTTGTTGAGCTCTGTAATGAACGTGGGGGGAAACCTCAGAGTTGCCATTGATTGCTTTTGAGGCAACAATGAGGCGATATGTTTACATTAACGATGATGAATCGTCTCAAAAACTTTACTGTGACAACCGAATTTCTAACAGAAAGTATACTTTGTTGAACTTCCTCCCTAAGAATTTATGGGAACAGTTCAGGTATATCTTACAAAGTTTTGTTTTCTATCGGAGTTTAGTTTAAGAATCTGAATTTGATTAACATTGTGCTTCCCTTAGTTTCAAAGTTTGAATAAACAAAGGTTGTCTTTGTTTAATTATCAGCTTCAACTGTTTGCTATGCTTATCTTTTTTGCGCATAAATTATTCTTCTGCAGTGATCCATACCTTCTGCCTGACTAATGTTGATTCTCATAAGAATAACATCAAACGGTTCTGTTTAGAGATTATTTATTGGTTTCCTATGCGTTTGCTGATTCATTAATAGCGTATTTGGCAAGGGATCTCATTCCTTTTTTTTTTTCCTGATTGAAGGTTATACCTATTATGCATTTCTCAGGCTCACCCACACTTTCTAATATGTCTGTTGCTCTTGTTTCAGCCGGTTCATGAACCAGTATTTCTTATTGATTGCTTGCCTTCAGTTATGGTCACTAATCACTCCAGTAAATCCTGCCAGCACATGGGGTCCTCTAATTTTTATATTTGCAGTCTCTGCATCAAAAGAAGCATGGGATGATTACAATAGATATTTGTCAGACAAGAAAGCAAATGAAAAAGAAGTCTGGGTTATTAGGCAGGGTATTAAAAAACATGTAAGGGAAATTTCTAACATTCTTTTTCATTTGGTTATTTGTGATTCATAGAAACCTTAGGTAATTTGAATTTCTTTGCGATGAGTCAACATAATTGCATATTATCTGGTGTTTTTTGTTTTCCTTTCAAGTTGAATGACTTCTTGCCTTAGGATTTACTATCATTTTTCTTTTTAAACTTTGTATTCTCTTTCTATTTCGTTCGTGACTGTGACAATCACTTGCAGATCCAAGCACAGGATATTCATGTTGGTAATATAGTGTGGCTTCGAGAGAATGATGAAGTGCCATGTGATCTTGTTTTGATTGGTACCTCTGATCCACAAGGCCTTTGCTATGTTGAGGTGAATATAAGACTTTAAAAATTGTAAAGTGCTGTAAATATTAATTCATGGTTGAACAATCAGTTTGGCCAGGGAAGGAAACCAAAAATTTGGATAATAACACAATTATGTCAACTTGAGAAAGAGAGCTTTTGTTGGAATAGTTCTGTTTGATTGAATGAATAGATTTGGGCACTTCTTTGTTAGCAATTCATATATAAGAAAATCTAAACCAGGATATTATTTCATTTTATTATTTTTTTAAGACCTAAGTGGGTTGAATTCATTTGGAAGATCGTTGGATTAAAAATGTACGGGTTTAAACTCTTACTAGAAATGTAATTGGAACTTGGTTGAAGCCTAGTTCTTAACTTATAGAAGAGAAGAGCCTTAACATATAACATTTTTAATAATGCTTACATTGTGTATACGAATAATACTTTTAATTCTTTTACTTTGACTGATGGTACCAATTGTCCTGCAGACTGCTGCACTTGATGGTGAAACTGATCTAAAGACAAGAGTAATACCATCTGCTTGCATGGGAATAGATTTTGAATTGCTGCATAAAATCAAGGCAAGATTTCTTTCAAGTACCATAAATTCAAAATTTTTGTGTGTTTTAGACACACACACACAACACACACATATATTTTGATCTTTACATGTTCTATCTTCTTTTTCAGGGTGTTATTGAGTGTCCAAATCCAGATAAGGATATTAGAAGATTTGATGCTAATCTGCGTTTGTTTCCTCCATTTATCGATAACGATGTGTGTCCTTTAACTATAAAAAACACAATTCTTCAGTCATGCTACTTGAGGAACACAGAATGGGCTTGTGGAGTAGCTGTCTACACAGGCAAGTTCCTATCATATGAATTTTAAAGGTCACAAATAAATCATATCATAATTTATTGTTCTTCTTTATTGTTCGTCCTTTTTCCCCTTAATGTCTAAGTGCTGGTGTGTGGAGAGGCTAAAAAATGATGTGAAGGAGCTGAGATACAAGAGACTTGGTCATAAAATAATGTAAGCATGGTTACAGACACACACACACCAAAAAAAAAAGTTGGGAGAAAAAAATTAGTGGGAGAACTTTTTAATTTTATCACACACAAATTACAAGAGAATTAGTCTCTCCTTATAGCAGTGGAGAGCACAAAAAATAGGAAATAGAATAACAGCGCTAATTACAATTCCTAAAAAATCTCAAAACTCTTATTTCTTTTTAATTTCTAAATTTCCTAACTAAAAGAAAAGGAAAAGATAACTGCAGAAAATAAGGAACCATGATTAGGGAGAGAAATTTTAATTTTATCACACACATATTACAAGAGAATTAGCCTCTCCTTATAGCAGTGGAGAGCACAAAAAATAGGAAATAGAATAACAGCACTAATTACAATTCCTAAAAATTCTTAGTCTTATTTCTTTCTAATTTCAAAATTTCCTAACTAAAAGAAAAGGAAAAGATAACTGCAGAAAATAAGGAACCATGATTGGGGGTAACCAAATCCTGATTTCCCTCTTTTCTACACTCCCCCTCAACCTATATGGCCAGCTTGCTAGCTAAGTTGTCAAACTGTTTCTTGTGGAACGCTTGTGTTAGAACATCAGCTTCTTGGTTGATGTTTGGAATACATAGCATACAAATCATTCCACTATCAATTTTTTTCATTAATGAAGTGCTTGTCAACCTCCACATGCTTTGTCCTATCATGAAGAACTGGGTTATGAGCAGTTGCAATTGCAGCTTTATTGTCACAGTTGACCTTGATCAATGACGGAGTAGAGGCTTTCAATGCTTCTATCATCCTTATTATCCACAAGACTTCACAGACTGACTGAAACTCAGCTTCTGCACTACTCCTAGCAATCACATTTTGTTTCTGACTCCTCCAAGTCAAAAGATTTCCACCTACAAAGGTGTAATATCCTAATGTTTATCTTCTACCCACAATATTCCCTGCCCAATTTGCATCAGTATAAGCATCTATCTATAGGTAATCATGATTTTTAAAGAGTAGTCTTTTACTAGGTGTTCCCTTTAGATATCTAAGAATCCAATAGACAGCTTCAAATTGCTTTGAGCCCGGGAAATGCATAAATTGACTCACCATACTCATAGCGAAGGCTAATTAGGTCGCGTGTGGGATAAATAGATTAGCCTACCAACAAGTCTCTAGTATTGCTCCCTGTTCACCTTGTCCTTCACTCGGTTGGTTGCAGCTTCACATTAGGTTCAATAGAAGTCTCGCCTGCTTCACAACCAAGCATTCCTATCTCATAAAGCAAGTCAAGAACATACTTGTGCAGATTCACAAAATTCCTTCCGGAGATTTTGCAATCTCCATTCCAAGGAAGTACTTTACAGCCCCCAGATCTTTGATTTCAAATTCTCCTACTAGTTTGTTCTTTAGAGCCTCAATTTCCATAGTATCATCCCATTTTAATACTATGTATCCGCATACACAATTAGAACAACAATCTTACCAGTTCTAGAGTGTTTGTAGAACATTGTGTGGCTAGCTTGACTCTGAGAATAACCATAGCTTGTACAGCTCTTCCAAACGTTCCAAACCGAGTTCTTGGAGACTGTTAAGGCCATACAAAGATTTTTTTAATCTACATACCTTGTTCACTCCCAAGTCCTCTTCGAAGCCAGGTTGAAGATCCATAAAAACTTCCTCTTCTAAATCTCCCTCCAAGAAGGCATTTTTTTACATCTAGTTGATGTAATGGCCAATTATTGTTCACAACTAAGGGAAGGACTTGCACGGAGTTTATCTTGGCAACTGGTGCGAATATCTCCTGATAGTCTATCTTGAAGGTTTGAGTAAACACCTTCGCCACAAGTCTTTTGTTGTAGCTCTCAATGCTTCCATCAGCCTTACATTTCACAATTGAAAATATTTTTTGAAGAAATATGTAATTCTTCAAAATCACATAATGAGTATGTATAGGGACTTAAATAGAGGAGGTTTCTGAAGATCCTACAATTTAGGAAACTAATAACATAGAATCCCATATAATAAGGAGACTAAAATAGGAAACAAATCAGGAAAAATAACACTACTCAAATAAATAAGGAAGCAGAATAATTCTAAATCCTTAAATATTTCAACACTTCCCCTCAAGCTGGGCTGAAGATATCAATCATGCCAAGCTTGGAGTTTAATGAATCAAAGACCCTTCTTGGCAAGGCTTTGGTGAGAATATCAGCAACTTGGAGACTTGTAGGTGTGTACTGCACTTCTATGATTCCTGCTTCAATCTTCTCTTTAATGAAGTGTCGATCAATCTCAACATGTTTCATCCTGTCGTGATGTACAGGATACTTTGCAATGCTTATGGTGGATTGATTATCATAGTATATCTTCATAGGTTCTTCACTAGTGATGTGAAGTTCACTAAGTAGTCTTCTTAACCATATCCCTTCACAAATACCATGAGCCATTGCTTGGAATTCAGCCGTTGCGCTGCTTCTAGATACTACACTTTGCTTCTTTCTCCTCCAAGTAACTAGGTTACCCCAAACATAAGTACAATATCTAGAAGTAGATCTCCGATCACTAATAGAGCCTACCCAATTTGCATCACAGAATACTTCAACTTCTCTTAATGGAGATCTTTTAAAGAACAATCCCTTGCCTGGAGAGAACTTGAGGTATTTGAGGATTCGGTACACTGCTTACATGTGTTCTTCATTTGGCTTGTTCATGAATTGACTAACCACACTAACAGCAAACCCAATATCTGGTCGAGTATGGGACAAGTATATAAGTTTACCAACTAACCTTTGGTACCTTTCTTTATCGACCAGTCCACAATCTCTCTTTGCTCCAAGTTTGGTTGAAGAATCCATTGGAGTCTCTGCAGGTTTGCTTCCAAGCATTCCAGTTTCCTCAAGAAGATCTAGGACATATTTTCGTTGTGAGACTGAAATGCCTTTCTTTGATCTAGCCACTTCCATACCCAGGAAGTATCTGAGGTTCCCAAGATCCTTGATCTCAAACTCTTCAGCCAGCCATTGTTTGAGACCAGTCATTTCTTCAACATCATTTCCAGTCACAATAATGTCGTCAACATAAACAATAAGAATGGCAATCTTATCCTGAGGAGAATGCTTCACAAATAGAGTGTGGTCAGCTTGACATTGATAATAACCATACCTCTTGACTGCCTTTGTGAACCGATCAAACCAGGCCCATGGGGATTGCTTGAGTCCATATAGTGACTTCTTCAATCTACACACTTTATTGCCCGAAGTCATATTTTCAAATTCTGGAGGTATCACCGTTTACACCTCCTCTTCAAGATCCCCATTCAGAAAGGCATTTTTGACATCTAGCTGATATAATGGCCAATCAAGATTAGCAGAGAGTGACAATAAAACCCGAACAGTGTTTAGTTTTGCAATAGGGGCAAATGTCTCTTGGTAATCAATCCCATATGACTGAGTAAAGCCTCTTGCAAATTGCCGAGCTTTGTACCTGTCTACGCTCCCATCTTCCTTGTTTTTTATAGTAAAGATCCATTGACATCCCACTGGATTCTTTCCACTTGGAAGATTTATCAACTCCCATGCTCCATTCTTTTGAAGTGCATGAATTTCTTCCCATACCGCTTTCTTCCAATTTGGGCTTTTTAGGGCTTCATGTACATCTTTTGGAATTTGCACATTATCAAGATTGGAAACAAATGCATGGAAGGTAGGGGACAATCCCTTGTAAGAGATGTAATTGTGCAAAGGATGTTTAGTGCATGATCTCACACCCTTTCTCAAGGCTATAGGTTGATCCAAATCATCGATAGAAACATCACCATGTAGAAATTCAGTTTCAGTGTTACTTGTACTGGGCATTGAATTTGGGTTTGATTCTTGGGTCTGCTGTAGAGGTGCACTTGTTTCTTTCTCTCCATGGCCAGCTTTTCTTCTTGAGTAGACACGAAGTTCCTTTGGATTAGCTGATGTTGGATTTCAGATTGTGGCAAATTTTGTCCTTCAGACTGTGATGTAATTTCTTGGCTTGGATTTAGGATCTCTGGACTGATTGGATTTAAGGTCTCTGGACTGATTGGATTTAGGATCTCTGGACTGATTGGATTTAGGGTTTCTGGACTGATTGGATTATTATCAGGAGATAAATTTAGTGTGGTTCTTGTGTTTTCAACATCCCAAAGATGACATTCCCTCATAAATTCACTCTCCCCCTGAATGTTAGATTTGGAATAAAATGGTTTTTGTTCAAAGAAGGTGACATCCATGCTAAAGTAAAATTTT
This sequence comes from Heritiera fomes, assembly GCA_032173925.1. Lineage (NCBI taxonomy): Eukaryota > Viridiplantae > Streptophyta > Magnoliopsida > Malvales > Malvaceae > Heritiera > Heritiera fomes. The sequence goes on from JAPDPM010000019.1 coordinate 2,836,618, forward strand.
TGGGTGATTGGAGAGTAGGATTTGTATCCTTTTTGATTTGGAGAGTATCCTAGGAAGATGTATTTGATGGCTCTAGGATCTAATTTACCTTGGGAATGTTGATGCACATGAGCAAAAGATGTACAACCAAACACTTTAAAAGGAAGAGAATGTATTACCCGTGTGTGAGGATAATTTTGGAGAAGGACATTGCAAGGTGTTTGGAACTTAAGGGTTCTTGAGGGCATTCTATTAATAAGGTATGCTGCTGTGAGTATTGCTTCCCCCCAGAAGTGTTTTGGAACATTTGAGGTGAACATGAGTGATCGAGCAACATCAAGAAGGTGTCTGTTTTTCCTTTCTGCTATGCCATTCTGTTGGGGTGTGTCAACACAAGAACTTTGATGAATTATCCCCTGATTTGATAAAAAATCACCAAGAATAGAATTGAAATACTCATTTGCATTGTCAGTCCTTAAGATTTGGATTTTGGTTTGGAATTGGGTCTGGATCATGTTGTTGGAGGTTTGAAAAATTTTACAAGCTTCTGATTTTTCTTTCATTAGGAACACCCAAGTGAGTCTAGTATGGTCATCAATAAATGTTATGAACCAATGTGAACCTGTAATAATTTTTGTTCTAGAAGGACCCCAAATGTCACTATGTACCATAGAGAAAGGATGAGAACTTTCGTATGGTTGATTGAGGTATGAATTCTGAACATGCTTTGAAAACTGACAAACTTCACATTGGAACATACTTGGATTTTTATTAATAATCAAAGAAGGAAAAAGTTTCTGGAGATAAATAAAATTGGGGTGTCCTAACCTATAGTGCCATAACATAATAGCACTTTCATTGTTGATAGAAGAAGAAAAAGAACATGGAATAGACTGACTTGAAGTGGTAAAACAATCAGCTTTGTGAACTTGTCCCTTGGGAGAATTGTCTGGTTGAATGAGATAGATACCTGAACACATCCTAGCATTGCCAATTATCTTCCCCGAATCCAAATCCTGAAAGAAACACATAGATTTGTCAAATTTGACATGACACTTCAAATCTTTGGTCAATTTGCTAACTAATAATAAGTTGCAATTGAGATTAGGAACTAATAAAACTGAATCAATAGTCAAGTCCTTTGTGACCACCACAGAACCAATTCCAACCACCTTTGAAACTGATCCATCTGCAATCTTTACTGTCCAGTTCTCATGACAAGGTTTAAATGTGTGAAAAGTGTGGGATTACCCGTCATATGGTCTGAAGCTCCTAAGTCAACAATCCATGGACTTGATTCCTGTTTCTTTGCATTGAAAGCACTTAAGAAATTACCCTTGTGCAACGACCATGCAGTTCCAATAGCTGGATTTGTGGGGGCTGACTGGGGCTGATCGAATAATTTTTGCAGTAATTCCAGTTGTTCCTTGCTGAACAGAGATGGTTCAACAGAATAACCTTGTGCTGGTTTGTTATCAGCTGAAACCATATTTCCTTTGCTTTCAGAAGTTTCGCCACTTGCTGTAGACATGACTCTTGGGTGTTGAATGACTTGTTTTCTGGTATCCATTCCAGTGAGATTTTAAGATGAATTTCTGACAAAGATTTCAGGCTCTGATGCCATGAAAATATTTTCTGAAGGAATATGTAATTCTTCAAATCACATAATGAGTATGTACAAGGACTTAAATAGAGGAGGTTTCTGAAGATCCTACAATTTAGGAAACTAATAACATAGAATCCCATATAATAAGGAGACTAAAATAGGAAACAAATCCGGAAAAATAACACTACTCAAATAAATAAGGAAGCAGAATAATTCTAAATCTTTAAATATTTCAACAACAATAAATACCCACTTGCAACCCACTATAGTCTTATCTGTCAAAAAGCCAACAATCTTCAAGATTTCATATTTTTAAAGAGCATTTATGTCTTCCTTGACTGCTAACTTCCAATCCGGGTTACTTAGTGCTTCTTGAATTGTTCGAGGCACAAACAAATCAAAGATTTTTGAAATAAAGGCTTTGTGTTTATTGGACAAATTTTGATAGATAGGTTTTTTTGCAATAGGATGACTAGTACAAAATCTTACTTCTTTTCTAGTGGCAATAGGAAGATCTAAACCAGATAGATCAAGAAACGATGACTCAATTGAAGATATAGGACTAAGTTTAGAAATAACTAGAGTAGGAGGACCTTCCCTCGGATTCTGAGGTTGGCTAGTAGCTAGAGAAATAGTAGCTCAGAGTTTGGATTCAATTGATCCTTTCGTATTAATCCTCTTAGATACATCAATGCTTGGTACCTATTGACTAAGAGTTTCTTATTTCCATTATTTTCTTCTATTTCCATCTCTTGTTTATCAGAGTGAATTGGTGACAAAATCAAATTGGTAATGGTTCAGATACTTACCAAAAATTATCTTCTTCTACATCATTCTCCCCCTAAAGATGATATTTGCTGAAAAAAGGTTGTTTTTCCATGAAAGACACGTCCATACTTATATGGATTTTCTTTGTAACAGGATTAAAACACTTATACCCCTTTTTATTAGTAGCATACCCAATAAAAACACATTTTTCAGCTTTGGAATCTAATTTCGATAAAAAAAATATGGGGAATGTTGACAAAACAAGTACATTTGAAAACCTTTAAAGGTATATCTGAGAATAGCTGAAATGTTGGAAAAGTTTTTTGAGACTGTTTAATAGGGCTTCAAAGTTTAGAACACGAGTAGGAATTCTATTTATTGAGTAAGATGTCATCAAAACTGCTTCTCCCAAAGATATTTTGCAACATTCATTGAAAACATGATACCCTTAGTAACTTCAAGTAAATGTCTATATTTTTCGTTCGGCTATTCCATTTTGTGACATGTGGATTGATGAAAAATGTCTTTGTCCTTTAAAAAGTTCCCCATGCACTGATTGAATTACTCTTTGCATTGTTTGTATGAAGAACACAAATTTTGGTTGTTTCAATCATATTGTATAAATCCAACATAGTTTATTATTATCATCAATAAAAGCCACAAACCACTTTTTCCTGGTCATAGCATAGTAGTAACCTTAGAAGGTCCTCAAACATCACTGTGAATCAAATAAAATGGTTTTGAACGGTGATACTGTTTTGAAACAAATTGAACTCTATGGTCTTTTGATAAAGGACAAATTTCACACTGAAGCATAGAACAATCCAAACCTTTAAACAAAGCAGTAAATAAGTGTTTTAAATAAGAGAAACTAGGATGTCCTAATTTAAGGTGACATTGCATTATTTTTTCTAAAACAAAATTTGAACTAGTAATACTGTAGCCTTGAGCTGTTTTATTACCAAAGGAGGAGTGTTCATGAAAATAGTAACGTTGATTTATCTCGCTAGCATTGCCATCCTCATCCCAAGCACTAGTCTTGAAAATCACAATAGGATTCAAAGAAAGTGACAAAACAATTAGAATCTTTAAAAAGTTTGCTGACAGATAGAGATTAGTGATGTAAACGGGGCGGGTACCTGTCAAATTTGAGGTACCCGAATCCGATTAAATACTCGATTATTTTGATTTTTACTACCTGAACCTTACTCATTTAATATAAGAACTACCTGTTTAACTACCCAAATCCACTAAATGCCCGTTTATTAAGTCAAAATTTGACTTTTAATTTTAAATTTTAAATTAATTTTAAGAAAAATTAAATTAATACATTTAAATTAACTCATAAAAATAAATTAATGTTAAAAATTATAACAAAATACTTCATGAATTAATTTAATTAAGTATTATATTACTAATAAATATTTTATAAATAAAAATATATATAATAATATTTAAAAATTATTATTTGTAATCGGATTCGGGTAATAGGTTACCCTAAGATCACTATCCGAACTCGTGACAGGTAGTAAAATTACTACTCGAACCCTACCCGAACACGATTATTAACTATTCTAACCCTATTTAATTGGGTCGAGCAGTACCGGGTACCCATTTACATCCCTGATTAGAGATTGCTGGCATGTTTGGAACATGGAGTACAGATTAAGATCTATACTCTTAGTAAGTTTAATAAGACCTTTGCCAGAAATAGGAGAAAAAACTACCATTAGCAATTTGAATTTTCCATGACCTGAACAAGGGGAATATGAATGAAACAAATTGGACAAACTAGCCATATGATCTGGAGCTTCTAAATCAATGATCCAAGAAGAGGAATTAAGGGCAGTAGATAGAGCAATAGAATTTCTACCAATATGGGCCACTGAACAATTAGAAGTATCAGTAGTGAGATTTGACTTTAGAAGCTTTAGAAGTTGATCAATTTGCTCTTTGCTAAAGGCACCTGAGTCAGCTTCATTGATAGTGGGCTGTAGCCATTTATGCTTTGGTTTCCAGTTGTTTGGTTTTCCATGAATTTGCCAACAAGTTTCTCGAGTGTGGTGTGGTTTATTACAATGGTCGCACTATACCCGAGGCTTCGCATCATTCTTTTGGGGTTTAGATGTATTTTGACCTCTAGCATGAGCCTCAATGACAACTAGGGATGAGTTCTCTGCCATAGCACTTGGATCTGCATGGTTTTTATTGAGCATGAGAAACCTTCAGCTTTCCTCACGATGCACCTTAGAAAAAATCTTGTTAATGGAAGGCAGGGTATTCCTTCCAATAATTCTTCCTCGAACCTCATCAAACTCAACATTAAGGCCGGCAAGAAACTTGAAGACATGATTGACGTAAACAATTGTCCGATAGTGATTGCAATCATCGAGACACTTCCACTTGTAGTCATTGAAGAGATCCAAGTCTTGCCAAACATGTTTGAGAGAGTTGAAATAGTTTGTGACTGTGTCATTACCTTGGTGAATGTCATTGAGTTCAAGGTGAGTTAGGTTACCCAAATCAAAATACATTTGGGTAACACTATCCCCAAGCTCTTTGGTAGTAGAGTAACAAATGTAGCTGGAACTAATAACCTCTTCCATGGAATTCATGAGCCATGTCATGCCATGGAATTCTCGGTGTCCCAAGTTGCGTGTGATTATCCATACTAGCTAGCTCCTAAGTATCTTTGGTTAGGTAACCAATTTTTCCTTGCCCTTTGATATACAAGTGAACCAACTGACTTCAACATAAGAAATTATCACTATTGAGACGAATGATTGTAATTTGGACTAGGTGAGACTCAATGTTAGAGTAAACACGAGGAGAGTGGGCTACTATAGGAGTATGGGTTACGGGAGTTGAAACAGGGGTGGAATTTGATGAAATTCCGACATGGTGGTGATAGGAAACGGCAACGTAAAGGGACAGCCTAGGGTGATGAGCGACAGCGATGAGAAAAAAGCGGTCTAGGGCTTTACAAGAATCGAAAAATTGCTTGCTCTGATACCATAAAAGTTGGGAGAGAAAATTAGGGAGAGAACTTTTTAATTTTATCACACACATATTACAAGAGAATTACCTTTCCTTATAGCAGTGGAAAGCACAAAAAATAGTAAACATAATAACAACACTAATTACAATTCCTAATAAATCTCATAACTCTTATTTCTTTCTAATTTCAAAATTTCCTAACTAAAAGAAAAGGAAAAGAAAACTTCAGAAAATAAGGAATCAGGATTTGGTAACCAAATCCAGATTTCCCTCATTTCATGGTGAGAAAAACGTAGTCATTCAATGGGTGATTCCTGTCAACTGTATCGTTGAGGAAAATTACATATTGGATCAAGACTCATGTCACTTACAGTTGTCTAGAATTGCTTAGTTTTTATTGAACATGTAAAATACATAAATGGATCAAGACTCGTGTCATTTATGGTTGTCTGGAATTGAACATGCTTAGTATTTATGAACATGTAAAATACAGGTTGTGGTAATTTTTTAAGTGTCTTGGCCTTTCCCACTCAGAGATTGAGTTCTAGAACATATCATGATATTTTAGTCATTTTTCTGGTGGCCCATGAATGGCACTGGTAAATAAGCTTTGTCGAGTATTCATTAATTTTACGAGGGAATTTTTGCTCTAGAAATCATAACTTTGACGGTGTTATACACAAACATCCTGGGATGTAGCACAATCTAATTTCATATTTTTGCCGTGTATGGTAGTATATTTGTTTTACATGCAAATATTTCCTGACAAATAATTAACTATAGCCTAGTACATGTTTTTTTTTTAACATAACTTTAAGACCATTGATAGGCTAGTTAATGGGATTTTGATGTATGCACAGATGCACGGATGATGTGATAGCATTCCTTCATTCTAAATACTCTCTTTTTGTCTATATTATTTTTGTTCCCTGTACTGGATTCTGAGTTTTCTACCCTCTGTTTTTCAAAATTTTTATTTTTGTGATTCTTGGTTCATTCGATGGCTTCATTTGTCATTCTGATGATGTTGACATATTTTCTGCAGTTCTTGAATTGTTTATTTCATTTTTCAGGAAATGAAACTAAGTTGGGTATGAGTAGGGGCATACCGGAGCCAAAGCTAACAGCTATGGATGCCATGATTGACAAGTTAACTGGGGCAATATTTGTTTTCCAGATAGTGGTTGTAATGGTTCTTGGTATAGCTGGGAATGTGTGGAAGGATACAGAAGCAAGAAAGGTTGTCAGAAATTGCTATTTGCTATTTTGAGTTTCTAGTCTAGTCATTATCATCATTAATCATATATATTATCTTTGGGTTTGGTAGACAATAACATTTTGTTTCCTTTTTCCGCTAACTTCAATAGGAATTTGCATGAACTTTATACTTTCAAACTGAACAGGAATCTATATTATCCTTTTCTGCATAATTGTAGGTGATTTTTTGTAATAGAAAACTGACTATTTGGCTTAATCTTATATCATTATTTATCTATTTCAATATTGCCTCAAAACTTGAGCTCTTGGATCTCTTTTCATTGCTGTCCTTGAAGTTGGCCTTGGCTCTTCCTGAGGGAATGAACTAAAACCTGGATGATGGCATAAGATCACATGGTTTAGGGATGAAAATTGTGGGTTTCGCAATTAAAAGATTTCATATACACACTAGGCAGGGTTGTTCTGTTTTCCCTCAGCAATTCAATTTATCTAAGCCTTTTATTTTAGAGAGTAACTTAGAGGGGTGTCCATATTTTTAAAGCCAAGCCCAAGCTTAAGCCACCCTCCCACTTACATAAAATTAAAATTAAATGAAAATAATTATTAATAAATAATCTGTTAGGCTGGGCTGCGCCTTGAGCCTAAAAACCTAAGCCCAAGTCTGACTATAGTCAGGCTGGATGAAAGGACCTGGGCAAGTGGTCCACCCTTGGAAACCTCTGTAACTCTTATAGCTTTATTGTTAGTTCAAATTCTATTACTGTTCACTTGCCTTTACTCCATGCATGCCTGTGGTTTCCGTATTATTATCTATGTTTTGCTCTTCTTGGGTCTTAATCTTATCATGAAGCTTTTCATCCTCCCCCTCCAAATTTTATGCATGACAGTGTGTTAACTTCATAGCAATGCCCACTTTCTTGTTGTACTTCTTATTGCAGCAATGGTATGTGCTATATCCGGCTGAAGGTCAATGGTATGAGCTATTGGTCATTCCGCTTCGTTTTGAGCTTCTCTGTTCCATAATGATACCCATATCTATTAAGGTAATCTAATGTACAAATGCTAATGATCTTGAAATTTTGCCCTTATTGTTTTGGTGATGTGAACCTGTATGATCTTGAAAATTTGAATAAATAATGCTAATAAATAATTTTGATTTTGTCTTATTAACCATATGCCTTATCTTTTGCAGGTCTCTCTGGATCTTGTGAAGAGTTTATATGCGAAGTTCATTGATTGGGACCATGAGATGGTAGACCAAGAAAGTGGTATTCCAGCGAATGCAACAAAGTAAGATATTTTTTCAAGAAAATCCATTAGTTGGAGTATTTATTCTAGTATATGATGCTGCTAGCTGAGCTGAGGGCACAAACTGAACATTATTTATTCAAATTTTTAAGTTGACTTGGAGTCTTATACAATTTGGTTACCAGACCTACCTTTCTTCTTTTTTCTTTCTCTTTGTTCTCCTTTTATTTTACTTATTATATTGACTCTTATCTCTTGCTTTTTCTTCTTACTATATTATTAAGTTATTTTAACAACTAAAGCTTTGTTAGGTAGAAAACCTTTTTGAAAATAAATTTATAAATTATTTAACTACATAGTTTGTGCCTCTTCTCGTGTATGAAAATTTAAGTCAGCTTGCTTATATATATATATATATATATATATATATATATATATATATATATATATATATATAAAATTAATTTGCTTTTATGTTGCAGCACAGCAATAAGTGAGGACCTTGGCCAAGTTGAATACATATTGACTGACAAAACCGGAACCCTAACCGAAAACAGAATGATCTTTAGAAGATGTTGCATAAGTGGTATTTTCTATGGAAATGAGAGTGGTGATGCATTGAAAGGTTCGTTTATGTACTTTTTTTGTTATTGCTTGTTGCCTTATCTTTTCTTCTTGTTTATTTCATTTCTAATTTTTTATTTCTGTTGAATGAATGCTTAGTCTTTGTGTTATTTGTATATGAGGTAGCTTTATAAATTCCTACCTAGAGTCACTTTTCAAACTAAGATAATCAGCATATTCTTTTCCCCTTCTGAAAACCCAGCAGAAAATGATGAAAAGGATTGTCCTTTGCAAATATGTTTACCTTTTTCTTGATTGAAATAATCGCAGTGGTGCTGCTCTTTTTTTCTCTGGTTCAAATAAAAGTCATTGTTTTATTAGTGAGGACGTTAAAAAATGTGAATGAATTTAGTTCTTGTTTGAGTCAATAAATTAGTCTTTCCTGCACTGCTTTAGAATTTGACAGACTAATACTGAAGCTAGCTTGTTGGTTCTAGTAAGTGAAGTCTTGCTTGAATCCCAATTATTTTCTACCTTTTATGATACTTCCTTGTGCTCAAGCACAATGCCGCTAGCTTCTAGTCTAATGTAAAGTTTTCAGGCTTTCAGCAATTCTGCACATCTATTTTGCCTCAGTCCCACAAGTGATGGAAGGAAAAAAAAACGTTTGACAGTTTGAAGTCTTATTTGACAATTTATTGATTATATCTGTTAAAAATGTACGGCCTAATATTTTTACCTATCTTTGTAATATAAAGTCTGATTTATCTTACAAATTGTGTCCTTTAGTTTATTATTCTTTATCGTTTTGGTATTTGTACTTTAAAGTAACATGATTGATTTGATGCAAAATGCATGCTTTCAGATAGCTGAGCTTGATATTTTTAATATTTTATGCTTGTTAAGCTTGAACTAGTTTCAAAATCATGGGTGGATCTTTAAATCAGTTATTCTGTTTCTTTTGGTTTTCATAATAAACATTTTTAAACTTTGATTGTGATTAATGTTGCCAATGGCATACAGATATGGAGCTGCTTAGCGCTGTTGCTGGTAGCTCTCCTGATGTTGTTCGGTTTCTTACAGTTATGGCTATTTGTAATACTGTAATACCTATAAAGAGGTGATTTTGCTTTCTATCTAGGTAGAATTTTAGCTGCAATTTTGAGATATAACCACATAGCGGTATCATAACATATGCTTAATTCCTAAAGTCTATAGCATACATTCTAATAAATATCATCCCAACCTGCTGTTATCATCTGTAGCAAAACTGGAGCCATCTTGTACAAGGCACAATCTCAGGATGAAGATGCTCTTGTTAATGCTGCTGCTCGTTTGCATATGGTTTATGTCAATAAAAATGCAAATATTATAGGTAAAGTCCTTTTCTTTTTGCTGTAATGAAAAGGAGCTTGATTGTTGGGATGATTATGTATGGTTTCCTGTATTTAAATATTTTACAGAGATCAGGTTCAACGGTTCAGTAATTCAGTATGAAGTATTGGACACTTTGGAGTTCACTTCTGATAGGAAAAGAATGTCAGTGGTTGTTAAAGATTGCCAAAATGGGAAAGTCGTCCTTTTGTCAAAAGGCGCTGATGAAGCAATTCTTCCTTTTGCTTATGCTGGTAATGCTTTTTATTCTATCTTTACTTAAGGACTTTCAGATAACATTTTATAATGCCACAATTAGGTTATTTTTTCTAATTTAATTTATTTATTTCATGGTCTTTGGCAGTCTAGCTGCATGATTTCTTTTATCTGCCTGATTTATTTATTTGATGATTGGTGCCTCAGTGTGCATGGACTTTCTCTTCTGTGATGAGTTTCTTTGAATTCACAAGTATAAATAATTGCTGCAATCCTGCATAGCACTATTACCATGTGCATCAGTTGTGGATGGGATATTGGAGGCATTGATCTTGGAATAAGTCCATGTTTCCTGATATATTTGTGTCAAGTCTCATCCTTTTCATTGTATTATCATGAACTTATATAATTTTGGGAAACTATCAATGTTCACAGTCTTCCGCCATCTTTTTATTATTTTGATGTAGTTGTTTAATATCCTTGTGGAGATTTCACTCTAATTAGAGAAAAGAACTTGCGAAACTGTTGCAGCAAGAATTCAAAATGTTTCCTTTGGTGGCTTCTCTTGTTGCTTTCTTTACCATAGGCTATCTTAAGTAGAGGTCTTGGTGCTGTTGAGGCACTGCCTTTGGACGTTCTGGGGACTTGACCAATTTCCTTGTTGATATCCTTGTAATTAATTTCAGGATCATGCATCAATAAGCATAAACTTGCTTTACCCCTCATCTTACTGTTTATTTATGTATTTTACATTTTTAGTAGTGGGAAGATTTCTATGGTGGCTTTTTAATGTACATTTTTGAATTATTAATAGTAAAACATCTTGTTATTGCATGTTAGAAACTCTACTCAATTTTGAAAAGCTAACAGATATCAGTTACTGCATCAGTTGGCTTTTTATGTGGTAAAATCATTTCTTTTTCAGGGCAACAAACAAGAACATTCATTGAAGCTGTAGAACAATATTCTCAATTGGGGCTTCGTACATTATGCTTAGCTTGGCGTGAATTAAAGGAAGATGAGTATCAAGAGTGGTCTTTGATGTACAAAGAGGCCAGTAGCACATTGGTTGATAGGGAGGTAAAAGGGTCTTTCTGTCTATTCCATTTTCTTTTTTAATTTCTTGCACACTTTTGGTCAAGTTTGATCATAAGCAACTGAATTCCCATGGTCACTATTTTCTGCAGTGGAGGATTGCTGAGGTCTGCCAAAGATTAGAACATGATTTTGAGGTTCTAGGAGTTACTGCAATAGAGGATCGTCTACAGGTGAAGTGGAGCCATTTAAATTCAACTTTTGAGTGTTAAAATTTGTGTCATCTGTTTATAAGTCAAATCTATGTTATTGCCATGTAATATTCTGGACATTAACATTTGTCTGTCCTTTTGTTTTTAAATATTTTAGGATGGAGTACCAGAAACAATTGAGACACTCAGGAAAGCAGGAATAAACTTTTGGATGCTGACCGGAGACAAGAAGAATACTGCCATACAGATTGCTCTTTCTTGCAATTTTATTTGTCCAGGTAGATTAATATCATTTAAATAAATCTCCACTCCTTATGTTATTAACATGTTTCAAATTTCTTTGTGCTGGCTATGTTTTGATTTTTGCCATTATTTCAAATATCTAGGTCAATGAGGACTTTTCTTGGTTCCTAGATGTTTGAAACTATGCTAATTGTATGATTTGTTGCTTGGATTGGACAACTGTATCTATTCAAGTTTCATCCTTTTATCCCTCCCTTAACTATACATCCTGTGTGTTCTTATGTGTTCTAGTAAAGATAAAAAACAATTATATGTGTTTGCGACAAATATATATATGTCACAAATTGAAAGGAAAAATTGAGAGGAAAAAACCTTATTTCATTCATTGATTCAATAGAATATATACAAGGATAAAAACAGTGGAAAGTGTTGATTTTCCACATCCTACTCCCCTAATTTTGGGTTTACCAAAAGAATAAACAAATCTCCTAGATTTCAGTGATTACTCATAAAAACAGAAACTATATAAATTGTAGTGATCTGTTTTCCATATATGGAAGATACTGAGATCAGTTTCCATATATAGAAGATACTGAATATTGTTAGCCTTATTTTTGTCACTCCCTCTCAAGCTGGTGAATAGACATTGTCCATTCCCAGCTTGGAAACTAATGTTTGGAACAAAGGATTGCTAAGCCCTTTTGTAAGTACATCAGCTAGTTGAGAATTGGATGGAACATAGGGTGTGCAAATAAGACCACTATCAAGCTTCTCTTTAATAAAATGTCTATCCACTTCGATGTGTTTAGTCCGATCATGCTGCACAGGGTTGTGAGCAATACTAATCGCGGACTTGTTGTCACAATAGAGCCTCATAGGTCCTTCCCACTTAACTTTTAAGTCTTCTAGGATGATTTTCAGCCATAGCAACTCGCATACTCCCTGTGCCATTGCTCGGAACTCAGATTCTGCACTTGATCTAGCTACCACGTTCTGCTTCTTGCTCCTCCAAGTGACAAGGTTTCCTCCAACAAATGTACAATATCCAGTGGTAGATCTTCTGTCAACTATGGAGCTAGCATAGTCTGCATCAGTGTAGGCTTCAAGTTTAAGTCTGTCACTCTTTCTAAACAGAATTCCCTTTCCTAGAGACCCCTTTAGATAGTGCAAGATCCTGTAGGCAGCCTGAAGGTGCACTTCTTTAGGGTTATGCATAAACTGACTCACCACACTCACTGCGTAGGCTATATCAGGCCTTGTGTGTGATAGGTAGATGAGTTTGCCAACCAATCTTTGATACATTTCCTTGTCAATAGCCATGTCTTCTTCAGCCTCGCCAAGTTTGTGATTAGGGTCTATTGGTGTACTAGATGGTTTGCACGCCAACTTCCCTGTGTCCTTCAAAAGATCAGTGATGTACTTCTGTTGTGACATGAAAATCCCTTGCCTTGAACGTGCTACCTCAATTCCCAAGAAGTATTTCAAGTTCCCTAGTTCTTTTATCTCAAACTCTTTTGCTAAAAGCTGCCTTAGTTTCTGTCTTTCTTCCTGATCATTTCCTGTCACTATAATGTCATCAACATACACAATGAGTGCAGTAACTCCCTCTGAGCTCGAGTGTTTGATGAATAGTGTATGATCCCCTTGACTCTGTTTGTATCCCATGCCTACCATTGCTCTTGTAAACCTTCCAAACCAAGCTCTAGGCGACTGTTTTAAACCATACAGTGCCTTTTTTAATTTGCACACCTTGTTAGGGGCCATATTCTTATCATAACCAGGCGGAACCTCCATATATATTTCTTCTTCTAAGTCACCATGTAGGAAAGCATTTTTTACATCAAATTGATGTAAAGGCCAATCATAATTGACAGCAAGAGATAGCAAAATTCTCACAGTATTCATCTTTGCAACAGGAGCAAATGTCTCCTGATAATCTATCCCATATGTCTGTGTATATCCTTTGGCTACCAATCTTGCTTTATACCTTTCTAGAGTGCCATCTGCTTTGTACTTCACAGTGAATACCCATTTGCATCCAACTGGTCTTTTTCCTCTTGGCAAATCCACTATCTCCCAAGTGTTGTTCTTCTCCAAGGCCTGCATTTCCACATTCATAGCATTTTTCCAATTGTCACAGGTTAAAGCCTCAGATACTGTTTTGGGGATAGATACTGTGTTGAGGTTAGTGAGGAAGGCTTTGTGACTTGGGGAACATTTTTGAAAAGACAAAATGTGATATAGGATACCGTGGGTGTTTTGTACATTCTCTTGTTCCCTTTCTAAGTGCAATGGGTAAATCAATATTGGATGAAAAATCAGTGGAAGAAATAGAAGGATTAGGCCATGTTACCTCATTTCCAGAATTAGGGTTTGATGTATGGACTTGCCTTGGTTCCAGAGCTAATTCATTCCTTCTTGAGTACACTTGAGAGAACCGCTTGTCAGTAGTAGTCTCATTGCCTCCATCTGTTTGTTTTTCAAGCTGTGGGAAAGGTTCAATGTCTAATAATGGGTGAGGCTCAGTTTCTGATGGTGGAGAAGACTCGGCAGGTTGTTTTTCAAACTCAACAACAGGTTGTTTTTCAAACTCAGCAGCAGGTTTTTTATTTTCAGACTCAGCGGCAGATTGGTTCTCAAGGTTAGCAGTAATGGAAGTGTTTGGGAGAGACTTGGTTATGGGCAGATCAAGAAGGAAAAAATCCTTATCTTCCACGATTGTTGTCTCCCTCTGAAGATAAGGTTGAGTGAAATAAGATTTTGTTTCAGTAAAGGTGACATCTGCAGAAACAAAGAATTTTTTGGTGGGAGGGTGATAACATTTGTAGCCTTTTTTAGTTGAGGAGTACCCCACAAAGACGGTTTTAAGAGCTCTTGGATCCAACTTCCCTCTGTTTTGACTATGAATATGAACAAATGAGACACACCCAAATATCCTAGGGACAAGATGAATTGTTGTACTAAGATTTGGATAAAAATGAGATAAGACTTCCATAGGGCTCTTGGAGTTTAACACTTGAGTGGGTAATCGGTTTATAATATATGTGGCTGTAAGAACTGCTTCCCCCCAATAGTTTTTTGGAACATTCTTTTGAAACAACAAGGCTCGGGTTGTGGAGAGAAGATGACCATTTTTTCTTTCTGCCACCCCATTTTGTTGTGGAGTGTTAACACAAGACGACTCATGGATAATTCCCTCTTTTTGGAAAAATGGAGACAATGTTTGGTTGAAATAATCTCTGGCATTGTCTGACCGAAACCTTTTAATGCTAACCCCAAATTGATTTTTTACCATAGAATGAAAGATTGGTAGAATCTCACTGACTTCGGTTTTTGATTTGACTAAGAAAACCCATGTAACCCTAGTACAATCATCAATAAAAGATACAAACCATCGTGCCCCAGAAATATTTGAAATTGGAGATGGTCCCCAAATGTCACTATGAATTAAATCAAAGGGAATTGAGCTTCTTTTATTGCTAATAGGAAAAACAACACGTTTGTGTTTTGCAAGTTCACAAGTCTCACAATTGAACATTTTAATATCTAATTCTTTGAACAAAGAGGGAAACATACGCTCAAGGGTTTTAAAGGAAGGATGACCGAGTCTAAGATGATGAAGCCAAATCATGCCTTTATTGGTTGAATGGTTCTCGGATAGGCAGGTTATAGGTTGATTCCACTTGCTGACATTCGACTTCTCAAGCTCCTCTAGATAGTAAAGACCGCCTTTCTCCTTAGCACATCCAATCATCATTCCCGAATCCTAGTCCTGAAATAGACAATGAGTGGGAAAAAAAGTTACTTTACAATTCAAATCCCGAGAAAGTTTGGTGATGGAAATGAGATTTGTGGACAGTCTTGGAACATGAAGAACATCTTTAAGAATGAGTTTAGGGCTGATTTTAATATTTCCTATACCAGCTACTGTAGTTGGTGACCCATTTGCTGTTGAAATTTTTCGACTACTAGGGCAAGGAGAATAAGAACTGAAATTGTGAGCTGCATTTGTCATATGATCTGTAGCTCCAGAATCAATGATCCAGGAGTTCTTAAAGGACTGATCTGAGACATTTAAACAGTGAGAAATTGGAAACCTACCTGATTGTGCCAATGAACAGGTACCTGACGGTTTATCAAGAGTAGCCAAGAGGTTTTTCAACTTCTCTATTTCCTCTTTGTTGAAATCCCTTGCATCTGAAGCCTTTTCTTCCTCCTGTTGTGATGAAGTTTGATGAGCTTGTCCTTGAGTTTTATGTTTTCCACCCTTGTTCGGAAGCCTCCCATTCAATCTCCAACATTGCTCTCGGGTATGTCTTGGTTTCTTGCAATAAGTGCACCATAGTTTGTCGCGGGTTTCTGCACTTTTGGAATCATTTTTTCCATTTTCACCATTTTGGTTTTCACCTTTTGGTCCCCGGTTTCCTCCATTGGTCAACATTGCTGATGCTTCAATCAATTTTGGTTCCAACATTACACCTCGTCTACTTTCTTCAGCTAAGATAATTGAAATAACTTCGTTAAGTGAAGGTAAATTATCTTTGCCTAAAATTTGGACTCTAACCTGATCAAACTCAGCATTAAGACCTGCCAAAAAATCATACATCCGGTCCTTCTCAATGAAGGCTTTCAGGGTTGCTGCATCATCACTGTTCTTCATCTCTATAACTCGATAATGATCCATCTCCTGCCATAATCCCTTTAGAAGGTTGGTGTACTCTGTAACTGTCTTACTCCCTTGTTTGGTTGAGGTTGTCTTGATCTTCAATTCATAAATCTGGGCTGCATCTTTAACTTTTGAGTAAGTTTGTCGAACTGAATCCCAGACATCCTTCGCTGTGGGTAAGAACATGCAGGTATCACTAATTTCAGGAGCCATTGAGTTCCAAAGCCATGCCATAATCATAGAGTCCTGCTCATCCCATGTAGCATAATTCTGGTCCCCCTCCTTTGGCCCCGTTCCCAGGAGATGGCTGAGTTTTCCTTTTCCCTTAAGGATTGTGCGGACTAGTTGTGACCACTTCAGATAATTCCTTCCGTTGAGACGATAGGCAGCATTGATCTGTTGCAGCTCTCCAGGTGTTGGGATCACCGGCGCTTCGTCAATACTGCTGGAAGTGGCTTCAGTATGAGTGGTAGTGTTTGACATATTGTGGTGATTGAATGGTGGGTAATGTGCAGCGATGAAGATGGTTAAAGAAACGCCTAAAGCTCTGATGCCATGTCACAAATTGAAAGGAAAAATTGAGAGGAAAAAACCTTATTTCATTCATTGATTCAATAGAATATATACAAGGATAAAAACAGTGGAAAGTGTTGATTTTCCACATCCTACTCCCCTAATTTTGGGTTTACCAAAAGAATAAACAAATCTCCTAGATTTCAGTGATTACACATAAAAACAGAAACTATATAAATTGTAGTGATCTGTTTTCCATATATGGAAGATGCTGAGATCAGTTTCCATATATAGAAGATACTGAATATTGTTAGCCTTATTTTTGTCAATATATATATATATATATATATATCTTAACAGCTAGGAGAAATAAAGTGATATCTTTTATTTCTCATGTGTGTCTAATAGAGTACACACATATCCTTTTTATAGGATAATTACATGGAAACAAATAATAGAAAGAATCTACAAATTAGGAAACTATAAATCAGGAATAAATCAGACCTATAATTACAGCAGATTTTTCTCTTTTAAATCAACCAGATTTTTCTCCTTTCAACACTCCCTCTCAAGCTGACTTGAAGATATCTTCCATGGACAGCTTGCCTACTAACTTGTCAAATTGTTTCTTTTGTAAGCCCTTGGTGAGTATGTTTGCAACCTGATCAGTAGTTGGAATATATGACATGCAGATTATTCCACTATCAAGTTTTTCTTTGATGAAATGTTTATCCACTTCTACATGTTTAGTCCTATCATGTAGAACTGGATTATGAGCAATTAAAATTGCTGCCTTATTATCACAGTAAGTCTTCATAGGTAAAGCAGTGGAAATTTTTAAGTCTTCTAATAGTCTCTTAATCCACATTAACTCACAAACTCCGTGAGCAACAAATCTGAATTCTGCTTCCGCACTGCTCCTAGCCACTACATTTTGCTTCTTGCTTCTCCAAGTTACTAAATTACCTCCAACAAAAGTACAATAGCCTGATGTTGACCTGCGATCAGTAACACTTCCAGCCCAATCTGCATCTGTATAAACTTCTATCTGCAGATGTTCACACTTCTTGAATAATAGACCCTTTCCTGGTGTACCCTTTAAATACCTCATGATTCTGTATACTGCTTCAAAGTGCTCCAGTCCTGGTGAGTGCATAAATTGACTCACCACACTAACAGCAAATGCTATGTCTGGTCGTGTATGGGACAAGTAAATTAATTTCCCAACCAGCCTTTGGTACTGCTCCCTCTTCACAACACTTTCAGCCGTGGCAGGTTGGAGTTTCAGATTTAGCTCAATAGGTGTTTCGGCAGCCTTACAACCTAGCAAACCCGTCTCTCCCAATAGGTCAAGAACATATTTTCGCTGATTAATGAATATGCCCTCCTTGGATCTTGCAACCTCCATACCAAGGAAGTACTTCAGCGAACCTAAGTCTTTGATCTCAAAGTCTTTAGCCAATTTTTTCTTCAGAAGTTGCAGCTCTATGTAGTAACTACCTGTCAAAATTATATCATCAACAAACACAATTAGTATGGCAACTTTCCCATCTTTTGAATGTTTGTAAAACATTGTATGGTCAGCTTGACTTTGATAGTAACCATGGCCTTTTACAACTTTCCCAAAACGTTCAAACCAAGCCCTTGGAGACTGCTTAAGGCCATATAAGGATTTCTTCAACCTACATACCTTTCCTACACCAAGTCTCTCTTCAAATCCCAGGGGAAGACTCATAAAGACCTCTTCTTCCAAGTCTCCATTCAGAAAAGCATTTTTAACATCTAACTGGTATAAGGGCCAGTTTAGGTTCACGGCAAGTGACAATAAGACCCGTATGGAATTGATTTTTGCCACTGGAGCGAAGGTTTCTTGATAATCAATTCCATAAGTTTGAGTAAAACCTTTTTGCCACCAGCCGTGCCTTGTATCGTTCTATACTTCCATCAGACTTGCATTTGACAGTAAACACCCACTTACAACCTACTATCTTCTTGTCCCTTGGCAAATCAACAACCTCCCAAGTGTTGTTTTTGTTAAGAGCATTCATCTCTTCCATAACTGCTAATTTCCAATTCAGATCATCAATAGCTTCCTGAATGTTTCTTGGAATAAACAGGTTAGATATCCTAGTGGTAAAAGCTCTATGTTTATCAGACAACCTTTGATATGAAACATATTTAGTAATAGGATGCTTAGTACAGGTTCGAACACCTTTCCTAAGAGCAATGAGAAGATTTAGTTCTGAATCTGTCGGTAGTTCTGAATCTGTGGGTAATTCTGAATCTGTGGGTAATGTAGAGGAAGGAATAGAAATGGAATTACCTGGATTATTGATAGGACCATCTCTCGGTGATGATTGGACTGGTGCTAGAGGAATTGATGAATTGTTACCATTTTTACGATTTCTCTTCCTGGTATAAACCTGAAACTCAGAATCAGGATTGTTTCTATCCTTAAGAAGTATTTCTCCCTCTATTTCTGAGACATCTATCCTTGGCATCAATTGAGTAGGGTTCTCTGTATTTTCAATATTTTGAACAATTTGTTGATTTTCAGAGGAATTAGATGAAAAAACAGGAGCTGGTAAAACAGAAATATTCCAAAAATTATCTTCTTCTTGCTTAATCTCCCCCTCAAGAGAATTTTTGCTAAAAAAAGGTTGATTTTCCAAAAAGGTAACATCCATGCTAACATGTACCTTTTTGGTCTGAGGATTGAAACATTTGTAACCCTTTTTGTTGGGGGCATAGCCAAGGAATATACATTTTTCAGCCCTAGGATCCAATTTGGAACGAAACATGCTGGGTATATGAACAAAGCAAGTGCAGCCAAAGACTTTTAGAGGTATATCAGCATATATTCTAGTCATTGGGAAAACATTTTTAAGACATTGCAAAGGTGTTCTGTATTTTAAAACTCTACTAGGCATCCGGTTGATTAGATAAGCAGCTGTTAAAATTGCATCACCCCACAAATATTTCGAAATATTCATTGAGAACATAATGGCACGAGCTACTTCAAGTAAATGTCTATTTTTTCGCTCAGCAATGCCATTTTGTTGAGGTGTATCACGACAAGTGGATTGATGCAAGGTGCCTTTTCCCTTTAAAAAATTGCCTATGCATTCATTAAAAAATTCTATTCCATTATCAGACCGAA
This sequence comes from Heritiera fomes, assembly GCA_032173925.1. Taxonomy (NCBI): domain Eukaryota; kingdom Viridiplantae; phylum Streptophyta; class Magnoliopsida; order Malvales; family Malvaceae; genus Heritiera; species Heritiera fomes. Next base: position 2,856,417 of record JAPDPM010000019.1, read on the forward strand.
ATATGCTGATTTTTGTTTCAAATTGATTTTCAATCATGTGATAGAAGTCTTGAAACAATTGTGCAAGATCAGATTTTTTACTTAGTAAATATACCCAACATAAACGCGTATGATCATCTATAAAAGTGACAAACCATTTTTTTCCAGATAAAGTAGGGATCTTGGAGGGTCCCCAAATATCACTATGAATTACATAAAATGGTTTTGATGCACGATAAAATTGGGAATTGTAAATAGCACGATGGCTTTTTGATAAAAGACAACTTTCATATTGAAATTTTGAACAATCCACATCCTTAAATAATGTAGGAAACAAATGTTTAAGATATTGAAAACTTGGATGGCCTAATCTAAGATGCCATAGTCTTATTTGTTCAGAAACAGAAATAGAACTAATACTACTCAAGCCTTGAGCTTTTTTATTACCAAAGGAGTCATCATCAAAATAGTAAAGTCCATCGATCACCCTAGCACTACCAATCATCTTACCCGAACTTTGATCCTGGAAAAGACAATGTGTATCAAAGAAGGTGACACAACAATTAGAATCCTTAGATAATTTACTAACAGATAAAAGATTACATTTCAATTTTGGGACATGGAGAACAGATTTGAAATCTATATTCTCAGAGATTTTGACTATTCCTTTACCTGCAATAGGGGAAAAACTACCATCTGCAATAGGAATTTTTTCATGACCAGAACATGGTGAATAGGTAGAAAATAAATGAGAAACACTGGTCATATGATCAGAGGCTCCTGAATCAATGATCCAAGGAGCAGAATTTACTAGACAGGATAAGGCTCTATAATTATTACCTGTTTGAGCAACAGAAGCATTAGGAATACCAGATGCTGAATTGGATTTTAGCAATTGAAGGAGTTGATCCATTTGCTCTTTACTAAACACACCTGTGTCAGCCTTTTGATCTCTGATTAAGGTAGAAGAATGACCAGAGAGGGTCGGCTGATCAGAGAAGACCGGTGACTGTCTTGCAGCGGCTGTGTTGTTGTGGAAACCCTAAAATCTGTTCACCAGCTCTGATACCATCTTAACAGCTAGGAGAAATAAAGTGATATCTTTTATTTCTCATGTGTGTCTACTAGAGTACACACATATCCTTTTTATAGGATAATTACATGGAAACAAATAATAGAAAGAATCTACAAATTAGGAAACTATAAATCAGGAATAAATCAGACCTATAATTACAGCAGATTTTTCTCTTTTAAATCAACCAGATTTTTCTCCTTTCAACAATATATATATATATATATATATATATATATATATATATATATATATATATACACGCATAAACAATCAGAATTCAGCCTTATATTTGAGTTTTACTACCTGAACTTGTGTCACTTTCTGAAATTTTGGTATGGCTTTGTCTTTTTATGTCATTGACATGCTTTGAAAAGCTTATTATACTTGATTATTGTTTTGTTGTGTCTTGCCATATTAATTGTTAATCTAATGGGATTGGTGGGGTTAAAGCTTGAGGTTTTGGTCAGTTAGAAAGGGCCATTTTTACAGTTTTATGTTTTTTTTTTTGTAGTGGAATAGGTCTTTTGTCTGTCAGTTTGGATTCTATTGGTGCCACATGAGTTTCTATTGCTTTTGAAATCAATAAATATAATTTGTATAAGTTTGAAAATTCTCATCAGTATGCCTTTCACCTTCATCATGTTGCCTTCTTGTGCTTCCTTCCGAACTTACTATCAGAGCCAAAAGGTCAGCTTCTTCTAATTGATGGCAAAACTGAAGATGAAGTTTGTAGAAGTTTAGAGAGAGTCTTGCTTACAATGAGGATAACATCTTCAGAACCAAAGGTAAATCTTAATGGTCCATATTGCAAATTTAAGTTAACTGATGGGTTTTTGTGTTCTTTTTCAATCTGGCTGCTATGTTTTGATTGTTTGCCTCATCTTAATTGCAGTTAAATTGTAGTATTTAAATTTTGCAAAATTTTATTATTTACTTGATATAGGAATTTCAATCACTTGATTAAGGGGAAGTTTTCTGGTTCTTATCTGAATTGTGATTTCAGAAAAAAAATTTGACAGAGCCATCTGACAAGCAGAAACAAGGGATAGGTTTCTGATGGTGTTACTATGAACAAAAAAAAAATGCTACTGTTTTTAGACTGGAATTTCAGAATTTTTTATTTCTGAATCTTACTTGAATAATACAACTTCTAAGGATTATATACAGCTACTGTTAAGCAGTAAAATAGGAAACTAAATCAGTCTAAATCTAATCCCCATAATTGAGGAATTGTTTAACCTTAATTCTAGGGATATAGATATTTACACATTTAATATAGTTGACTTTTCCACACTCCCCCTCAAGCTGGCTTGAAGATATCTTCCATGGCAAGCTTGCTCACTAGATTTTCAAACTGCTTCCTGTGCAATCCCTTTGTAAGAACATCAGCAACTTGGTCACTTGTTGGTATATATGGCATGCAAATTATTCCATTGTCAAGCTTCTCTTTGATAAAATGTTTATCTACTTCTACATGCTTCGTTCTATCATGGAGCACTGGATTGTGAGAAATAGAGATTGCAGCTTTATTATCACAATAGAGCTTTATCGGTGAGGGATTAGAAACCTTCAAGTCTTCAAGTAGTCTTTTAATCCACATTAGCTCACAAATCCAATGGGCTATTGAACGAAACTCAGCCTCGGCACTACTTCTGGCTACTACATTCTGTTTCTTGCTTCTCCAAGTGACAAGGTTTCCTCCCACAAATGTGCAATAGCCTGAAGTTGACCTCCTATCTATAATACTTCCTGCCCAGTCTGCGTCGGTATAGGCTTCTACTTGTAGGTGTCCATGGTTTTTGAAGAGCAATCCCTTTCCAGGCGTTCCCTTTAGGTACCTTAGGATTCTGTAGGCAGCTTCAAAGTGTTCTGAGCTGGGTGAATGCATAAACTGACTTACCACACTTACTGCAAAAGCTATATCAAGTCGTGTATGTGCTAAATAGATGAGTCTACCCACAAGTCTTTGGTATTTGTCTCTATCCACCACAACTTTGGTTTCAGCAGGTTGAAGTTTCAAGTTGGGCTCTATTGGGGTTTCAGCTATCTTGCAACCAAGCATTCCTGTCTCACTAAGCAAGTCTAGGACATACTTACGTTGGCTAACAAAGATACCCTCCTTTGATCTTGCAAATTCCATGCCAAGGAAGTACTTTAAGGCTCCCAAATCCTTTATCTCAAAGTCATGTGCAAGCCTTCTCTTAAGTTCTCCAATTTCTGCACTATCATCACCAGTTATTATTATATCATCCACATACACAATTAAAATAGCTAGTTTACCATTTCTAGAGTGCTTGAAGAACATTGTGTGGTCAGCTTGGCTCTGAATATAACCATAGCTCTTCACTACATTTCCAAACCTTTCAAACCATGCTCTTGGTGATTGTTTAAGACCATACAAGGATTTTTTCAATTTGCACACCTTGTTGGTTCCGAGGTTTTTCTCAAATCCAGGTGGGAGGTCCATAAACACTTCTTCCTCTAAATCTCCATTAAGAAAGACATTTTTTACATCAAGTTGCTGTAGAGACCAATTGAAATTAACTGCTAAAGAGAGAAGTATCCGGATTGAGTTTATTTTCGCAATTGGAGCGAAGGTCTCTTGGTAGTCAATGTCATAAGTTTGAGTGAACCCCTTGGCAACAAGTCTTGCCTTGTACCTCTCTGTGCTCCCATCTGCCTTACACTTCACAGTGAAGACCCATTTACATCCTACGGTTGTCTTGCCTCTTGGTAGGTCCACAATCTCCCAAGTCCCATTCTTTTCAAGAGCGTCCATCTCTTCCTTCACCGCTAACTTCAAATCCGGATCACCTAGGGCATCCTGAATAGATCTTGGTACATGCAAGTTAGAAATATTTGAAAGGAATGCTTTGTGGTTATTGGACAACTTTTGATACGACAAATATTTTGCAATAGGGTGATTGGTACATGATCTTACTCCTTTTCTGTTAGCAATTGGGACATCTAGATCAGAAAAATCAATATTTGGAGACTCAAGGGAAGAAACTAAAGGAGCAATTTTAGGATTAACCTGAGTTTGAGGAGGACCATCCCTCAGAGATTCCGGCTGAACAGGTGCTAGAGAAATAATTGGATCAGTAATATTTTTATGAGATTTTCTCCTGGTATAAACCTGAAGCTCAATATTTGGATTATTGGAATCCGTTTGAAGTAATTCTCCTCCTTTTTCAGATTCTTCAATACTTGGCACCTGTTGACTAAGAGAGTCCTTGTTTTCATTATTTTTAACGTCCATTTCCTCAACTTGTTTAATAGACTGAATTGGTGACTCAATGAGGCTTGGTAGTGGTGTAGAGAATTTCCAAAAATTATCTTCTTCTTCTTTATTCTCCCCCTGAAGAAGATTTTTGCTGAAATAGGGTTGATTTTCTAGAAAAGTGACATCCATAGTTATGTGAATTTTCTTTGTCAAAGGATTAAAACACTTATACCCTTTTTTATTTGGAGCATAGCCAATGAAAACACATTTTTCAGCTTTAGGATCTAATTTGGATCGAAAAATTTGGGGAATATAAACAAAGCAAGTGCATTTAAAAATTTTTAAAGGTAACTCAGAGTATAAACGAAATGTTGGGAAGTATTTTTTGAGAGTATTCAAAGGTGTTTCAAAATGTAAGACACGAGTTGGCATCCTATTGATCAAGTAAGATGCAGTCAACACAGCATCTCCCCAAAGGTATTTTGGAATGTTCATAGAAAACATGATAGCTCTAGCTACCTCAAGTAAATGCCTATTTTTCCTTTCAGCTATTCCATTTTGCTGGGGTGTGTCTCGACATGTAGATTGGTGTAAAATACCTTTTTCTTTTAAAAAATTTCCCAAACATTCATTAAAGTACTTAGTTCCATTATCTGTTCGAAGGATGCAAATTTTTGTTTTGAATTGGGTTTCAATCATGCAATAAAAATCTTTGAAAAGTTTTTCTACATCAGATTTTTTGCTTAGTAAGTAAACCCAACACAATCTAGTGTAATCATCGATAAAAGTTACGAACCACCTTTTTCCAGACAAGGTGGTAACCTTTGAAGGTCCCCAAACATCAGTATGAAACAAGTAAAATGGTTTTGATGGACTATAAGGTTTTGAAATATATTTAACTCGATGATCTTTAGATAAAAGACAACTTTCACGTTGAAAAATAGAGCAATCCACTCCTTTAAACAAATTAGGAAATAAATGTTTTAAATAAGGGAAACTAGGATGTCCTAACCTAAGATGCCATTGCATTATTTTATCAGAAACAGAATTTGAACTAGTACTACTAAGCCCTTGAGCTTTTTTATTACCTAGGAAATCCTCACTGAAATAGTAGAGCCCATTTATTTCTCTAGCACTGCCAATCATCTTCCCTGAGTTTTGGTCCTGAAATTGACAAAGAGAGTCAAAAAAGACAACACGACAGTTGGAATCCTTTGAAAGTTTACTGATAGATAAAAGATTACAAGCAAGTTTAGGAACATGAAGTACAGATTTAAGATCAATACTTTCAGAAAGTTTAATAGAACCCTTGCCTGCAATAGGTGAAAAACTACCATATGCTATTCTTATTTTTTCATTACCAGAACAGGGAGTGTATGAACTAAATAGATTCGACAGGTTAGTCATATGATCAGATGTTCCTGAATCAATGATCCATGGAGCAGAATTAAAGACACTGGATAGGGCTAATGGATTTCTACTTGAATGAGCCAATGAACTATTAGATGTACCAGATGTCGGATTGGACTTTAGTAGTTTCAGGAGTTGATCAAACTGCTTTTTGTTGAAGGAACCCATATTTGCTTCATTGGCAGAGGGTTGTGACTGCTTCTGCTTCTGCTTCCAATTTGTTGGTTTTCCATGGATATGCCAACAAGTTTCTCGAGTATGGCGTGGTTTGTTGCAATGGTCACACCACACTCAAGGCTTGTCATCAATCTTACGCAAATCAGGGACATTTTGTCCACCAACATTAGCTTCTGTAGTGACCAATGCAGAGTTCTTGATCAAACTACCGGTACAAGGAGTAGAATTTACAACTGAAGTAGAACCTGACATGGTGGTAAAAAACAACAGCAGCTCTTGGAAAAATATGGTGATTTAGGGTTTGGCAAGAAAGAAAAGTTCTTGATGAGAAAGTGGCTATGAAGGCCTAAGGTAAAAAAATCAGCAATGAAGGCTGAAGAAGAAACTGTAGAAAAATCAGCAATGAAGGCTGAAAAAGTGACTGATTTCCAAGAAAAAACCTAAAGCTCTTGATGCCATGTGGAATTTCAGAATTTTTTATTTCTGAATCTTACTTGAATAATACAACTTCTAAGGATTATATACAGCTACTGTTAAGCAGTAAAATAGGAAACTAAATCAGTCTAAATCTAATCCCCATAATTGAGGAATTGTTTAACCTTAATTCTAGGGATATAGATATTTACACATTTAATATAGTTGACTTTTCCACATAGACAACCTAATATCCTTCTTAACTGAATATAACCATCAAAGGATGAAGCTCAGCGCCTCAGCTATACACTCTAAATTGTTGAAGTGGCTACCAAAAGTTATGGTCACTAGAATAGGACAATGTGTGTGTCTCACAAATGTCTCTTATATCAAATTTGCAGAACTAAAGAATCAATGTGTAATTTCTATGAAATAAAGAAAAAGAATCAGTGGGTAGTTTGACGTATGTCTAGTCTGATGATTATACTGTCTATTTTATTTTCCCATATTCTTGGTTGAGTGTTGAATGGAAATTGATGCTATCTCACATTAATAATAAGAAATGGGTACCCTAAACAATCCTGTGTGTACAACCTTCTCTCCTTTGTATTTCTTCTCTTTTAGTTTTAGTTTTTTACTATACATATAAGAAGAACTATTTTGGTAAGATTTTATCTGTCTAATGGTAAACCAAAAAGGTTCTATTTACAATTGCTTTCTTTTCCCTTTTTACACTTTTCCAATTCCTTGCAGGATGTGGCATTTGTTATTGATGGATGGGCACTTGAAATTGCGCTTAATCATTACCGGAAAGCTTTTACAGAATTAGCTATTTTGTCAAGGACTGCTATATGTAGCCGTGTTACACCATCACAAAAAGCACAGGTCTGATTTTGTTACTATTATTTTTAAATTTTTAAATATATTTTGGTGTGTTATGTTCAACTGCAGAACTTTCTTGGAACATTTTCTAATTATGTTGTCCTTCATAGTTACATTCATCATGCTCAAGTAGACTGACTTTTTTAATTTTTTTTCTATAAATTGTTTTAAAACTCATGTTAACCTCCACAGCTGTGCTAGGATATTCAAAAGTAAAAGTTTAATGTCTTGAGAACTTCTTCAAATGCTAGATGATGCATCATAAATAACTCTTGCCCCTTTGTAAAGGGAATTTTCCTTGTAGGATATACAAAATCAAATTGCTAAATTTCCCTAACCAAAATAGATAATTTAGTTAAGACATGAAGAGGATGTACAAGCACTCACCCATGATAGTCTGCATATGATTGTTATCTGCAGATTGTCTCATCAGGTCACACTCTTGACTCATAACTAATGCACAAACTAATTAGTGAAGAAGAAAAGGGATACATGACACTGCTTGCTTTGGCTGCTTGTATCTACTGATTAGGACAACCAAGAGCATTATTAAGGGTAGAATGAGTGTTATGAATGTTATCCTTTACAAAGATATTTTTGTAATAGCTTGATGTGTCTTTTGCCATTTTTTATGTATGGAAGGTACCTTGCTGCTCAAAATGTACTGGAGAATAAGCATGTTAGGAAAACTGTTAGATTCCTTTTGTATGCAGACTACAGAGGATTTGATGGTACTACTGTGAACCAGCAAGGGGATATAATGCCTTCAGATTTTCTTGCTTCTAAGAATCAATGATGATTGGCATGGCTTGCTCTTGATACATGCTGGGAGTTCCAAGTACTAACATAAATGTAAATTTCGAATAAAAAAATGGAAAGACAAAAGAACTCGAGAGTTTTAATACATCATTTTGGTAGTTTTTCTTTATTAAGTGCTATAACCTCTCATTATGAAGTATGAACTATTCTCGGCCTAATATTTTTTAAGCTAGACCAGCTTCTAATATTTATATATTATGCTGATATGTTGTGACCTTTCTTTTGTTAGAAGCACATTTACTGTGTGTGGTTTTCTAATTATCTTGTCTTAGTCTCAATTCAGATTGTCTACAATATTTGGATTTGTTCCACTTTGTTCCTTAGGAGATATGCTTATCCTTACTAACTTAAATTGCGTAATATTTTAGTTTTGGTTCATTAACAGTAGTCATAAACATTAGGTTAATTATTTAAGCTTTCTTTGGTTCTATGGAAAGGATGAGTACTGAATATAAATGAAATGATACTTTTGGCAGCTTGTCAAACTCTTAAAATCATGTGATTATAGAACATTGGCTATTGGGGATGGTGGAAATGATGTGAGAATGATACAACAAGCTGATATTGGCGTTGGCATTAGTGGAAGAGAAGGGCTGCAGGCAGCAAGGGCAGCTGATTATAGTATTGGAAGTAAGTAACATTTAAATTTTTTGAGAACCTTCTGACAGCTTGTCTTTTATTTATTTTCGTTTTGGGGTTATGAACTTATGATGACAGTTGTAATGAATCTTGACTAAACTTAAAAAATATCATACTCCTTGATTGTATTGGATAACCTATATCCTATTCAAGCAAAATGGTGTCATTGTGAGAGATTATAGAGGCAAAATTGTAGTTACGACTCCCTTGGGAAAATATAATATTAATGAGGATGAAATGAATATTACCAACTTGTTGATAAAATATTATTTCATGCTTTTGATGTGCAATAGTTTAGATAAAATGCTCTAAGATGGGCAGTGATAGAAGTTTAGAACTTTGCTGAGCATGCTAGTGATAGTGGCTGCCATAAAAGTTTGGGTAGACATAAGTTCATATAATAAACACTTTTTGGTTAAGGCAATTACAGAAGCTCCTGTTTTAGATGTTCTTTTCCTTTCTTTATCTTCAATTTGGTCTGAGTTTTCTTTGGTTTTCTTTTCCTAAATGCCTCTCTTGGGTTGCAGAGTTCAGGTTTCTTAAAAGATTGATTCTTGTTCATGGCCGTTATTCCTACAATCGCACAGCATTTCTGTCCCAGTACTCTTTCTATAAGTCACTAGTTATATGTTTCATCCAAATTTTGTGAGTTCCTATATTTAATTTCCTCTATTTATTGCTTTTCATTGAGTTTGATTCCCACTTAAACTTGCTTATCAATTCTTTTCTGCTGACACCAGAACATCAGTTTCTCTTTTATTTCAGGAGTCTCGGGGACTAGTCTTTTCAATTCCGTTAGCTTGATGGCCTATAATGTTTTCTACACTAGCGTTCCTGTTGTAGTCAGTGTCCTTGACAAAGATCTTAGTGAAGGAACAGTTATGCAGCATCCACAAATTTTATTTTACTGCCAAGCGGGAAGGTTTGCTGTTTTTCCACCTTTTATTTTTTGCAATTTCTATCTAACAGTTTAGGATATGGAACTGGACCATTTGTTGTATCTTTTTAGCATCCAACTACACAAACTTCTGGTAAAACTTCTGGTTATTGGTCATCTAACTGATACAGGAATTTTCTGCCACAGGCTTTTAAATCCAAGTACATTTGCTGGATGGTTTGGTCGTTCTCTTTTCCATGTGAGTGCTGTTCTTTATCAAATCATCTTTACTGATATCATTTGTGAAGTAAATGAAACAAATCTGGAAACACGTAATGATCCATGACATTAGTTAAATCTTACTCTGGTGATTGAGACTTCAGCGTCAGCAAATACATTTTTTTATCTGACTCTCTAAACGAACTCCAAGAAACCTGATTAGCTAGTCTAAAATTTGAAAAAGCAGCTTAGAGTGGTTGGGAACATATAATAGAGTTTGCCTTGTCCAGTTGGTGACAGGTATGCATATGATCTCCTAGTCCTTGAATCTCAAGATGTTAGATGTGGGGATACTATCTACTTAAAGGAGTTCTATGTGGATGAGCTCTTGAGATTGCTTGATTATTCCCGTACCATATCTGGGGATTCTCTTCATCTATATGCTAGGAACTAGGTTTCAAGTGATAGTATGGTTAAAAATTTTCTGTTTGTTATTTCATCTCTTTATGTTTAGTGTATTTGAATGTTTATACATTTGTAATATTTTGCTTTATCGCCCCATCTATTGATTTTGTGATGATCTGCAGGCAATTGTTGTGTTTGTGATCACCATACATGCGTATGCTTACGAGAAAAGTGAAATGGAAGAACTTTCTATGGTGGCACTCTCGGGATGTATATGGTTGCAGGCTTTTGTTGTGGCATTAGAGACAAAGTATGCTTCCGTCAAAAAATCTTCTGAATGCATTGAATATGTTTAAATTTCTGTTTTGTTTTCTTTTTTTCCCCCACGTGGTCATTTAAGCCAGGGGAGTTACTTTCTTGTTCATCATAATGCCATGGCCTGCGCCTGCCACAGGACTGGAGTTTGCATCTTGGGCCATGACAATAACTCCCATCCAAAATTTTAAAATGGATACTTCAAAGCTTTGCCGACAACTTTTAATAGATTCAGTTCCATTGGTATTTTAAAGCTAAATATATGACTTGCTGAGTTTGAATCGGCACTTGCAGTTCCTTCACAGTATTGCAACATCTTGCCATATGGGGGAATTTAGTTGCTTTCTATGTCATCAATTGGATTTTGAGCGCGGTGCCTTCGTTGGGGATGTACACCATTATGTTCCGGTTATGCTGGCAACCGTCTTATTGGATAACTATGTTTGTAAGTTTTACTCTGCCTTTCATTTACTTTTGTTTTGATGTTATAGGGAGAGAAAGTAACACTTGCGTTGTTTCGGTTTTCCATTTTCCTGTTTAAGTTGGTTTACTGATCTGTTGAATCTCCTCTCTCTCTTAAACAGCTGATAGTTGCAGCGGGGATGGGTCCAGTTCTAGCTTTGAAGTACTTCCGGTATACATACAGACCAAGTAAAATCAATACACTACAGCAAGCAGAACGAATGGGTGGGCCGATTCTAAGTTTAGGCAATATTGAGCCGCAAGCAAGATTGATAGAGAAAGAAGTTTCTCCATTGTCAATCACACAAGCAAAGAACAGAAACCCAGTTTATGAACCTCTTCTGTCAGATTCACCAAACTCTACTCGAAGGTCTTTCGGGTCAGGAGCTCCATTTGATTTTTTTCAGTCGCAATCTCGACTGTCTTCAAGCTATTCAAGGAACTGCAAGGATAATTGATGTATACCAACTTAAGTAAACACCTAACATAGCTCGTAGGCTTTTGTTATTGTTATTTGGGAGGGAGAGGAGGGGAATTATATCAACATTGTATTTATGTAGTTGCTTAGTCAATCACACACAAATGACTTGCATTTATACATTTTTACAATTTTACGATTTTGTTTTCTTATTATTTCTTGTCGAAGATTTAGAAGTCAGTCAGGATGTAAAATCAAATTCCAAATTTTAAAGAATAAAATTAGTTATCTCTTAAATTTTTTGTCCATTTATTTATACTTTTATCTTTAGGAATAAGTTCTTCATCTATAATTTGCAGTTTTTTAAAAAAAAATATGAGAATGAATTTTGATTCCCGGAAGTTGACTTAATACTATAGCTTGAATCTTGAGTCTTTATTGAAAATTTTTCATATGAAGAAAATCGCCATGGTCCGAGGCACCTTTTGGAGATGATATGGACAACACTCGGGCGTTTTCTCGACAATTTTTCAACAAATTGATTGTGTCAATTTGAATTCTTTTCTTCAATTAATTCTTAAATTGAATGCTAAGAATTACTTAGAATGGGCGTAATGTGCGACCACTTAATACAATAAGACGATGATTTTGTGACAAGAAGTGCATGTGTGTTACAATGAGGATGAAATTGTACCATTGACATGATGAGGTACAAGAAATGGATTGAGAATGATAAGAGTATGTGTTTCTAGCAAGACTTAACAGAGATTTGGACGTAGTCAAGGGTCAGATTCTGAGCAGGAAACCACTGTCATCCATTCGAGAAGTTTTCTTTAAAGCATGAAAGGAACAATTGATAAACAGTAGGAAATAGAGTTATTTAGATACTTGTAATTATTTACTTGATATAAGATGTAAAAAGAGCATATTACCTCACTAATGTATGATTTTTCTTAGTTGTGCAAAAATTAATCAGAAGAGGAAATATTTGAAGTTTGGAATAATTTTGTTAGTGTTGTTGCACAAAACAACAATAAAGATTTGCTGATGTCGATGTTCGTACTTAGTCTCCACGTGTCTCCACGAAGCTTCTGTAAAACAAGAAAAGTTAGAGGGACGCAGGGGTGGTTCCCTGCGTAGACTCTCCGATGTTTAAGTCAGCAAAAAGTTCTTCGATATTAGGAAGTGTAAAAGCCAGTAGTCAAAAAATTAGAGAATAAAATTGTACCTAGGGGCCTATTTATAGGCCAACGTTCTAGGTTAATTGCTTAAGGATAATGACATTATCTTGCTAAGAGTTTGTGTTCCAATATAACACAAGTTCCTTGAAAATCCGGAGCTTTTGGAGCCTGTCGCCGGCGAGAGACTCATACCACGTGGCGTGTTGTGGCGTCAGGGGTCTGTCGCTAGCGGGAGCCAAAACCGTGCGCCATGTGTTGCCATATGACTACAGGCGACGGACTGGGAATCTGTCGCCCGGCGGTAGGTATATGCATGCCAAGTGTCGCGTTATGATTGCAGGCGATAGACTCTGAGTCTGTCGCCAGACGACAGGTATGATCACGCATTTTTACCTCTGTCGTCGATGGCCACATGGAAGAGTGACTCTATCGCCAGCAACAGGTGTGATGCATTAAGCATTTACCGTCGAAGGCCACGTGGACCAATTACTCCTTGCCATGTGGTAATTTCTGACGCCATTTGGCCTGGTCCAACACGGGTAGACTTTGTCATATTAATTGCTCCCCACTCTCTTGTTGGAATTCTCCAACCAAGAGAGTATAAATATGTGTTTTTGGGCCTTAACCCACTGTGAATAGTCTTCTTTTTTTTGTGTATTTTTTGCAGGTGAAAAAAGGTCTATTTTGCGAGAGACGTAATCAAGCGTGACATTTGGCATTCCCTGTCGCGGCTATATAAACCGCTGGGACCCGACGAGAGACCCCACGAAAACCTCTGAACAGCCATCTGTCGCAAACTTTCAGCCCTCTCGCCAAAAGAGTCTGTTGCCAAAATAGCCTGTCGCTCTCCCACCAGAAGTCTCTCGCTTTCCTTAGTGACAGTAAGTATACATCTATCGCCTGTTTATTGCTTCTTCGCAACTGGATTTAGGTCTTCCGCAGGTGTTGTAGTCTTCCGCTTACAGTTTTAGGTCTTCCGCGCGTAGTTTTAGATCTTTCGCAAGTGTTTTGCTCAGTAGGTCTGTCGCCCAAAAGGTCTCTTGCCCAAAAGGTCTGTCGCCCTAATAGGCCTGTCGCCTTATTGGGTCTGTCGCCGGGTAGTTTTTTGCTTTTCTTTTCTGCCATGTCTTTGCTACGCCCGGGTAAAACACTTTAAACAGGTGGTCTCGTGTGTTCTTTGACAAATGCCGACTTAGAAGATATTAGGACTCGTTTCCCTCTTCCTTCGGGTTATGGCTATAGACTTCCAGTGCAAGGAGAGGTCACACCTAATTTGGTTAGAAATGGTGTAGTCGTCCGTAAGGCTTCTTTGTCTTTCGGTTTTCGCTTCCCTCTTCCGGAGTTTGTGTAATAACCCTTAATTTCGATATCTATCATAAGTATACTAGAGTAATTTTGACTGACTTGAGGTTACTTTGGAATTTGGACAGATTATGGAAGTTGAGAATATTCGAGCCATCTTGGTCAAGAAGCGATGGATATGTAAATGTGAGTATGTAGGTACTAAGATATGAAGTAAGAAATAAATTAAATTGATTAAGATATATTATAAGAGAATTAAATATATGTGTATAAAAAAATATATATATATATACACATATATAAGTTATGGAAATTAGAATTATTAAGACAATAGAAAAATGGAAGACATTATTATTTGCTTGAAACAATGGTTATTTATCTATTAATCCATTTATGTTAAATTGGTTTATTAGAAACTGATGAAATGAGGATTGGAAATACAAGAGTAAGGGCTGGAAACAAGAGTAAGGGCTGCCAAATGAATCAAGGGCTGATGTTACAAGTCAAAGGCTAGTAAAATAAATCAATGGCTGGTATTATAAGGGAGAAAAAGGCTGGAAAACATAATTTAAAGGCTGGAAATATAGGTCATGTTTTTCTCTTCTGTTTTCCTCCCCAAAACCGAAACCAAGAAGAGCAAAATTCCTCCAGCACTTGTCGACAACCTTAGCAAGAAGAACTCCTCTTCCTCCTCCCTCATTCCGGCCATAGATTGAAGTTCTCTTCAAACCCTCATCCCTTTCACCCAAAGGCATCACTGATCTAGGGATTTCTAGGGTTAAAGAAGCAGAAAATGAAATGAAGGAAGTATTGCTGATGGGAGTATAAGCTGACCAAGAAATCCTGAGTCATAAGAGCAATGGGAGTCTTGGTTCAACAAGATTAGGGTAAGAGAAGTGAATGGAGAAGGAATGAGAGTGAGCTGCCATTGGTGATTGAAGAAGTGAGGAGTTGAAACCCAAACTACAGCAGATTTAGATTGGGATTTCAGGGCAAATAAGAAAGGTAGTAAATTGAGGTGAGTTGATGTGCTTATGTTGGAATTAATCTATGGAAATAGAATGCAAATGTGTTCATTGGATTGACATTGATGTGTATAGGTTTGACAGCAAACAAGCTTGGAGAAATGGTCTGAAATGGCTCCAACAGTTTCTGTTTGTGCATCAAATTAAGGGGGTAAGTTTCTAACCCTATAATGGTTAATTATTATGCATGAATATGATATTGTGATGAGCTAAATGTAAATGACTATTGTTAGATAAAGATAAACAAAAAAAAATTCTGACTTGATGTGAATCTGGAAATTTGCTGTTCTGTATGAGTGGAGATGAAAATGAGCAGTTTAATAGTTCTACATACAGGAAAATTCTGGAAAAATTATGAATTATGTCCCTTTAAGTTACAAGAAAGTTGGTTTTGGAATTTCTTGAATTGGATTTCTGTAGCTTGAGTCATGCCCAAATGAGTGCAGGGTGTTCTGTCCAGAAACGTGAATCACAATCCTGACTTTGGAAAAATCATAGCAAATGGCATAAATTGAATTAGGTTGCAAGCCTTACATGTCTAGAAAGGTAATTAAGTTAGGAGCATGATGGTTCTGAGTTTGCATCATTTGGATACTCCTATAACCAGATATGAGACAGTTTGTGCATATTGGTCAGTGTTTACTGTGTCAGGAGACTACTGTACATACTGAAACTTTGGAAAATCATAGAAAATGGCCTAAATTGAATTAGGGTGCAAGCCTTACATGTCTAGAAAGGATAATTAAGATAGGAACATGATGGTTTTGGGTTTGCATCATTTGGATACTCCTATAACCAGATATGAGACAGTTTGTGCATATTGGTCAGTGTTTACTATGTCAGGAGACTACTGTACATACTGAAACTTTGGAAAAATCATAGCAAATGGCATAAATTGAATTAGGTTGCAAGCCTTACATGTCTAGAAAGGTAATTAAGTTAGGAGCATGATGGTTCTGAGTTTGCATCATTTGGATACTCCTATAACCAGATATGAGACAGTTTGTGCATATTGGTCAGTGTTTACTGTGTCAGGAGACTACTGTACATACTGAAACTTTGGAAAATCATAGAAAATGGCCTAAATTGAATTAGGGTGCAAGCCTTACATGTCTAGAAAGGATAATTAAGTTAGGAACATGATTGTTTTGGGTTTGCATCATTTGGATACTCCTATAACCAGATATGAGACAGTTTGTGCATATTGGTCAGTGTTTACTATGTCAGGAGACTACTGTACATACTGAAACTTTGGAAAAATCATAGCAAATGGCATAAATTGAATTAGGTTGCAAGCCTTACATGTCTAGAAGGTAATTAAGTTAGGAGCATGATGGTTCTGAGTTTGCATCATTTGGATACTCCTATAATCAGATATGAGACAGTTTGTGCATATTGGTCAGTGTTTACTGTGTCAGGAGACTACTGTACATACTGAAACTTTGGAAAATCATAGAAAATGGCCTAAATTGAATTAGGGTGCAAGCCTTACATGTCTAGAAAGGATAATTAAGTTAGGAACATGATGGTTTTGGGTTTGCATCATTTGGATACTCCTATAACCAGATATGAGACAGTTTGTGCATATTGGTCATTGTTTACTGTGTCAGGAAACTGCTGGACATACTGAACTTTGGGAAATTTCTGGTATTGATGTAGGAGGAATTAAATTATGAATCTTACACTTCTAGATAGGTAAATGAGTTAACTTTCATCTAGTTTTGGAATTTCCAAATTTGGAACTTCATGGCGTAAGATATGTATGAATGCATGCAGGATACTCACTGCTGGGGACAGATTTTTAATGTAAACTTCAAATATTCATAGAAAATTGTCCAGATCATATATGACTGCAAACTTTACATGTTCAGAAAGATAAATGAGTCATGATTTACATGGTATTGAGTTTGTAAAGATCTCATATCCCTATAGTTTGTAGTAGGCATTTTACTGTACACAGGTCAGGAAATTTCCTGCCTACTGTGACAGATTTGGATCAAGGTCTAAAAATTTATGGGAAATGGCACAAAATGAATTAGAAAATGAGCCTTATATGTATAAATAGGGATTTGAGTTAGAAGTGATATAAAAATGTCGGTTTGACAACCAAGTTCTGAAATTTATACCTAAGGCTAGCACAATACCATAAGGTCCGAAACCTTAAAGGACAGAAATAGACCAAATGGGTCATAAGTAGTTCAAATGAACGAAAAGACAATAAACGGTGCTAGTAACGTTTGAAATAACTCTGAAAACACAGCCAAGTATTGTTTCTTGTTGAATTATACAATGCTTAATGTTAGCTTATGATTTGAAATACTAAGATCGATGGATGTATAGAGATTGATTCAATCTACCATTTGTTATGTAGAGGGTTGTCCTAAGGACTAAGATAGACCCAAAATCAATCGATACTCCAAGACTTGGTAGGCGAGGGAGAACTGATTCAGAAGCTAAGGAAGTACTGTAAGTAACCCTAAGTGACTACTTGCATCCAATTTGCTTAATGCTATAAACTCTTGGAATTTGGCAATTGAAACCAAATGAATGCTGCATATGAGATGTCTTCCCTTGACTGTTGATTTTGCTTTACTAGAAATGGTTTGTAAACAAGTGATGGGCTCACAAGAAATGTATTGTTTGCGCGTATTATATACACAAGAAATATTTTAAATGTTTTAAAGGTTCAAATTAAATTCTGACTTAATATGATTTTATACTTTGTGTTGTAACCTTGTTAATGTTTTTAAATGCCTTGTGAGTCTTGTTTGTTGAATTACTTCCTTATAAACTACAATGATCGCTATGAGGTCAGGGAAGAATGAGATTTGTTTTAAGACTATCGGATATTTGTTTTAGACCCGAGGTATTAAGACCTCAGGGCATTGTACCTTGAGAACTTTGTAGACACATTTGATTGACTTAGAGCACTGTTTCTCGAGCATTAGCCTCGGAGACGTTTGGCTTGTCCCGTATATTACGTTTGGACAGGTCCCGGTTTCATATGCGCAATGAGCCGGGGTTTGATTGGTCTATGCATAGGCAGTGCCCTTTATGGGAGTTTGCTACGGTTAGCTACCGTGGGTTTGTTCGCTCTAAGTAGCATCGACTGATACTCTGTGAACTCTCTTGGTACTATGATTTGTTTTATTGACTTCACTGCATACTTTAAGTATGGTTTGATATTAAGACTTCTAGTCTAATGATGGAACTCCACATTTGATTATGATTTGCTATTAAGTTCCATACTGTGTTTTAAGTTTGATGCAGCATAATTGATTTGATTTATTTGAAAGTGATTTGAATTAGCTTTCATAAATGAGGGATGTTTGGTATAATTTAGTTGCTTATTGTTGTTACTTACTGAGTTTATGACTCACTCCCCTCTTCTTTCCCCTCCCTTTCAGAGTGATCGATACAGCGACTGTTCTTTTTGGCTTGGGAAGCTTCTTGAGAGTGGACTTCCCTGCACAGTCTAAGGTATATGGCTCCCAGCGGTTTGTATAGATAGAGATGGATGATGGCACAGTGTATTGGAATTCTTTTGATTGTACATATATATACTTATGTGATGAGTCTGGGATGTAAGCTAGATTATGTATTATTGGAATATGACGATCAATATACTTTTTGAATTGTCATTATGTATGTTGGTAGATGTGCCTAGATATATCAAGGGAGTTATATGAAATTGAGATTGGCCTACATATTCACCTACAAATGAATAGTGATATAAGAAAAAAAAATTAATTCCGCAATTTAGGCTTCCGTAAGATATTAAGAAAGATCGGGCGTGACAGTTTGGTATCAGAGCGGGTTTGTTCGTGTCTGTGTAGGTCGATAAAGTTAGCTTACATCCCTATGCACTGTGCCTATGTCTATCTTTGATCTGCGGTTGCCATATAAACTGTACTAATTGTTGTTAATGTGACAGGAAGTAAGTGATAATGAAGAGGAGAGGTAGACCACGACGAGTTCTTCCTACAGAGCGGTCCAGGTCTCCTACTCCCCCGCCTCCACCACAGCCTCCTCGGGCCCCAGATCTTAATGCAGAAGTGGGCCAGTTATCGAGGACTGTGGGAGAATTACAGCAAACAGTCCAAAATCTTGTGGCTTTCATAGCGCAACAATTCGGAGGCAACTCTAATCAGCCTCCAGCTCAAGCTCAAGCACAGGCACAAGTCCCTCCTCCTGTGCCACAACCTCAGGCTGCTCCACAGCAACAACCGGCTGTACCACCACAGCCACCAGCACCACCGCAGCCACCTGTAGCCCCACAACCTCTACCACCTCTAGTGCCACCACCACAGGTTGGAGATCAGGTAGATAGGAACATGAATAGGCTTTGGCAATTTCAGAAGATGAATCCGCCCACTTTTAAGGGTGAAAAGGACCCGGATGTAGTCGAAGAATGGGTCAAACAGTTAGAGAAATTGTTCAAGTGTATGGGCTATAGTTCTACTGAAAAAGTGAGATTAACGGTATTTATGTTCCGGGAGAAAGCAGAGGTTTGGTGGGAATCAGCTGAGAAATTGTTGACAAGTCAGAACCCGGAGATCACATGGGAAGCTTTTCTGGAGAGCTTCTTTAAGCAATATATTCCCGAGCCTGCTCAAAGAAAGAAACAGGCAGATTTTCTGAAATTGACTCAGGGTTCCAACACCGTGGATGAATATGAGTCAAAGTTCTCATCTTTGTGTCGGTATGACCTTCTAGCATCCAAGGATGAGAAAGCTAAGACCATCAAGTTCATTTCGGGATTGAAACCCGCAATTCAGAGTAAGATGGCAGTGCTAGATATCACTGATTTTGCAGAAGCTCTCAGACGAGCTCAGATGGTCGAGCTTGAACACGACCTAATTCAGCAGGAATATGGGTCTAAGTGGAGGAACAAGGGAAAAGATAAGAGGGTCGATGATAGAAAGCCCTACAAGGGCAAGCAGCTAGAAAAGAGGCAGAAGACAGTGGGAACCAAACCGAAAGGGGATGAGACTAAGAGGGGTCCAACTTGTCCTAAGTGTGGAAGCAATCATGGTACTAAACCTTGTTATAGGGAGACAGGAGCTTGTTTCCACTGCGGGAAACAGGGACATATGGTCAGAGATTGTCCCTACCGCAAGACTGTAGAAAGGGCCTTTGAGCATTCGACTGGTGACAAGGGTAAAGCAGTGGATAAGGGCAAGAAGCCAGTAGCTCAGGGTCGAGTCTTTGCATTGGATGAGGCTTCTGCACAGGGAAAAGACTCCGTGGTTAAAGGTAAGCTTACTATTGCTGATTTTGAAGCTTATGTTTTAATAGACTCTGGTTCCACTCATTCCTTTATTGCTCCATATTTTGCTAGCAAGATTAAATTAGAACCTGTAAGGTTAGATCGTCCGCTTCATGTGAGCACTCCCCTAAAGGAAAACCATATAACTGATATTGTATATAGGGATTGTGAGGTTAAGGTGGGAGATAGGAGTCTGCTAGTCGATTTGATTTTGTTAAATATGAAAGATTTTGATGTAATCCTAGGAATGGATTGGCTAGCTAGACATCATGCTTGGTTAGATTGTTATAAGAAAATAGTGATGTTCTCCCTACCTGAAACTGTTGTAATCTCTTTTGATAAGTAATAATAAGTGATGATTGTTTTTGTTTGATTATTTTACCTAAGAATGCATGATGTTTGTGAAGGGTATTTAGCCTTTGTGGAAGATGCCTCCAAGGAACATCCTGAATTAAAGGATATACCAATCGTCAGAGAGTTTCCAGATGTATTCCCTGATGACTTGCCAGGCTTACCACCCAAGCGAGAGACTGAGTTCACCATCGACTTAGTCCCGGGTACTCAGCCTATATCAAGGGCACCTTATAGAATGGCTCTTGTGGAACTGGATGAATTAAAGAAGCAGTTGCAAGAGCTACTTGATAAGGGATTTATACGTCCGAGCGTATCTCCCTGGGGTGCACCGGTGTTGTTTGTTAGAAAGAAGGATGGGAGTCTAAGACTGTGTATTGATTACAGATTACTCAACAAGGCAACAGTTAGGAACAAGTACCCATTACCGAGGATTGATGATCTATTCGATCAGTTAAAGGGTGCTACGGTGTTTTCTAAAATAGACCTTCGATCCGGCTATCATCAACTGAGGATTCGAGAGGATGATGTTTCTAAGACGGCCTTTCGGACTAGATATGGCCATTATGAATTTCTAGTGATGCCATTTGGCTTGACAAATGCACCAGCGGCTTTCATGAGCTTAATGAATGAGGTGTTCAAGCCTTTCTTAGACTTATTTGTGATTGTCTTCATAGACGACATCCTGGTATACTCCAAGTCAAAAGACGAGCACGAACAGCATTTACGAACAGTGCTCCAAGTCCTTAGAGACAAGGAGTTGTATGCTAAGCTCAGTAAATGTGACTTCTGGTTGGATCAGATTGCTTTTCTGGGGCATATTGTGTCAAAGGACGGGGTGTCAGTAGATCCGTCCAAGATTGAAGCTATTGTGAAGTGGGGAAGGCCTCAGACTGTAACAGACGTTCGAAGTTTCTTGGGTTTAGCAGGTTATTACAGGAAATTTGTAGAAGGTTTCTCCAAGATTGCTACCCCACTGCATCGACTCACTCGGAAAGGAGTGAACTTTGATTGGAATGAGGCATGTGAAAATAGCTTTCAGGAGTTGAAGAGGCGGCTTACCTCTGCTCCAATACTGACTATTCCTAGTGGGTCAGGAGGTTTTGCTATCTACAGTGATGCTTCGTATCAAGGATTAGGGTGTGTCTTAATGCAGCACGGGAAGGTAATAGCTTATGGTTCTCGTCAGTTGAAGGACCATGAGAAGAATTATCTGACACACGACCTAGAGCTTGCTGCCGTAGTGTTCGCACTCAAGATTTGGCGCCATTATCTCTATGGGGAAACATTTCAGATTTTTACAGATCATAAAAGTCTGAAGTACTTATTCTCCCAAAAAGAATTGAATATGCGGCAGCGGAGATGGATGGAGTTGTTGAAGGACTACGACTGTGAAATTCTTTACCATCCAGGCAAGGCTAATGTTGTAGCAGATGCGTTGAGTAGGAAAGGCACTGCTATGGTCTCGATGTTGATGGTTCAGGAATGGTGTATGCTACAGCAGTTTGCAGACTTGAGATTAGATATAGAACCCGTTGGAGAGGGTTGTATGATGGCCAGTATGAGGTTAGAGCCTGAATTGATTGATCGAATCCGTCAAAAGCAAAAAGAGGATCCTCGATTGAAAGAGATTGTTTGTGGAAATGAAGGGAACCAAAATGAAGAGACAGAGTTTAGGTTCGGCAATGATGGCATTTTAAGGTATAAGGGCCAAATGTATGTTCCGAATGATTCAGAGTTAAAGAAGTTGATTTTGGAGGAAGCTCATAGCTCGAAATATGCTATGCACCCTGGTAGTACCAAAATGTACCAGAACCTGCGTAGCTTATACTATTGGTCTGGAATGAAGAAAGATATTGCCGATTTTGTTGCAAAATGTCTAGTCTGTCAGCAGGTGAAGGTTGAACATCAAAGGCCCGCGGGGTTGCTTCAACCATTGTCTATTCCGAGCTGGAAATGGGAGCACATCACCATGGACTTCGTGCTAGGTCTTCCAAGGACTAAGAGACAGCATGATGCCATTTGGGTGATAGTGGATAGACTAACCAAATCAGCTCACTTTTTAGCCATGAAGGCTACGGATTCACTCAGTGCCTTGGCCAATCTCTATGTTCGGGAAATTGTTCGGTTACATGGTGTCCCAGTGAGCATTGTGTCTGATCGAGATCCCCGATTCACTTCTAGATTTTGGGAGAAGTTTCAAGAAGCAATGGGAACTCGGTTACACTTAAGCACCGCTTACCATCCTCAGACTGATGGTCAGTCTGAGAGAACCATTCAGACTCTCGAGGACATGTTGAGAGCGTGTGCACTTGATTACAAAGGCTCTTGGGATGAACACTTGCCATTAGCAGAATTTGCATACAACAATAGCTTCCACTCGAGTATATGGATGGCCCCATATGAAGCACTGTACGGGAGAAAGTGTCGGTCTCCAGTTGGATGGGAAGAAGTGGGAGACAGAAAATTGTTTGCACCTGACCTGGTTCAGCAAGCTTCGGACAGAATAAAGCTTATTCGTGATAGACTTAAGACTGCCCAGAGTAGGCAGAAGTCATATGCCGATAATCGGAGGAGACGTTTGGAGTTTGAAGTTGGTGATTCGGTATTTTTGAAAGTTTCTCCTTCGAAGGGCATTATGAGATTCGGGAAGAAAGGCAAACTTAGCCCGAGGTATGTGGGACCATTCGAGATTTTAGAGAAGGTAGGTGAAGTGGCATACAGGTTGGCTCTACCACCACAGCTAGCGGGTGTGCACAACGTGTTTCACGTGTCAATGTTAAGGAAATACCACCCGGATCCTTCTCACGTGGTAGATTATGGAGAGTTAGATATTCGGGATGATCTCACATATGAAGAGAAGCCTGTCAGGATCTTAGATCGCAAGGAGAAGGTGCTAAGATCCAAAACTATTCCACTAGTGAAGGTATTGTGGCAAAGGCATTCGGAGGAAGAAGCCACCTGGGAAGTAGAGAATCTAATGAAGGAGAGGTATCCTCACTTGTTTTGAAGTAACGGTACTCAAATTTGGGGACCAAATTTTCCAAGGTGGGAAGAATGTAATAACCCTTAATTTCGATATCTATCATAAGTATACTAGAGTAATTTTGACTAACTTGAGGTTATTTTGGAATTTGGACAGATTATGGAAGTTGAGAATATTCGAGCCATCTTGGTCAAGAAGCGATGGATATGTAAATGTGAGTATGTAGGTACTAAGATATGAAGTAGGAAATAAATTAAATTGATTAAGATATATTATAAGAGAATTAAATATATGTGTATAAAATATATATATATATATATATATATACACATATATAAGTTAAGGAAATTAGAATTATTAAGACAATAGAAAAATGGAAGACATTATTATTTGCTTGAAACAATGGTTATTTATCTATTAATCCATTTATGTTAAATTGGTTTATTAGAAACTGATGAAATGAGGATTGGAAATACAAGAGTAAGGGCTGGAAACAAGAGTAAGGGCTGCCAAATGAATCAAGGGCTGATGTTACAAGTCAAAGGCTAGTAAAATAAATCAATGGCTGGTATTATAAGGGAGAAAAAGGCTGGAAAACATAATTTAAAGGCTGGAAATATAGGTCATGTTTTTCTCTTCTGTTTTCCTCCCCAAAACCGAAACCAAGAAGAGCAAAATTCCTCCAGCACTTGTCGACAACCTTAGCAAGAAGAACTCCTCTTCCTCCTCCCTCATTCCGGCCATAGATTGAAGTTCTCTTCAAACCCTCATCCCTTTCACCCAAAGGCATCACTGATCTAGGGATTTCTAGGGTTAAAGAAGCAGAAAATGAAATGAAGGAAGCATTGCTGATGGGAGTATAAGCTGACCAAGAAATCCTGAGTCATAAGAGCAATGAGAGTCTTGGTTCAACAAGATTAGGGTAAGAGAAGTGAATGGAGAAGGAATGAGAGTGAGCTGCCATTGGTGATTGAAGAAGTGAGGAGTTGAAACCTAAACTACAGCAGATTTAGATTGGGATTTCAGGGCAAATAAGAAAGGTAGTAAATTGAGGTGAGTTGATGTGCTTATGTTGGAATTAATCTATGGAAATAGAATGCAAATGTGTTCATTGGATTGACATTGATGTGTATAGGTTTGACAGCAAACAAGCTTGGAGAAATGGTCTGAAATGGCTCCAACAGTTTCTGTTTGTGCATCAAATTAAGGGGGTAAGTTTCTAACCCTATAATGGTTAATTATTATGCATGAATATGATATTGTGATGAGCTAAATGTAAATGGCTATTGTTAAATAAAGATAAAAAAAAAAAAATTCTGACTTGATGTGAATCTGGAAATTTGCTGTTCTGTATGAGTGGAGATGAAAATGAGCAGTTTAATAGTTCCACATACAGGAAAATTCTGGAAAAATTATGAATTATGTCCCTTTAAGTTACAAGAAAGTTGGTTTTGGAATTTCTTGAATTGGATTTCTGTAGCTTGAGTTATGCCCAAATGAGTGCAGGGTGTTCTGTCCAGAAACGTGAATCACAGTCCTGACTTTGGAAAAATCATAGCAAATGGCATAAATTTAATTAGGTTGCAAGCCTTACATGTCTAGAAAGGTAATTAAGTTAGGAGCATGATGGTTCTGAGTTTGCATCATTTGGATACTCCTATAACCAGATATGAGACAGTTTGTGCATATTGGTCAGTGTTTACTGTGTCAGGAGACTACTGTACATACTGAAACTTTGGAAAATCATAGAAAATGGCCTAAATTGAATTAGGGTGCAAGCCTTACATGTCTAGAAAGGATAATTAAGATAGGAACATGATGGTTTTGGGTTTGCATCATTTGGATACTCCTATAACCAGATATGAGACAGTTTGTGCATATTGGTCAGTGTTTACTATGTCAGGAGACTACTGTACATACTGAAACTTTGGAAAAATCATAGCAAATGGCATAAATTGAATTAGGTTGCAAGCCTTACATGTCTAGAAAGGTAATTAAGTTAGGAGCATGATGGTTCTGAGTTTGCATCATTTGGATACTCCTATAACCAGATATGAGACAGTTTGTGCATATTGGTCAGTGTTTACTGTGTCAGGAGACTACTGTACATACTGAAACTTTGGAAAATCATAGAAAATGGCCTAAATTGAATTAGGGTGCAAGCCTTACATGTCTAGAAAGGTAATTAAGTTAGGAACATGATGGTTTTGGGTTTGCATCATTTGGATACTCCTATAACCAGATATGAGACAGTTTGTGCATATTGGTCAGTGTTTACTATGTCAGGAGACTACTGTACATACTGAAACTTTGGAAAAATCATAGCAAATGACATAAATTGAATTAGGTTGCAAGCCTTATATGTCTAGAAGGTAATTAAGTTAGGAGCATGATGGTTCTGAGTTTGCATCATTTGGATACTCCTATAACCAGATATGAGACAGTTTGTGCATATTGGTCAGTGTTTACTGTGTCAGGAGACTACTGTACATACTGAAACTTTGGAAAATCATAGAAAATGGCCTAAATTGAATTAGGGTGCAAGCCTTACATGTCTAGAAAGGATAATTAAGTTAGGAACATGATGGTTTTGGGTTTGCATCATTTGGATACTCCTATAACCAGATATGAGACAGTTTGTGCATATTGGTCATTGTTTACTGTGTCAGGAAACTGCTGGACATACTGAACTTTGGGAAATTTCTGGTATTGATGTAGGAGGAATTAAATTATGAATCTTACACTTCTAGATAGGTAAATGAGTTAACTTTCATCTAGTTTTGGAATTTCTAAATTTGGAACTTCATGGCGTAAGATATGTATGAATGCATGCAGGATACTCACTGCTGGGGACAGATTTTTAATGTAAACTTCAAATATTCATAGAAAATTGTCCAGATCATATATGACTGCAAACTTTACATGTTCAGAAAGATAAATGAGTCATGATTTACATGGTATTGAGTTTGTAAAGATCTCATATCCCTATAGTTGGTAGTAGGCATTTTACTGTACACAGGTCAGGAAATTTCCTGCCTACTGTGACAGATTTGGATCAAGGTCTAAAAATTTATGGGAAATGGCACAAAATGAATTAGAAAATGAGCCTTATATGTATAAATAGGGATTTGAGTTAGAAGTGATATAAAAATGTCGGTTTGACAACCAAGTTCTGAAATTTATACCTAAGGCTAGCACAATACCATAAGGTCCGAAACCTTAAAGGACAGAAATAGACCAAATGGGTCATAAGTAGTTCAAATGAACGAAAAGACAATAAACGGTGCTAGTAACGTTTGAAATAACTCTGAAAACACAGCCAAGTATTGTTTCTTGTTGAATTATACAATGCTTAATGTTAGCTTATGATTTGAAATACTAAGATCGATGGATGTATAGAGATTGATTCAATCTACCATTTGTTATGTAGAGGGTTGTCCTAAGGACTAAGATAGACCCAAAATCAATCGATACTCCAAGACTTGGTAGGCGAGGGAGAACTGATTCAGAAGCTAAGGAAGTACTGTAAGTAACCCTAAGTGACTACTTGCATCCAATTTGCTTAATGCTATAAACTCTTGGAATTTGGCAATTGAAACCAAATGAATGCTGCATATGAGATGTCTTCCCTTGACTGTTGATTTTGCTTTACTAGAAATGGTTTGTAAACAAGTGATGGGCTCACAAGAAATGTATTGTTTGCGCGTATTATATACACAAGAAATATTTTAAATGTTTTAAAGGTTCAAATTAAATTCTGACTTAATATGATTTTATACTTTGTGTTGTAACCTTGTTAATGTTTTTAAATGCCTTGTGAGTCTTGTTTGTTGAATTACTTCCTTATAAACTACAATGATCGCTATGAGGTCAGGGAAGAATGAGATTTGTTTTAAGACTACCGGATATTTGTTTTAGACCCGAGGTATTAAGACCTCAGGGCATTGTACCTTGAGAACTTTGTAGACACATTTGATTGACTTAGAGCACTGTTTCTCGAGCATTAGCCTTGGAGACGTTTGGCTTGTCCCGTATATTACGTTTGGACAGGTCCCGGTTTCATATGCGCAATGAGCCGGGGTTTGATTGGTCTATGCATAGGCAGCGCCCTTTATGGGAGTTTGCTACGGTTAGCTACCGTGGGTTTGTTCGCTCTAAGTAGCATCGACTGATACTCTGTGAACTCTCTTGGTACTATGATTTGTTTTATTGACTTCACTGCATACTTTAAGTATGGTTTGATATTAAGACTTCTAGTCTAATGATGGAACTCCACATTTGATTATGATTTGCTATTAAGTTCCATACTGTGTTTTAAGTTTGATGCAGCATAATTGATTTGATTTATTTGAAAGTGATTTGAATTAGCTTTCATAAATGAGGGATGTTTGGTATAATTTAGTTGCTTATTGTTGTTACTTACTGAGTTTATGACTCACTCCCCTCTTCTTTCCCCTCCCTTTCAGAGTGATCGATACAGCGACTGTTCTTTTTGGCTTGGGAAGCTTCTTGAGAGTGGACTTCCCTGCACAGTCTAAGGTATATGGCTCCCAGCGGTTTGTATAGATAGAGATGGATGATGGCACAGTGTATTGGAATTCTTTTGATTGTACATATATATACTTATGTGATGAGTCTGGGATGTAAGCTAGATTATGTATTATTGGAATATGACGATCAGTATACTTTTTGAATTGTCATTATGTATGTTGGTAGATGTGCCTAGATATATCAATGGAGTTATATGAAATTGAGATTGGCCTACATATTCACTTACAAATGAATAGTGATATAAGAAAAAAAAAATTAATTCCGCAATTTAGGCTTCCGTAAGATATTAAGAAAGATCGGGCGTGACAGTTTGGCGAAGCATTTCTTAGATATAAGGACATCGTTCCGTGTCAACTCCACCCTCATGCGTGGGCTCAGCTGGTAGCGTTTTCCATAGTGTGTCATAACCTAGGTATTGTTCCAATGGTTTCCCTTTTAAGCGCCTTTTTTAGAGTTCGCAGGCTGAAAGGGTTAATAACGTTCTCCCTTCAACGGTTGACGGTCGACGAGTTTCCCAATAATAAAATTTTCTTGGATCTCCCCAATAAACTGCGCAATTTTGAGAGCGAGTGGGTCGTTGTCGAGATTCCAAGTAACCTGCGGATTCGCTCTAGATGGAATCGTGATACCTCTAACCACTCGCAGCGCTCGGCGAGGTTCAGAACAGAAATTTTGAAGGACCAATTTGGCGAGCCTATTAGGCGAATCTGCTCCACTGGGGAGCGTAATTTATTTTCTCTTCTCACCCCGAAGAACATTGCCGCTGCTGGCTGGGGGGTGAGCAGGACCGTTCTTGAAGTTTCTGCTGCCCCATCTAACCTGCCTACAACTCCTCGTCTATCTGATGCTGGTCCTAGTCAGCCATCCCCGGTATTAGTAGCCGAAGCATCCACCCCTGTAGGCCGTCTTGTAGATGAGTCCTCTTCAGATTCGGAGGACGAGACCCCTGAGGCTGCGGGTACTAGTAATCCTTCAGAGGAGAATCCTGAGTGGGCTAAGGCCGATGCCTTTGGGAGTCCTTTCGTCGATTTTCCTTTGGATTCGAACTTGGATAGTCTAGAGGATTTTGGTGGTTTTCTAGGTTTCCAATCCTTTTTTTACTTCTCGTATGCATGCGCATGGCATTTTACTTAGTCAGCTAATCCTTCCTTTTTATATTGTGCAGACATGAATTTTTGGGATTTGCTCCGTAGGAGGGATGCCAGTGCTGCTGCTGCTCGAGTGGCTCCTCCTCCTTAGTCTCAAGTTAGAGCCCCATCTGGACCAACTCGTGCTCCTACTCCTCCTCCACCTTCTACTGGCAAGTCCAGCCGTCCTACACAAGAGGTCGGGAGAAATAAACGGAAGCGGCATCTTATCCATGATCGAGGTTCGGGCGATCGCGAAAGCTCTGAATCTCAAAGGAGTGAGTCAGCCCTTCAAGAAGGTGGCTCTTGTGCTGCTGAGCGTAGGTAAGCTCCTCGCCAGCCTAGGCGTAAATACAGAAAGAGGCTGATCATTGAAGCCTCAATGCCCACAAGACCAGTCTTACCCAAGGTGGTCGACCCTACTGTGAGGCGCTATACGGTTGGTAGCGGGGTTGTCGTCGGTGGGGAGGATTTCCAGACCTATCCCGGAGTGAACGACAACGACAGTATCGAGGATGCCGGGATAGCATCTCGTTTGGCCTGGAGCACCATTCTTCCTCGCGACGAAGCGGGGCTTTTTACAAACATCATTGAAGCGGAGGATAATTCTGATTATCTCGCTATGAAGGTAAGAGTTCTTATGCTCGTTTGTTGATGATTAATTCCCTGTTTTTTTTAGCTAATTCTGTTTTTCGTCTTATCAGTCGGCTCAACAAATTGCGGCTGTCAATGCTCGACACCGGGCTTTCAGGGAGCAAGCTGACAAAGATATTCGCGAGCTTCGTGAGCAGAAAATGGAACTTGCAAACGAGGTTAGCCAGCTTCGTCCTTACGTCCAAAGGATGGAGGAAATGAATAAAAAATATGCTAATCTTGAGCAGAGGTTCTGGGAAGAGCAGGCGAAAGTTGTTTCCCTTCAAGGGTACCAAGAAGCCTACAATAAGGTTGTCGATGATCGGGGAGCTATGGAGAGGCAGCGAGATGAGGCTATTGAGGAGCTGCACAACGTACTGGATCGTCAAAAAGAAGCTCAGATTGAGGCCCGGATCGAGGCCGTTCGCGAATATCGCTTGTCCCAGCATTGCTTTGACAAGAAGACAGAGTTCGCAACGGGATTTATTAAGTACGGTTTCTATCTGGCTCGTTCTTGGCTGGAGAAGCATCGACCTAGTGAGGCTTTTCCCGAATTACTCTTTACTGAGGAGGCCAAGTACTATGACGCCCCTTCTTGGACCAAATATGAGCCCGACTCACAAGGTCCGGAGGCCTACTTAGCGGAGGGAGCCGTAGATAAGCTGGACAATCTTGAAGGTCCATGGCCTCCTCGACAGCCACAACATCAACTTGAGTCTTCCGAGGCACTTGATCGATCTGAGCCTCTAGTAGTGCGTGATGTTTCTGAGCCTATCGAGGCGGGCGATCAGCCTGAGTCTATTGAAGCACTGCTGGGGTTGGACAGCGAGGAATTTCAGATTTCGGATTCTGCAGCCATTGATCCCGTGCCAGACTTTGCCGCTGTGGTAGGGCCATCAGGTGATGTTCCTTCTCCCGGGATGGCTTCTTTGGCTCCCCAGGATCCTGATGCTTTGAATCCTCCAATTCCCGAGCCTCAAGCTTCTCAAGATGCTAGTGTCAGTATAGTGCCTTCTCAGCCGGCTGACTCGGTCATTGCCGTGGATTAGAGTTTTGTATTTTTTGTTTGGTTTGTTAACTCCTATGTACAGATTAATTTTGAATGAAAAGTATTGTTTCTTTCTGTAGCTCTTTCAGCACTTGTACAAATTTTTGAGTGAAAAGTACCGTTTTATTCTGTAGCTCTTTCTTTCTGTTCATGTGAATATTTTGTATACTTTTTATACCATGTTGCCCCCCAAGTTCTACTTTGACACAACATTTTTATTCCTGTGCAAAGATGAACTTTTCTCGAGCAGTGTGCCTATCTTGCGCTGTTTTCGCTTAAGGACTTAATTGAATAACGACTGAAATATCATAATTTGTTGAAAATTTTAACGTACCTCGTGATACCTGGATATTGCGTTTATTTGTTGCTGGAGGGTTTCTAGGTTTGCTTTTATCACGGATTTTTCGTGTTTAAGGACTGGTCTTTACCCATCTCGTACTTTTCCGTGCTTAACGACTTTTGTTTGCCTGTCTCGCGCTTTTTTAGCTTAGGGATTTTGTGTCTGCCCGTCTCGCGCATTTTTCGCTTAGGGACTTTGTGTTTGCCCATCTCGCGCATTTTTCGCTTAGGGACTTTGTTTTTTGCCCGTCTAGCGCACTTTTCGCTTAGGGACTTTAGTTTGCCCGTCTCGCGCATTTTTTGCTTAGGGGCTTTGTTTTTTGCCCGTCTCGCGCATTTTTCGCTTAGGAACTTTAGTTTGCCCGTCTCGCGCATTTTTCGCTTAGGGACTTTAGTTTGCCCGTTTCGCGCATTTTTTGCTTAGGGACTTTGTTTTTTGCCTGTCTCGCGCATTTTTCGCTTAGGGACTTTAGTTTGCCCGTCTCGCGCATTTTTCGCTTAGGGACTTTATTTTGCCAGCTGTTGCCTCATTTTAATTCCTGTAACACATAATCTGTCTCACATATTGCGTTAGAGAATATAG
Organism: Heritiera fomes; assembly: GCA_032173925.1. Taxonomy (NCBI): domain Eukaryota; kingdom Viridiplantae; phylum Streptophyta; class Magnoliopsida; order Malvales; family Malvaceae; genus Heritiera; species Heritiera fomes. Next base: position 2,888,126 of record JAPDPM010000019.1, read on the forward strand.
GAAATGATTGGCTGGCCTTTATTCATGAATCAGAAAAATAATAACATCTATAAAGTGATGTAGCAATAGATGGAAAAATAAAGATAAGAATAATAACAATCAGAAAGCAAAAATTACAATGCTTACTGCCAATATAGCTTAAGATGGTTGGTATTCCAAGTTTTTGAGATCTTCTTTCCTTGCAAGGTTTCCAAGGTACATGTGCTAGGTCCGACCATCTTTCTGATTCTGTATGGTCCTTCCCAATTAGCCCGGAGCTTTCCATCCTCCTTATGGGCGTTTGTGATTGCCGACTTTCTCAACACTAGGTTTCCTTCTTGCATTTCTTTGTTCTTCACCCGTGCATTGTAATAAGTAGCTACCCTTTGTTGGTAAGCAGCCAGTCTCATTTTTGCTTTGTCTTTCAACTCGTCTAGCAGGTCTAGATTCTCCCTTAGTCTTTGAGAATTGAGTTCCTCGATGTAGGGGACCAACCGGGGTGACTCAGCTCCAACTTATACTGGGATGAGGGCTTCAGTGCCATATACCAAATTGAACAGTGTTTCACCTGTTGACAATTTGCTTGTCGTTCTGTAGGCCCATAGGACACTTGGGAGCTCATCTACCCATGCTCCCTTTGCCTTGTCCAGCCTAGTCTTCAATCCATGCAGTATAGTTCGATTGCTCACCTCTGCCTGCCCATTGGCCTGTGGGTAAGACACAAAAGATATTCTTAGGAGAATCTTCAGGCCACTACAAAAATTCCGGAAAGCGTCACAGTCGAACTGCTTCCCATGATCTGCATTTATCACGCGGGGGATCCCAAATCGGCAAATTATGTCTTTCCACACCATTGCTTCCACCTTCTTCTCAGAAATTGTAGACAAAGGCTCTGCCTCTATCCATTTTGTGAAGTAGTTTGTGGCCACAAGCAATTACTTCCTTTGTCCCGAGCCTAGGGGAAATGGCCCCAGGATATCTAGTCCCCGTTGTGCAAATGGAGTTGGTTGGAGTGTGTTCTGAAGAGCCGAAACAGGCGCGGTAGTTATAGGATCGAATTTCTGACATTTTTCACATCTTCTTCTTTGTCTTTGGCATCCTTCCTCAGTGTAGGCCAATAAAACCCCGTGTGCAATATTTTCGAGACCAAGGCTCGAGCCCTCAAATGTTCACCGCATATTCCCTCATGAACTTCAGCTAATGTGTACTCAGCCTGTTGGGGCCCTAAACACTTCAATAGAGGCATTGTGAATCCTCGTTTATAGAGTTCCCCATTCACCACGGTAAACCTGGCACTTTTTAACTTCAGCCTTCGAGCTTCGTCTCTGTTAGTGGGGAGTGTGCCCCCCAGTATGTAATCTTTGATTGGGCTTCTCCAATCGCCTCCGATTTCGACATCACAGACATCTTCTTCTTCAATGCTTGGTCTAGTGAGGGATTCTACTTTGACCGTACCCCTTTTGACCCCTCTAGAAGAAGCCAACTTTGAAAGAGCGTTTGCATGGTTGTTCTCTGTTCGAGTTATCTGGGTCAGCCGGAAGTGCTTGAACGACTGTGCCAACAATTGTACCTTCTGCAGATAAGGGACTAGGGCGGGTTCTCTTGCTTCATACTCACCCGAGAAATGGTTTACCACCAATTGTGAATCGCTATGTGCCATTAAGTTGCTGACTCCTAGTTTCTCAGCAAGTCTCATCCCAGCTATCAAGGCTTCGTACTCAGCTGTATTATTTGACTTTGGAAATAGAAACATAGGGAATACTCATAGGTTTCCCCTTCAGGCGATATTAGCACAATTCCAGCTCCACTACCGTCCATGTTACGAGCTCCATCAACAAATAATTTCTACCAGACTAACTCTGTTTCCTCTTGGACCTCTCGGCCAGTGCATTTTACAATGAAATCTGCCAATGCCTGTCCTTTTATTGCTTGGCGAGGCTGGAAGTGAATGTCATATTCACTCAATTCGATAGCCCACTTAATCAGACACCCTGAGTGGTCTGGTTTCTGCAGTATTTGCCTGAGTGGCTGATCTGTTAAGATAGTCACCGAGTGAGCTTGGAAGTACGGTCGTAATTTCCGAGTTGCCATCACCAGGGATAAAGCTATTCTTTCAACTAAGGGGTATCTTGCATCGGCATCTAGCAGGACTTTGCTTACATAATAAATCGGGCAATCTCTATCCCCATCTTTCCTTAGTAGGACTGCACTTACAGCTTTCTTTCCTACATCGAGGTACATAAGGAGGTGGTCTCCGGGACGTGGCCGGGATAACAGGGGCAACTCTTTCAGGTAGTCTTTCAACCTTTCAAAGGCGTCGTTGCACTCTTCTGTCCACTTGAAGTTCTTTCCTGCCTTTATCGCCTTGAAAAATGGTAGACTTCTTTCAACTGATTTGGACAAGAAACGACTCAAGGCTGCTATTCTTCCTGTTAGCCTTTGGACTTCTCTTACTGTATTAGGCGGCCTCATGTCCAAAATAGCTTGAACTTTCTCGGGATTAGCCTCTATCCCTCAGTTAGTAATCATGAATCCCAGAAACTTTCCAGATCTCACCCCGAATGAGCATTTATTGGGATTCAACTTCATCTTTTATTGTCGCAGCACATCAAATACCATAGTCATTTTCTCAGCATGTGATTCTCCCTGTCTGCTTTTAATGATCATATCATCAACATAAGCTTCCATGGTGTTGCCCAACAAGTCTTGGAACACCTTATTTACCATGCATTGGTAGGTTGCACCCGCGTTTTTCAAACCGAACAGCATCACTCGATAGCAATATGTCCCACCATCGGTAATGAACGAGGTCTTCTCCTCATCATCTGGATGCATTACAATTTGGTGGTACCCTGAAAAGGCATCCAAGAAGCTAAGTAGTTCATAACCACAAGTTTCGTCTACCAACTTGTCAATTCGAGGTAGTGGATACGAATCCTTAGGACAAGCTTTATTCAGATCTGTGAAGTTCACACACATTCTCCATTTCCCGTTGGTTTTCTTCACCATCACAACATTAGCCAACCACTCCGAATAATTAACTTCTCTAATGAATCTTGCTTGCAACAACTTCGTTATTTCTTTGTTTATTGCCTGTTGCCTTTCTGGAGCAAAATTCCTCTTCTTCTGTTTTATCGGCTTTGCCCCTGAGATTACGTTCAACCGATGGCAAATAACTTCAGGGTCTATTCCAAGCATATCGGCTGGAGTCCATGCAAACACATCACAATTTTCTCTTAAGCATCGGACCATCTCCCTTTTTACTTCTTCAGGCAATTGGCTTCCTACGTACACTATTCTTTCTTCATCTTTCTCATCCAACTGGATTGCTTCCATTTCCTCATCAGGTTTTGGCTTAGGCTTTTCTTCGATCGTATGGGTTTCCTTCCTCTGAATCCCTTTACATGTGGTGGATGCGACATTACATGTTCTGGCTTTCCTTTGATCTCCCCGCACTTGTCCAACACCGCGGGGAGTCGGAAACTTCATTAATAAATAGCAGGGATGCACCTCCGCTCTCATGTCACTTAACAATGGCCGCTCGAGGATCATATTGTACGCCACGGAAGTTGATCTCACCACCATAAACAACGCTTGTTGAGTGACACACTTCGGGCTTTCCCCCAATGTCGCAGGTAGCTGAACTGCGCCCTCTACCTTCACTTTTTCTCCTGAGAAGCCATACAGTAGTGTGGTTACTGGCTTCAGTCTGTCATTGGAGATGTTCATTTTCTCAAAGCAACTCCAATAAATCAAATTTACCGAACTCCCATTATCAACTAGGATGCGACTCACTGGGTGTTTTGCTATTATTGCCGAAATCACCATTGGGTCATCATGAGGGATCATTACATCACCTCTGTCAGCTGGCGTGAAGGTGATGGGCTCTTCATCATGCTTTTCCTCCATTACCGAATTAATTTGATAAGCCTGTCGGGCGTAGGTCTTTCGAGACGAGGAAGAAGTGTCAGCTAACGACTCACCCCCGGATATCACGTTAATAGCTGGCCCTATGGGTTCATTATCTTCCTCTCGATTCCTTCTTTCTATCCTTCTGTCATTATCTCTTCTTTCACCTTCATTTCGTCTAACAGGCCCTCTGTTTTCACTTCTTTTATCTCTGAAATTGTTTCCTCTGTTATGTGCAGGATAGTTAGTTCTATCACCTTTCCATACGAAACGGTTTATTTTTCCCTCTCGTGTTAGCTTTTCTAGCTGATTCATCAACTCCCTACACTTCTCAGTTGTGTGTCCATGCGCTGAGTGGTAATCGCAGTATGACCTTAAATCACGGCCCAAATTCCCTGACGTCTTCTTTGGAGTCTGTATAAGCCCTGATCCTTCAATGGCTGCCAACACTGAAGCTCGAGATTCGGTGAGTGGGGTATAGGAATTGTATTTCAGTGCGGGAGCTTTCTCAAACTTTCTCGGTTGGCTAGAAGATGCTTCAGTGACCTCTCTTCCTCGTTTCCTTCCATCCTTGGATTCTCCTATCACCACCATTTTCATTACTTCCTCCTGGGCTACATACTTATGTGCGCGGGAAAGCAGGTCTGAGATGGTTGTTGGCTGATCTAGCGACAAGGATTCTTGCAATTTTTCAGACCTTGTCCCCTGTAACATGGCTGCCACGGCTATACCGACTTGCAGATCTCGCACCTCCAAAGTAGCATCTCTGAACCGATCCACCTAACTCTTCAATGACTCTTTAGCTCCCTGCTTAATGGTGAGCAGGTAGGTCGGTTCCTTCCTTCTCTGACTATTTACCGTAAACGCCTTGAGAAACTCACTTCGCAGTTGGTCGAAAGAGATAATGGACCCTTCAGGCAAGTTATTAAACCATTTCATTGCATGTCCCGACAGAGTTAAGGAAAAGGCCCTACACATTATCTCGTCTTCCCATCATGTAACAACATTAGTGCCTCGTAGTTTTGCATATGGTCGTAGGGGTCCATCTTTCCGGCGTAGGCGGTCATCTGCGGCATTTTGAACTTTGGGGGCAGAGGTTTTTGCATGATGGTTATGTAGAATGGTACTCTCCTCCTTTGGCTCTCTTCTGCAGACACTAACTTTTTCTCTTTCAGTACTTGTTCTATCATCTTCTTCATGTCCACGGGGGGAGCGAGCTGATTTAGGGCATGAGACGAATCAGGTAGGTCTCCGACTACTTCCTTGCCCTTAGCTTGAGGTGCGTTTGTTCGTACCATTTGCATGCACCAAGTGGGGTCAAACTCCGACCCGGTTCCCCAAGTGCTTTGATCTTCGACCCCGTTCTTTCCAGCACCTCCAATACCATGGTCTAAGTTAGCACCATCGAAATTTGACAAGTCATGGTGGTGGGCAGTAGACCCTGTCGCTCGGTCAACGTCCTGTCGCCCAGACATCTGCCGCCTTACATATGGGGCCTGTCGCCTAACCCCTGTCGCAGGCTCTAACTCTACTACTTCTTCATTCTCTCGCTGGGTTCCTACGACAGGCCTCCCGCTACCCTATCGCCTGACCCCTGTCACAGGCTCTAAGCCATACGCTTCCTCAGTCTCTCGCTGGGTGCCTGCGACAGGCCTGCCGCTCCCCTGTCCTACCGCACCATGATAATTGTCGTGCTCTTCTGCCAGGGGAACCTCTCGCCGATGAGAGGGGTCTGCCGCTGTCGTGTCCTCCTGTCGCCCAAACATCTGCGGTGGGATACCTCTATTTGTTCCTCCTACTAAGTTCTGCACGGCAGGCGGCAGATCTAATGTCGGGAGAACTCCTTGGAACAGATCCACCATGGCTCGCAGCGCCTGGGTAGTTTGTTCGCTCTGTCGCCTTAGAGCTTTGAATTCTGCCGCCGACACAGTAATTCTTTCTTCCTCCCTATTCACCTGGTTTGTCTGACGAATCTGTTGTTCAGGGGAGCTCACAGAGTTTTCCTCACTTCCGGTCCTTACGTTTGTAGATCTTGTTCTCACCATCTTAGAAAATCTTGACTTTTTATACGTTTCCCACAGACGGTGCCAATTGTTGTTGCACAAAACAACAATAAAGATTTGCTGACGTCGATGTTCGTACTTAGTCTCCACGTGTCTCCACGAAGCTTCTGTAAAACAAGAAAAGTCAGAGAGACGCAGGGGTGGTTCCCTGCGTAGACACTCCGATGCTTAAGTCAGCAAAAAGTTCTTCGATATTGGGAAGCGTAAAAGCCAGTAGTCAAAAAATTAGAGAATAAAATTGTACCTGGGGGCCTATTTATAGGCCAACGTTCTATGTTAATTGCTTAAGGATAATGACATTATCTTGCTAAGAGTTTGTGTTCCAATATAACACAAGTTCCTTGAAAATTCGGAGCTTCCGGAGCCTGTCGCCGGCAAGAGACTCATACCACGTGGCGTGTTGTGGTGTCAGGGGTCTGTCGCTAGCGGGAGTCGAAACCGTGCGCCACGTGTCGCCATATGACTACAGGCGACGAACTGGGAATCTGTCGCTCGGCGGTAGGTATATGCATGCCACGTGTCGCGTTATGATTGCAAGTGATAGACTTTGAGTCTGTCGCCAGACGACAGGTATTATCACGCATTTTTACCTCTGTCGCCGATGGCCACATGGAAGAGTGACTCTGTCGCCAGCGACAGGTGTGATGCATTAAGCATTTATCGTCGAAGGCCACATGGACCAGTGACTCCTTGCCACGTGGTAATTTCTGACGCCATTGGGCCTGGCCCAACACGAGTAGACTTTGTCATATCAGTTAGAGAAGAGAATAAAAAGGAAAAATTGTAATTTTACCAATGAAGGATCAAGAAACAAGTAAGCAACCAAGTCTTCTAGTGGCATTATCATGTGCTCAATGGAATTGAAGTCGTGAACCACGACAGCCAACATATCAAACATATAAAAGTGCAACTAAAATGCATACCTCTTAACTTAGCATTGAAAGCTATAAATACAACACTTATGCAGCCAAGATAAGGGTGGAAGGGTTTTCTTAGGATTGTGAAGTTAGGTTTTTAGAGGTTTTTTTTTTCCCCATAATTTCTAGCCCAGTCGATTTCCATAAACAAGCTTTCTTTAATTTTGGATTCCTTCAAGTTGTTTTGAATTTAGTTTATGCAATTTTTTTTTTTACTTTTCAAGTATCAATTCAATTTCTAGCAAGTATTTCAGTTTCATTTTTGTTTATTTAAGGTTTTAATTGCTTTTAATTTCATCTCAAACATTTTATTTTTCTTTAGCCAGTCGGTTACCATAGTTTCTTGTAATTTTTGGTTTCTTCTTCTCATTCAAGCAATCAGTTTTTCACTTTTCAATTGGGAATTTGGGGTTTCATAGATTGAAGTGTATAACCGTAACAGCATAGAAATTGAAATTATACTTCTTGTTGTTCTTGTGATGCAATTCTATTCACAAAGATTCGTCAATTTTTTGATAAGCAAGTTTCAATTCGATTGGGTAGTTTTTCTTAGGATTTTTAAATTTTTGTTCAATTTTCATCATGAATAATTAAGTTTTGAATTCAATTCAATAATTTAGTATTAAAATTCGATGCATGAAGATTTTATTTTATTAGCATTAGCAAAGTTGTATTTATCAGTTTTACAATTTTCCATGTGACTTAAATTTAAAGTCATTAGACGTAAAATATGTTAAAAATATAACAAACACTTGTCAATAGAGGTGGCAAAAAATTGATCCAAACCAAAAAACCAACCTGAACAATCCAAAACCAAGCCTGAACTATTCGATTTGACTAAAAAAATCAACAATCCAAATCTAATTCGATCCGAAGCCAAATTAATCCGAAACCAAATTTATTCGAATTCATATTGATCCGAATCTGACCTGATTCGAACCTGAATTTATTTTGTTTTTGATTCAAGAAAAACTATAATTTTGATAAAATAATATTTCTTTGAACAATTTTTTTAAAATTATTTTTTGGAAATGATTAAAATTTTAAATCATTTTTTAGAAAATAAATTCTCAAACATAAAATTATTATAAAATATATTTTTAACTAGTTTTTCTTACGTAATATAAACTTTTTTTCTTAATTTTTTTTCTCTTTTCTTGTCAAAAGAAAGAAAGAAAAATAAACATTAACTATAAAATTATTAAAAATTATATATTTTTAAATTTATAAAATTTAAATTATTTAATTTAACTCGTATTTATTCTCTTTTGTTTTTTGTTTTCTATATTTCCTTCTAATTGACAAAAATAAAAAAGGAAAGAAGATAAATAAAACCATAAAAATGAAGAAAAATATTTAAGAATTGTATTTTGGAAAAATTAATGTAATTTAAAAAATAAACTTTATTTCCTAGAAAAACTCAATTTTCTAAATATAAATATATTTAATTTAGAATCAAAAAAATTATTTTAAATTTAAATAATATAAAAGAAATAAAAACAAAAAGGAAAGTGTTAGCTTTAAATTGACATATATATTTTGAAATGACAAAAACTTAAGTAATCTTAAATGTTTGATTCATATTGTAAATTTGCTCTATCAATTATGATTTTCACAAATCACATTAAGTGCTTTTATCAAATATAAAACCATGATTTAATTGATTATCTTTATTGGCTTTAATCAATTTAGAAAACATTTTTAATTATTCGTTTAAGTAATTTTCTTATAGAATTATTGAATATATTTTAAGAAAATTACTTGATAAATTTTTGGACTCAAATTCATGTTGTCAAAGTCATGTCATATTTAAAAATACTCAAAATTGACTTTAGAATGTTTTTAATGCCTAAAAACCTAAAACATGATAGATGAATAGTGCCCGAAGGGATGGATCCTTGACCAACAGGTAGATGAATAGTGCCTGAAGGGATGGATCCCTAAGGGATCGATCTCCTAAGGGAAAGGATCGATCCCCTAATGGCAGAATGCTCCCAGAAGAAAAATCGAAGCATGGGATCGATCCCCAACCTCTAGAATGCATTGTAACTGCTAATTTTTGTGAGATACAATGGTCACATTCATTTTTTGCTCCACCCAACGTCTAGAATCCATCCAAGGGACTATAAATAAAGGCTTGGAAGCTTAAGGAATTAAGAGATACAGCTAAGCAACATTATTCTTCATCTTCTTCATCTTCCTCAAGTCTCAACATCAATTCAAGTGCTAAAATTCTTCATCTTCTATCACTTTGTATATCATAGCACAAATCCTTTAGATTATCTTTTCTAGAGCTTAATCTTTGTAATCACTTGCCTACCTAGAGGCCTTTCTTTGATTACATCCTTTGTAAATTCAATCACACCTTGTAAAAGGGAGGTTTCTCTTAAGCGTTAGAAAAAGAAGGAGGCTTCTCTTTAACCCTAGAAAAAGAGGAAGGTTTCTCTTGAGCTTAGAAAAAGAGAGAGGTTTCTCTTGAGCCTGCAAAAAGAGGGATTGTAGTACAAATTTAAATTAGTGGATTTGAAAAAATCCTTGGGAGCATCTCAAGGTAGAGGACGTAGGCAAGGTTGCCGAACCTCTATAAATCGATTGTGTACATTTCTCTTTCCCTACTCTCTTTACTTAATTGCATTTATATTGTGATTGTTGAATTGAATTTTTATTGCATACTTGAGTAGCCTAGAGAACTTAGAAAACTTCAACATAGGCTAGAGAATTTAGAAGAATCGAAAAACGAACCTAAGAGTAGCACAAAACTGATTCACCTCCCTTTCAGTTTAGCCTATAGAGCCAACAATTGGTATCAGAGCTTGGGCTATTGTATTAGGATTAAACCCATAAGAGTTAAACGATCCTTAAAATGGCTCAATTCACCTTTGAAAACTCTCGTTTGATGGCTCTTGATGATAATTTTGAAACTAGCTCACAAACTTTAGAAGAATATTCATTTGATGAACTTCAAGTTGCATTTAATGAGTTAAGTGATGAATATAAATCAATGCATGCAAGATATAAAAAAAAGTTAAATAAACTTAGACAAGAGAATGAAATTTTGGTAAATGCTAAGTTTGAGTTGGAGGAGAAAGTTAAAGCTCTTGGTCTAAGGAATGAAGAACTAACCAAGGTAAAATTAGAGCTAGAAAAGAAATTAAAAGACATTGTAGATAAAGTAGCAAATCCTAGCTTCTTGAGTATTGAGGATGAAAAGAAGAAACCTAGCTCTAGTAAATGTAATGACCATTCTTATGATGATTTACAATATGCTTTTGATGAGCTAGCTAGTGAATTTGAATGCATGAACTCAAAATACAAGAAAATGATTACAAAATTAAAATGGAAAATGATGAGTTATTGAATGCTAAGTTAGAATTTCAAAAGAAATTAGAAGAAGCAAACTTAGAAATAAATGAGTTGAATAAAAAGAATACAAATTTGCAACATTCATTTTCTAGATTTTACATGGGTCAACAAAAATTAGATCACATGCTTTAGACCCAAAAAGCTTTCTTTGATAAAGATGGGTTAGGTTATAATGCAAATAAAAAGGAAACTCATCTTAAGAATTTTCTTGTGAACAAAAATTCTATGCATGATACATCTCTCACATGTTCACTATGCAATAGAATAGGATACTCATCACAAGCATGCACTTATAGAAAAACCACATTTAGAGAAAGAGTAGTTAGAAAAATGTGGGTGCCAAAGCATGTTGTAAATAATGATGAATTGAGTTTGAAATGGATCCCTAAAGGATCAAAAATTGTTTACACTAACTCTGATGGACCCAAGAAAATTTGGGTACCAAAACATGCTTAAATTTGTTTGATGTAGGAGTGTTAGAGCATGTGAATACAATGAAATAATGAAGTTTGAATGCTCTACATACCTCCATGGAGTTTGCTTGTGCTAATAAAAATGAGGAAGATCTTGGAAATCCATCCTTAGCAAAGTCAAAACAATTCCTCAAAAGAATAGCTAAAGGTGGATTCAACAAATCATGGCAAAGCACTCTCAAGCAAAAGAGTCTTGTAAGCTTAATTCCTTACTCCTTAAAATTTTAATTTGATTAAATTATTTGTGCCTTGATGATATGGTTGTTGATGATCTTTGATGCTTTATGAGTGAAATGAATGAACAAAAGGCATGATAAATAATTATTTTGTGGACAATTCTTAATGATTGAATGAAAAGCATGTTTGATGATTTTGAAATGATTATTAGATTTTTGTAATTTGAGCAAGTTTGCTTTGTGTTGATAATATATTTCTTGCTCTAAAAATGTCAAATATGTCATGTATGCAAAATATCATGTCATGAGCATTAATGAGTAACTTGTATATTAGAAATCATGGCATGATATTCACAAGTGTGGTGATTTGATGATATGTGCTTAAAATCTATGTGAACATGTTTGTTTTGGCATATTTGTGTTTTCCAATACTTTGGCTTTGCCAAAATATGCATCACTTTTAAAATGACCTCTTTTGAGACCAAAAATGCATTTTATGGTGCAAATCCTTTCAAAATTGTGAAATCTATTGTTAAATGATTTTTCATCCATATTTTTCATTCATACAAGTCCAAAATCATGTTACACAAATGTTTAAACTTTTACTTGGACTTAAAATACTCAAAAACGAAGTTTTGGCACCTCAAAAGTCAAATTTTCTATCAAAATTCTGCAGAAATTGGATGAGGGATCGATCCCTCTACATGCAGGATCGATCCCCTTGGACAAAATGCAGAAAATCTGCATTCTGAAATTAAAGAATCGATCCCCTTACTTTAGAGATCGATCCCCCTAGGCAAAATGTGCCTATTTCTGCACTTTTCAACAAAAATTGAGAAGTTTTCTTGATTTTCTTGATACTTTCTTCCTTCTCAACTTAAAATTCATTGTTTTCAACTTCTGCTTGATGATATTATCAATTTGAATAATCATTTTTCATTGGTATCATGCCTCAACGCCAACAATTGGTATTATTTTCAACAAATATTCTTTTCTTTGAACTTAAAAGAGAAAAATCATTTTTTCTGTTAAAAACACTCATGATTTGCATAAATCTTGAAATAATCTTGAAATATATTTTCAATAAATGCTTAAACATAATTTTCAAGAATTATTTCAATAATTTGTGTATATATTTGAGAATTTGATGAACTTATGCATGATAGATATTGTTCACTTCTTTTGTTCATCTAGTCAAGCATGCTTAGAGGATTTTATCTCATAGCTTAATTCACATATTCCCATTAGGCATCATGATATATTTTTGGTGGAATATAAATATTTAAATGTAAAAATATATATATATATATATATATATATAAATGCTTGAACGATAAAATGATCATAACTTGACCTTAATGATAAAATTCAAACATGACTTAGGTGAATGAAATACATGAAATACAAAAAGCTTTACCTAAAGTCATAATTGTCCTTGGCCTACAATTTGTGATGATAAATAGATCTTAAATGTTCAAATGTATGAAAATTTATCATCCATGAACTTAGATTTTTCTTATGGCTAAATTTCTAACGAACTTAACTTTTAATGACAACATCAATAATCAAGGATAAATGCAAACTTGAACAAATGCACTTTGATTGATATCCATGCATTGAATCTTGATTGTTTTGATGATTGAACTTGCATGTTTGCTTAAGTTGAATCAATGATCATGTCTATGAGATGAGAATATTAGTTTTCATGAAATTGTACTTGATCTCACTCATAGATTGAAACTCTTTATGATAAGAGACATTTTAGCTTGATAATATTGATTCACTTGAGTAAATTCATCTTGTTAAAATGGTATATCCCCTTTAGAACCTTAAATGATTAAGAGGAAAATCTTGAACCTTTCATTGCTCATAATTAGTTAAGGACTTGAATTGGAAAATGAGCATAGGATTTTTGTGCTTATAACTATGGTAGAAAATGTGTGTACTTGAATGACTCAAATTGTTTAATCTTCCATATGATCAGATTTGTGCTTATGAATATGGATTAATGTTTCATGATAGTATGCTAATGTTAAACTAATCCATATGCATATTTGGCGGTGTGTGATTATGTTCCTACATGTTTGACTTGATTATATTCTTGACTTGAATATACCACACATAACAATTAGCATCATGCAAAATGGCTAAAACAACCATTGGTAACAATTGGTATGAGCTTTAAATTGACAATAATTCTTCTCTTTCTTTCTTTCTTTAGATTGAAATGACAAATAGGGAAGAATTTAGTTATGACACTTTTGTATGAGACATTTGTGCGCTAGAATTTGTGGTAAATTGATATATGTATTAATTCTAAGCACATTCATACTTGAAAATGATCTATAAGCTCAATGCATGTGATATGTCATGTAATTTCAGCTCATAATCATGATGTATTGATATGCACCTTAGTTGGACCTTAGAGAACAATTGATATACTTAGGTGCTTGATAGAATTAAAATAGGCAATTTATAGAACTTAGTAGATAATTTATAAACAATTTGCTTCATTATTTACCAATTGAGAACTTCTTGCAAAATTATTTATAAACAATTGGTATAGGATCATAAGTCATGTTCTTTGCATGCACAAACATTTCATACTCTTTATGGACATTGACTTTTTTATTTGTGCTATGAGTTTCATGTACTAACATGTTTCTTGTTGGATTGAGCATATTTCTTTGTTCTCACATTTCCTTAAGCCATAATTTTAGGGGGAGCTTTACTTTGTTTTTCCCTTCTTTTTGCTATGACAAAAAGGGGGAGAAATAATGGGGTTTGAAAACTTCTTTTGAAAACCATGCTTATATTAAGGGAGAGCTTTACAAAATCATGCTTTATTTAAAGGGGAGTATTTCTTTAAAGAATTTTTCAAAGCAAAATTACTTTAAGTTTTGTCATATCAAAAATGGGGAGATTGTTAGCTTTAAATTGACATATATATTTTGAAATGACAAAAACTTAAGTAATCTTAAATATTTGATTCATATTATAAATTTGCTCTATCAATTATGATTTTCACAAATCATATTAAGTGCTTTTATCAAATATAAAACCATGATTTAATTGATTATCTTTATTGGTTTTAATCAATTTAGAAAATATTTTTTTATTATTCGTTTAAGTAATTTTCTTATAGAATTATTGAATATATTTTAAGAAAATTACTTGATAAATTTTTGGACTCAAATTCATGTTTTCAAAGTCATGTCATATTTAAAAATACTCAAAATTGGCTTTAGAATGTTTTTAATGCCTAAAAACCTAGAACAGGATAGATGAATAGTGCTTGAAGGAATGGATCCCCTGACCAATAGGTAGATGAATAGTGCTTAAAGGGATGGATCCCCAAGGGATCAATCCCCTGAGGGAAGGGATCGATCCCCTAATGCCAGAATGCTCCCAGAAGAAAAATCGAAGCACGGGATAGATCCCCTAAGGCATGGGATAGATCCCCAACCTCTAGAATGGATTATAACGGCTAGTTTTTGTGAGATACAACGATCACATTCATTTTTAGCTCCACCCAACGTCTAGAATCCATCCAAGGGACTATAAATAAAGGCTTGGAAGCTCAAGGAATCAAGAGATACAGCTAAGCAACATTATTCTTCATCTTCTTCATCTTCCTCAAGTTTCAACATCAATTCAAGTGCTAAAATTCTTCATCTTCTATCACTTTGTATCTCATAGCACAAATCCTTTATATTATCTTTTCTAGAGCTTAATCTTTGTAATCACTTGCCTACCTAGAGGCCTTTCTTTGATTACATCCTTTGTAAATTAAATCACACCTTGTAAAAAGGAGGTTTCTCTTAAGCGTTAGAAAAAGAGGGAGGTTTCTCTTTAGCCTTAAAAAAAAGAGGGAGGTTTCTCTTGAGCCTAGAAAAAGATAGAGGTTTCTCTTGAGCCTGCAAAAAGAGGGATTGTAATACAAATTCAAGTTAGTGGATTTGGGAAAATCCTTAGGAGCATCTCAAGGTAGAGGTCGTAGGCAAGGTTGCCGAACCTCTATAAATCGATTGTGTACATTTCTCTTTCCCTACTCTCTTTACTTAATTGCATTTATATTGTGATTGTTGAATTGAATTTTTATTGCATACTTGCGTAGCCTAGAGAACTTAGAAAACTTCAACATAGGCTAGAGAATTTAGAAGAATCGAAAAACGAACCTAAGAGTAGCACAAAACCGATTCATCCCCCTCTCGGTTTAGCCTATAAAGCCAACAGAAATGAAAGAAAAAAAAGTGAAAAAGTACAGAGAATTTTTTTATAAAAATTAATTTTTTAACAAAATATTTTTTTAAAACATAATATAAATTTTTTAAAGTACTTTTTTATTAAAAAATCAACTAATAAATTTGACTATTAGTTATAATATTATAAACAATATTTAAATTTTTAATTTTTAATTTATATTTGTAAAAAAATTATAAATTTAAATTATATTGCTTTTAAAAAGAGTACTAAAAAAAGTCATTCTATATTACCTTTTTATTTTACCCATAGCAAATATTGTGAAAGACATAAAAAATAATCATATCTTATTCTTAATGCTTGTACACACCAAACATAAGATAGGATGATATAATTTAATCTTATGTAACGTCCCATTTCCATTCAAATACCAACTATCTTTTTATTTTTCTTATAATGGGTTAAGTTGTTTATCAATGTCATCTTCATATCTTTCTTATCACATACATAACATTATAACAATTACAGTTCATCAAATGACAAATAAATATCTATAATTTTATTATTTCATCTCAAAATCAATATGTACTGTCATTCAATACACAAATAGCAGTTACTCTTTAACATTACAGTACACTTCCTAATAATTTACATCCCCGTAATTATATACAATCACTAATATTGTATGTCGTAACGTCTAGGTCCGTGAACCTAATCGCTAGACTTAATATCAAGGAGTCGCCACCAACCATTCAAATTTTAGGTGTGATTGGTCACCTATTCTTGTCTAAAGATAAGGCAGGGTCTGTGTTCAAAGAATCTAGGATTCGGGAGTATGGTTACGTGTGAGGAAAGATTAGCACCCCCACAACGCCCATTTTAAAATGGTACCAACTAATTTCGTGATATCTTTAATAATTTTTAATTAAATGGTCTTTGTTTTTATTAAATTCAAATACTTAAATATTGGACAATCTCTAAGAAACTCTCCATCATGCTGGCGGAATTCCTTAAATTTCATCATCACCTCAAGAGTATCCAAGAAATCTCATTCGTCTTTCTCGGAGAGGCTTTGTCGTCGGATTTGTTAAATCGTTTATGAAATATCTTAATTTTATTTTCCATCTTTTATCCTTATTTTATCCTCTTTTTATTTCCTTTTTAATTTTCCTTTATTTCTTATTTTATTTTATTTTTATTTTAATATTATTTATCTTTTGAAAATAAATGTCGATTATTTTCTTTAAATCTTCCATCATGCTGGCGAAATTTAAAGAAAACATCTCACCTAAGAATTTAAAAGTGTCAGTCATTCGTGACACCTTATAATTCCATCATCGGGATAACCTCCTCTTATTCTCAATTTATTATTATTATTATTATTATATTTTCATTTCATTCATTTTTTTAATCATTATTCCCTAATTTCTTATTAATATTTATGTTTATTTTATTTTTAATAGAGATTGATTATTAATATATATTTATGTTTTTTTAGAAATAAATATCGATTATTAATATTGAACACTTACCTTAAATCTTCCATCATGCTGGCAAAATCTAAGGTAAATATCCTCACTTAGGAATTTCCAAAATGACAACCGTTCGTGACACTCGGAATTCCATCATCGGAATAATTTTTTTTATTTTATTAAGTAGTTATAATTTTATAATAATTAAATATTTTACATATATATTTTAATATTGAACATCTTCCATGAATTTTCCATCATTTTGGCGAAACTCATGAAAAACATCCTCACCTAGAAAATCTGAAATGTCAACCATTCGTGACACCTCAGAATTTCATCATCGGAATAATCTCAATTTATCTCTAAATTTTATGATTTATTATCTATTTATTATTTATTATTTTAACCCTTAAAATTTTTCTTATAATATTTTCCTAAAAGTTTATATTTCCCGAAATTCTACTCTTAATGTTTTAAGTCAAATTTTAGTCATACATCCTACTATTCATGCAAACTAAATTGAAAACTACAAATTTAATAATTAATCATGCAAAAACAATATCTTAATAAAGAATAAATATTTTAAACTAATTATACAACTTATACAAACATACATACCATGTAAAACAAATTTCCAAATTATTTATCACACAAATTCGTACATAAGAATGTTCAATCAACATGCAAATTACCATTACCTAAGATATGCGTTACCCAAATCATCAAGTGTGGTTAATTATCAAATTATTAATTTATTATATTACTTGATTATTAAATCATGAAAGTATCCACTTATTTATCTAATTATTATCAAATCAAGTTATTTAATTAAATCACCTTATTAGTCAATTAATCAATCAAAGAAATCCTATTTATTATTAGACTAATATTTCAATTATTTATTAAAAGTAAAAGAATCATACCTGGACAGCAACTTGAGCACTTACAGAGTGCCTATATTGACAGGTAGTGGCGGTGCAACTTGGAGTGATACAGAGATGGTTCGATGAAGTAATGATAATGTGCAGCAGCAAGCACAGGCAGCAGAGAAGACCAGCAATACTGGAACAGAGTCTCACTTTCTTTGCTGGCTTCTTGCTTTTTCTCTTCTAATACTATGTTTTGTTTCAAAGTTAATTCTATCTTGCTCCTGTTCCTCCTTCCTTCAACAGCTTCTCGTGTGTAGTGAGCAAAAGGTGTTGTTCATATGATGGCAGTAGGCGATGCAGGGATGCAGCATCCTTGTGAAAGTGCGAAGTGATGGCAGGACTGTGAAAGCTGGTGTTGCTCTCAGGGCTGAACTGGTAGTGGCTCGGGGCAGTAGAAAGTGATCAGGAAGGGTGCGGTTCAAAGCAGGGAACAGCAGCGGTCTCGCACAGCTTGGAGAGGTGGCCAGCAGCTGGAAACAGCTAGGCGATGGAGGTCCGGTGAAGCAGATCTCGACAATGGCGTGCAGGGAAGCGGTCAGACAGCAGGGGCGTGCGAGGTAGAAAATGATGGAACAGCTTGGACGTGTTGGAATCGGCAGGGCAGTGATGAAATCGACCGAGCAAGCAACTATGGAGCAGCTATTGCAGCACAGCAGGGGTGTCCAAGGTAGTTGAAGATGAAACAGCGGCTGTTGCAGGAGCAAGGCGACGACCTGGCAGGTGAAGAAGAGTTGCAACCGATAGTGCGGTGGCCTGACAACTTGCTGGAAGGGCAGCAACCTTTGGCTGGAAGTGCAGCGGACCAGGTTTACGATAGCAGTGCAACGCAAATGGAAGATGCAGCAGGGAGGAAAAAAGCAAGCCAAGGTTTTTGTTTTTTTGTTTTTTAAAGCAGTATATATATTTTTTTCTTAAACCCTGAGCTTTAATCCTTTTTATAGCCATAAATTAGTTAGAGTCCTAATACAACTATACTTATTCTAATAATTACCTCATACTTTTAATATTTTATCTATTTAATTCTTATGTTAATCATAATCTAACTCTATCAAATTTAATATTAATCCATAAAAATCTAATTATCCTATCCTAAAATTAATTTTATTTTTATTTCTTCTTATCTTTTCTCTCTCTTTTTTTTTATTCCTAAATCCTATTTTAAATTTAATTTCCTAATTAATGTTAATTCTAAATCTAAAAATTCTAATTTAATTCTAGCTTAATTCTAAATTGTTAAATTAAAATATAATGTCACCCAATCCAATTAATTATTTATACAAATTAAGACCCCGGACAAAATAGGGTGTCTACAGCTGCCCCTCTTTGTGCATTTGCTGTGAAACATTAATTGCACAAAGACATAGACACCTATTTTGTCTGACTTCTCTTTTTTTTTAATTTTTTATTTTTTCAAAAGCTCCCTCTAAACAGAAAGGCAGTCAAACTTTAAAATCTTGTCTAAAAAGCTCCTCCTAAACAGGCAGGCAGTCAAACTTTAAATCTTGTCCAAAAGCTCCTCCTAAACAGGCAGGCAGTCAAACTTTAAAATCTTGTCCAAAAGCTCCTCCTAAACAGGCAGGCAGTCAAACTTTAAAATCTTGTCTAAAATGCTCCTCCTAAACAGGCAGGCAGTCAAACTTTAAAAATCTGGTCCAAAAGCGCCTCCTAAACAGGCAGGCAGTTAAACTTTAAAAATCTTGTCTAAAATGCTCCTCCTAAACAGGTAGGCAGTCAAACTTTAAAAATCTTGTCCAAAAATGCTCCTCCTAAACAAGTAGGCAGTCAAACTTTAAAATCTTGTCTTAAAAATGCTCCTCCTAAACAGGTAGGCAGTCAAACTTTAAAATCTTGTCTTAAAAAGCTCTGATTTTTTTTTTGAAAATTTTAGGAAACTCCTCTAAATTTTTCTTGTCAAAATTTGAAATCTTAGGAAACCCCTCTAAAATTCCTTTTCTTATTCAATTTTGAAATTTTGGGAAACTCCTCCAAAACTTCTTTTCCTTTCTAATTTTGAAATTTTAGGAAACCCCCTCTAAAATTCTTATCTTATCAAAATTTGGAATTTTAGGAAACCCCTTTAAAACTCCTTTTCTTGTCCAAAATTTGAAATTTTGGGAAACTCCTCCAAAACTTCTCTTATCTAATTTTTTGAAATTTTAGGAAACCCCTCTAAAATTCCTTTTCTTGTCAAATTTTGAAATTTATGGGAAACCCCTCCAAAACTTCTTTTCTTGTCTAATTTTGAAATTTTAGGAAACTCCTCTAAAATTTCTTTTCTTGTCAAATTTTGAATTTTAGGAAACCCCTCTAAAATTTTCTTCTTTGTCAAATTTTGAAATTTTGGGAAACTCCTCCAAAACTTTTTTTTTTCTTGTCAAGTTTTGAAATTTTAGGAAACCCCTCTAAAATTTCTTTTTCTTGTCCAAAATTTGAAATCTTGGGAAACTCCTCCAAGACTTCTATTTTGTCTAATTTTTGAAATTTTAGGAAACCCCTCTAAAATTTCTTGTCTTGTTAAAATTTGAAATCTTGGGAAATTTATCTTACCCATGCAATTGCAACCTGTTCTATCCATGCAATGTCATTCATGTAGGCTATCTTATTCAAGCAATATCATTCATGCAATCTAGTCTATCCATGCAATGTTATTGATGCAATCAATTCTATCCATGTAATGCACTCTGTTTTATCCATGCAATGTCATTTAAGCAATCTGTTTTATCTCTATGATGCAATCTTACTCTATCCATGCAATTTTTTTCGAAAAACATTTCAAGCTCAATTGTGGCAACAACAAGGTTATTCTTTATCAATCCATCTCATGCACTCTTCTCTTTCATCTGTCCTCTTGTCCTTCTATTTCTTATTTCTTTCCTCATTTTCCTTTTTCCATTTTTCTTGCCCAATGAAACTCTTGTCTTCGTGCCCTCTTTATCTTATCTACTCCCTTGTTTCTTCTTTTTCACTATCCTCCCTATCTGGTCATTCATTTAGTCATTAAAATCTTCATTCACTCTTCTTTATTCATTGGTTTTTCTTGATTTCCAATTTTCATTCATTCATAAGTTTCCTTTTCTTTCATTTTCCTAAATAATATAGGAGTCTTTCACATATTTTGCCAAGCAAACATTTATTATCATTCCAATTTCAAAATCAATGCAACACAATTTCTCAATCCTTCAAGGTAAGGATATAGCAAAGAAATGATAAGTGAAATGAAGAGAGTGGTATTATTCAACATTTGGAAAGATTTAACAAGAAATTGTCAGGCTTAAAAGGAAAGTAGGCTTGAATGAAAAGTGAGAATTTTTAGGATTAGGTAATAGTATCCAAATAATAACAATTCAAACAATTTTGATCAATGAATACAAAATCCCCCTCAAAGGTCCATTAATCTGATCATGTTGAGTTCATCAAGATATCTTCTTGCTCCAGTATCGTTGACATCCAGCTTTTGTGGTATCTAAGCCGCCTTTTCAGGTTTTCAACTCAGATGCACTCCATTGATCTAAACCGCCCTTTTTGGGTTTTCGATATGAATCCTCCTTTCATTTTTCCATTTCTTTTTTCCTTTTTTCTTCTTTTTCGTTTTCTTTTCTTTCATTTTGTTTTATTCATATCTCTTCATTTTCAACTTAATTGTCCTTGATGAAACTTCTCTTATCTGTTCTCCATTCTGATTCATGCCCCAACATCAGATATTTCTTCACCCAATTTAATGCTCACATGGATCCAAGAGAGTCTTTGGAATCCCACTTCTTCAATCTAGATGAAATCTTTTTGCTTATCTTGATCTGCTTGTCCTAATTTCATCCAAAGGATCATCATCTCATAGTGTAAGTATGCCTTTGTTCAACACATGATTCTTCAATAGGAATACTCATATTTATTCAAAATGGACTTTTAAGGCACGTAATGTAGGCTCAGGTGAGGGTTTATGAAAGCAAGGATAAAATAGGCCCAAAATAAGTGTTTCAGGGTTTATCAAACCAAGAATCATTTTTCATGAATCATTTAGGCCTTTTGCCCCATTTGCTTTTTCTCTCCTTTTTTCATTTTAATGTGACTAGGGTTTTCACTTTCTTGATTCAAACCCTCTTTCCTTCTTCATTCTTTTTTCTTTTGTTCTTTTTTTTCCACAAAATGTTTGTTTTTCACTTTGCCCCACTAATCCTTCATTTTCCATTCTCTTTGCCCCCCAGTGTAGAGGGTGATTCTTGGTGGGTTATATTAAAAAGAATATAATAGGCTCAAAAGGGGTAATCAATGGATAATTTTACTCACACTTGAAAGGTAGTGAAGGAAGGCCATTTCTCATCTCATTACAAGTACTCTCATTAAAGGTCATCTATTGAACAAAGACAAACTCATTAGAATTTCATGTAGAGATTCACCTTTACTCGTAACATTCTATAGGTGAAGATTTTAGACAAATATCTTCTATTCTCTTCTTACTTGAGCAATCTTGGCAAATTGGAAACCCAATCAACCAACCAAAGCAACTCTTTCAAAACTGAATTTTATACTCATTGCCATCATCATTATCATGTTCATTATTTGGATACTTTTAAGCTTGGTAACAATGTAGAAAATATGGGTATTGGTGTTTGGCATTAAAGAATAAGATTGGAATGAGGAATTAAGAAATATGCATCACACTAATCCTTTATTGAAAATGAAAACAAATAAAAACTGGCCCAATACATAAAAGAATTCTTAATGCCTTTTAGGCTTAGGCACTCCTATATTACCTAAGAAATTGAAATGTCCTAAGATGAATGAAATTAGAAACAAAGAAACAACCATAATCTTCAAGTTAGTGAATCAATCAATATCATCCACTTTCTTCCATAGCATTAACCACTCCCCCTTGTGTGATCTGCAGAGGATTATCCTTCATATTTGGGTTATTCTTTGCCCCAAAACTCAAAATCCAGTGTCGACAAGTGCTTGGACTTTCCTCTTCAAGCCCATACAATTCTCAATAGAGTGACCAACATTGTCATTATGATAAGCACATTTTGCGTTAGGATTATACCACTTTGGGTAGGGAGGCTTCAAGGGCTCTACATAAACAGGGGCAATAAGGTGACCCCTTACCAACTGTGGGAACAATTCTGTGTATGTCATTGGTATAGGGTCTATTGTGACATTTCGACTAGCTCGAGTATTCTTTTGGTCATTAGGTGAAAAAGTGGGGTCTTGTGAATGGGAAATGGGTTGGTAAGCATTCTGATGATAAGTTTGTGGGTGGGGTTGAGAATAAGTGTAATTCACTGAAGGTGAATAAGAGGTATAGGAGCGACATGAGTTATTGGAGACAGCTTGTGCATCTTCTTCCTTCTTCTTTGAAAACCCATTCCTCTTGCTATCATTCATAGATGCTTCAATCTTACCACTCTTAAAGGCATTTTCAATAGCTTCGCCTGTCAACACCATGTCTGCAAAATTCTTGGTCACACTGCTAAGCATACGCTCATAGTAAGGAGCCTTGAGAGTATTCAAAAAGAACATGGTAATTTCCTTCTCAGTCAAAGGAGGTTGAACTAGTGATGCCACGTCTCTCCATCGTTGGGCATATTCTTTGAAGCTCTCATCTTTTTTCTTTTCCATACCTTGGAGAGATAAGCGGTCAGGAGCTACATCAGACACATGTTTGTATTGAGCTATAAAAGCTCTCGCCAACTCAGACCAAGAAGAAACTTTGCTCCTTTCTAATTGGTTGTACCACTTAATGGCTAACCCAGTCAAACTATCTTGAAAAACATGAATTAATAACTTGTCATCCCATGCATATGCCGCCATCTTCCTACAGTACATGATGAGATGATCTTTTGGGCATGATGTTCCGTTGAACTTTTCAAATTCAAGCACCTTGAATTTTGGTGGAAGCACGACACCCGATACCAAACACAACCTTGCAGCATCAATGGGTCCAAAATAGTCAACGCCTTCCACGGCACTTAGTCTTTCCTCTATCAAGCTCAGTTGGGCTTTAGTACCACTATATTCTTCCTTATGCTTCAACTTTTCTAGCTCTGTGGGATCATCTAAGTTTGGCACTTCTACTGGGTTTTGAACTTGTATCTGTAGGTGCGTTGGAGCTTTGGCAGTGCTTCCTTCAGGAACAAAAATGGGGTTGTCTCGCATGCTTTGTTGAGTCTCTTGTACAGACTCATCTTGATTACCCATTTTTTCCTTTCCTTTAATCATGGCTTTTAGCAACTGAGTAATTTCGCTCAATTGCCCCTTCATCTCTGTATTATCCCTTTCCAACTTTTCTATCCTGCTATTTTGATCCTCTTCCATTATGCGTGCTTGATACCTTGTATGATATCTATGGAGGGCAGATCGTATAGTGGATGCAATTTTGATACCTTGAGTGCCACAATTAAGCTGAAATTATATTTCATGTGATGATATGTTTATGCACAAAAATGAATGTATATGGAATGCATTTAGGTCTAGCAATCTCTTCTAACAATCAATGGTATGTTCATTCTTATGACAAAACAAATGCAAACTTACGTGAATGATATGTTATGTGATGCAAAATCAAACACAACTATGCATGACTCAATGATACAAACAAACTCTTTTTTTTGTTTTTTTTTTTGAAAAATGGAAGAAAGAAAAACTACATTTTTTTGAAATTTTTTTTTTGTTGAAAAACAATGTAAAAAGGAGGAAGTAAAACTTATTCCTTCATGTGTCCTATCTTGGGTTTGAGTCTACATTTCAATCTAGTATGGTTCCACCCTAAGGCTGGGTCTTATGTTTTATTACATGCTAGGCTTGGATAATTCAAGGTCTAAAGGTTCCCAAATTATTCCTCACTGTTGTCCACACAAGACTAGTAAGGCACCCAATCCTCACCCATCACAGGCTACAAACGGAAAGGTTCAATTTGAGTGGAAGTATTTCGCTAGCCATTGCGGAGGTTACCACCTCACGAGAGCGTAGTTACTATACTTCCTCCTAAAGAGAACGAAGCCTGGGTAGAAGGCTCATGCATGCTCATGCAAGTGATGTGTGTGTGTGAAGGAACGAGACTCCATTTTAAATGCCCCTTAAATAAAGATAACATAACAAGAAATATATACAACAAAACAAGATAAAAAAAACATTTAATCAAAAATTCAAGATAATCACAAAATTTCCTATTGGCCTGACTCTCTAAAAGTCCCCAGTGGAGTCGCCAAACTGTCGTAACGTCTAGGTCCGTGAACCTAACCGCTAGACTTAATATCAAGGAGTCGCCACCAACCATTCAAATTTTAGGTGTGATTGGTCACCTATTCTTGTCTAAAGATAAGGCAGGGTCTGTGTTCAAAGAATCTAGGATTCGGGAGTACGGTTACGTGTGAGGAAAGATTAGCACCCCTACAACGCCCATTTTAAAATGGTACCAACTAATTTCGTGATATCTTTAATAATTTTTAATTAAATGGTCTTTGTTTTTATTAAATTCAAATACTTAAATATTGGACAATCTCTAAGAAACTCTCCATCATGCTGGCGGAATTCCTTAAATTTCATCCTCACCTCAAGAGTATCCAAGAAATCCCATTCGTCTTTCTCGGAGAGGCTTTGTCGTCGGATTTGTTAAATCGTTTATGAAATATCTTAATTTTATTTTCCATCTTTTATCCTTATTTTATCCTCTTTTTATTTCCTTTTTAATTTTCCTTTATTTCTTATTTTATTTTATTTTTATTTTAATATTATTTATCTTTTGAAAATAAATGTCGATTATTTTCTTTAAATCTTCCATCATGCTGGCGAAATTTAAAGAAAACATCTCACCTAAGAATTTAAAAGTGTCAGCCATTCGTGACACCTTATAATTCCATCATCGAGATAACCTCCACTTATTCTCAATTTATTATTATTATTATTATTATATTTTCATTTCATTCATTTTTTTTAATCATTATTCCCCAATTTCTTATTAATATTTATGTTTATTTTATTTTTAATAGAGATTGATTATTAATATATATTTATGTTTTTTTTAGAAATAAATATCGATTATTAATATTGAACACTTACCTTAAATCTTCCATCATGCTGGCAAAATCTAAGGTAAATATCCTCACCTAGGAATTTCCAAAATGGCAACCGTTCGTGACACTCGGAATTCCATCATCGGGATAATTTTTTTTATTTTATTAAGTAGTTATAATTTTATAATAATTAAATATTTTACATATATATTTTAATATTGAACATCTTCCATGAATTTTCCATCATTTTGGCGAAACTCATGGAAAACATCCTCACCTAGAAAATTTGAAATGTCAACCATTCGTGACACCTCAGAATTTCATCATCGGAATAATCTCAATTTATCTCTAAATTTTATGATTTATTATCTATTTATTATTTATTGTTTTAACCCTTAAAATTTTTCTTATAATATTTTCCTAAAAGTTTATATTTCCCGAAATTCTACTCTTAATGTTTTAAGTCAAATTTTAGTCATACATCCTACTATTCATGCAAACTAAATTGAAAACTACAAATTTAATAATTAATCATGCAAAAACAATATCTTAATAAAGAATAAATATTTTAAACTAATTATACAACTTATACAAACATACATACCATGTAAAACAAATTTCCAAATTATTTATCACACAAATTCGTACATAAGAATGTTCAATCAACATGCAAATTACCATTACCTAAGATATGCATTACCCAAATCATCAAGTGTGGTTAATTATCAAATTATTAATTTATTATATTACTTGATTATTAAATCATGAAAGTATCCACTTATTTATCTAATTATTATCAAATCAAGTTATTTAATTAAATCACCTTATTAGTCAATTAATCAATCAAAGAAATCCTATTTATTATTAGACTAATATTTCAATTATTTATTAAAAGTAAAAGAATCATACCTGGATAGCAACCTGAGCACTTACGGAGTGCCTATATTGACAGGCAGTGGCGGTGCAACTTGGAGTGATACAGAGATGATGATGCAAACTGGTTCGATGAAGTAATGATAATGTGCAGCAGCAAGCACAGGCAGCAGAGAAGACTAGCGATACTGGAACAGAGTCTCACTTTCTTTGCTGGCTTCTTGCTTTTTCTCTTCAATACTATGTTTTTTCAAAGTTAATTCTATCTTGCTCTTGTTCCTCCTTCCTTCAACAGCTTCTCGTGTGTAGTGAGCAAAAGGTGTTGTTCATATGATGGCAGTAGGCGATGTAGGGATGCAGCGTCCTTGTGAAAGTGCGGAGTGATGGCAGGACTGTGAAAGCTGGTGTTGCTCTCAGGGCTGAACTGGTAGTGGCTCGGGGCAGTAGAAAGTGATCAGGAAGGGTGCGGTTTAAAGCAGGGAACAACAGCGGTCTCGCACAGCTTGGAGAGGTGGCCAGCAGCTGGAAACAGCTAGGCAATGGAGGTCCGGTGCAGCAGATCTCGACAATGGCGCGCAGGGAAGCGGTCAGACAGCAGGGGCGTGCGAGGTAGAAAATGATGGAACAGCTTGGACATGTTGGAATCGGCAGGGCAGTGATGAAATCGACCGAGCAAGCAACTATGGAGCAGCTGTTGCAGCACAGCAGGGGTGTCCAAGGTAGTTAAAGATGAAACAGCGGCTGTTGCAGGTGCAAGGCGACGACCTGGCAGGTGAAGAAGAGTTGCAACCGATAGTGCGGTGGCCTGACAACTTGCTGGAAGGGCAGTAACCTTTGGCTAGAAGTGCAGCGGACCAGGTTTACGATAGCAGTGCAACGCAGATCGAAGATGCAGCAGGGAGGAAAAAAGCAAGCCAAGGTTTTTGTTTTTTTGTTTTTTAAAGCAGTATATATATTTTTTTTCTTAAACCCTGAGCTTTAATCCTTTTTATAGTCATAAATTAGTTAGAGTCCTAATACAACTATACTTATTCTAATAATTATCTCATACTTTTAATATTTTATCTATTTAATTCTTATGTTAATCCTAATCTAACTCTATCAAATTTAATATTAATCCATAAAAATCTAATTATCATATCCTAAAATTAATTTTATTTTTATTTCTTCTTATCTTTTCTCTCTCTTTTTTTTTATTCCTAAATCCTATTTTAAATTTAATTTCCTAATTAATGTTAATTCTAAATCTAAAAATTCTAATTTAATTCTAGCTTAATTCTAAATTGTTAAATTAAAATATAATGTCACCCAATCCAATTAATTATTTATACAAATTAAGATCCCGGACAAAATAGGGTGTCTACATTGTACAAATAAGCCTGAGATATATATGTAAAGTACAGGATACCTTTAATGGACTAGAAGCATGTCCTGAAGGAATACTGTAATCCAATTATCTTTGCTCCTCCATAACGAGTAGAAGTCACTACAATTAAACTGGGAGGAAAATGGGGGAGTGAGATTACGCTCAATAAAGAAACATGTATAAAAGTGCAGGACTATGCCACTGTATGTAGGTAAAATTGGTAATAATAATAATAATAATAATACTTTTCACTTTTAAAGAAACAATTTAATAATAACATCGAAAGTAAATATAAGAGTCAAATGAAATCATCTGCAGTTCTGATAAATATTCTTTCAAATAAACACTTTATCTGTTTCAAATCAAATAAAATAGTATTCAAATAATTCATAATCAAATCATTAGAGACAGTTAACATCCAATAAATCATGCACGAACTATATCCCTTCAGGGACCTATAGAGGAATCGGGTGTACTTATACATGGGCGAGGTATCCATCCCTAAACCCTTCCTACGAAACAGTAGCAAGTAACTGTAACAATGGCCATTGTCGAAAAGTCCACAGTGCTCACTAGCCAAGTGCCAACTATGGATGTTGATGACTTAGCTAAGGTCAATTAGCAATATACATGTAAATCAGTATGCGTGATCACTAAGGAGCTAACAATCTCAAAATAGTCTCATATATCATATAAAATTAACAATAGAAATCATTTCAAATGGAAATTACCTTCAGTCAATCCATAATTATATAAAAGAATAAACTTTATATTTGAGAAGAAAATCCAATAAATAGTCTCAAATAAAGCTATGTAGAGATTTCAAAAACAAGTGTAAACAATTCTCAGGCAAGTCAAACGAGGTCATAAAATATACAGGTTTAGAAATAGACTATTTTCATCAAGAAAACTTGGATTATTTAGGTTGGTAAATAGTTCTATTTAGTCTAAAATATCAGTATATTCTAATTTGGGGTTGTTCTACGAAATTTCAGCAGTATAACGGCTGTAACTATCTTAACCCCTTGCATGAAAACCACAGTTTATATTTTCTCAAGCAAGCCAATATTCCCAAATGCAAGCATAGCTTTCCCTATGCAACTTCCATACACCTTCCTTACCTATACAATGTCATTTCATTCAAATAATACCCTTTGTGGCATCGAACCAGTGAATAGATCCTCATTTTCCTCCTTTCCAATTTCGTTCATTTAGCTTCGGAGCTTTAGAAGATCATTCATACAAGTTCAGTCCTAAAATTTATGTACAAAGCATTCTTATAATTTCTACTCATAAAAAGTTCAATTATCTTATGTGACATCCTTGTCACTACCCAAATATCAACTAACTTTTTCCTTTCACATACACTTTACTTAGATTCGTTTGTCAACGTCATTCTTTCTTCTTCTTATACTTTATGCTTTATTACTTATGGCTTGAGATCAAATTATGCATGAATGAAAATTTTCATATATATATATATATATACATGCATCACCTACACCAGGATCTCACATAACTTACATATCTTATATCCCCAAAACAACTAATATGCATTACTGTGGTATTGTACTGTACCATAGTCTGGAGCACATAATACATAAGTATACCTTCAATGATTATTGGGAAGTGTGCGTCGAAGGTACACTAAAATCCTAAAGATAAGCTCCTCTATCTGGAGCGGATTTTACTTCAAGTAATCTGTATGAAAAATATTTGTAAAGGAGTGAGTTTACGCTCAGTAAGAAACATATGTAAAAGAGCGTACTATGTCACTATATGCAGTTTTCCTGCTTGGCTCTATAATGTCATGTAAAACCATTATAAAGCATATACCATATATATTTCCCGCAATTATCAAATACAAGTAAAATCGTCTCTTTCAAATATTTTCACAGATCTCAAATCACGTGAAATCATATATGCAAGTACAATTAACTTCAACTACTTTCACATGCTTTCAAATACTTTCAAATAGATGGGAGACAATTAACTTCCAATAGAATCATGCACTAAGTAATTCTCATAAGGATACAGCAAATATATCCCGTAAGGGATAATCCATGAGAGATCTCATAAGGGATACCATAAATATATCCGTAAAGAATAATCCCGAGAGATGTCAAATAAATGGCGTACCCACGCATGGGCCAAGGATCCTCCCCAAAGCCAAATACAAATAAGAGACATATGACCATCGTCTATAAACCACAGTGAACACATATCCGTAAAGAATAATTTCGAGAGATGTCAAATAAATGGCATACCCAGGCATGGGCCAGGGATCCTCCCCAAAGCCGAATACAAATAAGAGACATATGGCCATCGTCTATAAACTACAGTGAACACTAGTCAGGTGACATCTGTGGCACTGAGGATCGGACTAAGGTTCCTTAGCCAAATACAAGTACAAGTAATATGCATGATCTTTCAAGGAATCCACGGTCTCCAAAGCCTTTGTTATATAGCTTTAACAAATACAAGTATACTTTCTTGAAATAGGTTTCAAAACCTCCTTTTCAAAGGGGGCAGTCGACTGATCTTTAGGGCAGTTGGCTGCTACACCCTATTTTTGCTTTATTGAATTTCTTTTCCTTTTTGAAATTCAAATAATTTATTTTTCGAAAACATATAAGGCATCAACTGGCCCGTATAGCAGTCGACTAGTTTTGAAACAGAATGTTTTTCGAGAATTAACAGTCGACTAGCTCATTAGCGGTCGACTGTTTTCGCAAACAGAATGCTTCTGAAAACAGGGCAGTCGACTGGCTCCCTAGGCAGTCAGCTGGTTTTGAAACAGAATACTTTTTAAGTAAAAGTAGTCGACTGTCCAATATAGCAGTCGACTGGTTTGAAACAGAATACTTACTGGAAAATAACAGTCGACTAACTTACATAGCAGTCTACTGGTTTGTCTCGATTTTCAAAAATCTACGCTTTGGTTATTTCTAGGCAGTCGGCTGCTCCTTAAGGCAGTCGGCTGCTCCTAGCATTTTGGTAACTAGGAGTAAAACCTGAAAATCACATTTCATGCACTTAAAACAGCTGGTACTTCTTTCCAAAATACTTAAAATCATGCGGACATAGCCACCCTATGTCTGTTACATAAATTCCTTACCTCAAATAGCAAAAATCCAATAGCTTGATTGCACCAACGATTTCCTCTTCTCTTCTTCACAGCTGTAAACATCATCACAAATTAAACCTTTAAGAAACCTTTATAAATATATTGTACCAACTCCATATGACTCCAAACCATGGCCAAAATCAGCTAAAACTATTTAAATCTCTTACCTTTGCTAGTCACCACAATTTCAGCAATTTAGATCTCCTTAATCACTTTGATTCAGCCTTTCATACTAAAGGCATGAGTAAAACAAGTGATAAGGATCGTTTTTCGTTACTAGAGTTTATTGATTTGGTGATTGAACATGGGAGTTTGTCAAGGTGATTGGAATGGAAACTTAGGGAAAATTGGATGGGAAACGAGAGGGAAAGAGAAATGTTGCTGCCGATTCTTGATAAAAAGGATGATGACTCATTAAGCTTCATTTAATGCATCCTAATCCCATAATCATCTCATCTCAGCCATTGACCCCCTTTTGACCCTTCTTTGACCATCTTAATTTCTTTCCTTCCCTTGTTATATCAGTCACATGTTCATTATACCATATAAAATCTGATATTAATCCTTTAACTACTTGACTATCAATTTCATTATTCCTTCATATGTCTTATACATCATTTATACACCAAAACTTCATATTTATTTAATTGTTCCATCTTACAATGCTTTACAATTATGGGAATTTACATGAAATTGAAGATTTCACATCTTATCCAACTGTGTCCATCCGAAATTTCACCATTTTACTATATGAGTAGCATTATTCTTTGCAAGAATTTCTAACCTATTGATGCTTTTCTACTCATAACCGAAAATATTGAATTCCAATTAATACACCGTCAACTTTATATGTAACCTAACTTAATTCCTTATTCAGAGGTGTGAGGCCCATTTTCTAATTCATTCTATGTTGTTTCCAACAATTTTCCAATCAATCCAATTATGGCCAATTTTGGCGCATTTGGTAGGATTGTTTCCTAACCTCTGTACACTAAAAATTACATTACGAATTATAAGGATATCCAAAAATTATGAATCCAAAACCATATGAATCTTAATTCAATTACCTATTCAGAATGATAAGTTTCACAATTTTATCATTTCTAAGTCATTTTTAATAATTCCTCAAAATTACTCTATTTTTAGGTACATTCTAGCAGAACTGTCTGCTGACCTATATGCACAAATTAATTCATATCTAATTACAATTTTCTCCAAATTGTGCAAACTCAAAACCATATTATTCCTAACTCATTTACCGTTTTGGAAATATATGGCATGCACCCAAATTCATTCTGGTCTATTTTCTATAAATTTTCAAATTCAACTATTTGGATCACGTTTTTTGGGTAGAGTGCCCTGTATTCATTTGCACATATCTTAAGCTATAGAACTCCAAATTAGGTGATTCCAAAACTGAATATCTCTTAACTCATAAGGCTATCTATTATAATTTTTATAGAATTTATCTCATTATGAAACCTCCAAACTGTACATTTAAACATGGGGCTCGGAACAGGACAATGCAGCAGAATTACAACATCAACACATACACACACTTTACACTTTGTTTCTTGCAATTTTATTACACTTTGAGCATGAAAACAACATTTTCTCCTTAGGAAACCCTCATGACCAAAACCCTAGCATGCCCCTATAATTTGATTTGCTTCAAATTTCAACCATAAACATGTTAAACTACTATGAAACAATTGAAACTAAGCAAAAAAATGCAAATCAGTGGCTATCTCCTCTTACCTCTCCATGTGCAGCCATTTCCAGCAGTCAAAACAATCCTCTAATGGATGATTCAGCCTTCCAATTTTCAAACTTAAGTAGCCATTGAGATGAGTAACAAGTTTTGGTTAAGGGTGCTTGATGAATTGGTGGCTTGAAGAGGGACTTTTACAAGGTAAAAGAAATGGAAATTTAGAGAAAAATGGGAAGGAAATGGCAGCAAGGGGTGGCCGGCGTCAAGAATGAAGATGATCCTCCAAAAATATCTCATTTTATTATTATTTTGTCTTATAAAAATCAACCCATGAGAAAAGACCTAAATACCCCCTTAAAATCTTGATATTTACAAGTATGTCATTAATAATATTTTATTATTTTTAATTTTTATTATATTTTATTTATTTAAGTCACACTAAGTCAAACATTAACCAAAATGTGATTTGACCAACCATATGAGAAAAGACTAATTACCCTTCTTAAAACTCATTATTTACAATTTTATCCTATTATTATTATTTAAATATTTAAATTTTGGATTTTTAAATTATTATTTTTATTATTTTCCATATATTTAAGTCAAACCTAGTTAAAGGTTGACTTTCAAGGTGGTTTGATCAGTCATGGATAGTGAAATTACCAAACTGCCCTAAACGAAAGCTTTTAGCTTCCTTCGCGTTGTTTTTAGCATTTTCGTGTATCTTAGTTTATGGGCTGGATCCACGTGAAACTTCTTTATGTAAAGATTTTCCTATAATAGTTTGTAGGTCAAAAGTCAAACTAGGTTGACCATTTGTGAGATTCCAAATTTCTCTATTCATCCTATATCTATTAAAGGTGATTAATTAAAATATTAAGACAAGTTATGATAAAAATTTTTAAATGTTGTAAAATTATCAAGGAAAACTGTTAAGTGGGCCCCACGAGGCAATCTGTAATTCGGATGGGCTCCAAAGTGGCAAAATGTGAAATTTGGGGCTGAAATACTTAAGGGGCAAGAAGACCACTTCTCAGAATTTTTTAAGATGAGCAAGCCTAGGTTTACATGCAACAAATTCAAAAATGACGATTTAGTCCATAGCCTAGAAGAATTTTTTCAAATAACGGTCAAACTAAATTGAATTTGGACCCACAGTTTGTCATAAGAAAATCCTCGCGTAAAGAAGTTTCACGTAGATTCAGCTCTTGAACTGAGTTACGCGAAAATGTTAAAAACAATGCGAATGAAGCCAAAAGCTTTAATTTAAAGGTAGTTTTGTAATTTCACTACCCATAATAGGTCAAACCATCTTGGGAGTCAACCTTTGATCATGTTTGACCTGAAAATATAAAAAATAATAAAAATAAAATATAAAATATGAAATTATAAATATTAAAATAATATTAGGATAGATTTGTAAATAACGAAATTGTAAAGGGGTATTTAGGTCATTTCTCATGGACTACTGGTCATAATTTATCCTTAGTCAATATTTGACTTAGTTTGACCTAAATAAATATAATTTAATAAAAGTAAATAATTAAATCTGAAATTAAAATAGTAAAATATTGTTCAGTGGTAGATTTGGTAAATATTAAAACTTTAAAGGGATAAAATGGTTATTTAGCAAGGGATAATATTTTAACATTAAAATAATAATAAAATGTGATATTTTAAGTGTCATCTTCTCCCATACCAGTCGGCCACCATTTTTGAGTTTCTCATCCTCTCCATTTCTCTAAGTGTAGAGAGAAAAACCTTGATAAAACCCTATTTAAACCATACAAAATTAGATTATTTCTTAAACAAAAATTATTCCTTTCAAGTAGAGCTACCTAAATCCAGAAAAATTGAAGCTTGAAGTGGCTGTTTGTTGGGTGATTCGACCCTCCAAAGTTTTTACCATAGCGAAGGTAAGAAGAAGAGTTGCTGAATTTTGATTCCTATGGCTCTAACCTACTGGTTTAAGCTTCTTTAACATATTTATGGTTGAAATTTGAAACAAATCAAATTGTATGGACATGCTAGGGTTTCTGTCATGAGGGTTTTCTAAGGGGAAAATATTGTTCTCATGCTCAAAGTGTTGTAAAGTTGCAAGAAACAAAGTGTTGTAAAGTTGCAAGAAACAAAGTGTGAAGTGTGTGTATGTGCTACTATTGTAATTTTGCTGCATTGTCCTGCCCAAGCCCTATGTTTAAATGCTCAGTTTGGAGGTTTTAGAATCAGATAAATTCTAAGAACATTATGGTAGATAGTCTTATGATTTAGGAGAAAATCAATTTTGGAATCACTTAATTTAGAGTTTTGTAGCTTAAGATTTGTGCAAATGAATGCAAGGCACTCTGCCTAGAAAACATGATCCAAATGGTTGAATTTGAAAAATTATAGAAAATAGACCAGAATGAATTTGGGTGCAAGCTATACATTTTCAGAAAGGTAAATGATTAGGATTTTGAACAATTTAGACAACCCTACAATTATATATGAATTAATTTGTGCACAGAGGTCAGTAGACAGTTCTGCCAGAATGCACCTAAAAACAAATTAAATTTGAGGAATTATTAAAAATTGTGAAACTTACCATTATGAATAAGGCATTGAATTAGGATTTATATGGTTTTGGATTCATAACTTTTGGATATCTCTATAATTAGTAATGTAATTTTTAATGCACAAAAGTCAAGAAACCATCTTGCCAAATGGGTTAGAATTAGGCTGAAATTTGGAAAATTATTAGAAACAACATAAAATGAATTAGAAGATGGGCTTTACACCTCTGAATAGGGAATTAAGTTAGGTTACATATAAATTCACGGTGTATTAATTGGAATTGAATATTTTCGATTATGAGTCGAAAGGTATCGATAGCTCAGAAATTTTTACAAAGAATAATGCTACTCATATAGTGAAATGGTGAAATTTCAAATGGATATGGTTGGATAAGATAATCGAACTATTAATAAGTAGGAATGCTTTGTATATAAATTTTGAAACTGAACTCGTATGAATGATCTTCTGCAGCTTCAAAACTCAATAAACGAAATTGGAAAGGAGGCAAATAAGGATCTATTCATTGGTTCGATGCCACAGAGGGTATTGTTTGAATGAAATGATACTGTATAGGTAAAGAACATGTATGGAAGATGCATAAGAAATGCTATGCTTGCATTTGGGAATATTGGCTAGTTTGAGAAAATATAAATTGTGGTTTTGTGTAGGGGGCTAGGGTAGATTTAAACCGTTATACTGCTAGAATTTTAGAAAGACCAACCTTTACCGTTTACCCACTCAATTTTCCTAACCAAGAAATAGGAATTTATTTCAAGCTCATTTATAATTTAGAATATAGTTTGGCTACCCTAAAGAATAATTTTAAATATTTTTAATTATTTTATATTATTAGTAACATATAGTAAAACTATTTGGATACTTAAGCTTTGCAATAAGAAATTTTATATAAATTTTTTACTGCCAAATAAATATTTATTCTTTCACATGATTATGGATTGACTGAAGATAAATTATATGAAAATGATTTCTCTCATGATTTTATTGATATATGAAAATGATTTTAAGATTGTTAACTCCTTGATAATCATACATATGAGATTGGCATGATTAGGCTGATGGTCCTTGATCGAGTCCCTAGACCTTCCCCATGCCACAGCTGTCACTTGATCAATGTACACTGTAGTCTTTTCGACGATGGCCATCGTTACCAGGTAGGAACGGTTTAGGGATGGATACCGAGCCCAATATGGGCACACTTGATTCCTATACGAGGTCCTTAAAGGGACACTAGATTCAAGCATGAATCTCTTGGAAATTTACTTTCTCTACTGATATGTGGTATTTATCTTATAATTGACTTAAATGATTTGATTTATGAAAGAACTATATGATTAGACTGAAAAGTTACGAAAGAAATGAACGAGTTTTAAAGCATATGTTTTCATGATACAAGAGCATTAATTTTATTTTAATTATTTTAAATGAATTGCTTTACTGTGCTAAGTGAGAATACTGAAATTATTGCTTTGCCTCGTGATATTGAAGTGTTACTGTATTGTTTACTGAAATTTCTTACTGAAATTATTTTATGAAATTGCTTTAAATAAATGGTTTTATATACTGTTATCGATTGGAAACTGCATGAAAATATTAAATGTTTTATGCTGTTTATCTATACATCGTCAATTGCTTACTCCCTATAGTCGGAGCTAGGGATTGGGACACGTGAGGTACTTCAAAGTATCCTTCCATACTCTACCTGGTTACCTAGCCGATTATAGTATCCTTCTTAAAATGTCCCTTAGTACACTACTAGGAATTAAATGATTTTACACATTTTAAATAATACCTATGTATTAAATATGACATAATATGTATATATGAGTATATATATATTTGAAAAGAAATGTAAATATGATTTTACATTTGAAATGTACATATATATATATATATTGTAAATACAATATATATTGTATTATTATCATTATTATTATTACTACATTTATATAAAATATATAAATGTTAAGTAATTTAAATTAAACAAATATATATATATATATCCTAAATATGTATTTTGATAATACATAAAATATATATCTTTATATATATAATATATTTATATAGTACTATAATATATATAATAATATTATATTTATTATGTATATATAGGTATAGAATTAAATCAAAAAATACAAAAAAAATACAAAAAAAAAGAAAATAGAGAAAAAAGAATCGAGAAGCATCCCGATTCTTCCTCCCCAAGTGGCTGCCAGCCACTGTCGCCGGAGAAAGAAAGAGAGACGAGGGAGGCAGACGACGTTGGCAAGGAGAGTAGAAGAAGTCGGTGACCGAAAGAGAAAAAGAAACGACGGGAAAGATGGAAAATCGAAGGAAAATCTGGCGAAAGCCGAGAAGGGAAAAGAGAAAGGAGATGGCGGTGGCGGCCGGTCCAGGCACCGCCACAGCCACCTCGACCTCGGCAGAGGTGAGGGGAAGGAAAAGGAGGCCACCGGTGAGGCCAACGACGACGGAGGAAGGCTGACGGAGGAGGAGAGAAACCGAGCCAAAAATCGAGTAGATCTGCAGCCTTGCCGTCCAGACCAAACAGAGGCCAGATCCAAGCTCGTCGTGGCGTCGGCTAGCTGTTGAGCCACCGAACCTCCGGAGAATCGACCACTGGAGGAGAACCGGCGGTGAGGAAGGTAGAGTCGGTCTGACTGGTCTGAATTGGTCAGACTAAGGAAAAAAGGAAAAAGAAAAAAAAGAAAAGAAAAAGGAAAAAGAAAAAGAAAGAAGGAAGAAAAAGAAGAAAGAGAAAGAGAAAAAGAATTCCAGGAATTTGAAAAATTCTCGAGAATTCGAAAATTACGGGAAATCCCAAGAATTACGGGAATCGGTAAGAAATCCCGGAAAGTATTAAATTATTTAAATAATTTATTTATTTAAATAATTATGGAAAAAATTCTAAATTTTAGAATTTAATTTCCAGAAAATTTTCTCGATGACCGAATTGATGGAATCGGGCGAGGTGAACACGGGCGCGACCTTCGAGAGACAGTCGCCGACCCGAAACAAGTAAGGGAGACATGTGCCGCCTGTAAGGATATTCGGTCACATGTTTTAAATTATGTATTTAATTTATAAATGCAATTTATAATGATTGGTTTTGAAATTTGTGGTGATTTATCGGTTTTAAATTGTGGTGAAATACCGGTTGAGAAATATAAACTGTATTTTTCGTGCAGGAGGCTAGCCAAATTGGCAGCTGTTATACTGCCGAAAAATTATCGAAAAATTACTGAAATTTATCGAAAATCACCGAAAACCATAATAAATGATTTAATTTCACGTGAAACGATTTTCAGGTATGAAAATCGAGAAATCAAATAAATTTCATAAAACATGAATATAGTGATATTTAATTTTAAAATATTCATGTTTTCGAATATGGTGAAAAGGAAATCACCGAAAATTCACCGGTAGGTGATATTTCACTTGAAACGAGATGAAAATGAAAAAGAGACCAAAGTGAATATTTTTATAAATATTCTTAAATATTCACTTAATTTAATATAAAACCTTTATGGTTTTAATTGTGAGCTAAATAATTATATAAATTCCATAAAGGTTAAGAAATGATGAAAAACTATGATTTCGAGACTAGAGGTCTCTACACGTGTTTTTAGAAAGAAACATAGTTACGGGATTTATGAATTTGGAAAAATAAATATTTTATTTTTCATAAATTATTGAAAAACCATGTTTTCAAGTGAAAGCACGGAAAAGCGTGCATACGTATTTTACGATGGAGAAAGGACAGTTTTGCCCTTTTATATGTTACATTGATGATTTTGCAAACTGTTTCACCGTGAGGAAAACACGATTTATACCTTTATGAAATATTTTGAGAAATATTATTTAAATTATAAATTTCATAAAGGTGATGATTTTATTACATGTGAGCCTTATGGATATTTGTGAAATATTTCTATTTACTGTATTTAAAATCCATAAAGGCTATGGTACGGTTTATACTGTTTTGAGACTTAGGCCCCGACTTTCATGCATCACACTTATACTGTTACTGTCACATGGCTGATAGACCTGTCAGTCATCAGCGTCCCAGATGTCACCTGGCAAGTGTACACCGAGGACACCATATAGATCATGGCCATAGATCTCACTGTTATACTGTTACTGTGTCCCTTCGGGGATGATGATTACTGGTCCATTATTGGACGATGATGGCATGATTTAATTGTAGGGTGATGCCTAGTCTCACATACTGTTACTGTTTATTGAAAGGATTTACAGAATCCTATTTATTGTACTGTACTATACTGTTTACTGTTCTGAACTACTGTTTACTGTTTACTGTTACTGATGAAAAAACTGTACCAAAACATTGTTTACTAAACTATACTGTTTACTGAAATGGTAGCCATTGGTTACTATTTTACTAAAGAAAAAGCTATCATTTACTGTTTATTGAACTGAAAGCTACCGTATACTATTTACTGAATGGGTAGCTACTGCTTACTGTTACTGATTGAACCGTATTGAGATACTGTTTTACTGAATACTAAATATACTATTTTACTGAACTGTACGATACGGTTACTGATTTGAAAAGAGAAATAAATGTTTATTCTAAAAGAATAACATAAGAATTATTTCTAAGATAAAAATAATCGCAAAAGTACTTATCCAATGATTGGATATTTGCGAACCACTGTACTGTCACGTGTTTTACTGTACTGAAGAGAAGAGAAGTAAACCACTATTTTTATTACTGAATTGCCACGTGTTTTAAAGTATACTTGATGTGAAAAGATATAGTGGTTTACTCTGTGGGAAAACGAAAATTATATTGTTTTGAAAACAACGGAAATAGTACTCTCTACAGTTGCTTCTAGGTTCCGAAACAAGTCAGGTATTTCAAAATACCTGCCTTACTCTATCTGGATCACTAGCCGACTGTAGTATCCTTC
This sequence comes from Heritiera fomes, assembly GCA_032173925.1. NCBI lineage: Eukaryota > Viridiplantae > Streptophyta > Magnoliopsida > Malvales > Malvaceae > Heritiera > Heritiera fomes. Next base: position 2,928,198 of record JAPDPM010000019.1, read on the forward strand.
CTACATGTGTGCCTAGAGCCAGCTAGGAAGATTTTAAAGAAAATGACAAAATTATTTTCAGCATATAGATAGCTGAATATCAAGTGTGACATATAACTCTCTTACTGAGCCGTGGTTTGCTCACCCCTTAATTTTAAACATTTCAGGTTTTAAAGATTGTGAGATCAATTGATTGTGGATCACGGCATTACACAAAGGACAATGTTACAGACCAACTGATTTATATGAGGTATGATCATTTATTTTCTATATTTAGACATGTCTGCAATACTACTTATCTGATTAACTAAGATAGGGGATGTGTATAATATAAACAATGTTATGTAACTTTGTTTAACAGTTAGTAAAAGTGAAGTATCACAGACAGTCCAACCGGATGAATTGTGTAAAATAAGGTGAAAAATGTGGTAACGGGTCGTTACACCCACAGGTCAAGTAATTTTTAAATAAAAATAAAATAAAATTTAAAAAATCATTAAAATTCATATACAAATACAATTTAAATACAATTACAATTCACTTACAATATTTTAAAATAAACAATTACAATCTAAAAAAAAACATAAATTTCTATTAAACATTGAACTCTTCCAGCATCTTATTTTCACTATTATATGTGTGTATATATATATATATAATGTCATGGTTTGAATTCAAAATAAAATTACATGAATTCATTTTTTTTGCTAGAATACAATAAAATCATGTCATGTATTTATTATTTTGTAAGAAATAAAAATACATTAATAATATAATTAAAAAACAAATTATATAAAAAAATGAAAAAAGGGCCCAAAATGGGGCTGGCCCGTGGGCTTGTGAACCGGCCCGCGCGGATTGTCAACCCGTGCGGGCCAACCATTTAGGCCCTTTTTAAATGGGCCTAAAAAATTGAATTCGGCCCTTTAAAAGCCCGCGGGTTTAACAGATCAACCCACGAGCTTCGGCCCATTTTACACCCCTAATTCTTCATAACAAATAATATAAAATTTATTTTTATTTTATCTGCATATAATAGCATAGTACACACTTTTATATATGTTTCTTATTAAGCTTCCCCAAGCTCACCCCCCCCCCCTTTAATCACCATTTCAGATAGTCCATTAGTGTACATGGTGACTACTATTTTCAAATTAATTGAAGAAGATCACTAGAAGTTTAAAGTATCGAGTAAACAAGGATATGTTGAATGTTATATTTATATTCAGACAAGTGCATGCACAACAGATGTAATTATAGTTCAAGATGTAAATAGTGTAGTGTAAAATTAAAGAATATTTATGAACTAGTGTGAGAACTCGTTATTTTGTACTATACATGTACGAAATAATAGATTTTAAATAAATAGATAAATAAATAGATATAATTTTTATATCTTCTAAATATCAAAATTAAAGATGGGATAGAATCGAAAATTCAAAGTTATACAAGGGTAAAGTTAATTTTTCTCAAGAGTTGATCAAAGTTGATCAAATTTTTGATTAAATTGGCTTGAGAAATAAATTAAATAAATGAAATTTTAAATGGAAAGTGGGCCGGAACAGAAATGAGAAGGTGCAGTGGCATAAGTTAGTAATATCTCAATATTGTGAGGGTATTTTGAATTGTTTAAGTGTTGGCTGAAATTGTTAAATGAAAATAAAAATTATTGACCAATGGAGAGGAGACAACACCACATCATTCAGCCTTTATCTTCAGCAAACTCCACCGCCTCATGACATTGCACTCTGTTTCGGCTTTGTCTTCTCGATTTCTCTAGTTCTCCAAGAGCCCTTCCGGTTCTTTCATGCAAAACAACCTCTCTTCCCTCCATTTAATCAGTTAGGCCTTTGATAAAAAATTGTTTCCTATTTAAAAAGCTTTCTAAACTTCTCCAAACCCCAGCCACAACGTGCAATGAACTAGCAAAACAAATCTGTTTTGCTCCTGTCAGTAACGCCTCCTATACAGGTAAAGATCAGATTTAGTTTTCAGCTTTTGTAGTTGAGGATGTGGATGATTGTTATCTTGAAGAAAACTTGTTAGAGTGTAAATTGGATGGTTGTTTAGGAAATAGAAATTTGAGGAAATAAGGCAGAAACGCTGGCTACTTGTATATGGCGTGAATGGACGAAATGAGATGTTGTGTGCGTGTGTGGTGGGAATAGACGGAAACAAAAATCATATTCATATATATATATATGAAACCATGCTGCCGGTGACCCATGATAATTTTAAGAGGTATAAATATGAGAGTTTTGGTGGCATGAAAACAAGGAAATCAAGGCTGAAACTGAACAGAACAAGGGGGAGCTGATTTGTTGTGTTGACCGATTATGGTGAGGGCTGGAATAAAAGTTAGTAAAGGGGGCTGTTATGGAAGATTGTGGTGTGGAAATGAAAAATAAAGGAAGACTAATTTATGAGAAATGACCAAGGAAACAAAATGGTCAACAAAAGAAGCTAATAAGGCGTGAAAATAAGAAAGAATAAGGTACTGCTGCTGCCGTGAATGGAAGAAAAGAACATGAATTGATTTGAAATAAATAACCAAATAAAGAAAGTCAAGGATAAAGGACTGATTGTGGCGTGGAAAGAGGGATAATATAAGGCTGAAATTGTGATAAATGAGCAAGAATAAAGGGGTCAACAATGAGGGCTGGTAGAGCATAAAATAAAATCACCAAAAGAATAAACATGTCAATATATGTGAGCTGCCAGATGGAAAAGAAATAGAAGAAATAAAAATATGGCATTTTATTTCTTAATTGATAAAAATACAAGAGGGCAGCTCATGCATTTTGTATATTGACTAAAAATTTAAAACAACAAATTTAATTATTTAAAGGCCATTTGGCTATAGTGGAAAGAGAGGAAGAATGTCATTAAGAGTAGCCATTTTTAGCTATGAGAATTTACTTATAGTTATATTTTGATATGAATCATAGCTTAAATTAAAAAAATAACTAAGCTAATGATTTTGGGGAATTAATTGTTGGATTATGCCCTTAGAACCATTCATTAGATGATTGACTTTGGCATTTTTTATGTATCATGACATTTTATTTATTATAGTTCATTATTATATTTGTCTTATAACTGCGTAATGTAATCTTATATGATAATGTCCTTAGAATAGTAATAACACACTATTCTTAAAATATCCCTAGTCAAGTATTATTGTGAACAAGGATAACAATGATACGATAAGACTAGTATGTGGCTGACTGATGACCATTGTCATGGATATAGGATATCAAGTCATCACATAGGTACATGTTAGAGAACTATGTACTGGATCGACCCTCCATGAGAACACTACATGGATTGTTATATGAGTGTCATAAGCGATTCTCATAGTGATGATGGTGTATGTGATCCTTTGACTTAAGATCATCAGAGATCCCAACATAGAGAATTGCATACTTTAATGCTGCTAGATGTCATTCGTAACAGGATGGACTATAAAGGTAGTAATTGGGTATGCCTTGATCTATGTAGAGGGATGTTGAGTGATCAAGATAGGATTTATCCCTCTTATATAACAAGAGTGATGTCTTGGGCCCTTTGATAGAGTGAGACTAAGAAATGCATGGCCGTGCTCGAATAAGTCAATATGAGATATTGATTTTATTTGATTAATTAGTCTACTCAGGAATCAAGAAACGCTGATTAGACTATACAAGTGTGACACATTCCATGACTTGTGTCTAATCAAGACATCAAAGGATAAAGAGATTAGACTACACGGTAACATCTATCACGAGTAAGGTTATGTCGAGTCATTGACATTCTCGTTACATGGGTAGCTATGATGTGTTGCTAGATACCGCTCATTGCCTGTGACAATTTTGTCATTGCCATTGTTTTGAGAACCTATTGGGTCGCACACTTAGAACGGATCAATGAGGAGCTTAATTAATCCTATTCTGAATTGGATTAAGGATATAACTAATCTTATTCTGAATTGGATTAAGGATATAACTAATCCTATTCTAAGTAGGATTAGAGTTCTGTTTGATAGTAAATTTTAGGGTAAAATTTACTGCCTATAAAAGGATGTTTTGTGTTTTCTAAAACAGAGCCGCACAATTAAACAGAAAACAAAATATTCTTTTAATCGAAGCTAGCAATTCGGTTATAAGGAATCAAAAACGCTCTTTAAGGCTTCTGATCGTGAGACATTCAAGAGTCGTGAGATCCGTTCGTATGGATACCATAGAGGCAGGAACGAAAAGTTGTTGCTTGTGACTTGACCAACGACAGAAAATCAGAGAAAACGTTAGGTAAAATCTCGAAACCCTAATCAGGCAACTCTCCGAATCGATCCTGGTGGAGGCCGAATGATTTAAATTCCGCTGCGTGTTTGTTTCGGTTTCCTTCATTGGTATCCGAGCCAGATTCGGAGTCCCTGATTTGTTTTGATAAGAGCATGATCTCTGGTTACTTTCTGTTTATGATTACATGCAATCGGTTTAATGAGATTAATACGGATTAGAATGTATATGATATATTCAGAGGCTAGAAATCGAATTGTTGAAATTATATATATGATATATATCAATTTCGATTCAACTTATATGTGAGATATAATCTGTGATGCTAATTATTAATGGCGGTTTCTGTTCTGCATAAACGTTATGGAAGAAACAGAATAATGTCGAAAGTGTATAAAGATCCTGATAAGATTGAAACACTTTTAGATAAGAGTTCTGATGCGACTAAAATTATAATCAGTATGAGATATTGGCTGGAACATCCTGATAAGATTAGGACACTTCCGGATAAGGGGCGTTGGCAATGTCAATACTGCCGCCCCTGGGAACCCCGCAGTCAGGGTCATAATTCTTTTCAAATGTGCCTCATTAATAAAACTAAAAGTTGAAATTGCATTACACTTGTTTGTATAACACGGTGGTTGTTGTTTGAGCATTGTGCATAGTTATAGCCCTAGCCCAAAAATGATTGTATTTTGATGGTTGTAAATTTTAATAAATACGACCTGCGTGTCATGCCTTGTTCTTGAAATTCTAGTTGTACATTCTTTTCTCATCTTACTCCCCTCTAATGTAACTCAAGGTTTCTCTCAAACTATGTAACTGTAACGTAGTATAGGGTTAGAATTTAGCTAAGTATGAGTTGATGGTGATCAACACTAATGGAGCTGACAACCATGCAAAGGATGACCAAAAAGGCACTTGGAGAAGATGTTATTACCCTTAGGTTAACCCTTAGGGTTTCTCATTGGCTTGGGAAATCCATTTAGTTTGGGCTATAACTATGTCACGTTTATTTTATTGCTTAATTGCATGAGATGCATGGTTTATTTTGTACGTTTATGATATGAAAATCATATGATAATTTTAAAAAAATAAAATTGGTGAGATCTTATTCAATAAACTAAGAAAAATTCCTCAAATTAAATTAAGTCAATAATAGATGCCTACCAATGAATAGCACTCGTCAAGGCTAGAATCGATTTTGTTATGTTTGCCAAAGCAAAATATCATATCTATCTTAGTAAGACGCGATGGGATAATAGTGATATCCAAAGGCTATAAATTGGGTTGACTTAACTAGATTTCCTCAATAGGATTGGGAATTTATAGGCATAAAGTTGGGCTTCCATTCATGAGATGAATTAGAACAAGTGTTGTTCACCCAACTATCCAAGAGTTACATGAGATGTAATTGGTAAGTGTTGCCTACCTAAATAGCCAAATCTTGGGCGATTAGCCAAAGCTAACTCTAGATAAGGTGAAATACGGATCTTGGCCTACTAGAGAAATTATGTGATAATTTTTCCGAATTAATAGTGAGGGTTGTTGATTCGATAAAAAATAGTGGGAGCATCATTTAATAAATATTTAATTAAATGAATGCATTCATGATACTTATATTTTGCATATTTCTGTTGTAGATTACCATGGCATCAAACACTAATAACACACTTTCACTGCGATCTGTCCTTGAGAAGGACAAGTTGAATGGGACAAACTTCCTGGATTGGTACAGGAACCTGAGGATAGTCCTCAAGCAAGAAAAGAAGTTGTATGTCCTTGAGATTCCCTTACCTGAGGAACCACCTGCTAATGCTCCAAAGGCAGAAAGAGATGCTTATAAGAAGCATCAAGATGATGCATTGGATGTTAGTTGCCTTATGCTTGCCTCCATGAATCCTGAGCTTCAAAAGTAACATGAGGAAATGGATGTGTTCGATATGATCGAGCATCTCAAGCAACTCTATCAAGAGGAAGCTAGGCAAGAAAGGTACAATGTCTCTAAGGCATTGTTTCAGTGTAGGATGGCAGAGGGGACTCCCGTTGGTACTCATGTGCTCAAGATGATTGGGTACATTGAAAACCTTGAAAGATTGGGATTTCCTTTGGGCCAAGAGTTGGCCACTGATGTGATTCTGCAATCGTTGCCAGACAGCTACAGTCAATTTGTTGTTAATTACAATATGAATGAAATTGACAAGACTCTGCCACAGTTACTTAGCATGTTGAAAACAGCTGAATCCAACATAAAAAAGGCCAAGCTCAAAGATGTCTTAATAGTTAAGAAAGCTAAAGGCAGGGCTAATGCAAAGGGCAAGAAAAAGGGTAATAAAGCCAATGGCAAGTTCAAGCCCAATGATACTGCACTGAAGCCTAAAGGTGGGGTTGCCAAAGAAGGGAAATGCTTCCATTGCGGTGAGACTAGACATTGTAAGAGGAACTGCAACAAATACCTGGAAGAGCTAAAGAAGAAGAGAGGAAGTGAGACTTCCACTTCAAGTATTTATGTTATAGAAGTTAATCTATCTACTTCTTCATCATGGGTATTAAATACTGGATGTGGTTCTCTCATTTGTGTAAATGTGCAGGAACTCAAAAGGAGTAGATCGTTGACTAAGGGCGAGGTCGACCTACGAGTGGGAAATGGAGCAAGGGTTGCTGCATTAGCTGTAGGAACTTATATTTTGACATTGCCCACAGGGCTTGTTTTAGAATTAGATGATTGTTATTATGTGCCTTCCATCACTAAAAACATTATTTCTATTTCTTGTTTGGACAAGAAGGGTTTTTCATTTATAATAAAGGACAACTGTTGCTCCATTTATTTAAATGATATCTTTTATGGTAGTGCACAACTAATTAATGGTCTTTACATTCTAAATTTTGATATGCCTATTTATAACATAAATGCTAAAAAGATTAAATCTACTGATCAAAATCCAACATCTCTCTGGCATTGTCGCTTGGGACACATAAATGAGAATCGCATTTCCAAACTCCATAAAGATGGAATTTTGGACTCATTTGATTTTGAATCGTATGAGACATGTGAATCTTGTTTGATAGGTAAGATGACTAAAGCCCCTTTCAAAGGACATAGTGAAAGGGCAAGTGATTTATTGGGCTTAGTACATACAGATGTGTGTGGACCTTTAAACACACAGGCCAGAGGTGGGTTTATGTACTTTATTACATTTACTGATGATTTCAGTAGATATGGCTATGTGTATCTTATGAGACACAAGTCAGAATCTTTTGAAAAGTTCAAAGAATTCAAGAATGAAGTACAAAACCAACTTGGCAAGAGCATTAAGGCACTTCGATCAGATCGAGGTGGTGAATACTTAAGCCAAGAATTTTATGACTATCTTAAAGAGTGTGGGATTGTCTCACAACTCACTCCTCCAGGTACACCACAATGGAATGGTGTATCTGAAAGGAGAAACCGAACTTTATTAGATATGGTTCGATCAATGAGGAGTCATACAGATCTTCCAGAATCCTTTTGGGGACATGCATTAGAAACAGCTGCTTTTACACTGAACCTTGTTCCATCTAAATCGGTTCCAAAGATACCATGAGATATGGACTGGTAAACATCCCAGTATGTCTTTTATGAAGATTTGGGGTTGTGAGGCTTATGTAAGACGTCAAGTCTCTAACAAACTTGCACCTAAATCTGATAAGTGCTATTTTGTGGGATATCCTAAACTAACTAAAGGATATTATTTTTACAATCCCATTGAGCGCAAAGTGTTTGTAGCTCGAACAGGTATCTTTCTAGAAAGAGAATTCATTTCTAGAAGAACTAGTGGGAGAAAAGTAGAACTTGAAGAAATTCAAGAGCTACAAGATAGCGCACCCGATGTTGAGATGGAGCCTGAGCAAGCACCACAAGTTGTTGTGGAACCAGAACCACAAGCTGTTGTGGAGCAACCACCTGCTCAAGAGACACAAGCCTTGCGTAGATCAGTTAGAACACATCGTGAGCCACAGAGATATGGATTTCTAATGACTCAGAACGGTGATGTATTGCTCATGGACCAAGATGAGCCTACTACCTATCAAGAGGCTATTACAGGGCCAGACTCTGAGAAATGGCTTGAAGCCATGAGATCTGAGATGGAATCCATGCATGCCAACTAAGTTTGGACCTTGGTTGACTTACCCGAAAGGGTAAAACCTATAGTGTGTAAATGGGTTTTTAAGAAGAAAACCGACATGGAAGGAAATGTTCATACCTATAAAGGGCGATTGGTTGCTAAAGGTTTTAAACAAATTTATGGTATTGACTATGATGAAACTTTTTCACCAGTCGCGATGATCAAATCCATTAGGATCTTGCTTGCGATAGCTGCATACCATGATTATGAAATCTGGCAAATGGACGTCAAGACTGCTTTTCTTAATGGAAAGCTACTCGAGGATGTGTACATGACACAACCTGAGGGTTTTGTTGATCCAAAAAATGCTGGAAAGGTTTGTAAGCTGCAACGTTCTATTTATGGACTAAAGCAAGCTTCTCGAAGTTGGAATTTTCGTTTTGATGATGCAATCAAAGAGTTTGGTTTCATCAAGAACGAAAATGAACCTTGTGTCTACAAGAAGGTCAGTGGGAGCACTATTGTCTTCCTGGTGTTGTATGTAGATGACATACTACTCATTGTGAATGACATCCCTAACCTTTAGTCTGTAAAGACTTGGTTAGGGAATTGCTTTTCAATGAAGGACTTGGGCGACGCTACCTATGTACTGGGTATAAAGATCTATAGAGATAGATCAAGGAAATTAATTGGCCTAAGTCAAAGTGAATACATAGATAAAGTGCTAAAGAGGTTTAGCATGCAGGATTCCAAGAAAGGATTCTTGCCTATGACACATGGCATTACTCTCTCAAAAGAACAGTGTCATTCAACACAAGAAGAGAGAGAACGTATGAGTAAAGTTCCATATGCATCTGCTATTGGATCCATTATGTATGCCATGTTATGCACACGTCCCGATGTCTCGTATGCCTTGAGCATGACGAGTAGATATCAAGTTGATCCTGGTGAACGTCACTAGATCACTGTCAAGAATATTCTTAAGTACTTGAGAAAGACTAAGGATACATTCTTGATATATGGTGGTGAGGAAGAGCTCATTGTAACAGGTTACACTGATGCTAGCTTCCAAACTGATAAAGATGACTATAGATCGCAGTCTGGTTATGTGCCTTAATGGTGGTGCTATGAGCTGGAAAAGTTCAAAGCAGGCGACAGTGGTCGATTCTACAACAGAGGCTAAGTATATAGCTGCCTCTGAAGCTGCTAAGGAGGCTGTTTGGATCAAGAAGTTCATTATTGAGCTTGAAGTTGTTCCTAGCATTATAGATCCGATTGAGCTCTATTGTGACAACAATGGAGCCATCGCACAAGCTAAGGAACCTAGATCTCACCAACGATCCAAACATATACTACGGCGCTTCCATCTCATTCGAGATATCATCGAGAGAGGAGATGTGAGGATATGCAAAGTACCAACTGACGATAACATTGCCGACCCACTGACGAAGCCTTTGACGCAGCAGAGACATGATCGTCACACTAGGTCACTAGGTATTAGATACATGAGTGAATGGTCTTAGTGCAAGTGGGAGATTGTTGGATTATGCCCTTAGAACCATTCATTAGATGATTGACTTTGGCATTTTTTTATGTATCATGACATTTTATTTATTATAGTTCATTATTATATTTGTCTTATAACTGCGTAATGTAATCTTATATGATAATGTCCTTAGAATAGTAATAACACACTATTCTTAAAATATCCTTAGTCAAGTATTATTGTGAACAAGGATAACAATGATACGATAAGACTAGTATGTGGTTGACTGATGACCATTGTCATGGATATAGGATATCAAGTCATCACATAGGTACATGTTAGAGAACTATGTACTGGATCGACCCTCCATGAGAACGCTACATGGATTGTTATATGAGTGTCATAAGCGATTCTCATAGTGATGATGGTGTATATGATCCACTGACTTGAGATCATCAGATATCCCAACATAGAGAATTGCATAATTTAATGCTGCTAGATGTCATTCGTAACAGGATAGACTATAAAGGTAGTAATTGGGTATGCCTTGATCTATGTAGAGGGATGTTGAGTGATCAAGATAGGATTTATCCCTCTTATATAATAAGAGTGATGTCTTGGGCCCTTTGATAGAGTGAGACTAAGAAATGCATGGCCGTGCTCGAATAAGTCAATATGAGATATTGATTTTATTTGATTAATTAGTCTACTCAGGAATCAAGAAACGCTGATTAGACTATACAAGTGTGACACATTCCATGACTTGTGTCTAATCAAGACATCAAAGGATAAAGGGATTAGACTACACGGTAACATCTATCACGAGTAAGGTTATGTCGAGTCATTGACATTCTCGTTACATGGGTAGCAATGATGTGTTGCTAGATACCGCTCATTGCCTGTGACAATTTTGTCATTGCCATTGTTTTGAGAACCTATTGGGTCGCACACTTAGAACGGATCAATGAGGAGCTTAATTAATCCTATTCTGAATTGGATTAAGGATATAACTAATCCTATTCTGAATTGGACTAAGGATATAACTAATCCTATTCTAAGTAGGATTAGAGTTCTGTTTGACAGTAAATTTTAGGGTAAAATTTACTGCCTATAAAAGGATGTTTTGTGTTTTCTAAAATAGAGCCGCACAATTAAACAGAAAACAAAATATTCTTTTAATCGAAGCTAGCAATTTGGTTATTAGAAATCAAAAACGCTCTTTAAGGCTTTTGATCGTGAGACGTTCAAGATTCGTGAGATCCGTTCGTGTGTATACCATAGATGCAGGAACGAAAAGTTGTTGCTTGTGACTCGACCAACGACAGAAAATCAGAGAAAACGTTAGGTAAAATCTCGAAACCCTAATGAGGCAACTCTCCGAATCGATCCTGGTGGAGGCCGAATGATTTAAATTCCGCTGCGTGTTTGTTTCAGTTTCCTTCATTAAATTGCAGTCGAAAGTTCGACGTTCGTGTGGAGCACAAGATAGCGCGATCTCGATAAATAGGTAAGAGATGCGTGTGTAGATTTGTAGAGATATCTGAATGCATGATTCAAATGCTATGAAATTTTATACGAATTTTGGAAATATGGTTTGGTATTGAAATTGCATGAAAATCTGTGGTTTGGTTGATGAACTGTGTTTGAAGTGCAGGGAGGCTAGGACCCCAACAGTCAACATGCTGCCGAAAATTATTCAAAATATTTCTAAAAATGTTAGAAAATATTTTGGTGCATTAGTGATACTTTCCTAGCCTCGAAAGGGATAAATTAAATATTTTTCATAAATGGTTATTATACCAAAAAATATTTATTAAATATTTTTAACACTGATTTAGGTGAAAGTGTCATTACTGAAAATTCATCCCACGCGTTTTACAGTGAAATGTGTGATTAGTGAAGTGAAATGGTGAATAGTGAATATTTTATAATTATTTTCAATATATATTCACTATTTTATTTATGATTTTTTTATGGGATAAATAAATTTTTTATCACGTGTAATGATTCCTATAAAGGCTTTATCACTGTGTAAATATTGTTTTGAGACTAAAATGTCTCTACACGTGTTTATGGTGGGAAATGTGTTGGCGGAATTATTAAATTTGGGAAATAAAATATTTTATTTTTCCATAAATCATGAAAATATTGGAATTGATTTCCAATAATTTTGAATTTCATGTTTTGGAAAGAAAGCATGGAAACATGTGTGTATGTGTTCTACGGTGAAAAGGAACAGTTATGAAATTTTATTTCTACTGTATGATTATCTTATAAACTGTTTTTACCGTACGAGATAATGTGATTTATACCTTTTATGGATTTTCTGAAAGAGGTTATTAATTTTACTAAATTCTATAAAGGTAATGAGATTTCACATATACTGTTTTGAGACTGATAGGCCCCATATCATGTTGATATGTGACATGTAATATGTGATATGTGAAGCTGTTGACATTTAGCCATTTTCAACGTCCCGGTTGTCACCCGCTCAATGTACGACCGAAGACACCTATAGACTATGGCCATAGGTCTTTATGATGATTTACTATCCCTACAGGGATCTCACGTGTACCCTATTATTCCTTACGGGACTTATAGCATGATATCATTAGGGTGTTGCCTGGTCTCCACTATTATTCCACGTGTTTGGATTTGATGAGAAATGTGGAAATGTATTGTTTATTGTGATGTTTTATCACTGATTTGTGAAATATGTCAACAGTGTATTTTACTGCTACATGTGTTTAAAGTGATTGATTTTAACTGTGGAAATCAAACTAAATTTCAAATGTGGTTCATATGATTTACTAAATTGTTTATTTAATCATATGACATTTTATATGCAGTAAACATTTTAATAAATTTTATATTTTAAAGACTTTACTGCATATAGTCTTCGAGGTATCAAGATTTGCATACAAATCTCTTACTGAGTTGTGGTTTGCTCACTCCAATATATTATCTCTCCATATTATTTTCAGTGACCGGTTGAGTATATCTTCCGAGGATTAGAGGCTGCACATTGAGCACCCTGAGGCAGCATTTATAGATCCCAAAGGTATATTTATTTTACATTATATGTTCAGACTTCTGATTTACGGTACTACAGTGTTATATTAAATTAAGGAATATAAGTGTGAATTACAGAATACAATTTGTAAATATTTATTCCCAGTAATTATATTAAATTACGGGTATTGTACTTTCAGTGAATTAAACATGGAAAATAAGATATCACAGACAGCCCAACCTATACATGTGTTGTGAAATTGTGTAAAAAGAGTACAATACTGTGTACTTGGGATGTGACAACTAGTGGGATGTATTTGAATTGTTCTGATATAAAAAAAATTATAAATTTTTATATTATAGTTTATATGTTGATTTCTTGTTTATTTGTGAGAACCCCAATTTTCTAATATTCGATATAAGCTACAGAGTATAGAAATTTAAAAAGGAAATATTAATTGTTAAAATATTTAAATAAAGAGTTTGTTTGATAAGGTTCAGAGAGGTACTTGGTGATGGCTCCACCAAGACTTTCTTTGTTTAGATTAAAGTGAGACCCTAAAACAATGACATTTGAGGTGAAATATGAATATAGCAAGAATTTGCATCTCAAAATCAACTCGTTTAAGTGTATTTTGAAAAGCGAGAAACAATTTTGAAAATGGCGATCATGTCCATACCCCGAAAAGATTTTTTTGAATAACAATCAAACTAAATTCACTTTGGACCAACAGATTGACATAGGATGATCCTCGCGTAAAGAAGTTTCATGTGGACTCAACTCGTGAAACCAAATTAGGCGAAAGTGCTAAAAATAAAACGAACAAAGAAAAATGTGCTCCTATAAGGGTAGTTTGGTAATTTCACTATCCACACCCAGTCAAACCATTTTGAGTTTATAATTGACTGTGTTTGACCCAATATATATAAAAATAATAAAAAAATAAAAATATTAAATATGAATTTTAAATTATTAAATTAATGATAAGGATATAAATAGAAGTAAAGAAATTATATAAGGGTATCATGATCATTTAACAAGAAATTATATAAGAGTATCATGATCATTTAACATGAGAGTTGCTAAAAATGGTCAATGTTGACCAAAATTTATTTAAATAAATTAAATTTAATTAAAATTAAAATTAAAATCTGAAAATAAAAATTTATAAAATAATAGTAAGGTAAAGCTGTAAAATTTGGGAAAATTCAGGAAATTTCAAGGGAAATTTTGTTTACTTGACATGCGGCAAATTTTCATTGGCTAGAAGATTAATAAAAAAATAAAATTAATTAATTAATTAATTAATTAATTAAAATGCTGGAACTTAAAAAAAATTTAAATAATTCAATGGTAAAAGGTGTAAATAATTGATTGTAAAGGGGGAGTTTTGATTATTGAAACATGTGGCAATTTGTGATTGGTTGAGACATGAATAAAAGAAAACCCATCTCAGCCAAAATTCATCATCTTCACCGACTTTCTCCTCCCCTGTTTCTGCTGCACCGATTCTCTATTTTCCTCTCAAGCTTTTCACGTTTTTCTTAGGAAAACACAAGTTTTTTTTTCATCAATTCACTTAGGTGTCCTTACCAATCTTACTCCCCATCTTAAGAGCTCTCTAGCCACCTTAAATTCCCAGCCAAAACTGAACAAAAACAACTTGTTCTGCTGCTAACATCTTCGGTACTACACAAGTAAGTATGAAGATGATGATTTCAATTAATTCTATCTAGTGTTTGTGTTGGTATTTGATGGTTAGATGATGCTTATGACTATGGTTGAAACAAAAGCTAGGTAGATTGCTTTCTAAAGTGATCGGCCATGGTTGCACTTGAAGAAAAAATGATGCTGTTTTTTTTTTTGATAGAACAGGTAAAATTGTAGTGAATGAAGATATGAATGCAGCCATGGTGGAAAACTTAAAATAAAATAAAATTTTAGAGATGCATAGTAGGTTCGGCCATGAAGAAATTGGGAAGAGACTTTGGTGTTTTTAATGCATAAATGCTGGAAATTGATTGGATGATAAATTAAAAGAAAAAAAAAAACAAAACATCGAGATGGCGTGAAGAGATGGTTGATATCAGATGGGTACTGTCGAGCGTAGAGTGGCTGAAATAGTGGGGATTTAGTCCTAATGAATTTAAGGTGTTTGATGAAATTTCTAAGGGAGTAGAATAGATTTATGAAATGAGAGTTGGTGGAAGAATAAAAATCATGAACATGGGTTAATTAGGGGCTGTCGGCCATGATGAAGAACATTTGAGAGTAGTGTTATTTTGATAATTAATGATAATGGTAATATTATGTAAAATGAATAAAAATTAAATGTGAAATTAAATTGGAAGTATGCATAGTGATGTATATAGAAAGAAGAATTTGGCCAAGCTCAAAAGAGGAAATTCCTTGTAAAATTTAAGGAGTTGAGAGGTAGAAAATAATGAAATTAAGTTAATAAAATGGTTGGTAGAATTTGATTTAGAAAAATAATGTAATTTAATTTGTAATTATATTTGGTGATTAGTAAGAAATGAATTAAATTAAATTAATTGTTGGAATTAATAAAGTAGAAAATATGAAATTAAGAGAAAATTTATTAAAAAGTTAATGCTATAGGATTAAATTTGGAAAGAATATAGATTTAATTTTGGTCATGTATAATAATTAATAGAAAACAAAATACATTATTATGGGAATAAATAAAATGGAAGTAATAGTGATATAAGTAAATGATGGAATTAATACTAATAAAGAATAAAGATTATTTGTAAATAAATTTGGATTGGAAAATAATAAATATAAAGCAAGAAAGAAATATTGGACTATAATAAATAATAAAAGATAATAGAATTTTAATGAAATTAACATTAGGAGAATAAGTGTTATATTGTGCTATTTAATAGGAAATAAAATAAATTTACCATAAAAAGGGATAAAATAGAAAATATAGAATTAATGAAATAATTATTAAATTGAAATATGAAATTATTAATAGAATTAGAATTAAGAAAAAATTTCAATTTAAGTATAATTATGTTAAGACCCTTAATAGGAAATTAAATAAATAAATCATTGAGATTGACAAAATGGAAAATAGGAACTTCTAGAATTATTTATTATAGTTATACATGAGAATTTAAATACAAATTGAAATTTGTGGTGACATGAAAATTAAAGAAAGAATGGAATTTAATTGAAATTATATTTTGGTATTTAGTAGAAAATTATGAAATATTTATTAGAATCGCAGTATAGAATTTTGAACATAATTTGAATTTATTGTGCAGTGCTAGGAAATCGAAAAATAAAGAAGCATAATTAGAGTTATCGAATTTTAAATTTCACGGATGTAAAGGTAAAGAACATGTATAAGAGTTGCTTAGGAATGTTTTATTTGTATTTGTCAATTTTCGGAAAATCAAATCGTACCCAATTTGCACCCAATTTTCCTAAGCAAGAAAATATAGATTATTTCAAATTCATATGAGTGTTATATGTTTTAAATTGCATAAAATTATATGTTAATTATTGTATTTATTTTATATGAATTTATTTACATGAATTGATTTACATGAAATAATTTACATGCATTGATTTACATGAAACGAGTTATATGAAATAATTTACATGAGATTATTTATATGAAATGTTTACATTGCATAACATGAAATTATATTACTGATTTACATGATTTTTGACTGACTGAAAATAATTGCTATTTGAAATGATTTATACGGTAAATTGCTATTTGAAATTATTTCTACTGTTAATTGCTATTTGAGACAATTTCTACTACAAACTGCTATCTGAAATGATTTCTACTGTTAATTGTTATTTGAAATAATTTCTACTATTAAATTAAATAATTTATAAAAATGTTTTTAGACAGTTGTACCTTAGCGATCTTGTATACTGTTATATGACTACAGACCTAGTCCAATCCGTAGGTTTATTGTATATGCGTCACGACCCGAAGGCCAATTACGTCCACTTAACATATACCTTATTGCTTTTGAAAAATTACGAACCAATTTTTTCTTTTCTATTTACGGTTTGTATTCGATGTTAGTGTAATATCTAAATCAAATCTTATTTTACTAATATTATTTCTTGAGCTATGTCATACTTTTCAAGGTGATTTTAATTATTTTAGCCTTATTTTTACTATTCCAAGAGAAATGGGTCAAAAACCTCCCCCTTCTATTTTATCAATTTTCCCAGCAAAATCACTTGCATTTAAACACATTCTAAACTTCACAATATAGCCAGCTTGTGTTTCTTACAATTCACAGAATCATGCATCTCATATATCTCAAGATTCATTTCATTCGAAATTCCACATTTTTGCATTTTTATACATACTTCAAAATGTATATCTAATCCTAGATAGTGCTCGATAATCACGTGGACCTACATAATAATCTAGTGCGATCTAAAGTTACATCTCATATTTCTTCCTAGTACTATGAAATTAAAGTCCGTATAACTATCAAAATGATATACAAGTAGTATATCTCAAAAGCACAAAAGCTAAACCCGGAGAATGTAGACAAGTACCACTACTAGGTACTGTTCCCGAGAGCCTATACGAAGCCTAAGCTGGATATCAACTCATATGCTCTGCAGATGTTAAATTTAAAGGGTGAGCAAATCCACGGCTCAATAAGTAGCTTAAATAAGTACATACTAGGCTCATATTGTAAAACACGATCATACATGCATGAACTCTATAAAATAGCATATATGCATTATATCAAGATTAGCTACTAACTTATATGTACAATAGATTTCATAAGCTCATTCATGCATTTCTTCATTTCTTTAACTCACAAAATATCATTCTTTTTATCCCTTTTTATTGATATGCTTAAATATGAAGGAAACAACCATTTCAAATAACACACGATTCTATAACATAATATAAGTATAGTTCAACAATTATTCCCATTCTCTATCATATGTATAATATCTATTTCATCTAATAATAGTCATCACATTCACAGATCACAATCATTTATTCATTTTCTCAATGGCATATGATTTCCCATAATTCATCAGTACACGTGTAGCACTTAACTCTCAAAGGATTTTAGAGGTGGCTCCCACAGTTTCGAAGAATCTATATAGCACATAGTTCCTTTGAGTTCTCTAGAGGTAGCTCACACAGTACAAAGATCGAGTTTTACTCGAGTTTGCCTCTATAACTTATGTTTTCAAATGGTTCATCGACACACGTGTAGCACTTAGCTCTCAAAGGATTCTAGAGGTGGCTCCCACAGTTCCGAAGAATCTATGTAGCACGTAGTTCGTTTGAGTTCTTTAGAGGTGGCTCACACGGTACAAAGATCGAGTTTTACTCGGGTTTGCCTCTATGGCTTATGTTTTCAAATGGTTCATCGACACACGTGTAGCACTTAGCTCTCAAAGGACTTTAGAGGTGGCTCCCACAGTTCCGAAGAATCTATGTAGCACATAGTTCCTTTGAGTTCTTTAGAGATGACTCACACGGTACAAAGATCGAGTTTTATTCGGGTTTACCTCTATGGCTTATGTTTTCAAATGGTTTATCGACACACATGTAGCACTTAGCTCTCAAAGGATTCTAGAGGTAGCTCTCAAAGGATTCTAGAGGTGGCTCCCACAGTTCCAAAGAATCTATGTAGCACGTAGTTCATTTGAGTTCTCTAGAGATGACTCACACTATACAAAGATCGAGTTTTACTTGGGTTTGCCTCTATGGCTTATGTTTTCAAATGGTTCATCGACACACGTGTAGCACTTAGCTCTCAAAGAACTCTAGAGGTGGCTCCCACAGTTCCGAAGAATCTATGTAGCACGTAGTTCCTTTGAGTTCTGTAGAGGTGGCTCACACGGTACAAAGATCGAGTTTCATTAGGGTTTGCCTCTATGACACGTAATTTCTAGACATAAGGCTCTAAAATAGTTCAATTCCTCAAACCACATAAGTACTTCAGTTATCATACGATTCCATTATCCTAGTTTTCGATAAATGCAACTAGGTTTTATTCGAGGTCCATGAGTTACACAGCATAGGCTACATACATTTTGTACACTAGTTCGTATATACATTTCAAAGTATAACAACGTATTAGCATGTGCTACAATTTTCATGATATGGGTACCTACATTTTATGTCGGTTTCCATTCTCATCGAACACAACAAGTTATAACATATCGCACATAAATCTCAAATAGTCCGAAAACTTTTCACAAACACATCCAATCCAACATGTACTTTACCAAGACTTACTCTCGTAGTCCTTTCTGTCGTATTTCACCAAACTCAATATAAAATTAAAAAATTATCATATAATGATTTTCCTTCATCTCTTACGAGATGATACTAGTATAATTTATTTAACCCACTTACCTCGAGGTTTAACCATTTCTTCCCGACCTTTTGAATCCTTATTCAAGTCTTTAACCGTTCCGATTCACTACACATAATCAAATGACGTTTCGATAAGTTTTCAATTATATAATTTAGTATATGTATTTACATTCGTACGTATGCATACACGTTGCATGCATTGGTTGGCGAATGCATGTACAAAACCTATACGTAGAACTTTGAGTACTTCTTCCATATCAATTTAAGTACACCGCATATACTGTATACATGCACGTTTCACGTCATTCTTCATTTCTATTCTCGAAGACTTCATTTCGATAAATTGCATTGTCTATACTCACAATTACATGTTAAGTATATGACTGATTTAAGAAAATTGCGATTCTCACAATATGATTGTGGGATTATGGTCAAACCCACAGGTTTTCACAGTGAGCACCTAACCAGTGCGAACTGTGTGCACCGTTTCGACGATGGCCATTCGTTACTGTTTTGTCCCTACAGGGATACTATTATTGATCGTCCCTACAGGGATACTATTATTGATCGTCCCTTGGGGAATACTATTATTGATCGTGCATGATTCTATTGGATGTGACTGTCTCAATTGTACTATACTGTTTTATCGAATTAAATTGTTTACCGATACTTAATTGTTTATTGATACTGAATGATTAACTGATATTGAATTATTTACCTGAATTGTTTACTGCACTGTTTAACTGAACTGTTTACCAATACTTAATTGTTTACTATAGTGTTTTCAATTAACTGTCTATAAACTGTTTATATACTGAAATATTTCATAAGATGATTTTTATAGCATTATTTAAAAAAAATTGCTTTTACACTGATTAATGATTTGAAATTGCATTGCATAAATTATCAAATGGTTTATATTGATAAATGATTTTACCATCAATCGCTTATTCCCTATAATCGCATCTAGAGATCAGAACATGACAGGTACTTCAAAGTACCTCCCATATTCCACCTGGTTTCCTAGCCGATTATAGTATCTCTCTATAACGTACCCTAGTGAGCCATTAGGAAATAAATGTTTTTATTGCATTTTAATATTTATATTTAATATGCCTCTTTCATTATTTCTTTAAATAAATTGTTTTTATTTAATTGCATATAGTATACGCTTTTATATATGTTTCTTATTAGGCTTTCCCCAAAGTTCACCCCCTTACTCATCATCCCAGATAGCCCATCAAAGTATACGTCAATCGCTGCGACAGGCTAGTTGAAGAAAATTCTTAGAAGTTCAATGTACCCGGTGACCAAGTATAAGTAGAATTTAATATTTATATACAGACTAGTGTATGTACAACAATTTTAAATAAATGTTGGGATGTAAATAGCATAATAATTTATTTAAAGCATGTATGTGACTTAGCGGGATGTAATTTACATAGAATTGTTACTAATGGATTTATTAGAGATATTATGTCATAGATTTTATTCTGATTTTATTACTTATAGATTAATTAATTTAATAGTATAACAGTTTAATTGAAACAAAAATTGCAATTGAACTTACATCGGCACCGAACGCAAATCGACTGATATCGAATAATTGAATGAGAAAAATAGAATTGAAAAGGAAAAATTTGATTCGAAATTTTATAATTTTGAACGTTACATTATTATTTATGGACTGAATGATCTAATGGTATAAAGATATATTTGTAATGAAAGTTATAGAACAAACTTACACTGACACCGAATGCAAACCAAATGGTAATAAATAGATAAATGAGAAAAGTGGTATTGAAAAGAAAAAATTAGTTCGGAATTTCATATTTCCGAACGTTACACCATTATTTCGAAAAGTTCTTCCGAACTATAGACAAAATCATCATTTTTGAATTTGTTGCACGCAAACCTAAGCATGCTCAATTAAAAGAATTTCAAAAAATGACCTTCTTACCAGTTATATATTTCGAGCCCAAATTTCACATTTTGCCACTTCGGAGACCATCCAGGTTGTGGGTTGCCTTGTGGGGCCCACTTGACAGTTTTCCCGATACCTCCGCAATAAACGAGAATCAGTTATCGTAATTTGACTTAATATTTTAATTCAGAACCTTCAATAAGTGTAGGAAGAATAGAGAATTTTGGGATTTCACATCTTATCTTATCCATAATCTTGTATTATACTATCCTATCCTCATCTTATACACCAAACATGACATAAGAGTATTAGATGTTCAAAAATGAAAAAGAAAATATTTTGAAATTTTTAATAAAACATATTAACAAAGAAAATGGGACGAAAAGTACTATATATTTTTTTTGAATGAATATGATTCATATCTAGCTATAATAGAAAATTGTCCTATGTTCTCTTTACCTGTTGACGCCTAGTGGACATATATGAAATTGTTGAAGTTGTTAGAGGCAATGAAGACCAAGATCAAAGAGACATATTAAGAAGCTTACAGATTGTTCGGGGAGTAAATGTAATGAAGACAAAAAATTAAAGAAAAATGAGAAAAGAAAAAAAAAGAGAGGGAGACCATTGGGCAACAAAGCTTATATGATGAAGCTGGCGCAGTGCTAACTGGTAATTATCCTTGGCTGGTCATGCGTGTTGTTCGATCTTCTTTTGCCTTCAGATCTCTTATTTGCTTCTATTATATTAATTTTTTTGTATTTAATTTTTTTTTATTATTTTTGTTTTTGATAGGTGTTGCTTAAAAGAAATTTTATGTTTTTCTTTTTTTTTTAAGCTAAAAGACCTTGAAATTGTATCATAAATTCTTCTTTTCAAGATAATTTTTATTTCTTCTCCTTCTCACAATGTATTATTTAATGCCGATGATTAATTTTATTAATGTTTGCCCTAAAATCAACTTTTTTGATGAGAGATATGGTATCATAACAAAACATATTCACTTAGTAAAGTGACATGAAAAGTTTTCTTTTATCATCTTAGTCAATTATATTGACATATAATGATTTCAAGATGAGATAGTCTATGGAACAACAAAAGACTTACAGAGGATCTATAATGTGGTTATAAGTATAAAAATCTTTATGCATTAAAACTTAGTTTTTTAAATATTGTTCTTGGTCATTGTATTGTTGAGAAGGCATTTATAGTGCTTAAAGGTCAATACATATTAAGTTTAGTTACTAACTATTTATTAAAAAATAAATTCATTAAACGTGACTCCAAGTGGAAGTTCTATTTAGTGGTTTCACTAAAGAGTCTATAGAATATTTTCTCACGTGTTTTTTTAGTGTAAACAATCTTTTGACTTGAGATGACTAATCATCTTGTACCAAAGACAATAAATGATTGTCTACCGCTCAAAACCACCATGAACGTGAAGTTACAAGACAGAGCAACCTTATAACCCGTCTCAAAGCGTTTGTACTTGTCTTTTTTTTTTTTTTGATAGAAGCGTTTGTAATTGTCTTTTTTTTTGTTCAGTGACGAGACACTGTATTTGTCTTTGAAATCTCAATTATTCATGACAATTATATTATGTCACCTCGGTTCACCAATTTAGTCGTACATGGCTTGGCATCGGTGTGGAGTTCAGTACGATTGAGATAGGGTTTCGAAGAAGGATTGGTCATCAACACGACATGTCTTTAATAGAACCAATCTTAACTTTTTTTATTTTTTTTAAATTTTTAATGTGTATATATAATGCATTGATATTGTATATATGTTATATACTGTTAATAATGTAAGAAAATTAATGCAGATAAACATACCAGGATCTCATGTTCAATCATCAAGAAAAGATTAATACGGAAGCGTACCTGAATCTATTGAAATTGATTTCTTGAGGTTAGAGTCTTCCACGTCTAAACCTTTTGAGAGAATCTGTATCTCACTCAACGATGAGATATGTTGTGATAATTAAGTTATGTTTAGACTGGGGACCATAACCTCTTTATACTTGAAGTATATTTTATTTTATTTTGGCCCATCATGAAAATAAAATAAAATATTGGGTCTCTACACATTGCAAAGCCCATACTAATTGAGATGTCCTAAAGTCCAATAACTTAAACTTTATTTGATCACTTTTAAGTGGACGAAATAGATAGTCTGCAACGTACAATAATTGATATATGTAGGCCCACTAAATAATTTCCCAACAATCTCCCACTTGGGCCACATATGTCACCTGATAATTGTACATTTTAAAATAACTTTAAGAGCTCTAAACTTGCTATCATCACAAGGCAACATCTCTAAACAATCTAGTCCATCAATTATACTAACATAGGATCAAAGCGATCTTCGTTACATATATTCCGTAACTAGACCCATCAATGGTCACGTATATTAAAATAATCAATGACATAGATCAAGTATGGATGTGTAGCATGGAAATTACATGCAACGTGATCCCTTAAACATGTCTATCTCCAACTGGTCCTACTTTCAAAACTTTATGCTCAACTGCAATTTGAAAGAATAATACTTTATTTTCAGAGTTTCAGTAATAGCAACAATACTTTATTCTGATAAAAAAAATATCTCAATAATAAATGAATATAAATGAAACAAACTCCCACTACACAAGCATATCATCAAAGTGAACCGCACTCATACGAGCGACATGCTCATGAAAGACCTTAGGTGGTACACCCTTAGTAAGCGGATCCACAATCATGGAGTTTGTATTGATATATTCAATAGATATCTGAAAACTCTGAACTCTCTCCTTAACAACAAGAAACTTGATGTCAATATGCTTTGACTTCGACGAGCTTTTGTTGTTCTTAGAGTATAATTCTGCGGCTTTATTATCACAATAAATCTTCAATGGCCTCTCAATGCCATCGACAACGCATAGCCCAGTGATAAAATTTCGCAACCATATTGCATGGTTCGATGCCTCATAGCAAGCTATAAACTCTACTTCCATGGTGGAAGAAGCTATGAGTGTCTGCTTTACACTCTTCCAAGACACAGCTCCTCCAGCTAACATGAAAACATAACCAGAAGTAAATCTTCTGCTATCAAGGCAACCAGCAAAATCGGAGTCTAAATACCCAACGATCTCTAAATGATCTGACCTCCGATATGTGAGCATGTAATCTTTAGTTCTTTGTAAATACCTCATAACCCTCTTTATTGCTTTCCAATGATCCATTCCAGGGTTACTTAAAAATCTGCCAAGCATACCAACTATGTACGCAATATCCGGACGCGTACAAACTTGAGCATACATGAGACTCCCTACTGCTGAAGCATAAGGAATCTTCTACATCTCTTCCTTTTCAATATTATTTCTTGCGCATTGAAGCAAACTGAATTTATCACCCTTAGCAATGGACGTGTCTCCTGATGCACAATTTTTCATGTCAAAACTGCTAAGCACTTTATCGATATAAGCCTTTTGTGATAAGCCAAGTATTCCTTGAGAACGATCTCGATGGATTTATATGCCCAACACAAAAAATGCATGCCCAAGATCTTTCATCTCAAATTTATTTGAAAGAAATCTCTTGGTTTCATGCAATAAACCTATATCACTACTTGCTAGCAGAATATCATCGACATATAACACCAGAAGAATAAACTTGCTCCCACTGATCTTGTGATAAATACATTGATCAACAGTGTTCTCCTTAAAACCAAAAAAGGTGATCACTTGATCAAATTTTCGATACCATTGACGGGATGCTTGCTTTAAACCATAGATGGATTTTTTTAATTTGCACACCAAATGTTTCGATTCATCCAACATGAAATTTTCTGGTTGCTCCATATAAATTGTTTCTTCAATGTTACCATTAAGAAACGCTATCTTTACATCCATCTGATGTAGCTCCAAATCATAATGAGCTACAAGTGCCATAATGATTCTAAAAGAGTCTTTCGATGAAACAGGAGAGAAAGTCTCTTTATAATCAATGCCTTCCTTTTGAGTGAAACCTTTGGCAACTAGACATGCTTTATATCTTTCGATATTGCCTTTCGAATCGCTCTTGGTTTTGAAAATCCATTTACAACCAATTGGTTTCGCTTCTTTAGGCAATTCGACAAGATCCCGAACGTCATTATCCTCCATTGATTTCATCTCATCTTTCATGGCCTCAATCCATTTATGAGAGTGAACACCTTGTTTGGGTTCACTAAAAGATTTTGGATCATATTCTAGTCCTATATCAAACTCGTGTTCTTGGAGATAAACGATATAATCATCTGGAATCGCCGATCTCCTCTCTCTCGAGGATCTCCTTAATGGCACTTCCAATTGAGGTTGTTGTTGCTCTTCAATATGATTAGGTGGTAACCCAGGAGTGTCTTGATAGTCCGGATTTGCATCTTGAATAATGTCAGACATAATCGTCTGATCATTCTCAATTGCAACTGTAGGAACTGTAACATGTTCTTCCTTAAAGACAAAATTCTTGAGTTTGGCACCCTCATCATATTCAACATCCTCAATAAAGTTAGCATTCCCTGTTTCGAAAAAGGATCTATTTGAGGGATCATAAAACTTGAAATCCCTCGATCTTTCTGAGTATCCAACAAAATAGCAGCTTATTGTTCTTGAGTCCAATTTCCTTTCGTTAGGCTTGTATGGCCTAGCCTCAGCTAGACAACTCCAAATATGTAAGTGCCAATACTAGGCTTCTTTCTTGTCCATAATTCATATGGCGTTTTAGCTACTGCTTTGCTTGGAACTCGATTAAGAATGTACACTGCAGTCTTTAAGGCTTCTCCCCAAAGTGAGTCTGGCAAAGAAGAATGACTAATCATACTTCTAACCATGTCCTTTAGGGTCCGATTTCGTCTCTCAGCTACACCATTTTGACTTGGAGTCCTTGGCATGGTGTATTGAGGAACGATGCCACATTCTGCTAAATACTTTGCAAAAGGGCCTGGATGTTGTTCACCTGATCTGTCGTATCTACCGTAATATTCACCTCCACAGTCAGATTTAATGGCTTTAATTTTCCTACCAAGTTGATTTTCAACTTCAGCTTTATAGGTTTTGAAAACGTCCAATGCCTGAGACTTTTCATGAATCAAGTATAGGTACCCATAACGAGAATAATCATCTATGAAAGTAATAAAATATTGTTGACCATTCCAAGAAGCTATAGGGAATGGACCACAAATATCAGTATGAATTAAATCAAAGACGTTTAAACTCCTGTTAGCACCAGTTTTCTTGATATTTGTTTGTTTTCCCTTAATACACTCAACATAGATTTTGAAATCTGAAAAATCAAGTGAATCGAGAATTCCTTTTGACACAAGCCTCTTTATTCTTTGTTCAGAATATGTGCTAAACGCCTGTGCCATAACATAAAAGAATTCTCATTAATTAATTTGCGCTTTGTACCATAATTATCTATATGCAAGGACTCATTAATGTGTGAGGCATGAAGATCCAATTTATATAGATTATCAACTAAAGAACCTGTGCCAATAAGATTTGAATACTGAAAAAGACTAAATTTTCCATTTTCAAATGAACAAGAATATCCTGATTTGTCCAAAGAAGAAATAGAAATCAAATTCCGTCTAAATGATGGTACATAAAAAGTCTCTTTCAAATCTAAATAGCAACCAGATTCTAACTTTAATCTAAATAAACAAATAGCCTCAACAAGAGCTCTTTCGCCGTTTTCTACATAGATGAATCTTTCAGCATCAATTGGCTTTCTGCTCCCTAGACAACCCTGCATAGTCACACTTATGTGAGTAGTTGCACCTGTATCTATCCACCAAGTGTGATTGGGTACTAAAGCCAAATTAACTTCAGAACAAACAAAGTTGAGAAGTTTACCCTTTTTGGCAAGCCATTTAGCATACTTGGAACAATCCTTCTTCACATGACCACCTTTACGGCAAAAGAAACAAGTGATCACCTTATCTTGTTTCTGTTGCCCCTTAGGCTGTGAAGTTCCTGTGTTCCTTTTTCTCTTTTTGTTGGCAGCAATGTCATTGGAAGAAGATGCTAAGTGAGCACTTTCTATCTTCTCTTGTTTCAACCTCTCTTCCTCATGCACACACTGAGCAATGAGCTCATTAAGAGTCCATTTCTCCTTTTGAGTGTTATAACTTACTTTAAAAGGACTGAATTGTGCAGGAAGAGATATTAAGACTAAATGCACGAGAATGTCCTCAGACAACTCTAACTTTAATGCCTTTAGTCTTGTAACAAGATTAGACATTTCCATAATATATTCCCTTATGTTTTCTTTACTGCTATACCGCATTGAAACAAGCTTAGATAGGATGGTGCTTGTTTCGACTTTTTCATTTGCAGTGAATCTATTTGCAATTCGTTGTAAAAAACTCTTAGCATTTTCCTCCTTAGGCATTGTGCCTTTGATGGTATCCGGAATTGAGTGCTTCATGATCATCAAACTCATGCAGTTTGAATGCTCCCATTTTTCATAAAGTGCCCTTTTCGTAGCTGTACTATTATCAATAGGGGCGGGAGGTTTGTTAGACCTGATCGCATAGTCTAAATCCATACACCCAAGCATGATAGTAACATGCTCCTTCCATTTCTCGAAATTAGTGCCGTTAAGCACCGGGATATTATTCAGATTGGCAGATATAAAAAAAACATTTACTATAAACAGAAAACAACAATAATAAGCTCACAATTAACAAACAATAATTTGGGCCATATAAGATACCAAGCACAACATTAAAATTTAGTCTTTGGACAGAAATTTTAATTTGTAAGCGGTACTCTTAAATTTTATTAGTAAATATTGATAACCAAATCCTTGCCAACAACATGCCTTCCTTTGGGCCGACATATTGCATGCATGGTAAAAAATAATTTTATCACATATTTACTACCTTATTGTGTTTGCAATCCGGCCAAAAAATAACCTTCCTTTGGGCCGATTATTTTTCGCAGGGATTAAAAACACGGTCATTTAAATTCTTAAATGACAACTTTAATTTTCAAAATAAATAAATTAACATAAAAGAGGTCACTTTAGTGTCATTTTATATTAATTTAATTTAATTTGAATCTTTATTTTGCACCAAATATGCACGAGTGTATATACTAAGAGTACACAAATTTAGCAACAATACTAAGGTTATAATCCCAAAAATAAGAATATCCTAAGATCCCCAAGAATATACCCAAATATTAAAATAATAAAATAATAAGAATTTCAGGGTATTCAATCCCAGCAGATATAAGCCCAATAAAAAGCTAACAACAAAGATATGGGGTTTAATACAACATTCAAATAAAGTTTTAATACCCCAAATTTCAGGATTCCAACAATTGGATAAAACATGACACACCAAATATATTCCAATACCTTAGGCTTTTGCCTAAAGCTCAGGGTTCCAACAATTAGCCTAAAACAAAGTTTAACACTTTCAAAAGACTAATCATAAATACCCCAATTGTTGTACAAGTTTATATTTGTAACCCAATTATGTTTTCTTAATTTCATTCAACAAAAAAAAAAAAACTCTTAAATTTGTAACTTAGATTCAACTATATAAGTTACAAAAAACATTTATCCTTCGCCAATCTGAATCCAAACATACAAAATATAATTATTTTGGTTGAATATTTAATTCAGGATTTGAAAATTTTAAAGATACAATTACTTTAATCATGAAACAAAATTCCAGAATATTGTTCACATGATTTTAATACTTATTCTATTAGGAATAAAAGCCCTAATATTTTACACAATAATTTTTAATTCTCAGTGATCAAACATGATAAGCTCTTGATACCACTTGTAGGAAAATTAATGCAGATAAACATAGCAGGATCTCATGTTCAATCATCAAGAAAAGATTAATACGGAAGTGTACCTGAATCCATTGGAATTGATTTCTTGAGGTTAGAGTCTTCCACGTCTAAACCTTTTGAGAGAATCTGTATCTCACTCAACGATGAGATATGTTGTGAGAATTAAGTTATGTTTAGACTGGGGACCATAACCTATTTATACTTGAAGTATATTTTATTTTATTTTGGCCCATCATGAAAATAAAATAAAATATTGGGTCTCTACACATTGCAAAGCTCATACTAATTGAGATGTCCTAAAGTCCAATAACTTAAACTTTATTTGATCACTTTTAAGTGGACTAAGTAGATAGCCTGCAATGTACAATTAATTGATATATGTAGGCCCACTAAATAATTTCCCAACAAATAAATCTCAAAAAAATTATACTATCAATTAAATATAGAATGTCACTTCATTAATGAACAAAATTAAAAATATACAAGCTCTTGAAAATAAATATTAATAAAATTTTTAAAATTATTTTATTTATTTTTAAGGGTTTGTATATTTTTAAAATTTACTCATTAATGAAGTAACAGTGGCAATATGCGGTTGATTGAGAGTATGTAAAAGTTATACACTATCAATACATCATATATATAAACTCATTTTTAATATACGTGTCATTTTTACTAATTTCGTTTGTGCAATCTAGATAGCTTCTTTTTAGCTGTTTGCAAATAAGAAAAAAAATCTTGAAGCGGCACACTTTCGAGGTCTGAAGAGCGTGGGAAAGTAGCCGTTAGAAAGACACCTCATAGCAGGCACCAATTTGTCACATATCTGACCGTTAGAACACCTTCACCAAAATTCAAAAAAACAAAATCGACCGTTGCATTTCCCCAGTTCCCGACGTTTAACTCCTGTCTTCCCCTACTCTCCTTCGTTTACCACTAAAACAGATCTTCTAACATTCTAAACCGAAAATTGAAAGTCTAGAGACCTTCCGATAATCTCTGTCTCCCCTCATCTCTCTGTTTTGCATCTGATGGATGAATCAAGTGGGACAACGGCAAGGATGATCGACGAGTTATACGAGTTCTCAGCGCCCCGTTTCTTTGATTTCATCAAAGGAGAGTCGGAAGAAGAAACGCGCAAAGCCGAGCTCTGGTTCGAAACCGCCTTAAGCTACAACCCTTCTCGTATGTTCTTTCTCCTTTTCCTTCCTGTTTCTTTCTTTTTATATTTTTAACCGTAAAAGTAACGGAATTAACTAATTCTTTGAATCATTCTTTTCTCTACAACTCAATCGTTTCGGTTGGTGGTTCTTGATTTTCTTCGAATTTTAGGGTTTTATTTACGTACTTATTTGTTATTTATTTATTACTAATTTGTGATTTCCGATTTTAACTTGATCGATCTTAATTGCTTATTACTGAATCGTGGTCCAAAATTCAAGGGTTTGGGGTCCTCGTAGTTGCAGAAGATTTAGGCGAAAAGGGGAAAAAATTCTTAGAACTCGTCCTGTCCATTGTTGATTGCGATTAAACTTAATCTTTTCTTCCCAATTTCCCTCCATTTTCATGCAGTATCCAATCGATAGGTCAAAATTGATCTACGGTTTGATCCGGGGATGCTTTGTGTTTGGTTGCTTAGAAATGATAGGAAAAGAAAAGAAATATGACATAAATTAAGCATTACCTAATTTGTTTTACTTAAATGAATTAAGCATAACCTAATTAGTTTAGTTTTCAAGGATTTGTAGTGTAAGTTAAATCCATTCCCATATATTATCTGCGACCAAGCAAAACTTTTGCATTTATATCAATCAGAAAACCGGAGATGTTCATTTCCTTTTGGGTTTTTTTTTAAAATAATGCAGCATTTATGGCTAGAGTCAAGGCTGGCAATAGATCCTTTCATGTGGAGAGTCTCTGCAATTTTAGTGAAGAAGATCAAATGCAGAAGGTGTGAATTACTTTCTATATACCTTTCTAAATTTCAATAGCTTGTAAAGCAACTTCTCTCATTTCAATTTGGCCATTATAATATATTATTTCTACAGGCCTCAGAATCCTCGGATGCAACAATTCCTAGCTGTAACTCAGAAGATAAGCCTCAAGCTCAGCTCGTGCCTGATGAAGTAAAGGAAGATGAAGTTAAACCTT
Organism: Heritiera fomes; assembly: GCA_032173925.1. NCBI lineage: Eukaryota > Viridiplantae > Streptophyta > Magnoliopsida > Malvales > Malvaceae > Heritiera > Heritiera fomes. The sequence continues at coordinate 2,959,329 of JAPDPM010000019.1, forward strand.
CTAAGGCAAAGGTTGAAATTAACCAAATTGTCACTGAGGTAATTAATGGACCTTTTTTTTTTATCATTCTTGTTTTTTTTTTTTATCATTCTTGTTGTTTTTAATTCTTCTGGTTTCTCATGATTTAAACTGCTTTGTAGATTGCTAATGATACAAAAGACAAGGGAAAAATAGGGATTGAATGCGCTAAAGAAAATGGAAGGTTTGTTCTTTGGGTTTTGAAAATTTTGTCAACACTAATTGAGTTATACTTTGGTTCTCATTAGTCTGTCTTTGGTTCCTTTCTGTTGAATCTTCAGTGCTCTGACTGAGAAAGCGCATTCAAATGTACCTGGTGATACAGAGAAAAGCAAATCTTCTGTGCAAGTAGAAACTGAAGCTTGCACCCCTAAACCATTGATGAATTCTCAAAAAAAGCTGCTGAGTGACAATACGCACAACACAACTAAAAAGAATTCTAGTATGGTGCGGAATCCATCAGTGTTGAAACCCAAGAACGGCAATGCTGCAACTCCTAATTTGGCTCTGGAAAACCAAGCCATTAAACGTCAGAAATTAGATGGAGGGAGATCTAGACAGGTGCTTATATGCTCCTGCCTTTTGCATTTTTACTGTTATTTACTTATATCTGAAGTTTTGTCCTTTTGTTGCCTGCCTCTGTACCTCAGATCCTAAATGTAAAAACCCACAACTTGCCCCACAAGTCAAAACTTGGTCTTACCAGTGGTAATTCCAACTTGTGCTCTTCTACTGCTCAAACTTCTAACAAATTGCAAAGAAAGGTTTGTTCTCTGTGCTAAGTTCATTGCAAATTTTCACCAACAATGGTGGATTAGTATTAAAAATTGGTTTGTGTTTCCCTTGAAGGTTTATGTTCGAGAATCAGCAGCACCATTTGTTTCAATGGCAGAAATGATGCAAAAGTTCCAATCAAGTACCAGAGATTTGTCACTTCCTCACAGTTTTCTGCCAAACGTAAGTAAACATAACCACATCATTTTGGCTCCAATATGGATTTGGTTTCTTAATTCCTTACACGTCATTGTTTCCTTTCTTCTTTTGCAAAATTCCTGCCAGATGAAGCCTACGCTCAAATTGACTAGGCCCAAAGAACCTGAATTTGAAACAGCACAGAGAACGCGCTCAATTAGAGCAAAGAGCACCGCAGAGCTTGAAGAAGAAATGATGGCTAAGGTGCCTAAGTTCAAAGCAAGACCATTGAACAAGAAGGTGTCTAATGCTTATTCCATCTAATTTATGTGTATCAAACTGATCTTCCTTTGTTCTTTACTGTTTATTCCATCTAATTTACTGTTTAATATTTGATCTTTTTTTTCCATTTTCTCGTCTGGTTCAGATTTTTGAAGCTTCAACACTACCAGCATTGCCAAGAAGTACTCCAAAGCCTCCAGAATTTCAGGTAAATTATGCTAAGGATATAGGTGGTGGTATGAGAGGAAAATGAAGATAATCCTTGCTATCAGACTAAAAATTTATTTTCCTTTCAGGAATTTCATTTTGAGACGATAGCTAGAGCCCATAAGAATGCGGAGACTTCTTCAGTAGCTTCAACAGAAGTGTCTCGCCAGGTTTGGAGAACTGTATCTCGCATATTTGATTCATTTCCTTGGGAACCTTTACCTGCTTGCTTACCTTTCTCTTTTTTCCTCTTCCTTTATGGTTTTCTTTTTATCCTGTAACAGAATAATCAGTGGAAACCTCATCTCACGGAACCTAAAACCCCAGTGCTTCAAACATCACTGAGGGCACGGCCTCCAAAGGTCAAAAGTTCCATTGCACTTGAGCAGGAGGAACTTGAAAAAGCACCTAAATTTAAGGCAAGGCCATTGAATAAAAAGGTACTCTCTCCATTATTTTAATTCCGCCTGGTGTATAGCAATCATGTTTACTTGAGAAAGTAAATCTAGTTTTTTGCCTTGTGTAGATATTTGAGAGCAAAGGAGAATTGGGAATCTTCTGCAATGCAAAGAAACAGGTGACTATACCCCAAGAATTCCATTTTGCTACAAATGAGAGGATACCACCAGCAGCAGCAGTTGTTGATTTATTTGACAAGGTAATTCTACAAATACGCCATGCAAATATGCTACTCTTCTGAGCATACAAAAAGAAAAATAGTGTACGAATTGTTATAGACACCTTCTACTACTTACTACTCGTTGCATGTTTGTTCCATTACAGCTTTCTCTTAAGTCAGAACCTAGCCATGATCCAATTCCAAGAAACACCAGTCCCAATCCCTTCCATCTCCAAACAGAGGTATATTTATTTTCTAATGTTGTTCATGAATGGTACGAGACCAGAAAAGATAGAATTCAGTATTTTACTAAATCTAACCCGTATCCAGAAAATATAGAGTTCATGAATGTTATGTTCTGACTTCAGGAAAGAGGAGCTGAGAAAGAAAGGAAGTTCGTGACGGAAATCATACTGAAGCAGTTTGAAGAGGAAAGAGCCAGGGTTCCCAAGGCTAACCCATATCCTTATACCACTGACTACCCTGTGGTATGTTAATTTTTTGTTCTTTCTTACTGCAGTTAATCATGAATTGTTGTAGTGAAAATGGGTGTTTCTTACGCAGATTCCTCCAAAACCAGAACCCAAGCAATGTACAAAAGCAGAACCCTTCCAATTGGAGAGTCTGGTGAGGCACGAGGAGGAGAAGCAAAGGGAGATGGAAGAAAGAAAGAGAAAGGAGAAAGAAGAGGCCAAGATGAGAGTCTTCAAGGCCCAGCCGATTCTTAAAGAGTATTCATCCACAATTCATGGTTTGCATTTTATAAAGAGTTGACTAGAATTATATATTAAATCTTTGCTTGTCATGCAGGGATCCAATTCCTGTTCCAGAGAAAGTTCGCAAGCCTCTGACAGAAGTGCAAGAAATCAATCTCCATGTTGATCATAGAGCGGTGGATAGAGCAGAATTCGATCAAAAAGTAAGTTCTCTAGTTTCTCACTCGTGTGAAGTCTACTCGATAAGCACTCTTGTTAACGAACCCTTTTTACATTACAGATTAAAGAAAAAGAAATGGTGTACAAGAGATACAGAGAGGAGAGTGAGGCTTCTAGAATGGTACGCACATATTCTGTCAAAACACTTTTGTGTTGTCTCTTTGTTCTTTAGAATCGAAGGTCAGCTTTATTGTTATGTATTGGCAGATAGAGGAAGAGAAGGCATTGAAGCAATTGAGAAGGACAATGGTTCCCCATGCCAGGCCTCTTCCCAGGTTTGACCATCCTTTCTGCCCACAAAAGTAAGAAAAGTAGCAATATATCTTGGCGGTGTTTCATTCTTTATTTGGCCATTATCCTCAATTGATGTGTATGGCATGCCCAGGTCTTCCAAGGAAACAACAAAACCCATGTCACCGCATCTGCGTGTTGTCCAAAGAAAAGAAAGGAGGAAAATGATGAGTTCGCTCAGCGCTGCAACTTCCAGTCCCGCCACTCTTATGAGGTGAACCACTCCAATGATGGTTCGAGGCCAGCAGAGGCGCAGGGGGTTGTTCAAGAACTTTTGAACCCGTGGAACAACTCATTTGTTCCCCTGCGAAACAACTCATTGGATCACTATTAACTGACAATGCAGATTCATTTTGTGAGGGGGCTGTGTATCAGTTTCATGTACCTTGTTAAAGCAAAAAAGTAAAAACATTCTGTTGTACCATTTAAAATTAATTTCATTAGACTCATTGACTACAAAAATGCATCAATCAAGTTAAAATTTGATTACAAAAAAGCAAGAGGAACAGTACTGTTGTTGGGAAGCATTTCTCAGAGCCAATTGAGATTATTTGTTCATTTTCTTTTTAAAACAATTTAAACTAAATTTCCTACTATATACATAAAACTGTTGCTTCTAGCATCCTGAATATCGCAACTCAAACAGTGGTTTCGTCAAATAAAAAGTCAACAACATCCTTCTAGTAGAACTGGCATTGTCAACATCCTTCTAGCTAGTTTGCTTCTGCCGATATGCTAGAATCTGAAACAGTAGAGGAAACAAAATTCAACATTCTTATAGACATGGTTTAAATGAAAATTTTCCATAGAGATACAATTTTGATTATGAACACTTTAATTCAATATCTAGGAGCTATTCACAGTATAACCAAAGAATATATGACAAGGGGGAAAGCTAACGGTAGTCACTTTTACAGTCACATTTCAATACTTTCTAATCTTATTGGACCACGTCACTTTTTAGTTTTATGTAAAAAAAGATTACCCATGTGAGAAGTAAAAAGCTGAAGCGACGTGGCCCAATAAAAGAATGTTAAAAGTAACTGTCCCTATCATTCCTCATATGACAAATAGAGATAATAACTATGAACAAAAATACACACCAAATGACTTCGTCCAGAACTGCACTTGATCATAAGTCCTGCCAAAGTTTCTTGACCTTCCAAAAGTTCTAGCGCATCCTTTGAGGTAAAAGGAGTTGAGTTGGAGGGGTTGTCATTATATTGTCCTTTTACCATTAATATTTCTACTTCTTCAGCACGCAATGGCGTTTGGAGAGCAATGTACTGTGCAACACAAGCACTATAATTTTAGACAAGAATCTAGAAGTTTTAGATCATATTTGATATAGAGAGAGAAACGAGGGAAAAAAGGGTGTCGAAGGAGCAGTATAACATGAAGAATGCATCCAATTATGCATACAATTTAGGAATTTGAATGGGTTGAGATCACATTAAAATTTTAGATGGACCACAAAACTTACTCGTACAAATAGAACCATTAAGAACCTTAAAAACCCATTCGAATTTGAACAAAACATAATCCGATTTGACAAAAAATAAATAAACAAATAAACGATCCGAATCCGTCCAACCCGAATATGAAACGACTTAAACCCAAATTAACCAGAATTTAAAATGGTCTAAACCCAAACAACCTAAAAGACTACTCCAAAATAACTCAAAATTATATTGATTATTCGATTTGATTTTAAAACTCCATAATTTGAACATCAAATAACTTAAACCCAATTTCTTGAATCCAAATAACTCAAGTATCAGACTTGAAAGACCCAAACCCAAAATAACCCAGACCTAAAATGATCTGCTCAAAATGACATGAATTTTCTTCAATCCAAAATAATCCAACTCAAATCAACCCAACCCAACCAAAACTTAACCCAACTCGCCCATTTGCCACCTTCACATCAATTCAAACCCTATGTCTTAACAGACTGGGCTCAATTTAGGTCAATTGGAAATAAATTCTTCTCACATGAGAAATTCAGGTGAACTCCATAAACTTACCCAAATGAACACGGCAAGTGAAAAGCTATGTATAAAGTTCGCTGGGTTGAATTTGGGTCAACTGAAATCAAGATTTTGCCCACTTTACAATCTACATGTCACTATCTTTCTATTTAATGATATATACCCATTCAAGCAACGCAAGTCAGCATTTGGGGAATGTAATTTTCCTAGCATCTACCTTCAGGTTTACAAAGAGAATCTAATATTAAGCTGCTAGGAAAGAAATCTCACTTCACACAGATGCTTAACTGACAGACTGGGCCGACAACAGAGGTAGGGTTGCTGCAAACTTGATGTACCTTGTCCATCCACTGAAATAAGCTTGAGATGAACATCCAACTGCAGGCAAAGAATATGCTTTAGTTATACAGAATGTAGACCTGCATAGAGAATAGGGAAGGATAAAAGGAAAGATGAAAAAAGAAAAAGGGGTGGGAGTGAATAGAGCATATAGAGAACAATCCTACAGTATTACTTAAATGAATCCCATAAACTAGATAAGAACAATTAGAAAGTACGCCAATAGTGGCAGCTTAATACCAGTGATTGACAATCAGGAACCATAAACTAATAAGAGTCCAATGGTGCCCTATCATACCTCATCATCATTTTCGTCCAAGCTACGGAGGTACTCTACCAGTCTGTTTAAGCGAGCACGTGAACTCTTGCTACTGCCACCACCAGAATTGCCATGTCGAGTGTGACTCCGAGCACCACCCCTCCCCCAAGCAAGCATGTCAGGGTTCCAGACAAGCCCAGGAGAAATTCCTCGACTGTCTCTAGACACTTCTCTATCATTTTCAACATATCCACCATCCAAGTGTACCACTGATGAAGAAGGCTGGGATGGCTGAATACCAGCACGTCTTTTGCGCCTTCTCTGCGTCATTTCCGTGCAGCGCTCATCGGTGGAAGACGAATCTTTGCCTCCATTATCATCATTTTCATCCTCATTGTCTTCAGACTCTTGATGCTCAGTCCCTCGAGAGTTACGTCTCCTACGTGGGTGGGTACTCCGATGATTACGTTGTGATCTAGTCATAAAGGCAGCTGTGCTGTCTTTACCAAAACTACGCCGTTTAACAAGTGCTTCTGATTGTCTCTGAAATATTTGGGCAATTGATGCTTGAATCTGTACAACAAAATATTGAAACAACAATTGGAAAGAGCGCAGGATATGTGTCAGGGTCTTGAACTTATAATATAGTCCAATGATATTCTCAGAACAGAGCAGTGGAGAGGAGAAAAAAAGATACCATGCAATCATCATATAATTATCTAGCCAGGGCAATATCTAGGACAAGTTTTTTGTTACCTCACATCTTTGAAACAAGAAATAGAGTTCTTTCACTTTGGTAATTTATACAGCACAAAGTCAGAAAGACAAGTGCCAACATATGCTTTAATAGTCATAAAATTATTTAAGTGAATGCACCTAATGCAAGTAACATCAAGAAATTCATCACATGCATGTTTTATCTAGGCATATGATGAACAGGAATCACCACAACTATCTGCCCCAACTCTTAACAAGATCCAGAATATTGGATGATTGACCTTTACCATGAATGCAAGCAAAACAGTGACAAATAAATGCATGTAGTAACAAATGTACCACATATCTGACCTGCTTATTGCGAGTCCTTTCCTCTTCATGAAAAGCCAATTCCTAAGACCAAATGCACAAAACCAGTGTTTGATGAGGAAGATCATGATGCAAGAGATCTTATAACAGCAGCGTGAATAAAAAGATACTTACCACGCGAGCAAAAATAAGAAAAAGGAAAGAACTTATACCTCCTCTTCATACTTATCAATATCTGGATATAAAGCTGTAATTAAGGCATCATAGTTTGGATCATCTCTCAGAGAACGTCGACTAGCACAATGTGTACGGCAAGCAGGACACTCGTTGTTCCTGCAATCAGAATCGGGTAAGCAATTTTGGACAAAAAATTTCCAGACATTTACAAAATTGATCCAAATAAAGGCAAGATAGTATCAATCCATTTATAAAATACCCCAGTCGCATTGATTTGTCAATGCATTCTCTGCAAAAGCGATGTAGACATTCCATTACAGTTCTTGTTTTCTTTATGATTCCTGTAGACACAGTAAAGAATAAATAATGGATCTTCTACCAAATTTAAGTCCAACCCTGGATATTGACGGAAATCAGAGTGAGTTAAATAGATCAAAGGAGCCCAAGTTCAAAGTTTCCATCTGATCAAATCCGAAATCTAGCTAACAGGCTGAAATGAACTATAAACACCTAACAGCAAGATTTAAAGTAGACTAACAAGCATTCCCTGATGCAATAAGCTATAGCAAACGTGTTTTTCTTGTATGTGCTTCATAAGAAAATATAAGCAGCTTGTCAACATCACATGTTTGAGACAAATACTACAACATTACTCTTTCATGGTTTTTCCTTCAGAGAAAAAATGTTTATAAATTTATATAAATTTAACTATATTCTGTTTTATAGACAAGATAAATCTAAAATATAATTAACCAACCTTCCAAGATATAGAAAAGAATAAATAATGGATCTTCTACCAGATTTAAATCCAATAGTGGATAATAACAGAAATCAGAGTGAGTTAACGAGATCAAAGGAGCCCAAGTTCAGAGCTTCCTTCTGATCGAATCCCAGATCTAGCTAACAAACTGCAATGCACTATAAATACCTCAAGAAGTAAACCAATAGCATAACTGCTGATCACAGAAAAGAAAGATTAAAAAGTAGACTAAAAAGCATTCCTTGATTCAATAAGCTATAGCAATGTGCTTTTCCTTATGTGTTTCATAAAAAAGGTATAAGCAGCATGCCAACATTACATGTTTGACTACAAATACTATAATATTACTCTTCCATGGTTTTTCCTTCAGAGGTAATATGTTTATAAATTCATATAAATTTAACTAATTCTGTTTTATAAACATAATACATCTAAAATATAACTAACCAACCTTCCCAGCTAAAATTTACCTATCCCATAAAGCCCCCTAAGTGATAAGTACTTTAATAACGCAAGCTAATATAATCAAACTTATTTGCATATCTTAAGCATCCCCTTTCTCATATCTCACTGAAAACAATGTTATAAAATTTAGATTTATAAAACATCAAAATCCCTTTCTCTTAATCAATTGAAAACAATAATGTGGAAAAACATAACCTAAAATTCAGACACCCAAAAATCAACAATCTTCATTGATCTTTTCTCCTACCTTCTCAACTTCAGATCTTTTGAGGAGCTCCCAGATATACAACTTTGTCCTTGGTTTCCAATATAATTTACAGGTACTTGCCCACTCATGGGCAGAAAACTTGTTTATTAACTCATCAAATTCTACACTAAATCTTCTAGTAAAATTAAGCACAACCTGTGATAATAACTTTCCAGCTCAAGTGAAAGTCACAGTGAAAAATGAAAAGAGCATTATGCCCTCTAGAGTATCCAGCAAAGCATAACTAGATTCTTAGAAAAGGGAAAGGTGAGATCTATCATTTAGAAATCAAAGTAAAGAATTGTGCTTAAAAGGATACTTTACTTATGTAAAATTAAATTTTACATTACATTTCATTATAGGACATACGCATACTAGATTGTGGTTTTGTTCTGACAATTTATAAGGCTATCACACAAACAACTCATTTTAAATTCAGCAGAAGCTAAAGAAAGGGAAGAAAATATTATATTTGTATAAAAACAAACTAATAAAAATATAACTGTCAGACAATGCAAATTACAACCAGAAAATTCAACATAAATCTTAAATATTTAAGTAAGAAATCAACCCATTCTACTTAAATATGAGGTAAATAAGACATAATACAATATGTGCACTAAACACATGACACTCAATTTTCCCCTTGTCCTTTTAATGGTTTATATACTTTTCCAAATACAAAGTTAAACAAACAATGTATGCTAAAAACAAAGATTTATACAAATGGGATTCAAACTTGAAAAAAAAAAAGGTGATAGGTTTGACCTCCATACAGCATGCAATCAAATATGATTTGTCCATAAAAATATATTACAACCACTACTATACATATATCCCAGCTCTTAATAACACTAAATCAATATAAATACTAGTAGAAAATATTAAATGTTAGCAAATCAAAGTAAATATTACCTAAACAAATTGGACATTGAACATCTTTGCGAATTTCTGGAAGTTCTACAAAGACAAATCTGAAAGAGAAACATAAAAAAGTTACTAGAACTTTCTATCAAGTCACACACAGACACACATGCATGAAGATGGCAGCAAGCATGCCTCTTGAGAGAAAAATCTATTGCTACCATCGTTATAAATTTATTACCGCGACCATATTTGCACTGTATGGGTTTGAAGAGATTACCTACTTTTGAAGGCAATATAAACGTTTTCAAGCAATCATATAAGTAACATGACATGAGGGAAAGGAAATCCCAAAGGGTCAACTAGATCTAGAAAGTTTATGAAGATAAAAATACAACCATACCCTAAATCTACTGAGTAGAAGAATCCTTGCATGTTCCTATATACATTAGTTAAAGTAATAAAGAAAAGAAACATCATGGTTTGTAAGTGAGATGATACTATTTGAAGAAAATTTTCAAAAGACCAGACATGGAGGCACCGCCTACAATCACTATGACTCTATGACTCATTGCTTAGACAAATTATGGTAGTGACTCATTAAGGTTTTATCAGATTCCTATAGTTGAACACATATCACACAATGGGATTCAAAAAATCAGGGTGAAAAAGGGGGAAAAAGAAATCCAGAATCAAAGATAAATGTGAAATAGTGTAAGATAAATCATGCACATTATGGACCGTCCAACTACAAGTATACCATACTGGGATGCGTTTTTAAGCTAGTACTTTTACAAGTTGGTAATAAGCATGCTAAGTGTTTTAATTGACAAACAGAGGACCCCCTGCACCCATAGAGAAAGTAACAAGAACAGATGAAGGATTTTCCGTTTTTATGTAGTTACGAGTATGGATAGGACATAGACGTTGACATGCAAAATGTAATGGTTTAAACGATGAAAAAGTGTATCACAAAAGACAATGCCGTATAGCTAATAGCATAAAACCCAACGAATAAAACGCAAATCACTTTCTGTCCAACAGCTAAAACCACCTAAGATAAAAACATGCTTGTCAAAAAGATAAGCTATAAAATCGGAGGAAACCCAACTCAAAAAAGCGGAGCCAAAGCTAAATTATTCAGCTAAAATGGATTCAAACCTTATTGAAAGCAATAAAAGAAATGATTGACAGAGAAGAAAAGAGAAAAGAGTACTCGGGTTTCTCTTGAGAAGTCGAAGATTGGCTTCCATCAGAATCTGAGAGAAAAGAATCGAACAATCAAAATCAACCTCAAACACGTGTTTACACCTGTGCATCGACCATTATACGAAATATATATAAAAAGAAAAGGACGCTACCATCTTCATCGTCTTCATCTTCATCGTCGCCTTTTAGTTGTGCTTGGTGGTTTTGGTCATCCGGGTCTTTCTTCGGGTGTTGTTCTTCATGCTCATGCTCATGCTCTTGCTCTTGCCCTTGCCCTTGCTCTGCCTCTGACTCCTGTTCTTCCAGTTGCGTTGTGACATCTTCAGCTTTGCGTTGGTCATCTTCGGTTAGAGATTGCTTGGTGTGGTTTTGGTGATGAAGGCTGGAGTCTTCACCGTCAAGATTCTCTGGCAATGACCGCTTCTGGGCCGGCATTGATATCTTTGCTTTCTCGATTAAGCCTTTGTTCTTCACCAGAGACTCCGAGCCGAAGAGGAGGACGACCCGGAGATTGCACTCTCTCTTTTTTATTTTTTGCTTTTTAAACAAAAGGAAAGAACAGATGGGCAGAGATTTGAGGTGTTACCGAGAGACTAGCCTTTTTATTTTTTATTTATTTTTTCCTCTCTAATTAATTTATGAAGAGATCAGAATCTGCTGTTAAAACAGCACGTGCTGGATCTTTAGGCGGCCTTCCGTCTCTATATTCTTCTCATATGGGTACTTTGGCCATTTTATTCTAATCTTTTTACTATGGAAGTTATTTAAAATTAGGGTTTAAAATACATATAATTATTTACGGTGCAAGATTTTTTGAAAATTTGAAGAATTTCAAAATAAAGTATTTTAAAATTTATTAGTTTGAAATATTAGTATTAGTAATTATATTATATAAATTTTTTTATCATTAAAATTTAATCATATAAAAAACTAATGATATTAAATATAAAAAATTTAAAATAAATAATATGGGTATCATTAGATTTATTCAAAATAAGTCTACTAAGAAAATATGTGAAAAAATATGATTACAATAAAAATGTTTACAGACTATTTAATTACAACATAAAATTTATTATTATTATTATTATTATTATTATTATTATTATTATTATTATTCATGTCGTTGTCTACTCAAAAAATTAGATCCTAATTAATTTTCTTTTCTCTTCCTTTTGGGCTCATGTTGGGCAAAACTGAATTATTTATGTATATTTGTAGAAAAATAACTAATTCTTAACTTTGGAACATGAATTGTCACATAATTACTTTAATCTTTTGAAGTTTTCCATTCTTAGCTGGTTTTTTTAGTTTCCACTATTATTGAAATCACTCGTTCCTACAAAAGAAACTACAAGCCCATCCTTTCTATGTATATATATTTTAATTTAAGATAATTATTCTATACACTGTTGTTGGAATTTTTTTACTCCACAAGCGGAATTAGGATGATAACGCATGTTGTTTAAAAATATTTAAAAAATAAATAAAATAAAACGTGTGTTATAATCCTAAGGATGCTTATGGAATAAAAAACTACACCGGGGGTGGAGCTGGTTATGGGCCGGACCAGACCGGTTTCAGATCTGTTTTCACCAGTTCCGGCCTATACTAAAGGAAATCCGGTCTGAACCGGTAGCGAACCGATCCGAGCTGTGCCGGTTCGCATGATATTAAGGTGCGAACCGGCCCGGTTCGCTCAAAACCGGACCGAACAGGTTTAAACTGGTTCAGTCCAGTTTTTATTTTTTTGATAAATTTAAAATTTTTATTGTTTAAAATTTATATTAATTTATTTTAATATATTAATATATTTTTATAATTTAATCTAATAAATTAATTTTTATAATAAATAATGTTAATAGTTTAATTTAACAATAATTTATTATAAAGTTATTATAATTTATTTAATTAATGTAACAATAATGTAAAAATAAATTACTATAAAATTATCTAATAAAATTATTGTTATAATAAAATAAAGTTATATTATGAATATAATATTATAATAAAATTATTATGATAAAATGATATTTAATTCAAAATACAAATAATGATATTATGAATATTATTATTATATTCATTTTGCAATATCATTTTGCATATCATTATTTATATTCATTTATTATTTTCATTTTGCATTTAAAATAATTTATTATATTTGAAATATCATTTACTTAATATTTATTCATTTATTTATTTATTCATTTATTTAATATGTTTTTAAAATATTCATTCATTTTGTATTTTAAATATTTATTTATTTTAAACATATATAATTATAACATTAATTAATTTGGTATGTAATAATAATAATAATAATAATAATAATAATAATAATAATAATAATAATAACAACAACAATAACAACAAAAGAGAAAAAGGAGAGAGTAGGAGACCAAAGATTTTTTACGTGAAAACCCCTTCAAAAGTTATAAGGGTAAAAATCACAGGACCGTAATCCATAAAAATATTTACTATAACTAAACTTATTTACAATTTTACATACAATTTACAAAAAAAAAAGATTATTCTCTATTCTTCTTAATTTATATGGATTGCCTTGGAAATTTCTTCCCCCTCTTCTGAATTATTATTAGCGAATTCATTGGTCATTCCAAGTTCGACATTGAGCGATTCCGCATCGAACCAATCTTTAAGGCATGTTAACATGCCCAATGAATCCGGATTAAGAGTGGTTCGACAGTCTCCAATAATTCTTCCACATGTCGAGAATGCGAATTCCGAAGTAACAGAAGAAACTTGCACCGCAAAAACATCTTGGGCCATGAAAGCTAAAATTGGAAATTGTTTTTTGTTTTCTTTCCACCATTGGAGAAGATCAAAGTTTTCATCTACGGAAAAATCTTGACTTAAGAAAAATCCTAGCTCATTGAAGCTAGAACTTCATCGAGTTGTTGATCCCGATCTGCTGCCTTTTCCTTTTAGCTTCATTCTCTTCTTTATTGCTTCCTTAATTACGTTTAAAATTCCTTTTCCTTTTTTGCTACTCTCGATTTTTTCGTATGAATCTTCTTCTCTTCGGTTAAAGTCAAATTGCTCCCTTTCTGCTTCATAAACATTAAACAATTCTCGAAAAAGATTGTTAATTGAGGACTTTTAATCCTCAATAGAATCAAGACCAAGAAATTCTTTATAACAATAAAAAAAATCTCTATATTTACCTCACCTTGACTAGGATCTAGTAAAGTTGCAATACAATAAATAGGAAGAATTATTTCCCAATATTTTTAAAATTTTTCCTCCATATCATATACAAAAGAACTTAAAGTTTCATGATTCCTAAATTTTACAAATTTTTCAAACATTGTGTAGATAATAGGAACAAAATACGGTGTAGTTGGATAAAATTGAGTTGAAAATTTTTCGGTTGCATCTTTAAAAGTAGATAATAAATTAACAGAATATTCAATAAAAGTCCAATCTTCTTCAAAAAGTGCTAAATGCGTGCTACTTGTATAATTGTTATAAAAAGGAGTAACAAGTTCTTTATAAGGTAAAATAGAAGAAAGCAAACGATGAAGTGAATTCCATCTTGTTTCCACGGAAAGTGGAAACGCTTTAACAGGTATATTATTTGTTATACAAATTTGCTTCCATTCACGTTTTACTTGGTGTGTGAATCCATTTTGCTAAAATTTTGATTTTATCAATTGGACCTATGCCACTACCAGTACCACTAGAACTAAAACCACTTTAAACACATAAATTTATAATATGACATGCACATCTTGTATGCAAAAATATGCCTTGCATAACAGGATTTAAACTTTTAATTAAATGAGGAATAGCTGCAGTATTACTCGAAGCATTATCAAAAGTAATAGCAAAAACTCTATTATTTATTAGTGCATATAATTTACAAACTTTAGTAATATATTTATGAATAGTATATGAATTATGTGCTTCTTCTATTACATCTAAAGATAAAATTCATTTTTGCATGGACCAATCTTCATCTATCCAATGACAAGTTATAACAAGATAACTTATACCATTATTACTAGTCCATATATCACTAGTTAAACTAACCCTAGATGAAATATTACTAAGTTTATCAATTAAAGCTTGTCTATATTCTATAAACATATCCATGCAATCTTTTTTTAATGCATGTCTAGAAATAGATTTATATGCGGGTTGTAAATATTTACAAACATATTCTAAATATCCTATTTTTTCACAAATTGTGAATGGTTGTTCAGTCCTAACTACAAATTTAACTAAACCACGTCTAGCTTGAACATTATCAAAATTAAAATTTTTTCCACCATCATGTGTATTAATTTGAGATTGTTTGCCTTCTAAAATTTCATTTTCTTCGGCATCAGGATTAATTTTATGTGCAGTAATTAAATGTCTTTTACACGTACCGTACCGCCACCACCTCCACCGGAGTTATAAGAGTAAACGCCTTTGCACAATTTACAGATAGCACAATAGTTATTCGTCTCACCTTCTTTTGCTACAATGTCGAAATACTCCCATACCCTGCTTGTTTTTTTTTCGACTAAACTTCGGTCTTGATGATGTAGCAGCAGTGGTGGTAGCAGATGATTGTGTTTGAGCATGGCTTCCTCCACGACTACGACCACGACCAAACGATGGTGCCAAAGGAAGCTCCTCCTCCTCCGGATGAATATCGAGTTTGATTTCATTAAATGATTCGTCACCCAAATTAGGAATTTCAGTGGAACCAAAAGGTCGAGAAATAGAGCATGAACGACGAAAGAAATTTGATATTTTTATATTTTTTTGAAAATAAATATATGTTAAAAATTAAAAAAATAGATGTAGGATATTTATATATATATATAATATTGGAATTTGGAAATTGAAACTTGAAAATTAAAAGTAAAATTTGTAAAATTATAAAATAAAAAGAAAAATGAAATTTAAAAAGGAAATGATGATATTATAAATTTGGAATAAGGGAATTTAAGTGCATTTGAGAGAGTTTGAGTGAATATTGAGAGAGTATGTGAGTGAAGAGAATAAGAGTAGATGAATATAGATAGTAGATTTGAGAGAAAATATAGAAGAAATGTAAAGAAAAATAGAAGATAGAATAGAGGTATTTATAGGAAAAAAAATTAAAATAAAATTTTTAAAATAAAAAAAATTTATAAAAAGAAAGAAAGATTGATTTGGTCGTTGCCCATCAAATGGGGCAAGTCACAGCAGTGCCGCAGTGGCAGCCTTCCCTTGTTTTTTTTTTTTAATTTGAATTGGACCGATTCAACTGGAACCAGTCTGGTTCTAGACCGGTCTAAATCCTTAATGGGTCGGGCCCTTAGCGAGCCCGATTCCAATTAATAAAAACCAGCCCAGCCCGGTATGGGCCAGTTTCGAGCTGGTACAGTACTTGTTCAGTTATTGGGCCGGGTTGGCCGATCCCGTTGCGAACCAGGTCGGGCCAACCCGACCCAATAACCAGCTCTAACCATGCGGGAGGGGGGGGGGGTATAGAATAATTATCCTTTGTGCGAACCATGTATTGTGATACTGTTACACATGTAGGACTACTTACCATTGTTCAATTCCTGTGTATTTCGCAGGTAATAAAGGAAATAGTGATATGGGCCCCATAGACCCTATAGTGCTCGAATGGACATGAGACTGGACGAATACTATACAGAGGATCAAATAAGCTTATGGTAAGAATCTAGAACCCAAAATCTTTTATTTAAATTATTTTTGGGAAGTGTGCTAACAATTTAGAAAATGACGATTAAAAATATAGCTCGGTTAAAACTTTCGTTAATAACGGTCAAACTAAATTGACTTTTGACCTATTGACTGAAGCATGATAATCTACATATAAATAAGTGTAACGTTCCGAACCAAATTTTTTCCTTTTCACTTCTATCTTTCTTATTCAACTATTCGGTACCAGTCAGTTTGCGTTCGGTGTTGATGTAAGATTCCTTTTACATTTCCCGTTACAATTAAACCTTTATATCCTTAAATTATTTAGTATATAAATAAAGTTTAAGAAAATCAGAATAAATATATATAACACAATATTTATAATTTCTGTTTATAACAATTCAGACTAATTTCATTTCCATACTTTATTTACAACTGCTGTGCAAATACATGTCTGAATATAAATAAACATTTACCAAATACATGATCACTTGAAACTTCTAACTTCCAGCGAATCCCTCGACTAACTAAAAGCAACGGACTTCTTGTACATCGATAAGTTATCTGGGATGGTAAGTAAAGAGGTGAGCTTTAGGAAAAAGCCTGGTAAGACATATATAAAAGTTAGGCTATATGCAATTAAATAAAATTAAATAAACTTATATGCATATTGTAAAAATAATGCAAATATGAATATTAAAATATTTAAAAATCATTTTAAACAAATATGCATTATGCAAACAATTTATGTCAATCAGTTCAGTAAATGGTTTAGTTTCAATAAACAATTCAGTATACAATTATCACGACCTGCGACCACATTTCTCACCTTATTGTACACAACTTAACCGGTTGGGCTGTCTGTGATACTTCACTTGTACTGACTGTTAAACAATTTTACATAACATTGTTTATAATCTACACATCCCTCATCGTCATTAATCAGATAAGTAGTACTGTTGACATGTCTAAATACAGAAAATAAATGATCATACCTCAAAAACTCAGTCGGTCTGTCACATTTTCTTTCGTGTACAGCTGGGATCCACAATCCACTGAACTCACAATCATCAAAACCTGAAATGTTTAAAATTAAGGGGTGAGCAAAACCACGGCTCAGTAAGGGAATTATATGCCTCACTTGATACTCAGCTTCCTATATGTTGAAAATCTTTTTCCGTTTTTCCTATGGGCTCTAGGCTCGCATGTAGGAAGGATACTATAGTCGGCTAGGGATCCGGATGGAGTAAGGTAGGTATTTTAGAATACCATACTTGTTCCAGAACCTAGAAGCAACTGTAGAGAGAAATTTTCATTTCGTTTTGAATTAATAAATCCTTTTCTTTTTCATTCCACAACCTTTTCATATTCTTTTCAAAATAATGTTTTTATGAAATAAAGCATTTAAATAAAATAATTAATATTCGTATATTCCTTGAAAAGAATATTAGTTAAATCATCATCTTATTTCTTTAAAACTCATTTCACGTTTTACTGTACCCTCTTAATTAGTACAGCACTTTAAATAGCAAAATAAGCTATTAAAATCTATTTCATTTATCAAATTAGCAAAGCAGTAAGCACTTCGATAGATTGGTCACTATACACGTTGATAAAGCGGTTACTATGTAAGTTAATAAATCAATCCATTCACAAAACGAAAATCCATAAACTTTAAGCGTATAGCTTAACTCATTGAAAACAGTTCCAATATAACCGAGTTACTTAATCAATTTAGGTGTAAGCCCCAATTCACTGATTCAGTTACGACATCCATCCTAACTACCAATGGAGTTAATTGTCATATCGAGGAACTCGTGTAGCACGTAGGTCCTTCGGGATTCTAGAGGTGGCTGCCACGGTCCAACTGATATCCGTGTAGCACGTAGGTCCCTTGGGATTCTAGAGGTGGCTCCTACAGTACAGAAATCGAGTTTTCACTCGGTTTGGCCTTTAGGACACAGACTTCTTACGAACACATCGGAACTCGTGTAGCACTTAGTTCTCAAAGGATTCTAGAGGTGGCACCCCATAGTTCACAAAGAATCTATGTAGCACTTAGGTCCCTTGAGTCTTCTAGAGGTGACTCACACAGTACAAAAACTTCTTACTAACACATTGGAACTCGTGTAGCACTTAGTGCTCAAAGGATTCTAGAGGTGGCTTCCCATAGTTCACAAAGAACCTATGTAGCACTTAGGTCCCTTAAGTCTACAAAAACTTCTTACTAACACATCGGAACTCGTGTAGCACTTAATACTCAAAGGATTCTAGAGGTGGCTCCCCATAGTTCACTAAGAATCTATGTAGCACTTAGGTCCCTTGAGTCTTCTAGAGGTGGCTCACACCGTACAGAAACTTCTTACTAACACATCGGAACTCGTGTAGCACTAAGTGCTCAATGGATTCTAGAGGTGGCTCCCCATAGTTCACTAAGAATCTATGTAGCACTTAGGTCCCTTGAGTCTTCTAGAGGTGGCTCACAAGGTACAAAGATTGAGTCTTTACTCGGGTTGGCCTTTATGCCATATATACCTTCCACTATCTTATCAGAACTCATGTAGTACTTATAATTTAATATTCCATTTAAGACCATAGTAAGAATATTAGATTTATCATTTCTTCCTTTTTGAAAACATATTACATGTTTGTATCACATGCCTTATGAAAATCATCTCACAGTACTATAATCAGTACCGAAATGAGCATTTTATAAAAATGCTATAAATCAATTGATATTCTTCTCATATCATATAAAACATGTTCTTTTCACATGTCACGCAATCATATATCACATTTTCCGTTTGACATATTCCATATCATGTAAAACACTTTCTTTTTTAACATATCACCTATCATTTATGGAGTCTAAGATAGACATCAATCTTATCATACTATAAACCCTGGAGGGTGAAGAAATAAACCGATCAAATCTATGGCCATAATCTATATTGTCCTTGGTGGATCACGGATCAGGTGTCGATCGGGACTAAACATATCACATATCATGCATCAGCATGATAGGAATGCCAACCAATCTCAAAACCGTAGTTTTCATCATAAAATAAACCTTTATGGAATTTATATAAATATATAATTCCATAATTTAAAACCATAAGGGTTAAAATCCTTTAGTGAATATTTATAAAAATATTCATAAAAATATTCACTGTATTTCACTTCATCTTTCACCTCGTATTACGTGTAATTTATCTATTCCGAGAATTTTCGGTGATTTCATTATCACCATTCTCGAATACATGAATATTTTAAAATTCCATCTCATTATATTCATGTTTTATGAAATTTAGTAATTTCCTCATGTTTCGTGATTTAATATCGATTTTCGGAAATAAAATCATTTAATATGATTTTATAAAGTTTTTCTAAAATTTTTGGCAGCATAACGGCCGCTGATTTACTAACCTCCTGCACAGAAAATACAGTTTTAAATTTCCAGCCAGTACTTCAACCCAAAATTTTCAACCAGTCATGCATCATAATAATTTTCATAAAATATTTGCATAAAATATTTCAAATTAAAATATGCAGACTGAATATCCTTACAATACTGCATATGCATCCCTTACCTTTTTCCGAGTGGGCGACTTCCTCTTATCGATCGTGCCCGCACTCCATCTCTATTGATTCCTTATCCCGATCGCTGAAAATATTTTCTAGAAATAAAAATTCTAAATTTTAGAATTTTTTCATAATTTATTACATTTTTCTGAAATTTAATTTCTGGGAATTTCTTACCGAATTTCCGTAATTTTCGGATGGTCGAATTTCCGGAAATCTCCGAATTCTCGAAATTCTCCTTTTTCCTCTTTTCTTTTTCTTTCTTTCTTTTTCTTTTCTTTCTCTTTCTTTTCTTTTTCTTTTTTTTTTCCTTTTTCCCATTTCTGGCCGGACCGGTTCAGTGCCTCCTCCGGCCGGTTCGATCGGTTCAACCGCCGGCGATCCTCCTTTCCGTCGGTTCGCACCTTCCACAGCTTGCCGGAGTTGCGGAGACACCGGATCTGGTCATCGTTTCTCCTCATCACCGACGACGACGCCGGATTTGGGTCCGTGGGTTTCGGTCCCTTTCCTTCCTCTCTTCTCCTTCCTCCGCCGGATTCTCCTTCACCGGTGGCTCCTCTCACCTTCGTCGAGCTTCACCGGTGTCGGGAGTGGCGGTGGCGGTGCCTAGGCTGGCCGGCACCGCCGTATCTCTTTTCCTTTTCTCCTCTCGGTTCCGTCGATTTTTTTTCCTTCTGTTTCACCGCGTTTCGCTTTTTCTTTCTGTCCTTTTCCGTCGTCGGTCACCTTCTCTTCTTCCTCCTCTGGCTCATCGGCGTCCGCCTCCCCTCCTTCACCCTCGGTCAGCCGGCGTCGGCTGGTCTTTGCTTTTGTTTCTTCTCTGTTTGGAACAGAGGAGAAAATAACTAAGGCACATTCTGTTTTAATTTTTTTTATTTATTATTTTTTTATTCTATATTATATTTATATAATATATATAAACATAATATAATAACATATTTATATTTTATACACAAAATACATATATATATAAATTTTTAATTTGAATTAATATATATTTCATTTATATATATATATATGTATTTATAGATATATATTGTATTACAATATATATAAACAAATTTTGATAAAAATAATATTTACTTTTCTTATATATGTATATATATATATATATACATAAAATATCATATTTATATACATATGTATTTATTATTATTATGTTTTTTAACATATCAAAATATATTTATATAATCTAATTATATAAATATATAATATATGCATTTTATTTCATTTAATTGGATTTCTTAATATCCAATTATTTTCTCCATTTTTATTCCTTATTTAATTTGGATTTCAATTTATCCAAATTAAATTTCCTCTCTTCATTATTTCCATAATTTCAACCTTATCCTTATTTTCAATTTATCCAAATTTAAATTCCTCAATTCTCAGAATTTCCACTAATATTCCGATCTTATGATTCAATTTATTTATTTCAACTTATCTATTTTCTTAAATATTAATTTTCAATATTAATAATTTCCAATAAATGGAAAATTTACGGTTATCACATCCTCTCCACCTTAAGAAATTCGGTCCTCCGAATTTAACTTAAGTCCAAAGGTGGTACATGCCGTATACTTACGACTTTTGACCTCTTATTCATCCTCCAATTAATACTGTCAGTACACTTTCAACATCAAGAGTACTTTAGACCACTACATGTTGTCTTTCATCATATATGTCTATACTCCCGTAAGTTCATTTCTCAAATCGGGAGTTATTCACTTTTACTCTTTTCATATAAGAGTCCATACACAATATTTTTCATATTACAGCTGATCTATGTTGTTCATCATCCATTCTTCTCACTTAGTGTCGAGTCGACATAATTTGGTACTATCATGTACTCATGTCGATCAATTATATGCATGTGTCCCAGTAGCTTTCACATCTCATGCACACGCTCTCTCAATATCATGAAGCGTTTACATCTCACGCTCATATATATATATATATATTAGTATGGAGCGGTGTTATCAATGTACTTGGGATCTCAAAGCCTTTTGCTATCTCTCATTAGCATATGGCAACTCAGAGACTCCCATCACATGTAAGGCTCACTGGAACTGTACATACACATTCACACCGTTTGACACTTATACTTCGACTAAGGCACTAGAGAATCTAGAAGTCTAATAGTGGAAAGTGATTCTATTTAGATCATTAGTCTTTAATCACTTCCATATCATCATTTCTCTTTTTTTGGACTCTTTATTGTCCACGATATTCATTTTCACACTTATTCCACCAAGGTTGCATCTCATTTGCCGACTTTACTATAGATTATCTCTTACAATCATAATTCATGAGACTATCATATTCTCTTCATGTAGTATGGTCTTTAAGTCTCTTTTCATAATTTAGATTCTACAATTGAATCCTCCAATCATCTGTTTAGTCGTCACATTATCTATACAGTTCCACCATTTCTATCATGTCGAGATGGTTATACGTACAAACATTTCCTATTTATATACTGGTAGTAAACATATCAATTTTCTTACTCCTTTGAGTATCATTAATTGCGCTTATCAAAATTGGCTTGATTTTACATCTTGCCACAGTTATGTGATAACCAACACAAATCATCTTCAGTCTTACCTTCGAGAACTGTTTCATATTGATGTTCCCTTCTCATCATGCAATTTATTTCCTTATTCCACTTTCATTTTCGTTTTCATATTTCCACCTTTATCTCTTCATATTTTTACTCTCATCCTTTTTGTCAAATTTTATATATATATATATATATATATAATTATATTTATAATTATATATATAATTATATTACTAATAGTAATATATATTTTATTTTCACAATATATATATATTTACACTTTAATTAAATTAATTAATATATATATATATATATCATATATATACATATTTATTTATATACATAATTGTATATAAAAGTATACATATATATTTATTTAAGACAAAATAATATATATTTCATTTTATAATATATACTATATTTCATATATATACATATGTATTTATATAAAAATTATTAAAATATATTTATATAATCTAATTTTATAAATATATAATATACGCATTTTTATTTCATTTGATTTTTGGATTTCTTAATATCCAATTATTTATCCTTTTCATTTCCTATTTAATTTGGATTTTCATTTATCCAAATTAATTTCCTCATTTCCTTATTTTCCATAACTCCGACTTTATTTTCTTTAATTAGGTCTCATCTATAGAGCAGCTAGTCTCATCACTCTTTTATAGATTGGCAGTGGTATCTAGCTAGACTCATTACTTTCGTATCTCAATCATTATCTCTATATCATAGACAGGTTCACTGTCATCCTGTCGTCTCGAGATCATATATCTCAAAAGGAGATACTGTCTAGTCAAATCTTTTAGTTGCCAATCTTAGCACAATTCCACAGTCTTTAAGAGTTTAAGGATCATATCACAATGCTGCTCATGTTCCATTTATACTTTAGATTCTATCAGTATTTCATCAATTTACTCATGTAAGGATGCCTCATTCTTTAGGCTTATATACTTCACAAGGCAACTTATTAACCTTGTAACTTCAATAGGAACTCGTAAAATTCACTCTGAGTTCTAATCATCATCTTATGGACACCAATCTTCAATCTTTTATCTAAGGACACTTTATATTGAGGCTAGTCTTATTAACTCCTCACATATCTCTAATCAGATCAATAAAGCGTCTATTTTCATGTAGATGAATACTTGTTCTTCACCAGAACTTTACTAATGATAGGAAATTAATACCTTTTTAATTCATCTATTTCTCAATATCATTTGTATTTCTTTCATTTACACCTATACAGACAATTTCATTATCATCAAATTTACATTATCTGTATTTTCATCAATCACACCTTTACACATGAATTTCATTATTCATTCAATTTTCAAAGTTACTTTCTTAAGCTTTTCGTATTCTTTTTATATTCTCCGATATAAGCTTAGGTTTAAATTTCATATCATCAACCGAGTCAATGTTAGCTCGATTTCTCCAATCTATATAACTCTGGAAGAATTTATCGGGAATCACCTCCGATACTTTCTTTAATCACACATCTCTTATCATCTTGGACATTTCATCCTCATGTCCTATCATTTACACTGTGTATTCTCAAGGCAGAGACATTCGATATTCAAATCATTTTGATACATACTCTACCTTGATTTCATTACCTAGTCATACTTTACAGCATTACGAATCTCATTCTAGTAAGCTGTATCAAGTACAATGGTTATCAATAGACTTTACAGCTACCCGTTTCAATTCAGTTATTCACTTTAAAATCATTTCCATTTAATGAATTCAGGCTTAATTCCCTTGAGTATATTATCCACGAGGTTCGAACCTTGGCACCCTTACGTACCTAGTTCCTTACACTCGTGTTATCACTAAGCTTCTTGTAAGAGTCCCACTCGTTCGAATCGACCGTCGGCGAGCATCCCCTAAGCAATCCTTTTGCCCCAGGTTTACCCTTACTAGTGAGTCGGCGATAATATTGTTCGCCTGTATCTCACAACACATGATCCACTATGGGTCACCCATCATTAGGTCGCCCATCACAGTTCTGTCTCAAAGGTCCTGAAGAACTTAGGTTAGCTGTGATCTTCTTTTTATCACTTCACTGTTCTTATAATTATTCTCTAATTCACAGTACTCCACATAGTACCTCATTCTGTAGCACATATTTCAAAATATGTCGGTTCTATATAAGATTATCTGTTTGATACCTCAAAGTAGTAAAAATGTATAGAACCATAAGTAACCACACCAATATGTATTTCATTATCTGTACTATTCACCTTATCAGTCAATTCTTGTAATCATTTCACTTTTCATACTATTCAACGATCTCATTCAATACACTCTTAATTTTTCGACCCTTACAGTCAATAATCGGGCCAAACATCTGATGACATTCCACTACACTCTTTGGATCGCATCACATAAGGCCCCGGCCCGTCCGCCGTCCTCCTGTACACATCTGTACTATCCGCTCTGGGTTCTAGAGGTGGCCCCCGTCACACAGACGTGGCACTTAGCCCCTCACGGATTTCTTTCGCGTCCGTAATCTAAGTGTTAGTGGAATCAGTAATAGGGATCGTTATATTCATATGACATCTTCTATGCCATTAATAATTCCATTACTATCAATGGATTCCAATTCAGCTCAGTTTTAACACTATTCCGAACATCACCCAATATAGGGGAATTTTCGTCATTTCGACATTTATTTCTATCTCCTCAATATACATTTAAATCAATGAACTGATCATCTATATGTTGATAGTATCCTTTCTGATACTTATAACAGCAATTTAGATCTTATTCGATTTCGACAGAGAAGTTCACTAAAATCCACAATTGGATTATTTTGCTTGTAATTTAGCTTTATATCATTAATTTCTCTGTCAGATCAATCAATTCCAACCTCTGTTGGTTTATTTTAACTCCTTGTAAAATTTCATAGTCAGGGGTATTTTGGTCATTTTTGGCCAAAAATTTTCTCTCTCTTCAAATTACCCTCAATCGGTGATCTTAAAGTCTATTTAATGATGATATTTCATCCCCCTCCTTTATACCATCACTTTCAGGTCTCAATTCGATTCGGACAGAAAAGTACTAGTGGGGCCTTCACCAAGTCCATTTCTGTTCCCTACTGAACCAACCTTTATTTAGATCATAAGATCACTATTTCATGTAACATTCCCAAGCCGTTTTCCTTTTTTAGCATTCCTTATTCCAAAATTGCTCACTCCCTTCTAAACACTTAATTCAATTTGCAATCATTTATTTTCTCTATGTATTCAGACTACACAGTACTACAGGGGATGTTTAACTCTTTTCCTTCCAAAAGTATCCACAGACATCAAGCCAACCATTGCTCTGATACCATTAAATCTGTCATGACCCGTGAACACATTTCTCACCTTATTGTACACAACTTAACCGGTTGGGCTGTCTGTGATACTTCACTTGTACTGACTGTTAAACAATTTTACATAACATTGTTTATATTATACACATCCCTCATCGTAATTAATCAGATAAGTAGTACTGTTGACATGTCTAAATACAGAAAATAAATGATCATACCTCAAATAACTCAGTCGGTCTGTCACATTTTCCTTCGTGTACAGCTGGGATCCACAATCCACTGAACTCACAATCATCAAAATCTGAAATGTTTAAAATTAAGGGGTGAGCAAAACCACGGCTCAGTAAGGGAATTATATGCCTCACTTGATACTCAGCTTCCTATATGCTGAAAATCTTTTTCCGTTTTTCCTATGGGCTATAGGCTCGCATGTAGGAAGGATACTACAGTCGGCTAGGGATCCGGATGGAGTAAGGTAGGTTTTTTAGAATGCCATACTTGTTTCGGAACCTAGAAGCAACTGTAGAGAGAAATTTTCATTTCGTTTTGAATAAATAAATCCTTTTCTTTTTCATTCCATAACCTTTTCATATTCTTTTCAAAATAATGTTTTTATGAAATAAAGCATTTAAATAAAATAATTAATATTCGTATATTCCTTGAAAAGAATATTAGTTAAATCATCATCTTATTTCTTTAAAACTCATTTCACGTTTTACTGTACTCTCTTAATTAGTACAGTACTTTAAATAGCAAAATAAGCTATTAAAATCTATTCCATTTATCAAATTAGCAAAGCAGTAAGCACTTCGATAGATTGGTCACTATACATGTTGATAAAGCGGTTACTATATAAGTTAATAAATCAATCCATTCACAAAACGAAAATCCATAAACTTTAAGCGTATAGCTTAACTCATTAAAAACAGTTCCAATATAACCGAATTACTTAATCACTTTAGGCGTAAGCCCCAATTCATTGATTCAGTTACGACATCCATCCTAACTAGCAATGGAGTTAAGTGTCATATCGAGGAACTCGTGTAGCACGTAGGTCCTTCGGGATTCTAGAGGTGGCTCCTACGGTCCAACTGGTATCCGTGTAGCACGTAGGTCCCTTCGGATTCTAGAGGTGGCTCCCACGGTACAGAAATCGAGTCTTTACTCGGTTTGGCCTTTAGGACACAGACTTCTTACTAACACATCGGAACTCGTGTAGCACTTAGTTCTCAAAGGATTCTAGAGGTGGCTCCTCATAGTTCACAAAGAAACTATGCAGCACTTAGGTCCCTTGAGTCTTCTAGAGGTGGCTCACACGGTACAGAAACTTCTTACTAACATATTGTAACTCGTGTAGCACTTAGTGCTCAAAGGATTCTAGAGGTGGCTTCCCATAGTTCACAAAGAATCTATGTAGCACTTAGGTCCCTTGAGTCTTCTAGAGGTGGCTCACACGGTACAGAAACTTCTTACTAACACATCGGAACTTGTGTAACACTTAGTGCTCAAAGGATTCTAGAGGTGGCTCCCCATAGTTCACTAAGAATCTATGTAGCACTTAGGTCCCTTGAGTCTTCTAGAGGTGGCTCACACCGTACAGAAACTTCTTACTAACACATAACTAACACATCGGAACTCGTGTAGCACTTAGTGCTCAAAGGATTCTAGAGGTGGCTCCCCATAGTTCACTAAGAATCTATGTAGCACTTAGGTCCCTTGAGTCTTCTAGAGGTGGCTCACACGGTACAAAGATTGAGTCTTTACTCGGATTGGCCTTTATGCCATATATACCTTCCACTATCTTATCAGAACTCATGTAGTACTTATAATCTAATATTCCATTTAAGACCATAGTAAGAATATTAGATTTATCATTTCTTCCTTTTTGAAAACATATTACATGTTCGTATCACATGTCTTATGAAAATCATCTCACAGTACTATAATCAGTTCCGAAATGAGCATTTTGTAAAAATGCTATAAATCAATTGATTTTCTTCTCATATCATATAAAACATGTTCTTTTCACATGTCACGCAATCATATATCACATTTTCCGTTTGACATATTCCATATCATGTAAAACCCTTTCCTTTCTAACATATCACTTATCATTTATGGAGTCTAAGATAGACATCAATCTTATCATACTATAAACCCCGGAGGGTGAAGAAATAAACCAGTCAAATCTATGACCATAATCTATATTGTCCTTGGTGGATCACGAATCAGGTGTCGACCAGGACTAAACATATCACATATCATGCATCAGCATGATAGGAATGCCAACCAATCTCAAAACCGTAGTTTTCATCATAAAATAAACCTTTATGGAATTCATATAAATATATAATTCCATAATTTAAAACCATAAGGGTTAAAATCCTTTAGTGAATATTTATAAAAATATTCATAAAAATATTCAATGTATTTCACTTTATCTTTCACCTCGTATTACGTGTAATTTATCTATTTCGAGAATTTTCGGTAATTTCATTATCACCATTCTCGAATACATGAATATTTTAAAATTCCATCTCATTATATTCATGTTTTATGAAATTTAGTAATTTCCTCATGTTTCGTGATTTAATATCGATTTTCGGAAATAAAATCATTTACTATGATTTTATAAAGTTTTTCTAAAATTTTCGGCAGCATAACGGCCGCTGATTTACTAACCTCCTGCACAGAAAATACAGTTTTAAATTTCCAGCCAGTACTTCAACCCAAAATTTTCAGCCAATCATGCATCATAATAATTTTCATAAAATATTTGCATAAAATATTTCAAATTAAAATATGCAGACTGAATTTCCTTACAGTGCTGCACATGCATCCCTTACCTTTTTTCGGGTCGGCGACTTCCTCTTATCGATCGTGCCTGCACTCCATCTCTCTTGATTCCTTATCCCGATCGCTGAAAATAATTTCTGGAAATAAAAATTCTAAATTTTAGAATTTTTCCATAATTTATTACATTTTTCTGAAATTTAATTTCCTTACCGAATTTCCGTAATTTTCGGGTTGTCGAATTTCCGGAAATCTCCAAATTCCCGAAATTCTCCTTTTTCCTCTTTTCTTTTTCTTTCTTTCTTTTTCTTTTCTTTCTCTTTCTTTTCTTTTTTTTCCTTTTTCCCATTTCTAGCCAGACCGGTTCAGTGCCTCCTCCGGCCTGTTCGATCGGTTCGACCGCCGGCCATCCTCCTTTTCGCCGGTTCGCACCTCCCACAGCTTGCCGGAGTTGCGGAGACGCCGAATCTGGTCTCCGTTTCTCCCCATCACAGGCGACGGCGCCGGATCTGGGTCCATTGATTTCGATCCCTTTCCTTCCTCTCTTATCCTTCCTCCGTCGGATTCTCCTTCGCCGGTGGCTCCTCTCACCTTCGTCGAGCTTTGCCGGTGTCGGGAGTGGCGGTGGCGGTGCCTAGGCTGGCCGGCACCGCCATATCTCTTTTCCTTTTCTCCTCTTGGTTCTGTCGATTTTTTTCCTTCTGTTTCACCGCGTTTCGCTTTTTCTTTCCGTCCTTTTCCGTCGTCGATCACCTCCTCTTCTTCCTCCTCTGGCTCGTCGGGGTCCGCCTCCCCTCCTTCACCCTCGGTCGGCCGGCGTCGGTCGGTCTTTGCTTTTGTTTCTCCTCTGTTTGGAACAGAGGAGAAAATAACTAAGGGAATTGGGGTAACCCGATTCCCACATTCTGTTTTAATTTTTTTTTATTTATTAATTTTTTTATTCTATATTATATATATAATATATATATATATATATATATATATATATAAACATAGTATAATACCATATATATATTTTATACACAAAATACATATTTATAAATTTTTAATTTGAATTAATATATATATTTCATTTATATATATGTATTTATAGATATATATTGTATTACAATATATATATATATATATATTCAAATTTTAATAAAAATAATATTTACTTTTCTTATATATGTATATATATATACATAAAATATCATATTTATATACATATGTGTTTATTATTATTTTTTTAACATATCAAAATATATTTATATAATCTAATTATATAAATATATAATATATGCATTTTATTTCATTTAATTGGATTTCTTAATATCTAATTATTTTCTCCATATTTATTCCTTATTTAATTTGGATTTCAATTTATCCAAATTTAAATTCCTTAATTCTCAGAATTTCCACTAATATTCTGATCTTATGATTTAATTTATTTATTTCAACTTATCTATTTTCTTAAATATTAATTTTCAATATTAATAATTTCCAATAAATGGAAAATTTACGGTTATCACAACAATGTAGTAAACCGATTAGTATCAATAAACAATTCAGTTTCAGTAAACAATGCAGTATCAATCATCAATTCAGTTCAGTAAAATAGTTCAGTACAGTGGAGACAGTCACATCCAATAGAATCATGCACGATGCAGTATCCCCGAAAGGACGAAACAGTATCCTTGTAGGGACGAAACAGTAACAAATGGCCATCGTCGAAATAATGCACACAGTTCGCACTGATCAGGTGCTCATTGTGAAAACTTGTGGGTTTGACCATAATCCCACAGTCATATATACAGTACTTGCGACTTGATTAGGGTCGTAATCATATAAATCACACAATAGTATGCATGATCACCAAGAGCCACTGTCTCAAAATCATTTTCATAAATCATTTCATTTAACAGTAGAAATCATTTTCACTTAAATAATTTCATGTAAAATCATTTCATGTAATTCAGTTCATATAAATCATTTCATGTCATTCAATTCATATAAATCTTTTTTTGTAATTCATTTCATGTAAATCATCTCATGTAAATCGAATCATGTAAACCGTTTCATGTAATTCAGTTCATGCAAATCATGTCATGTAAATCATTTCTTGCAATGCAATGCATGTAAATCATTTCTTGTAGTTCAATACATGTAAATCATTAATATATTTCAATTCATGTAAATCATTTCGTGTAATTCAATTCATGTAAATCGTTTCCTATGCAACTTTTATATATGTTCCTTAACTCTACTCTCGTGCTGTGTAAATACCGTGGTCCCATATACACCTCTTTGCCTTTTCATTTCCTAATAGTACACAATAACTCTAAATTATATTCAAAATCTTATATTGTAATTCTAATAAATACCCTAGAATTCTTTATCTTCTAATTTGTCATATCCCATGGTGATTTAAGTTTATTTTACTTCAATTACAATTATAATTAACTATAGTTAAATTTCATTCTTTTCTCCACGTCGAATTTCACTAATATTATATATATTTTCTATTATATAATTTTATTAAGTTCAATAATTAATTTATTTTATTTTCTATTAAAACATAATTCCAATTAAATCCCGTTCTTTTTCTAAATTCCATGTCACCAATAATTCCAATTTACATTTAAAATCCCACATATTATTATATTGAATGTTCTATAAATTAAATTGAAACCTTTCTCAATTCTAATCTCACTAATAATTTATATTTTAACTCAATAATTATTCTATAAGTCAATTACTCTATTAATCCTTATTTTTATTGATCACTTTTTATGGTAAATTTATTTTATTTGCCATTAGCTACCAATACAAATATAATTAAGTTGAATTCCTTTCCTAATTCTAATTTCACTAAAATCCTATTATCCTAATTATTTCTCTGTGATTCTTAAATCAATAATAATCATAAATATTCCATATATAATGCCTTAGCCAATATTGTTTCTTTTGTTCAATATCAATCATATTCAATTCTTATTTGATGATTAATATTTATTCATGTTCCATCCTCATTTTAATCTTTTCCTATATTAGTTCCTATCCTAGTCAAATATTCATTTTGTATTATACTTATCATTTTCCAACTCAAATTTTACCATTAATCTTTGTTCACTATTAGTATTAATTCCATTGTTTGCTTATATTAAATTTTACTTTTATTTTATTCCTTTCCACAACTATTTTATTTTTTTTGGTCGAAACCCCCCGGTATCCACCTTCGATGCCTATTCCGGAGTCGAGAGAAGCAGAGCGTGGTTAGGCTTGTCCCCCTCCCAACACTGGCACTCGATACACAAGTCAGGATTCGAACCCTGGCCTTGCTTAAGGGACGAGGACCGCTTGCCACCCACGCCAACCAATTGTTGGTTATTTTATCTCCTACTAATTATTAACATATGACTACAATTAAATTTCTTTTATGTTCCTTTCCAAATTTAATTTCACTAATAATCTTGTTAACCTTTATAACTATTCTTTTAATCATCAACCATGTAACTTAACAAATTAATCACCCTACATTTGACTTCGTCAAATTCCATATAATCCCATTCTCATGGTTTTCCATTTACTCTCTTCTCAATTTAATTCAAGGATTATTTTCTATCTTCTTAACATATTTATCTTATATCCATTTTATATTAAGAAAATAGCACAATCTTGCCTTCCCAACAGTATGGTTGGTAGTTCACTAAAGATTTTTTTTTATTTTATTTCCTAACTATCTTCATTAAC
This sequence comes from Heritiera fomes, assembly GCA_032173925.1. Classification (NCBI taxonomy): domain Eukaryota; kingdom Viridiplantae; phylum Streptophyta; class Magnoliopsida; order Malvales; family Malvaceae; genus Heritiera; species Heritiera fomes. Next base: position 2,991,607 of record JAPDPM010000019.1, read on the forward strand.
TTATATATTAGTTCTCAAATTACGGCAATTCATATTGTAGTCTCATTTCTAAGCCTAAGCCAAAAATCTCCTTATGCACAATTATTATTATTATTAGCAAATGAAATCACACCAACAATTTTGCATTTCTTATCTACTCAAGAGCTCCCAATTTCCACCTCTTCATGTTTTTTTTTCATTTCTTATTTCAATTCCAACTCATCTTTTATTATTTATTTCCTATCCAATTACATGAAACCATCAAAATTTCTGTCATTTTCAGTTATGGCTAAGAGTCCCAAATGCATTCATTCTCATGATTTTCATCCATTGCTTTCTTAATCTACTTCACAAACATCTTCTACTTCTTTTAAGATTTTCATCAAACACTTATCATTTGATCCATCAACGACAAGCCCAACAATCTTTTTGGTATCAACATTTTGACGCCGTTTGTGGGAACTCGAAGAAGCTATGTTGAGCTCTTAAGAGAACCAACAAATACCAAACCAAGAAGATACACAGCCACTCCCCGTTTCTGTCGCTGCTGCAGTTTCGTCAACCCTCGTTACTCCCTCCCTCCGATGTCAATTCTGATGGGACAGCAACAAACTCACACAATACCACAAATTGTATCAATGGAGCAATACAAATCAATTGTTCGCCTAAAACAAAGCTTTAATAGCTAAGGTAGCCCACTACGCCCAAATAGTAAAATCGTTGAGTGCTCGTCGTAATGTAACTGCAGATCGTCCAGTCGCGTCTGATGCTCGCCCATTTACATTTGAGGTACAACCAACTACTCCTGTTGTTCACTAACAGTATCTTAGGCACTTGCTTGCCCTGAGGCTAAGTGCCAAAGAGGTTTTATTTTTTTTCTAGTATTCTAGTTCTATTCTTTTTTTTTTTGGTGAATAATTCTAATTCTATTCTCTCCCCTGTCAAAGCTCATTTAATTGCAATTTTAGGTATTTTCTTATTTAGTCTTATTAGGATTGGATTCCGTTTACACAAGTCTAGGGTTTTTCATCAATTTGGGGCTTCGGTTCGTTTCTTCTCTCGAGAGTTTCAATTGGCCTTTTTTTTTATTTAATAATCAAATTGTCATATTGCGATTTTTAGGGTGACAAAACAATGCCTCCAAAAATAGCGAAGAGAGGGGCTACGCCTTCAGGTTCAAAAAGGACGCCGAGGTCAAGTAAAGGGGCATCCAAATCCAAAAATTTGCCAGCGGAGCCTGTAGAGGAGGCTTACTTTCCGGCTGTGGAAGTGAGTGAGGGGAAAGAAGAGGTCTTGAAGGATGTGAAGCCTGGTGAGAAGCTAATTGTGAAGGAAAAAGGGGTGATTAAGGAGGAAGCGGCCGTCGTGGAGGAAAACCCTGGATTAAATTTGAATTCCAATTGGTCGGTTGCGATGAGTAAAGAGAATGAGTTGAAGGAGTCTTTTGAGGAGAACGAAAAAGATGAGCGGTTAGAGTTGGATGATAATGATCCTGAATCTGAACCTGAAGAATATGGTGGGATGGATTATGATGAGAAGGAGATAGATCCAGATAAGGTGGGAGATGAAGTAGAGGAAGAGCCTGAGGAGGAGCCGGATGGTGAGGATAAAGAGGGTGATCTGTCAGATGATGAAGATTTTCATGAAGTAGAAGTAGAAGTAGAAGAAGAAGGTGATGATGATGAGCATGCTGGGGAGGAAGTGGAGCATTCCATTTTGGCTGATGAATCAGAGCATGAGGAGCGACATGAAGTTGTTCAAGAAAGACAGAAGCGTAAAGAGTTTGAAGTGTTTGTTGGGGGTTTAGACAAGGATGCCACTGAGGGTGATATTAGAAAAGTCTTCAGCCGAGTTGGTGAAGTTGTTGAAGTTAGGCTGATGATGAACCCGCAAACAAAGAAGAACAAGGGGTTTGCATTCTTGCGATTTGCAACTGTAGAACAAGCAAAACGAGCATTTACAGAACTTAAGAATCCTGTGATTAATGGGAAACAGTGTGGTGTTAATCCAATTCAAGACAGTGACACCCTTTTTCTGGGTAACATATGCAGGACATGGACAAAGGAAGCATTGAAAGAGAAGTTGAAACATTATGGAGTTGACAATGTTGAGGACTTAACATTGGTAGAAGATAGCAACAACGAGGGAATGAATAGAGGTTTTGCCTTCTTAGAATTTGCATCTCGTTCAGAGGCAATGGATGCTTTTAAGCGTCTTCAACGGAGAGATGTTTTATTTGGGGTCGATAGGCCTGCAAAGGTTTCTTTTGCAGATTCCTTCATTGACCCAGGTGATGAAATCATGGCACAGGTTAGGACCATATTTATCGATTGCCTACCTCCTTCTTGGGATGAGGATCGTGTTAGGGAGCTACTGAAGAAATATGGGAAGATTGAAAAGATTGAACTTGCCAGGAATATGCCATCTGCTGACAGGAGGGATTATGGTTTTGTTACGTTTGACACTCATGATGCTGCAGTCATATGTGCGAAAAGCATTAACAATACCGAGTTGGGCAAAGGTGACAGCAAGGCTAAAGTCAGAGCTAGGTTGTCAAGACCGCATCATAGAGGCAGAGTTAAGCACATTGGCCGTGATGATTTTAGATCTGGGCATGGATCTGAACGAGATGTTAGGAGTTCATGGGGTCACCCTGCTCAACATGGTTTCCCGTCTCGTGGGATAAGAGGAATTAGTAGTCGTGCCCCTCCACCTAGTCTAAAGAGGAGGCCTGTTGGATTAAGAGATAGACGTCCTGTTATGTCTGCATCTGCTAGAGGCCGGCCTTTGGCTCCTCCCCCTTCTAGATCCTATGAAAGAAGAGCAGAAGTTTCACCATACCCAAAGAGTAGTTTGAAGAGGGAATATAGTCGGCATGATGAGCTTCCTCCTCCAAGGAGCAGAGCTGTTATGGATTATGGTTCTAGGGTTGTCACTGACAGACGGTCATCATATAGAGAAGAGTATTCTTCTCGCAGTTCTGGATACTCTGATTTGCCTAGAAGCATATCTCGTACTGCAGCTAGGAGACCTTATGTAGATGATGCATATGCCCAAAGGTTTGAAAGACTTCCTCCTAGTTATCACGAGGCACGTGGCCGTGATTATGACTCTATGTCTGGCTCAAAACGACCATGTTCGGCTATGGATGATGTCACTCCACAATATGCTGATGCCAGTGCCAGGCATTCAAGGGCTCGTCTGGACTATGAACTTGTTGGTGGTGCTCCTCCATATGTGGATGCATATGGTGACAGGCTTGGGAGATCCAGTCTAGGATATGGTGGCAGCAGGAGTTCTATGTCCAGTCAGGATTCACATGAGCTATATGGCAGTCGTCAGGGTATGGGCTATGGTGGAGGTTCTTTCAGCAGCAGTGATGTTGGAGGAATGTACGCATCCTCTGGTTATGGTGGTGATTACATGCCTAGGGGATCTGATGTCGGGGGTAGCTCTTACTCATCCATGTACTCTAGTCGTGGTATGGGTGGCAGTAGTTACATGGATGGTGATGGTGGTTCCGGGTCATACTACTGATGTAAGTCAAATTGTTTTTTATCATATTCCTTTTCATGTTGCACTCGTGGAAGTGCAATAATCTTTAGCGTTAGTGTACCTTTAATGGAGATTAGGGCTCCCTGATGAAGTTGGTTTCTTTGTTCTAAGAGGTGTACTGGCAAGGAGATAGCTATCATCACAAGTAAATTTGTCTGGAACAAATTTCAAAGACAATGAGGCTGCTGTAGGATGTGGACCTTTTGAAGCATTTGGATTATGTACCCATGGTATTGGATAGAAGCATGCCAAGTGCTATGGTCTCCATACATTGTAGGGAAAAGGTTTTGAGGCTAAAGTTTTATGTGAAAAGGTGGTGTGCTGGTTCAAGCGCTTTCTATTTTCGCAAACAGGTTATTTGTGAGTATTCAAGTTTATGCTGTAAGGAAAAACTAATCTCATTTAGAGATGAAAAACAGCAAGTGCTTAGAATGTGCTGTGTATGAAGAACATTGTTTATTATTGTATTTAAGAACTTATCCTGATAGATTACTTGGAAGGATTTATCACATTTTAATGGGCTAAGTATTAGAGGAGAGATTAAGGTTTTAATTTACATTTGGTTATAGATTTGGATACTTTGCCAGGCTGAACTTGCTGAACTCATCAGGTAAGTGTTGATCAAGATAGAAACGAGGCATTAACATCTTTTTTTCAGCATGATAAGCATGAAGAGTTGAAATGTCACCCAACTGAAGGCTATAAGAATTCAGTGGAGGATGCTCTTTGCATAAGCATTGCATTTCTGGAGATGGAGCTGGTGAAGCCATACATAAACCTGAAGGAAATTATGGTCATGCTTGACCTTGTCTCGTAAAGCTTGTAGACAATAGACACATACTTCTAACTTTTGGTTTTGATTTTTTTTTTCTTTGGGAATTCCTGACTAAGATGCAATGGATGTTGATCTTATTAAAGGAGAGGACACGGTATCCTTTAACCTGATATGTTTGATTTCCATTCTGTGTTGCATTTTTAGTGTTCTTGGTCAATCTCTTTGCTGAGAAATATTGTGTGTTTAATTCCTGGTTTTTCTGAGATTGGACTAGTTTTTAAGGTTGGTTGTCCAAACTTACCGCCACCCTCCTCCTTTACCCGGGCTTGGGACCGGCTGCGTTAACTCACACAGGCTCTGATGATGATGATGATGATGAATTCCTGGTTTTTCTGGTTTTGGCTTGGCCTGGTGGAGTATGCTTAGGCAAAATTTTGAACTTTGCTTATGATCAGCAGGAAAATAACCGTGTCTGACTGAAGGACCACTTCCGTTTGCTTCAAAAATTGCTATTTCATTTGTGCCTGGTTATTTTTGATAAAGTAACTTGTTATGAAGCTGTTCTCCAACTCAAGATATTATTATATGGATCTAAGGGAATTTTTTAGTTTCTCATGATGAATGCCTTGTTACATCATCAAATACTTAAAGTAGTTTTGGGAGTTCTTGGTGGATGAAGCCCTTCTAATTTACTTTGGTTGAGCTTGGAGATTCTTGAGTTGGATATGTATTTGTTGCATCATAAGTTTTATTACTTTGTGGGAAAGAAGTCATTTGCTTTACAAATTGGGTTTAGTAGAGCATTGATTTTGGAGAAGTTAAATCCTAATTGGCTCAGAAATCACCAAAGCTATGGGTATCTTGTTGATTCAGAGATTGTTGATTTATGAGAACATAGTGGACCACTTCTTTTAGTTTGAATTACAATGTATACAAATTGTTGACTTTTACTAACTACAGTGAGTGACTTTCTTTCCCTCGCTTTTTTTTGCATCATCATTCATCAAAACTTATCTTCACCATCTTATTCTTGCTTTGGCCGAATGATACCCAAGGTTAAACAACATCACGCCATCTTCTATGACCTGCAAATTCTCATTACAACTATGTTTCAAACCAAGCCTCAACCAAGCTCTTTTCATCATTTACTTCCAATTCTAACTCATTATACATAAAAATCAGTAAAAAAAATCCATATTTTCCTCTCATAACCGATTATACCAGGGCTATCTACAAGTAAATTTTGTTAAATCAAAAGCTATAGATAAGTTTCACCCACTCCCTATAATCATAAATGATGTGTAAGATTAATTTGAACCATATCTTTTCTTACCTCCTTGTAAAACCGAATAGGGCAGTTTCTGCCGACCTGGAAAAAAACGTGAAGAAGACTTTCTCTTGTCTTCTATTATTAGCATCTCAACCAATAAAAATGTACCACATAGTTACCTAGTAAAAATTTCCCTTTAGAAATTTTAAATTTACATTTTTTTTTCTGTTTCTGTCTTAATTGGTTTGTAAGTGCAGCAAGCTTCTCGTATATTTTATTTTTTTATTTATTATATATATTTTGTTAATTTCAATAGTTGACTTACTTTATTTTTTATTAAGTGTTCAAAACATAATTACTATTAGATTATATTCTTTTTCCGAATTATATTCCAAATTTTTATACTATAATCTTAGTAATTTCTTCTTAATTTCATATTTTCTATTTTATTAATTCCTATAATTAATTTATTTTATTTCTTATTACATATTACAAAAATATAATTACTATAAATTGTATTCTTTTTCAATTTTAAATTCACAATCTATCGTTATTCATTATTTACTTTAATTTCATAATTAACAAATATTAATAATTACATCATTTATTTATTTTTTTAACTTAACTTAGGAGTTATTTCTACTCCCGTAATATATTTATGATATACTTATTTTGTACTTAAAATTACACTAATTTCATCATTTAATATCATCATTCTAGGGTTTCACTTCGATCTGGACAGAGAAAGTCCGAGTGGGGCCTCACTGAGTACCTCTTTAAACCTTATTGAACAAACTCTTCATTTAAATATTTTAAAAATCAATATTTTCTTTTAAATTCCTACATTCTATAACTATTATCGAATATTAGAAATTTGGGTCACAATAAGTTTTAGGCTATATCAATAGATAGATTAAATCGATGGTAAAATCTGAAATTTACGCAATGAGCCTAGTAGGGGTATTTTCGTAATTTCACTCTTACGATCAGTCAAACCTTAATAAAACCCCATTCATTCATTAAATTATGTTCAATTATAATATTTAGTGATGAAATATGTTAGCTTTAAATTGACAAGTATTTTGAAATGACAAAAACTTAAGTGATGAAAAATGTCTCACATTATATTGTAAATTTGCTTAAAATGGACACAATGTTAGAAAATCATTTGACAAAGTTTTAGACTAAAATTTTCAATTGAGAAAGTCAAGAAAGTTGAAAGAATATTTTGAACTAAAGTCAAATCACAAAGACACATCATTTTATCCCAAAACAGCCAATAAAAATGTGCAGGAAAGCTTGAGGGATCGATCCCCAGATGGCAGAGAAGGTACCAAGGCTAGAAAACAAGCAAGGGATCAATCCCCAGTTGGCAAAATGGCTGGAAGGCTTTTTGAAACTTAGGGATCAATCCCCTATGGTTGAGGATCGATCCTCTATCACGAAAACAGTGCCAAACGGCTAGTTTTTTAGGGTTTTGATGGAGATCCACTTGCTCGTGATGTTCGTGATGCTAAGGATCCATTGGTCATCCAAGGAGGTCCAATTACCCGAGCTCGAGCCAAGAAGACGCAACAAGCCCTGGCCTCATTAATGCAACAAGCTCTCGCATCATTGAAGTGTCAAGGAAGCTTCCATGAAGAGTCCCAAGACATCTATACTTGCTTGGAAGCCCAAACGACATGAGCATGGTTTACTGTCTTATTTTAGCTTAACAATAAGATGGGCTAAGTGTTTGAATAGCCCACATTTGAGTCTTGTTGTGTCTTGGACTATTTATTTTATGTAACTAAGTTTAGGCATGAATTTGGGTTTAGTCTTATTTTCTATTGGTGTTAATTCCAGCCCACTTTTTTATGGGTTTAAGTGCTAGGTATTATTATAAATACCTTGTAAACGCTATTGATGAACAGATCAGTAATTTGAATTTTCAGAATTTGAGTGTGCCTTTCTCTTGGGTTCCCTCTCTACTAGGCTTATCAAGGTCTTCTTCCTTGTGGCGCCTCCTTTTTCACCATCCACCATTGTTCTACCTTAGGTTCTTGAATTCTTATTCGTAGGGTCAAAGTCTAATACCTTTGGGTTCGAGTCTCTTTAGGCTTTGGGTCTAGGTTTTCAAAAGTTGCCATTCATCATCCTTGCTTCTGTCCTGTTGCGTTTTCAGCTCCTTCAAATTCCAAGCTACGTTTTCTCTTGTCCGTGCGCATCAGTTGTTATTTTCTACCACTTGTTCTTTTTTTTTCGAATTTCTTTTTTTTGGAATTCTTCTCTTTTTTTTTTGAATTCTTCTCCCCTTTGTTGTTTTTCACAAAAAGGTGCGGCTAGGGTGACTCAAAAAAAAAGAAAATACTTGGTGACAATACTTGGTGAATTAGTTGATTCTGCGAGGTTGAATCTTTGACTGAGTCTCTAGTGCGATTGTGAACATATAGAGTTAAGGTAGAGTAAGGGAAAAAGGCATGAGTGTGTGAGAAACATTAGTAGAGAAAAGCCAAATTACTTGAGTGAAACACGAGTGTAAACACGTGAGGATATTACTTGTTGAAAATGTCTTCTGAAGGTGATAAGTCAGACTTTAAAAAGATTGAATTCATGCTTCAGGCAATGCAACAACAGTTCCAACGGATGGACGTGAAATTCAGTGACATTCATGATAAGTTGAACCAACATGAAGCTCGGTTTGCAAAGATCCAACAAGGTGATATTTCTCGTCTAAAAAGTAAGATTGTTGCCAATGACGAGTATGATGATAATGTTGGGTATGACTCGAACAAAGAGTCTGGGATAGATAGACATCATAGAAGGTACCATGGGTATAGAGATCGAGTTGATAGAGCCCGTGATAGAGGCAAGGAGAAGATGGATGGAAACCTTAGCAGTATAAAATTGAAGATTCCTCCTTTCCAAGGCAAGAATGATCCTGAGGCATATTTGGAGTGGGAAAGGAAGATTGAAATGGTGTTTGACTGCCACCACTACTCCAAGGAAAAAAAGGTCAAACTTGCAGCAATTGAGTTCACAGAGTATGCTATGGTTTGCTGGGATCAGTTAGTCACTAGTAGAAGAAGATATGGTGATCCTCTAGTGTCTACATGGGATGAGATGAAGCGCATCATGAGGAAGAGATTTGTTCCTACTCATTACTACAGAGAGTTATACCAGAAGCTCTAAGGTCTTACCCAGGGTTCAAAGAGTGTTGAGGATTACTACAAAGAGATGGAAATAACCATGATCCGAGCCAATATCCAGGAGGATGCAGAAGCTACTATGGCTCGTTTTCTCCAAGGCTTAAATCATGAGATTTCTAATGTAGTAGAGTTGCAGCATTACATGGATTTAGAGGAGATGCTGCATGTGGCCATCAAAGTGGAAAGGCAACTCCAACGGAAAGGTACATCCCGTTTCACCCCTAGTTCAGTTCTTGTTTGGAAATCTAACACCTTTCGTAAGGATGATAAGCCTGTGTCAATGCCTAAGTCCGAGAGCTTTGTTAAGCCCAAGCCTGAGGGCCCTCCAAAGCCCAAGACTGAACCTGCCCAAGCATCCCAGAGCAGGACACGTGACATTAAGTGTTTCAAGTGTTTAGGTCGTGGATATATTACCTCACAGTGTCCCAACCGTAGAGTGATGATCATCATGGGAATGACGATGTTGAGAGTGAAGGTTCTAAAGTCGGTGTTGAAGATGAGATGCCTGCGTTAGAAGATGCTGAAGAAGAAGAAGTTGTTGAGTATGCTGCTCATGGTGAAGCACTTGTTGCTAGGCGTGCTCTTAATACCCATGTGAAGTTTGAAGATGAGGCACAACGCGAGAACATCTTCCATACGAGATGCCATATTAGTGACAAGGTATGTACTGTAATCATTAATGGTGGGAGCTGTACTAATGATGCTAGCACACACATTGTTGATAAGTTAAAGTTGCCTACTACCAAGCATCACCACCCATATAAGTTGCAGTGGATTAATGACTGTGGTGAAGTGAACGTGGTGAAGCAAGTCTTGGTTCCTTTTCGTATTGGAAGGTATCGAGATGAGGTGTTGTGTGATGTGGTGCCCATGCAAGCTAGCCACCTATTGCTGGGTAGACCGTGGCAGTATGATCGGAGAGTCATCCACGACGGTTACACTAACCGTTACTCCTTTACTATGGATGGCAAGAAGATCGCTCTTGCTCCCCTTAGCCCCAAGGAGATTTATGAGGACCAATTAAGGCTAAAAGAGCAACATGACGAGCAAAGGAAGCAAGCTAAAGAAAAGAAAGAAAACAAGGAAAGCAAAACAGTGAGCTGCTATGCCAAACCCCGAGATGTGAAGACTGCATTTCTTGCTAAGTCTCCTATCCTTTTGCTCTTATTTAAAGATTCTTATTTTATTGATGTTGAACTCCATGATCCTTTGCCTACTGATTTTGTCTCATTGTTGCAGGAGTTCGGGGATGTATTCCCTGAGGAGATCCCAAGTGGATTACCACTGATTCGTGGGATCGAGCACATGATTGACCTTGTCCCCGGAGCTGCCATTCCTAACCGTCCAGCCTAAAGAAGTAATCCCAAGGAGACGAAGGAGCTTCAAAGGTAAGTTGAGGAGCTCATGAGGAAAGGTTATGTGAGAGAGAGCATGAGTCCATGCGCCATGCCCATACTGCTTGTGCCAAAAAAAGATAGGACGTGGAGGATGTGCGTTGACTGCTGAGCCGTCAACAAAATCACTGTAAAGTATCGCTATCCTATTCCTAGGCTAGATGACATGCTTGATGAGTTGCATGGTGCATGCATGTTTTCTAAAATTGATTTAAAGAGCGAATATCACCAATATCGTATGCGAGAAGGTGATGAATGGAAAATCGCATTCAAGACTAAACATGGTCTCTACGAGTGGTTAGTTATGCCTTTTGGCTTGACTAATGCACCCAGTACATTCATGCACTTAATGAACCATGTTCTACATGATTTCATTGGTAAGTATGTGGTTGTCTATTTTGATGATATTTTGATATATAGTAAGAGCCAGCATGAGCATGTTGAGCATCTTAGGAATGTTCTTACTGTTTTGAGGAATGCCAGTTTGTATGCCAATTTTAAGAAATGTACATTCTGCACTGATAAGATTGTTTTCCTTGGGTATGTCGTTTCTTCACATGGCATTTCTGTTGATAATGAGAAGGTAAAGGCAATTAAAGATTGGCCTGTACCTAAGTCTATTTCTGAGGTGCGTAGTTTCCATTGTTTAGCTAGTTTCTATCGTCGATTCGTTAGAGATTTTAGCACTATAGCTGCACCTTTGATCGAAGTGGTCAAAAAGAATGTTGCATTTCATTGGGGTCCTGCACAAGAGCATGCTTTTAATTTGCTTAAGGATAAACTTTGTTTTGCTCCTTTGTTATCTCTGCCTGACTTTACTAAAACTTTTGAGATTAAGTGCGATGCCTCAGGTGTAGGTATTGGAACTGTGCTTATGCAGGAAAAATGCCCAATTGCTTTCTTTAGTGAGAAGTTAAGTGGAGCAGCACTTAACTATCCCACATATGACAAGGAGATGTACGCGTTAGTGAGGGCCTTGGAGACATGGCAACATTACTTGTGGCCCAAGGAATTTGTCATCCACACTGATCACGAGTCCTTGAAGCATCTGAAAGGACAGAGTAAGTTGCATAAGCATCATGCCAAGTGGATAGAGTTCATTGAGATGTTCCCGTATGTGATCAAGTACAAACAAGGTAAAGAGAACGTCGTAGCTGATGCGTTATCTCGTAGGTATACTCTTATCACTACTCTTGATGCTAAACTTTTAAGATTTGAGTATATCAAAGAACAGTATGCTGATGATGTTGATTTTGGTAATGTTTATGAGGCATGTGCTACATTTGGTTTTAGCAAGTTCTTTAGGCACGATGGATTCTTATTTAGAGAAAATAAATTATGTGTGCCTCGGAGTTCGTTGCACGAGCTGTTAGTTAGAGAGGCCCATAGTGGAGGATTAATGGGTCACTTTGGAGTTAGGAAAACTCTAGATGTTTTGTAAGAACATTTCTTTTAGCCTAACATGAGGAGAGATGTAGCGAGGTTATGTGATAGATGCATTTCATGTAGGCAAGCTAAATCTAGAGTTCATAATCATGGTTTATATACTCCTTTACCCATTCCTACTACTCCGTGGACTGATATCTCTATGGATTTTGTTTTGGGCTTGCTTAGAACAAAACACGGTAGAGATTCTATTTTTGTTGTAGTTGACAGGTTCTCTAAGATGGCTCATTTCATCGCTTGTCACAAGACGGATGATGCGAGCAACGTTGCTGACCTTTTTTTCAAAGAGATAGTACGTCTACATGGTGTACCGAGGACCATTGTTTCTGATCGAGATGCCAAGTTCCTTTGTTACTTTTGGAAGACATTATGGGGAAAGTTGGGAACTAAATTGTTATTCTCCACCACTTGTCACCCCCAGACTGATGGACAGACTGAGGTCGTCAACCGAACCCTATCTACATTATTGAGGTCCATTATACAGAAGAATTTGAAGAATTGGGAAGATTACTTGCCACACGTGGAGTCTGCATATAACCGCAGTGTCCACTCCACTACGAGTTGCTCTCCATTCGAAGTTGTTTATGGCTTCAATCCTCTTACTCCCTTGGATTTGTTGCCATTACCTAGTGCTGAGCAGAGTAAATTGGATGGAGAATAGAAAGCTATGTTTGTGAAGCAACTCCATGAGAGAGTACGTCAAGCTATTGAAAAGAAGACTGAGCAGTATACCACGCAAGCAAATAAGCATCGAAAGAAAGTAGTCTTTGAGCCTGGTGATTGGGTTTGGGTGCATATGAGAAAGGAGAGGTTTCCTGTTCAGCGACGGACCAAGCTGCATCCCCGAGGAGATGGACCATTCCAAGTCATAGAGAAGATCAACGATAATGCCTACTGATTGGATCTTCCTGGTGAGTATGGTGTATCTGCTACTTTTAATGTTTCTGATCTTTCTCCCTTTTCTTTTGATGAAGGTATATGCGATTTGAGGACAAATCCTTTTAAGGAGAGGGGGAATGATGGAGATCCACTTGCTCGTGATGTTCGTGATGCTAAGGATCCATTGGTCATCCAAGGAGGTCCAATTACCCGAGCTCGAGCCAAGAAGACGCAACAAGCCCTGGCCTCATTAATGCAACAAGCTCTCGCATCATTGAAGTGTCAAGGAAGCTTCCATGAAGAGTCCTAAGACATCTATACTTGCTTGGAAGCCTAAACGACATGAGCATGGTTTAATGTCTTATTTTAGCTTAACAATAAGATGGGCTAAGTGTTTGAATAGCCCACATTTGAGTCTTGTTGTGTCTTGGACTATTTATTTTATGTAACTAGGTTTAGGCATGAATTTGGGTTTAGTCTTATTTTCTGTTGGTGTTAATTCCAGCCCACTTGTTTATGGGCTTAAGTGCTAGGTATTATTATAAATACCTTGTAAACGTTATTGATGAACAGATCAGTAATTTGAATTTTTAGAATTTGAGTGTGCCTTTCTCTTGGGTTCCCTCTCTACTAGGCTTATCAAGGTCTTCTTCCCTGTGGCGCCTCCTTCTTCACCATCCACCATTGTTATACCTTAGGTTCTTGAATTCTTATTCGTAGGGTCAAGGTCCAATACCTTTGGGTTCGAGTCTCTTTAGGCTTCGGGTCTAGGTTTTCAGAAGTTGTCATTCATCATCCTTACTTCTGTCCTGTTGCGGTTTCAGCTCCTTCAAATTCAAAGCTACGTTTTCTCTTGTCCGTGTGTATCAGGTTTCAACGAAAAGAATTGCATTAAATGCTTCAACAAACAACTGTCCCAAGCAGTTGGTGGACTATAAATAGAGGCATTTATGAAGATTAAAGCAAGAACAAACACTTAGCAACTTCTCTAAGCTTCAAGAAAGAATTCAAAGCTGAAAAAATCATCTTTTGTATTTGATTTGTGATATCCCACCTTGTACACCACCCACTCACATTAATTTTTGCTATTCAAAGGGGTGTGCTGGCCTTGTAAGGTTATCTTATAAGAGTGAGGGTAGCTTTGGAAGGGGATAGGTTGAGAAGGTTATTCCTAAGCATTCAAAAGGAAGTGTAAGAGGTCTCACCACATCTTAAAGTAGTTTGTATTCATTCATAAAGAAAAGTGGAATCAATCCCTTGACAAGAGGATCGAAGAGAGATGACATAGGCAAAAGATTTGCCGAACCTCTATAAATTCTATGTTTGCTTCTCTTCCGTTTTCTTTATTTACTGCATTTGCTTCATTATTGCATAATTTGTTTTATTTGTTAATTGAGCTCTTAAAAACTCAAAATTAGTAGTAAAACTGATTCACTCCCTCTCGGTAGAGCCAACAATTGGTATTAGAGCTTAGGCTCGAGAATTGAATTGGAGTAATTTTCATCGAGTATAAACGATCTAGATGACTCAAAATAGTGTAGCTACACCCTTAATAGGAGAGGGACACTCTACAGTTAGGCCACCACTTTTCAATGGTGAAAATTATGCATATTGGAAGACTAGGATGATGTTATTCATTCAAGCTAATGACTATGAAGTGTGGAGAATTATTGTTAAAGGTCCCCTAGTTCCTGTTAAGAAATTTGATGGGCAGGAAGTGCCAAAGAAAGAGGATGAATGAGACACAAATGATTTTAGAATGGCACAATTAAATGCTAAGGCAATGCACACACTCTTTTGTGCACTAGGACCTAATGAGTATAATAGAGTCTCACAATGTGAAAATACAAAACAAATTTGGGATAAGCTGGCAATTACTAATGAGGGAACCACACAAGTCAAAGAAACCAAAGTAGGCATGCTCACTCAAGATTATGAGCTATTCAAAATGAAAAGTGATGAAACCATCAGTGACATGTTTATTAGATTTAATGATATTATAAATGGTCTCAAGTCCTTAGGAAAGACATACTCCAATGTTGAAATGGTAAAGAAGATTCTAAATAGCTTACCTAAATCATGGGAAGCTAAAGTTACAGCTATTGAGGAATTTAAGGATCCCCATACTTTTTCTCTAGATGAACTCATGGGTCTACTCACCTATGAGATGAAACTCAAAAAGAAAGTTGGAGTTGCATTAAAATCCACCACAAATGAGGAATCTAAAGATGATCATGATGAAAGTGGTGATGATGAGGATTTTGAGATGGCTATGTTTGCAAAGTGGTTCAACAAATTCATGAGGATGAGAGCTAGTGAAACTCAAGGAAACCCCCTAGGAGAGACACTAGCAAAGGAGATACAAGTAGGAAAGAAAAAGGATCCAATCATTTGCTATGAATTAAAAAAACCTGATCATATTAAATTTGATTGTCCTTGTTATAGAAAACAAAGTGAGAAGAAACCAAAGAAGAAGGAAATAATGGCTACATGGAGTGATAGTGACTGCTCGGATGAAGAAAATGTAAAAAAGGAAGTGGCCAACCTTTGTTTTATGGCCATTGAAGATGAGAAGGTAAAATCCAATTCATTTGATATTAATGAATATACATTTGATGAGTTGAAAGATGCATTTGACGATTTAGCAAATGAGTTTGAATGCATGAATATATAATATAAGAAAATGATTTCAAAATTGAAAAAAGAAAATGAGATGCTCATGAATGTCAAGTTAAAATGTGAGAAGAAATTAGAAAATGCAAATCTAGAAATAGAAGAGTTAAATAAAAAGAACATTAATCTGCAAAATTCATTTTCTAGATTTTATATGGGTTAACAAAAACTTGATCATATGCTAGAGACCCAAAGAGTATTCTTTGATAAAGAAGGAGTAGGTTACAATGCATCAAATAAAGAAACTCATTTAAAAAATTTTCTTGCTAAAGATGAAAAAATTCATGCTGCGCACTTCATGTAATAAACTATGACACTCCTCATAAGCATGCACATCTAGAAAGACCATCATTAGAGGAAAAATAACTATGAAGATTTTGGTGCCTAAGCATGTTTTAAATTCAAATGATGAGTCATTAAGAATGAAATGGATCCCTAGAGGATCAAGAATTATTAGTACAACTCTCAAGGACCAAAGAAAATTTGGGTACCTAAGATAAAAGTTTGATGTATTTGTGTGTAGGAGGAAGAGCATTGCTACAAGGCTAAGTCTAAGGAGCATTGGTACCTTGATAGTGGATGCTCAAGACACATGATCGGTGACAAGAGCCAATTCAAGATCTTAAAGCCTAAGAGTGGTGGAAAGGTCACATTTAGAGATAACTCCAAAAGACAAATTAAAGAAATTGGCTCCTTTGGTAACTCTTCCTCAACTATTGAAAATGTCTTGTATGTTGGAGGATTAAAACATAACTTGCTTAGTATTAGTCAATTGTGTGATAAAGGTTTTGAAGTTGTGTTTGATGCTTTGTGTTGTAATGTTGTTAATGCTAAAACTAATCAAATCCTTTTCATAGGACATAGACAAGGAAATATTTACATTGTTCACTTAGATGAGCTAAATAGCAAAAATGTATGCTTTATGGCCACAAAAGAAGATGAACCTTGGTTATGGCATAGAAAACTAGGTCATGCTCGCATGCATGTTTTATCTAAACTAGCTAAAAGGGACTTAGTCGTAGGATTGCCTAAACTTCAATTTGAAAATGATAAGGTGTGTGAGGCTTGTGTAAGAGGAAAACACAAGAGAGTATCATTTAAATCTAAGAAGTGTGTCACAACCTCTAGGTCACTCCAACTCCTCCACTTAGATATTTTTGGACCAACTAGAACCACTAGCTTAGGAGGAAAACATTATGGTTTTGTCATAGTTGATGACTACACTAGGTTCACTTGGGTGTTCTTTTTAGGTGTGAAAAATGAAGCCTTAGATAAATTTATCACTTTTTCAAAACTTGTTCAAAATGAAAAAGGTTACTCTATTACTAGCATTATGAGTGATCATGGAAAAGAATTTGAAAATCTTGGTTTTGATACTTATTGTAATGAAAATGGAATTAGCTATAATTTTTTAGCTCCTAGAACCCCTCAACAAAATGGGGTAGTTGAAAGGAGGAATAGAACCTTAGAAGAAATGGCTAGAACCATGCTTTGTAAAAATAATTTGCCGAAATATTTTTGGGTTGAAGCTATTAACATTGCATATTATGTTATAAATAGAGCTATGGTTAGGCCCATTTTAAAGAAAACCCCTTATGAGCTTTATAAAGGAAAAATGCCTAACATAAGCTATTTTCATCCATTTGGTTGCAAATGCTTTGTTTTGAACAATGGAAAAGACAATTTAGGAAAATTTTAAGCAAAAAGTGATGAAGGTATTTTTCTTGGTTGTTTTTTAAATTCTAAGGCGTATAGAGTTTTCAACAAAAGAACACTTGTTGTAGAAGAATCAATTCATGTGATTTTTGATGAGTCAAGCTCCTCTAGTAGAACCAATCTTGATGATGAAGTAGAAATTTTTGATGAACCAATAATTGATCCATCTCAAGATAAAGAGTTTAGGGAACAATTAGAAGATCTTGATATAAATAAGAATGAAGAGTCTTTGGAATAAGAAATAATTGAGAAAGAATCAAGATGTCCTAGAGAACTTAGTTATGTGAAGAATAATCACATTGTTGGATATCCAAATATTGGTGTTAGAACTAGGTCAACATATAGAAATATATGTCAACATGTAGCCTTCGTATCACAATTTGAACCAAAGAATGTGCATGAGGCTTTAAAAGATGAAAATTGGATTATGGCTATGCAAGAGAAATTAAATCAATTTGAAAGAAGCAAAGTATGAATACTAGTGGAAAGACCTAAGGATCATCCAATTATTGAAACTAAATGGGTATTCAAGAATAAAATGGATGAGAATAGTATAATAGTTAGAAACAAAGCTAGATTAGTAGCACAAGGATATAGGCAAGAAGAAAGAATAGACTATGATAAAACCTATGCTTCGGTAGTTAGACTAGAAGCCATTAGGATGTTACTTGCATTTGCATGCTATAAAGATTTTAAACTATATCAAATGGATATTAAAAGTGCTTTCTTAAATGGTTACATAAATGAAGAGGTTTATGTTGAGCAACCTTCTGGTTTTGAAAATCCAAAGTTTCCTAATCATGTTTTCAAACTCTCAAAAGCTTTGTATGTTAAAACAAGCTCCTAGAGCTTGGTATGAAAGACTTTCAAAATTCTTGATTGAAAAAGGTTTTGCAAGAAGCAAAGTAGATATAACCTTATTTATCCAATCTAAGGGTAGTGACTTATTAGTAGTTCAAATTTATGTAGATGATATCATTTTTGGATCCATAAATGAGTCATTATGTAAAGATTTCTCCAAATTAATGCAAGGTGAATTGAAATGAGCATGATGGGAGAGCTAACCTTCTTCATAGGACTTCAAGTTAAACAATGTAAAGATGGAATCTTTATAAATCAAGCTAAGTACACTAAAGACTTGCTCAAAAGATTTGGAATGGATGAGTCTAAACCTCAATCCACCCAAATGAGCACAAATATCAAGCTTGATAAGGATGAAGGAGGAAAAAGTGTAAACACTAAACTATATAAGTCTATGATTGGTTCATTGTTATATCTCATTGCTAGTATACCCAATATAATGTTTAGTGTATGTTTGTGTGCTAGGTTTCAATAATCTCTTGGAGAATCACACTTATAAGCTGTAAAAAGAATCCTTAGATACCTTAAAGACACTTCTTCCTTAGGATTATGGTATCCTAAAGATTCTACTGTTGCTCTTCATGCTTATTCCAATGCGGATTTTGGTGGTTGCAAAGTTTATAGGAAAAGTACATCCGAAACTTGTCAATTCTTAGGAAATAGACTCATTTCATGGTTCTCTAAGAAACAAAATAGTGTAGCTCAATTCATAACCGAAGCTGAATATATTGCTTTCAGAAGTTGTTGTGCACAAGTATTGTGGATTAAGTAACAAATGAGTGATTATGGAATAGAGATGAATCAAATTCCTATCAAATGTGATAACACTAGTGCTATCAACCTTACCAAAAATCCCATACAACACTTTAGAACTAAGCACATTGAAATAAGACACAATTTTATAAGAGATCATGTGTAAAAAGGTGATATTGTTTTAGAGTACATAGATACCTTGCGCCAATTGGCTGATATCTTCACAAAACCCTTGGATAAAGAGAGATTTTGCATACTTACAGGTGAACTAGGTCTCATTAATGCTCTTTGAACTAAATTGACTTTCTTGTGATTTTGAATGAATGACTTAAGTTGGTTGTGATGAATGCAAGTCAAGAATTTAAAAAATATATTGACCACTTGCTATTCATAGACTTAACTTGCCATATTTCTCTTAGTTGTTAGGATGAATTGTTCAAATATGTGTTTGATCATGTTGTAAATTCCATGTTAATTCCTTACCATTTAGCCCTTTTGAGAAATAATGTTGATTTGGCTAAATCACCATGTCACCTGCTAAAATCACTTCTCATGTCCAACTTTCCAAATGTTTTGTCCTTTACAAGTCATAAAACAAGATTTTAACTTACTGAACATTTGTCTTGATTTTAAAATAATAAAAATGCACAATTTCACTTGTTTTCAAATAATTTTTCTACATAAAAACTCAGGCAATGACTGAGGGATTGATTCCTCAAGAAATAGGATTGATCCCATCTGGCAAGAATGCTTAAATTGGCCTTTTAAATGTCGACTTTTCCATTCCCTCATCACTATTCATCATCCCCTTCACCGAAACACCTATTCCACCATTTCCTCCATACCCAAACTTCAAATCTCACTCATTTCCATGGGTGTAAACGAACCGAACACGAACGAAATAATGTCTCTATTTGTTCATTTATCTTTAAGTGCCGTTCGTGTTCAGTTCGTGCTCGTTAAGAAAATTGATTTTATTGTTTGAGCTCGTTCGTTTGTTTAGTAAGATTGTTCGTTAAATGTTCGCATACAAGCTCGTTCGTACTAAACAAACGCGTTTGCACTAAACGAACGCGTTCGCGAAAATGCAAACGAACGCGTTCGCGAACAAGTGTTCTTGAGAATAAATTAAAAAATTAAAAATCCAACATAAAAATTAAATACCACATACATAATCATCCAATAAAAAATTTTAAATACAAAATACAATACAACTTCGGTCCGAAAATTAATATTTCAAAAAAGTCCAAAAATTAATAGTAAAGGTTGGTGCTACCATCATTCCTCCAAATAATCTGACAAAATAAGATGAATAGTGTTAGACTTAATATTCATAGTTATGATAAAAGAGTAAACAGATATAATTATTGAGATAAATACCTGCTCAAAATAGTAGAAACTGGAATCCCTCATAACAAAATGTAAAAAATAACACCAACACTACATATATCTACTTCCGATGCGACAAAAAAGAGTAATGTTGATCTTACCAAAGCATTTGAACTAAAAAAACAAATTTTAAAATCAAATTCAACAATACAACCCCAGAGAGGTTTGATCTAAAATTATGACATCAAAAGGTTTTCTTTTTTACTATTATTTTCTTCATACTTTGCGTCAGGTTAATTGGCTGCTGATATGGTTGTAATAATTTATAATGTTTTGCGTCTTCTGTTTATCTTATTGTGAACATTTGTTTTAGTCTTTTTAGGTTCTTCTTTAATAAGATTTTCCTTACCTTCAAAAAATAAAAATGTAAAATAATCCTTTGAGTACACCTTTCAATATAAAATAATCCTAATTTCATTAGATTTTGGAGCGATGTCTAATTGATGGCTTTGATTTGTTTTTTATATGTGATGTGGATTAGGTCATTTATTACTGGGCTTTTCTATAAGTCAAGCTGAAGACAATTAGGCCGAATGATAACTTAAGCCCAAGAGGCAAGAGGACCCAGAAGGCCCATAAAAGATCCACTGAGTTATTACTTAAGCTGTGAGTCTTAAAGATAATTACGCGTAAAATCACTCCTATAAATAGGTCACAAGTATCATCTTTAAGCCCTAAGCTCTATTTGCCTGCCAAAATCCTGTCTGACTTAAGCATCGGAGTGCGCGCGCAGGGGTTACCCCTCTGACTTTTCCTATCTTGCAGAATTCTTGAAGACAAACTAATACGAAGATCGAGGATTTGACGTCAGCAAACATTTATTGTTGTTTTTTGCAACAACAATTGGCGCTGTCTGTGGGAAACAAACATAAAAGCCATAAAAAATGGTGAAAGACGATATGCGGATGACAAGGTACGTAGGCTGCGGCAGAGTGCACAAGTTATGCCACAAAATAGTCTGTCGCACGCAAAGTTTAACGCAGCACAATAGTCTGTCGCGCGCAAGGTACATGCGATAGAGTCATTTGCGCGCCACAAACTTGCGACAACCCTTGGCATGGTGAGAGAATAGCTCTCGCCCCAACAAAGTTTTGGCGAGAGAGTGGTTGTCGCATCAACAAGCTAGGGCAACAGAGTGACTTTGGGCGAGAGAGTGGCTCTCGCCACAACAAGCTTGGGCGACGGGGTGGCTTTCGGTGAGAGACATCACTGGCGAG
This sequence comes from Heritiera fomes, assembly GCA_032173925.1. Taxonomy (NCBI): domain Eukaryota; kingdom Viridiplantae; phylum Streptophyta; class Magnoliopsida; order Malvales; family Malvaceae; genus Heritiera; species Heritiera fomes. The sequence continues at coordinate 3,012,702 of JAPDPM010000019.1, forward strand.
AGACTAGCTCTCGCCCCTGACAAAGTTTTGGCGAGAGAGTGGCTCTTGCATTCGTGAGCTTGGGCGAGAGCTTCATGGACGACAGCTAGCTCTTGCACCTGACACTTGGGCGAGAACTGCGTGCGATAGACTAGTTCTCGCACTAGACAGCGTGGGCGAGAGTTGCATGGGCGATAGGATGGCTCTCGCAACTGTCTGTATGGCGAGAGACTGCATGGGCGATATACTGGCTCTCGCACCTATCAGCACGACGAGAGATTGTATGGCGAGAGACTGGCTCTCGTCCCCGACAAAGTTTTGGCGAGAGAGTGGCTCTCGCGTCAACAAGCTTGGCGACAGAGTGACTTTGGGCGAGAGAGTGGTTCTCGCCATAGCAAGCTTGGGCGACAGAGTGGCTTTCGGCGAGAGACATCACTGGCGAGAGACTAGCTCTCGCCCCCCGACAAAGTTTTGGCGAGAGAGTGGCTCTTGCATTCGTGAGCTTGGGCGAGAGCTTCATGGACGACAGCTAGCTCTCGTACCTGACACTTGGGCGAGAACTGCGTGCCATAAACTAGTTCTCGCACTAGACATCGTGGGCGAGAGTTGCATGGGCGACAGGATGGCTCTTGCAACTGTCTGTATGGCGAGAGACTGCATGGGCGATAGACTGGCTCTCGTACCTATCAGCACGGCGAAAGATTGTATGGCGAGAGACTGGCTCTCGCCCCCGACAAAGTTTTGGCGAGAGAGTGGTTCTCGCATCAACAAGCTTGGCGACAGAGTGACTTTGGGCGAGAGAGTGGTTCTCGCCACAGCAAGCTTGGGCGACGGAGTGGCTTTGGGCGAGAGAGTGGTTCTCGCCACAGCAAGCTTGGGCGGTGGAGTGGCTTTGGGCGAGAGAGTGGTTCTCGCCACAGCAAGCTTGGGCGATAGAGTGGCTTTGAGCGAGAGAGTGGCTCTCGCGTCAACAAGCTTGGCGATAGAGTGACTTTGGGCGAGAGAGTGGTTCTCGCCACAGTAAGCTTGGGCGACGGAGTGGCTTTCGGCGAGAGACTAGCTCTCGCCCCCCGACAAAGTTTTGGCGAGAGCTAGCAAGCTTGGGCGACGGAGTGGCTTTGGGCGAGAGAGTGGTTCTCGCCACAGCAAGCTTGGGCGATAGAGTGGCTTTGAGCGAGAGAGTGGCTCTCACGTCAACAAGCTTGGCGACAGAGTGACTTTGGGCGAGAGAGTGGCTCTCACGTCAACAAGCTTGGCGACAGAGTGACTTTGAGCGAGAGAGTGGTTCTCGCCACAGCAAGCTTGGGCGACGGAGTGGCTTTCGGCGAGAGACATCACTGGCGAGAGACTAGCTCTCGCCCCCGACAAAGTTTTGGCGAGAGAGTGGCTCTTGCATTCGTGAGCTTGGGCGAGAGCTTCATGGACGACAGTTAGCTATCGCACCTGACACTTGGGCGAGAACTGCGTGGCGATAGACTAGTTCTCGCACTAGACAGCGTGGGCGAGAGTTGCATAGGCGACAGGCTGGCTCTCACAACTGTCTGTATGGCGAGAGACTGCATGGGCGATAGACTGGCTCTCGCACCTATCAGCACGACGAGAGATTGTATGGCGAGAGACTGCACGGGCGATAGTTTGGCTCTCGCACCTGCTCGCATTCGGGAGCTTGGGCGAAAGCTTCATGGACGACAGCTAGCATTAATTACTTCACCAATTTTCGAGGTGGCAGAAGTTTTTCGAAGAAGAGAAGCATTAATTACTTCACCAAAAGGTTACAATCAGCAGAACTAAAATGAACAACCATGCATGAACCAACCGCTAATGATCTCGTAAAGGCTGTAAGGCAAACTACACTGCAGACAGGACAATTTAACCACTGCAACAATAGTTGGCAGAAGTGTTAGTGGCAGAGTGAAGGAGAGATGCAAAATTCAACTGTCTCCCCCCCTCGCCACCGGTCTACACTTGTTGCACGCACATGACAAACAACTTTGGCGGTAGAATGCATTGATTAACAACTGCCCAGCCTGCCACACTCAAGGTTCTAGGCTATAGAGTAGCACGCCTATGAGACAATATAGCCTAAAACACGTGAAGCCAACTTTCAAGCGCGACAAGCTTATCCACTGTACCCAAGCTCGCCTGGTATAGTGATGGGCAAGCACAGTACTCGTGCGGTAGGACCTTGACGAGGTGGAGTAATAGGCAAACATAGATCGCACGTGGCAGGCTCTCTTGACGAGAGAGTGGCTCGCCCAATAGAGCAAAGTTGGCGAACACAGGGCGCTCACGGTAAGAATCTTTAGCGATAGATTCGCTTGCTCAAACGACAGATACTTTGGCGATAAAGTGGCTCGCCCATGCATCAGCCAATGCAGGTAAGCACAAGACCACTGCAGCAGACACTTTCGGCGATTGAGTGGCATGTTGTGATTGCATAACCAACACCACAGCCCAGCCTCCGCAGCAAGGCTCACTTGGTAAAACACGTGCCAAGGCGCGAAAAGCGATCTAGATGGGCAAGCATGGAACAAGCTGAAGGGTTTAGGCGCGAGAAGCGATCTAGATGGGCAAGCATGGAACAAGCTGAAGGGTTTAGCTGAGATACGCCCACGATGTTATATAAGCTTGCCCAGGAAAGGAAAAAGCTGGATGGAAAGCTCAAAACGAGCGAGCGTAAGTCCAATGGAGCTTCATTAGGCAAGCCCCAATCAAAGACCTCAGGGAACACACCGAAACTTCAAAGGCTAACTCGTGTTTGCCCAAGTGCACATGAACATAGATAAGCAACGGAAACCAGGTAATGCACAAAAGGTCAGACGAGTTAGTGACCACCACACGAGTATGGATGTGAATGATGAGTAAGAATACAGCCATCCTAAGACCCATGCAAGCAAGCACTTATCAACCGATAGAGGAACTCGCCTAGGAGAGAGAACTCTATGGGCGAGCCATTCAGAGTGACTGAAGCGAGAAAAGATTAGGCAACTCTGTACACCATCAAACACAACGCTTGAGAAAAAGTTCATCTTTGAACAGGAATGACAACACTGTTTCAAAGAAGAACTCGGGGAGCTATATAGTGTAAAGGTATGCTAAATACTGTAAAAGTAAAATGTAAAAGTAAAAGGTATTGTGCCGCAAAAAATGGAAAAACAAAAGAAGAGAAAGAAAAAGTTGAGGCAATGACCAGTCACATATTTGGCTGCAGGCAATAATCTCTAGCGGCAGAATACAAGAAGTGCGCTACAACCCTGCCTATCGCCCAAAAGTTCCCTGGTAATTGAGTACGCGGAATGGGCAGAGCCCAACCTGTTGCCTGAAAGATCTCTGGCGATAGAATACAAGGAATGAGCGACAACAGTGTTTTCAATTCGGCGAGCACAGGCACGCACATGACAAATTTTGGCGACAAGGTTCCACGTGGCAGACTCTTTCTGCGAGAGGTGGCTCACGCGTGTGATAGCCAAAATGGCTAGAAAGGGGGACCACCATTGAAGATCTCACAAAGATGCCACTCTTTTGAATACTCAATTGCATGCAAGACGTTATGTGACAGAACAATCTGTCGCTCGAAAGGTGCTTGCTACACTGCAAATTTACGCGACTACAAGCATGCAACAGGCACTCTGTCCCAAGCTAGCTCAAAGCCACGCGACAGAGCAGTTTACACAACTATTGGCATGCGACACGACTAGAACATGGGCAACCTTATCTTCTTCGTTGTGAAATTGAACTTCAAAGCCAAGAAGAGTGACAGGCCTTGAGCTAGACAAGAGCTCCCGTGCATGACAAGCCTTTAGCGAGACATGGTCTCCCACATGCGACAGACCTTGGGAGACAGGGGAGCTCCCACGAGCGACAGGCCTTGGATGAGATAGGGGCTCTCGCATGCGATAAGCTCCCTACTTTGATAAAATGACAGCGAAGAAAATTAGGTGAACACAGCACCCATACACAAGATTCCCCCGTTAGCACAATGCAGGCGAGCAAAGAACACCCGAGTCATCCCTTTCGGCAATGGCTAGCAACGCTAGAGAGCACGGAATCCAAACTACTGGTTCTCCCATTACAAAAAACTTTGGCGAGCACATTTAAATTTGACGATCCAAGCGCACGCCCAAGTGCAGAATTTGAGCGGAACGATCTAGAATCTTCTAGACCTAGTCCTACAAAGTGTCCAAAAGCTTCCTTCGGCCCAAGAACTACTCTAGCAACCATCTAGAAGTGGCTTAAGAGCTACACACTTGGACTATTGATAACCACACTTGTGAAAGAGGGTTTATCTATATAAAGAGTGTGTCGGCTTCATGAGTCCTTTAAGCAAGACAAGGATGTGCCGGCTCAAGGTGTCGAGATCAAGGATGTGTCTCCTTTGTAAGCCCCTATACATAGCATTCTGGAGTATCAATACAAGTGAGTGCTTGGCACAATGAAAATTGCAAACACACTCAAGCAGGGACATAAGGGTGGTAACCAGATCTGAGGTACTCTCATACGATGTTTTCAATTTTCTTGTCCACTCTAACAATTGTGATTGAATTAGGCAGGTGTCCGAGGTAGGCACTAGCCACTGTCGTGAAAGGCAGCAAGCCAGGAAGAGCTTGGTTCAATCGAAAACAACTTGTGGTAAGCTCGTGAAGATAGATTGCTGGTACCGAGGCACGACTTAGTGCACAATCCATGGTTGACAGCAAAACATCACAGCACTCGTACCTTACAGATTTTTTAAAGACAAAGACTTGGAATGGTACTGGTGGTAAACATTTGCTATTATTGTTTTAACATTTGCTGCAATTATTCCACTTAATTGAAAATACTACATTATGAAACGAAAGGCCAGTTATTTTTGTCTGTACTATGATAATCCTCCATGTTTAGACATGCTGCAGGAATAGAAGAAGAAGAAAAAAAAAAACAAAAGCTGGCCAAAGACGCGAGATGGGCACAAATAAGTCCCTAAGCGAAAAATGCGCGAGACGGGCAAAAATTAAACCCTAAGCGAGACGAAGACGCGAGATAGGCACAAATAAGTCCCAAAGCGAGAAGAAGATGCAAGACGGGCACAAATAAGTCCTTAAGCGAAAAATGCGTGAGACGGGCAAAAATAAGACCCTAAGCGTGAAGAAGACACGAGACAGGAACAAATAAGTCCCTAAGCGAAAAATGCGCGAGACGGGCATAAATAAGACCTTAAGCGTGAAGAAGACGCGAGACGGGCACAAATAAGTCCCTAAGCGAAAAATGCGCGAGACGGGCATAAATAAGACCTTAAGCGTGAAGAAGACGCGAGACGGGCACAAATAAGTCCCTAAGCGAAAAATGCGCGAGACGGGCATAAATAAGACCTTAAGCGTGAAGAAGACGCGAGACGGGCACAAATAAGTCCCTAAGCGAAAAATGCGCGAGACGGGCATAAATAAGACCTTAAGCGTGAAGAAGACGCGAGACGGGCAAAAATAAGTCCCTAAGCGAAAAATGCGCGAGACAGGCAAAAATAAGACCCTAAGCGAGATGAAGACGCAAGACGAGCACAAATAAGTCCCTAAGCGAAAAATGCGCGAGACGGGCAAAAATAATACCCTAAGCGAGACGAAGACGCGAGACGGGCACAAATAAGTCCCTAAACGAAAAATGCGTAAGACGGGCAAAAATAAGTACCTAAGCGAACAAATCAAAAGTCCCTAAGCACAGGAGGTGCGAGACGGGCAAAACAAAAAGTCCATAAGCACAAAAGGGTGTGAGACGGGCAAAAAATAAGTCTCTAAACGAGGTACGTTACAATCTTATCAGATTACATTTAACGTATTATGTTGGCATAAACGATATTATATTCTAACAAGTCCTTAAGCGGATAGTACGCAAGACAGGACCAATACTCCAGTAAAAGTTCTTCTTTGGACACAAAAAGTTGCAAAGAAAAACTTGAAGAGCACACAGTATGCAGGTTGTGAGGTATGATACGAGGCACGTTACAATTTTATCATTGAATATGTGCTACAATTGATAAACAAAGTGCATTTAATGTATTATGCTGGCATTCCGGATATAAAAACGATGTTATAGTCTTATCATTTCTATAAAATCCCTAAGTGAAAATGCGCGAGATGGGCAATTCTCTAAAAGTCCTTAAGTGAAAAATGCATGAGACGGGCAAAAATAAGACCCTAAGTGAGACAAAGACGCGAGACAGGCACAAAAAAGTTCCTAAGCGAAAATGCGCGAGATGGGCAATTCTCTAAAAGTCCCTAAGCGAAAATGCGCGAGATGGGCAATTCTCTAAAAGTCCCTAAGCGAAAATATGCGAGATAGACAATCCTCTAAAAGTCCCTAAGCGAAAATGCGCGAGATGGGCAATTCTCTCAAAGTCCCTAAGCGAAAATATGCGAGATGGGCAATCCTCTAAAAGTCCCTAAGCGAAAATGCGCGAGATGGGCAGTTCTCTAAACAATCCCTAAGCGAAAATGCGGGAGACAAGCAATTCTATAAAGTCCCTAAGCGAAAAACGCGCAAGATGGGCAAATTATGAAATCCTCAATCAATAAAGTGTACAGATAAATGCGATACCCAAGTACAAATTCTTTTTTAGATGTAAGTGCTTCATAAGAAGAGCTGGGGAGCACTATAGATTAACTTCTGCATTAAAAGGAGTATCGAAACTAATAGGCACCCATGCATGTGCGTTTCGAGGTGCTATAATGTCAAGAGCTTGATCTTTAGGAAAATTAGTCTTTGGATTATCTAAATAATCTTCGTCCAAACTTGTGAGAACCTCGACCATCTCGAGTCGACAAAAAGGCTTCTAAGAGCTGGTAAGATCAGATAAATCTTTACAAGTGTCTATCTTCAAAGAAGGTTCCAAATTCTCAGCATCTGGATCGAGCTTCAACCAATCAAGAGCATGCCAAGTACAAATCACATATGATGAAACCAGATAAGAACATATGCATCCGCTTATGGCACTTCTGGACGATGTGCCCTCATGGCCTTAACCCAGATTCGGTTTTCTTCCTTTTGGCTAATAGAAGGCACTTGACAAAAGAAATGATGACACGAAATCGTTTTTGCTACGAATAATAATGAAGTTCACTAGTTAAGCCCTCAAGTGAAGATGAAAAGATTCTTGGAAGAGGGCAGCAAGAGAATTTGAAAAGCCCATTCTTTATATTCTCTTTCACAAGGTAAACCTTGTAAAAGAGTGGAGAGCAATTGATGTGGACTAGGTCATTTATTACTGGGCTTTTCTATAAGTCAAGCTGAAGACAATTAGGCCGAATGATAACTTAAGCCCAAGAGGCAAGAGGACCCAGAAGGCCCATAAAAGATCCATTGAGTTATTACTTAAGCTGTGGGTCTTAAAGGTAATTACGCGCAAAATCACTCCTATAAATAGGTCATAGGTATCATCTTTAAGCCCTAAGCTCTATTTGCCTGCCAAAACCCTGTCTGACTTAAGCATCGGAGTGCGCGCGCAGGGTCCCCTCTGACTTTTCCTATCTTGCAGAATTCTTGAAAACAAAGTAACACGAAAATCGAAGATTTGACGTCAGCAAACATTTATTGTTGTTTTTTGCAACAACAATATGATATATAAACTGTAATTATTCGAAAGGAGCTACATTTGAATAATGCAAGAGTTCGTTTAAAAATAGATATGCAATTACATATACTCATGTAATTATTGTTTTTATTATTATTATGGAGAAGAGAGGAACAGGTAAATGTTTTGTTAATGAAAATAATAATAATAATAATAAAATAGATAACAAGGAAAAAATCTGATAGCCAATGATCCATTATCTAAAAAATCAAGATTAGAAATAAAACTAAAGCTAAATAGAAGCACTCAAGCTAAATAAAATATGCTACAAAATTTGTTTTAACCCGCCGAAAGACGCAAGATCAGAAACGCGAATCAAGCTAAAACTAAAACTAAAGCATGGAAGCACGCAAGCTTTAAAAAGACAGCACGCTGGACGCACATGGGTTTGGGATTGAAGGGTTAAGAGTCTTGCAGAGTGATTACCTTATGGATCAAACTGGAGATAAGTTGCTCTTGCTGCGGATTGTTGATCGGGATTCAGACTTCAAAGAAGCCACTCGCCGTTAGAGAGAGAAAGCTAGGGATTGCCTCGCCGGATTGGTTTTTGGTTTCAAAATTCAAAGGAATGATTTTAGGGTTAAGAAACTCAAGTAAAACGGTGAGTTTTAGTGGGTTAGTTTAATGCTTTATGTCATACCTCAATCGGATTAAAACAAAAAAAAAAGCTTTCTTACTCGTTCAATATACAGATGAAACAACTGAAAATAAGACAAAAACCCAGATGACAGATGAAAATCTAACGGATGAAAATCAAACCCAGTCAAAATATTGGCCTTGTGGTTTGACTATACACATGAAAAAATTATTATTGTGATTTGACAATATAATTGAAAAATTTATTCTTGTGATGAAGTCAAGATATTGGCTTGAAAAATTATTACATGTGAAGGAAAGGAAATTTATTATTGTGATTTTATTGTGAAGGAAAGGAAATTTATTATTGTGATGAAGTCAAGATATTGGCTTGAAAAATTTATTTTGTTGTTTTTAGATTGAAAGAGGGTACATAAACTTGAAAATTTTCATCCTAAACCTATCTTACGATTAATCATTACATTAAAGAGATAGTTGACCGATTATCATTGATCAAACTAAATTTCTTTTTCATGTTTAAGTTAATGGAAATATTATTTTATTAATTTACTTAATTAATTTTAAAAAAAGTTTAAGTTATGAATATACATATTATTTTATTCATTTATTTAATTAGTTATGTATTTTTTATTAATTTTTTCAGTACATTTAATTTCTAAAAATCTTATTATCATAAAAATAATTAACTAATTTAATTTCATAATTAATTTTATTATGTTTTTTAATTTTTTTAAGAGAGTTCTAACTCTCAAACATAATTAATAAATTTGTAACAAAACAACCTCATATACATGATCCATCGACCATTTCACAAAGATCATTTGATTTAAAGCTATGTACTATTCTACTTTTATCTTAATATAAAATGTTTTCAATTTCAATCTATAATCATATATTAGAATATAATGTATTTCAAATTTCAAACAAATAATTTATTATGATATATTCATGTAATATAGATTAACTTGATCTATGATTATAATATTAGACTATTAAATAGATATTAGCTCTAAATCTTTTTTTTTTAAGTCAAATAAAGCTTTTTTCAATTTATTATAAAGAGTTAAGCAACCACTTTATTATTTTAAGCATAATTAACTAATTTTAATTTTATAATTATTATATTATTATATTATATTAATTTTTTTAAGCGAACAAAGTTATATTGTTTAAAGGATTTATATATGATGCACAGACAGTGTAGAGTCTCTATACATTGTTAATGCATCAAAAGTCGACATCTTGTTAATAAGCCCTTATAAGCAAATTGAAAAAATTTGAGCAAATTGAAAATTTTTTTTTATTTATGTTAAAGGGCTTTATATTTTTTTTTAATTTGTTTATTGACGAGCTGTTGACTTCTGGTGTATTGAATGTATAGAGATTATACACTGTTAATACATCATATACAAACCCTTATATAAATATGTTTAAAAATATGTACTAATTATTTAGATTAAAGTCTTAAAGATAGGATATATATTATATAACTTATATAATATAAGTCATTTTAGTATTTTAATAATTAAAAAATGAACAAATGACACTTTAAACGAACGAATAATAAACGAACAATAAACAAACAATAAACGAACGAATAACAAACGAACAACAAATAACACTTTAAACGAATGAACAATAAACAAACGAACAACAAACGATACTTTAAACGAACAACAAATGACACTTTAAATGAACGAACATAAACGAGCCTGTTCGCGAACAATGACGAACGAACCATACCTCTGTTCATGTTCGTTCGTTTAATAAACAGACGCTAAAAATGTTGTTCGTGATCGTTCGTTAAGCTTAATAAACGAACATAAACGAATAGAAATCGAACGGGTTTACGAACGGTTCGTCGAACGTTCTGTTCGTTTACACCCCTACTCATTTCTCAACGAAATCACGCCATTTCTTCACCGTTCTTCATCATTTCTTCATCACTTTCACTTCCCAGCATCATTTTTCCTTTAAAACTTCATTTTTCTTATTTTGTGTTTCCTTCCAATGCCATCCCCACCATTAACACCCAACATTTCAATTTCTATTGTTTCTTCATCAATTTCCATCACCTCTCTTGCATTTTTCACTCATTTCATCATCTTTTACAAAACCATTTCCATTTCTTGCACAAATTCTCATTCCATATCACTTTCCAATTCACCCAAAACCCATTATTTTATCCAACTTTTAGCTTTCATAACTTTCAATTCCTTTCATATTTCATCATCCTTGCTTCATCAAAACTGTTCATTGCATTACACTCTGTGGTTTTATGCTGTTGGCTAGTTCCCCATTCCCCCATAAACTCATCCATAAATCACCAAAGTAGTGCCTATCACCTGTTCGATGAAATTCCTCATAAGCTTTTTCTTCACTTTTCACATTCAAGCCTAGCTCCAAATGGCTCATCATGTCAAACACACAGCTTAGAGGTGAAGAGATCCCTCTTCTTCCACCTCCTCCGTACCCACTGCCTTCAACTCGAGTTTTCGAAATGCGAAAGAGAAGAATAAATTTCATGAGAAATTCGCCAATATGCAGATCAAGCATTAGCAACCAATCGACTTCGAATTCTTAGAGGAAATCGAATTCCCATATCTCGCCAAGTTCGAAGCCTACTACTGGACCCATTTTCTGAAAATCAACACTTTGGTTCCATGTAACATCGTTTGGGCATTCTTCTCCAATGCCGAACTCATCATGAGTCCCAATGACAGGTGCACGGTAGTGGGGATCAAATCGTTTATCATGGGAAGGCATGTTGAGGTCTCGAAGCAATCACTCTCTTATGCCTTCCGCATTCCCGAAGGGGGACTTACCTATGAGGATGCAGAGGTTCCATTAGAGTTTGCTGTAGCGGATGAGCATGCCGGTGATCTTCCTGTCTTTGTGCGCCTCCTCCACATCATAATCTCTTGGAATCTGCGCTCATTTGGAACCAAATACTCTCAAGTTAAGAAGCTTGATCGCTTTTGGCTTCAACACATCCACTCACCCGATGGCATTAGGCCCGACCTCCTTCATTTCATATTTCATGACTGGGTGAAAATTGTCCAAGGTGGAGCCAAGATGATTGTATTTCCTTAGCCCCTCGACTACTACCTGTTCGACCAAGGCATTGATTGCTCATGTGAAGTTGGTGTTCTCTCAGATCCGAGTACCACGATTAATCTTGCTACGATGCATAACCTTGGATGGTACTTACGTAGGAGAGGTGATAACTTAGAATGGGAGAAGCGTCACAAGCATCCCGCATCTCCCGAACATGATCTCGAAGAGGAAGCACCTAAAGGACCTTCTTCTTCAACACCATCGAGCTCCATGTCTGCCTCTTTTAACCAGATTATGCTCATGCTTCAGCAAATTAACACCTCTAAACAAACCTTCCAGCAGCACGTCACTCAGCGGTTCGATCAAATTAATGCTCGCCTTGACAGGATGGAGGAGACACATGCTACATTGTACGATGAGCTCCAAAATGTTCGCATGCAGTAGGACGACTTCATTGAGCAGCACCACATGACTTTTCCTAAGAGGCACTGAGTTAGATATGTTTATAGTATTCAGCCCTTAGAACTTAATGCCTTATTCGATTGCTGTGACTGACTTGTGTTAAACTAGATTGTTATGTTTGTGACTACTTAGACTTCTGCTTATCTATGGTATTGTTTATGTTATGACTATGGCATTGACTTTGTTGCTTTAAATTGACCACTTCTCCATGCTGTCTATTCTTTTTATATATGATTTGTTAAGGGGGTGTTTATATTTGTGTTTTCATTTCCTATGACTTTTGCTATGACAAAAAGGGGGACAATTAGTGTGGTAAATTTTTTATAAAACTCATGCTTAAATTAAGGGGGAGCAAATCTTGAGGGGGAGTAGCATTTTTGTTTTTCAAACATATATTCAAAGCAAATTTACCTTAAGTTTTGTCATATCAAAAGGGGGAGATTGTTAGCTTTAAATTGACAAGTATTTTGAAATGACAAAAACTTAAGTGATGAAAAATGTCTCATATTATATTGTAAATTTGCTTAAAATGAACACAATGTTAGAAAATCATTTGACAAAGTTTTGGACAAAAATTTTCAATTGATAAAGTCAAGAAAATTGAAAGAATATTTTGAACTAAAGTCAAATCACAAAGGCACATCATTTTATCCCAAAACAACCAACAAAAATGTGCAGGAAGGCTTGAGGGATCGATCCCCCATGTTGAGGGATCGATCCCCAGATGGCAGAGAAAGCCCCAAGGCTAGAAAACAGGCAAGGGATCGATCCCCACAGTGAAGGGATCGATCCCTAGTTGGCAAAATAGGCTGGAAGGCTTTCTGGAACTTAGGGATCGATCCCTAGTTGGCAAAATAGGCTGGAAGGCTTTCTGGAACTTAGGGATCTATCCCTTATGGCTAAGGATTGATCCTCTATCAGGAAAACAATGCCGAACAGCTAGTTTTTGAGGGTTTCAACGGGAAGAATTGCATTGAATGCTTCAACAACCATCCCAAGCAGCTGGTGGACTTAAATAGAGGCATTTATGAAGATTAAAGCAAGAACAAGCACTCAGCAACTTTTCAAAGCTTCAAGAAAGAATTCAAAGCTAAAAAAATCATCTTTTGCATTTGATTTGTGATATCCCACCTTGTACACCACCCACTCACATTAATTTCTGCTATTCAAAGGGGTGTGCTAGCCTTGTTAGGTTATCTTGTAAGAGTGAGGGTAGCTTTGCAAGGGGATAGGTTGAGAAGGTTATTCCTAAGCCTTCAAAAGGAAGTGTAAGAGGTCTCACCACAACTTGAAATGGTTTGTATTCATTCACAAAGAAGAGTGGAATCAATCCCTTGACAAGAGGATCAAGGAGAGAGGACGTAGGCAAGAGATTGACCGAATCTCTATAAATTATGTGTTTGCTTCTTTTCTATTATCTTTATTTACTGTATTTGCTTCATTATTGCATAATTTGTTTTATTTGTTAATTGAGCTCTTAAAAACTTAAAATTAGTAGTAAAATCGATTCATTCAGTAGAGCCAACAAAAGAAAATATTTTGGAGTAAAATTGGATAGTTAGAAAAATTATGAAAATTTAAGGGCAAAATTGTCCAAAATTTTCATAACCAAGGGTATTTTTTAATTTTGCATCGTAAAAGAATTTTCTACACATTTCTTTAAAGAGGCTAGTCACTCCCTACCCCATCATCTTCAAACTCACGACAAGGCCTCCATAACCAAAGGTTGAAGAAAAATAAAAATCTCACCAAAACACCACCGAATTCACCTTAAATCACAAAAATTTCTTTTACAAAGTTGTTCTAAATTCAATCCTCTACAAGCCCATAGCCATATCTTGTTGTGAAGTGGACAAAATCATGAGGAAAGAACTCCCCAAAGTTTCGGCCACACTAAGTTATACTGATACATTTATTTTCTTTAGCTTCTAATGGTAGAAAATGATGAAACTAAGTGTGTTAAGCATAAATATGGCCTTGGATTGAATTAAATCTCACTCAATTCTTCTCTTAGGGTTTCGACCATGATGGAGAACTTATGAACCATTGTGTTTTGATGCAAGAAAATGGTGTAAGAGAGGTAGAAATTAATGGCTAAGCATGAATTAGTGGTTAAATTGTTGAAATGCCATGTTTAAGACATCATGAGGCATTCGGCCATGGCTATGGAAGGGGATTATTGTGCTCAATTTGATGTGTTCTAGGTGCCATAAGACTGTATAAATTAAGAGAAGACTGTTGGTGAAATTAGAATTTAAATCAGAATTGATTTAGGCAAAGTGTGTTTTAGCACTTGTATAAATTATATTGGGTTTAATGCCTACTGTAGACAATGTGGTAAATTTCAATAAGGAAAAATTTATTAGAGTTGAATTATGGTGAATAATAGTGGTTGGCATAATGTTTTGTAGCTCGAGAGTGAGGAATTATCGTGTGGTACAGTTGGAAGATCGATAAAAAAAGACAGGTAAAGGATGAGTATGAGAGCCATAAAGATACTGTGAATGCATGTTTTGGCTTAAATAAATTTTATGAAATGATTTGGAAATCAATTACTTTGGAATTAATGAAAATGTGGACGCTGGCTAGTTTATAAACTATATTTTCAGTGCAAGAGGACTAGGTTAAAAACAGCCGTTATACTAGTGAAAATTCTAGAAATTCTATGAAATTATCTTTAATATACTTAAATATTTAAAATAAAGAAATTTCTAAGTGAATTTCATATTATTTATTAAAATGGCATATTTTCATTATTTACCGAAAAAACAATATTTAAAAATTCATGTTAATAAATTTTACGTAAATGAAGGTACCAGCATATATTTATAACTGTTCTACAGATAAATAGAATATTTTTAGAAAAGAATATCAAAATGTAAATATTTTATGAATTTTTATTTCTGAACTAATTATATTTTCCCATATATTTATTTATGGACTGATTGAATATATAAGGCTTAATAGCCAAATATGACCTCAACGTTTGTCACAAAATGGAATTAAGTCCTCAATGTTTAAATGCATAAAAATCAGTTCTTAACGTTACAAAATAATTGAATTAAGGACATTTTCGTTAAATCCTCTAATTTCCGTTACCTCTACCAGTAATAAAACTTAACGAAAATTAAAGGATTTAACGAAAATGTCCTTAATTCAATTATTTTGTAATGTTGAGGATTGATTTCCATGCATTTAAACGTTGAGGACTTAATTCCATTTTGTGGCAAATGTTGAGGTCATATTTGACTATTAAGCCAATATATAATCATTGAGATTGATTTCATAAATAGTGTTTCTACTATTTATAAACTGTTTTGAGACTGTTAGGCCTCGTATCATGCTGACTGTTACTGTTGCCGATAGACCCGCCAAGTCTTTAGCTTCCACAGTTGTCAACTGGCAAGTGTACACTATGGACCACTGTGACTATGGCCATATGTCGTATTGTATTGTTTCTCCATTCTTGGGATACTGTTATGGCATGATATTTATTGGGTGTTGCCTATTTCACCACTATAATGTACTATTTTACTAGACTGAACTTACTACTGAACTGAGCGACTGATTTATATATCGTCTGTAATATGGAAATTTAAAGTGATTATTGTATTGTTTACTAAATTTTTATATTGAACTGTTTACTGAAATGTTTTCAGTTAAAGTGTTTATATATTGTTTATATATATTGAAAAATGCATGAAATGTTTTCAAGTGATTTAAAATGTTTATACATATCATTTGTAACTGATTACTCCTTATAGTCGCTTCTAGGAACTTGGACACGAAAGGTACTTCAAAGTACCTCCCATACTCCATCCGATTTTCTAGCCGACTATAGTATCATTCTTTATTTATACCTTAGTGTACTTTTAGGAATTAAACATTTTTATGCATATAGATTTCATAGTATCAGTCTTGCATACGATTCTCTTACTGAGCATGTTAGCTCACTCCTTATTTTTCCACCTTACAGATTATTTGCAGTAGTATACCGTTTCACAGATTTGGCTACGCTTTTGGTACCCTGAGCAGCTGTGATTGGATCCTAGAGGTATATTTTATTTCTTTTATATGTACAGACTACTGATGTACAGTACTACATTTTGTATAATTGTGTACAGGGGATGTAAAACTTGAGACAGATACTGAAAATAATATTTTGTTGTAAATATTGATACCAGTTTTAAATAGAATTTCATTTAAAAAGTGATTTACTATTAAAAGTGAGTGTGATAATGTGAGAACCAATTATTTTGTACTGTACACGTATAAATATGTAATTATTAATTTATTTTTGAATATATTTTATAAATTATAAGTAAATAGTAATGTGGGCCCCACTTGAAATTTTGAGCCTAGATGTATATATGCTTGAAGAAATAGTGTATGGATAGCGTAATAATGATATTATGGTAATTTGAGACCCAAAATATCGTATTTGCATTATTTTGGGAAATGTGACAAACAAATTAGCAAAATGATAATTATGTCCCAAGGGTATTTTCGTAAATTGTATCCAAACTAAAATGAATTGGGACGAAGTAAAAATCCCGTGATATTGCACATGAAAAGGAGGTTAAGATGGTGTCATTAGATTTACCGAATCAGTGGTTAAATAGAAAAATTTAGCTGGCAGTCTATTAGGGGTAAAATCATAATTTAGTGCAATTGATGTACCACGAGTCGACGAAACAACTTTTAATCATCAAAATACATTTAATAAGATTATTTGGTGATGGAATCCAAAATTTTGGAGTACGATTACATAGTTTTTACGACTACGGAAGCTTAAGAGCAAAATTGTCTGAAATTTTTATAACTAGAGGCATTTTCGTCATTTCACCTACTTCTAGAAGGGTCTTTATAATTCCATCAGCTGATGGCTGGTACTATTCATCACCTTCTCCCAAACCCCCCACACCACCATAAGAAGAAGAAAAGAAAAAGAAAAGAAAAACTTCCATAAATCACAACCTAGCCAAAATCTCAACAAACTCATAACTAGAAAATTGTTCTACTCTCTTTCCTCTTTCTAACCATACCCACAGATCATTGAATAACCCACAAATCAAGGAGATAGGAAGCCTCAAAGATTCGGTCAAGGTAGGTCTTCACTATCCATGGTGTTTCTTTGAATTTTAATGGTGTAGGAAGATAGATTCAAGTGTGTTGATCATGTTTTTAGCATTGGAATTTATCAAATTGAACAAAATAAAATTTTTCCATTAGAAGGGGTATTCGGCCAAGCTTGGAACTATAGGGAACCATGGGTTTTCATGCATGAAATGGATGCTAGATGATGTAATGTGAATGGCTAAACAAGAATATGGTGATAGATTGTTGAAAAACATTAAGGAATTCAAGAGAGTGAATTCGGTCAACATAAGGGGACCTATATTCATGGCTGATTTTGATGATTTTAGGGTGCCATTGGACTGTAGAAATTACAAAGAGTCTACCGGTGTGTTCGGATTCGAAATCTGACTTAAAACGAAGAAGTTGTGTTTTAGTACCAGTAGAAAATATACTGCATAAATAATTGCAGTGTACAATGTGGATGCAATTAGACATGAATAATAGCTTAAAAATAAGTATTAAGTGAGTTAATATTTTTAGTAAATTTATCTGCAGCCCAGGAGCATCGGTTTATGGGTGGCGTAAACAAGGAAGTCGCTTAAGTCAGACAGGTAAAGGATACATATGTGGACTGTAAGGATATCTCGAATACATAATTTCAATGCAAATAATTTTATAAGAATATTTTAGAAATGAAATGTCTTGGAAACTGTGAAATTATGGCTATTGTTGTTTTTGGAGCTGTGTTGAATTTGCAGGGAGGCTAGGATATTCGCAGTCGTTACGCTGAAATTTCCTTAGAAATTTTCTACAATTTGCATGAAATATTTTAATGCATATTTGAATGATTTCCTAGTCTTGAAAATGAGATATTTGATATTTTTTTATAAAACATGAATATATCGAAAAATATTATTTAAATATTCATGTTACCGAATTTACTGAAAGTAAAGCTATTGAAAATTCCACCAAAATGTTTTACAGTGTAAGAAATAGTTTAAAAAGGGGAATGTTAAGAAGTGAATATTTTATAAATTATTTTAAGTAAATATTCATTGTATGATAAATAAAACCTTTATGGACTAACTGAAGATTTTACTCATTTTATTGATTTCCATAAAGGTGATATTACTGTGTGAATGTTGTTTTGAGACTGAAACGTTCCTAAATGTGTTTCATAGTGAAACTGTTTGTTTATGAAACTACTATTTGCTTTGGAAAATAAATATTACTATTTTCCGTAAAGTGTGAAATTATCGAAAAATAATAATTTAGAAATTTTAAAATTGAATTTCCCTGAAAGGAAAGTATGGAAATGTGAGTATATGTGTTTTATAGTGAAATGAAATATTTATGGAATTTATTACTACAGTGTAAATATTTATAACACTGTTTTCACTGTACTATATACTGTGGGATTTTATACCTTTATAGATTTTGATGATATTGTATATTTTACTAAATTCCATAAAGGTGATATGATTTCTCAGAAACTGTTTTGAGATTGATAGGCCCCTTATCATGCTGATATGTGATATGTGACATGTGATATGTGATATAGACTATGGCCATAAGTCTCATATGATACTGATACTATTCCCTACGGGGATTGTAGCATGATATATCTTAGGTGATGCCTTAGTCCCCACCCTTTTTATGATATGAAAATGATGTTTTAAATGAATGGTGATATTAAATGAGAAATGATTTTTCATATGTTTCCAAGGGGTTGGATGATGATTTCTACACGGTTTACTGTACTAAATTGAGTACGATACTGTTTATGAAATTTTCAATGATCCATGTGATATGAGTTCAAATGGAAATGACGATTTATTAATCTAATATTCTTTTTATGATTTTTATGAATATTATATTATTTGACTAAATGTTTTGCTTTATGAAAGTATTGATTTGAGATTTATTATGAAATATTATGGAAAAGTGTTTTATCTTAACAATCAATACTTACTCCCTATAGTTTCTTCTAGGTTCTGGGACAAGACAGGTATTTCAAAATACCTTTCTTACTCAAACCGGATCCCTAGCCGAGTATAATATCCTTCCTCTACAGTCCCTAATGCACTTATAGGAAAACAAATGATTTTATTGCATATAGATTTCATGATATCAAGTTCTGCATACAATTCCTTTACTGAGCCGTGGTTTGCTCACTCCTTTATTTTCACTATCCACAGATTATTTTCAATGATTGCGTGATTTGCCTATATATGGATTGGCTACATTTTGGTTATTCCGAAACCAGTAGTAGTGGATCCTGGAGGTATTGTGTTTACATTTATATGTTCAGACTTTTATTATACAGTACTACTTGTTGTAAATTTAATCTCAGGGGATGTAAACTGATTATACAGTTGTAATTATTAATTATTAATAAATAAATATTATCTAAAGTATTTTAGTGTGATAAGTGAACAGTGTGAAAGACATCACAGATAGCCCAACCAATTACTGTATATGTGGTAAATGTGGTAATTACTGTATATAACAAACTGTGACAGATAAAGGCATCACAGACAGTCCAACCATTTTACTGTATGTGTGATTATGAGTAATTACTGTATATTACGGTACGTTACATCCTTTAATTTATTTCATTAAAATTGCAACAAAGCAGATTTAAAAAAAAATAAAAACAAAGCAATCTTAAATTTGGGTAAGCATGTCAGGCAAAAAAAATAGTGAGTAAGCATGCAATATTATTTATATTATTATTATACATAGACATATTATTGTCATGAAATGTGAGATTAGGAAATCTCCTAATCTCAATTTAAGTGAATTAATTGTAACTATTGGAGTTAAAATGGATTAAATTGAAAATTCAAGTTAATTATCGAGATGAGATTATAATTGACTGTGTAATTGGAGATTAATCAATCTAATTAAGTGGATTTGTGAAGTATAGACTAAATTGAAAGAGAACTAAGGACTAAATTGAATAAAGTTTGAAATATTAAAATTACCTCTTTTGTAATAATTATTTTGCATGTACTCTTTTTATAATTTTCCATCACTCCACATGTGACCAACCATTGGATGACATGTGGCAACCATGAGATAATCCACCCACCATGGCCGGCCACTATCGATACCTTTAAACTCGATTTCCTAGTTACCATTTTTACTACCATTAAAAAAAACATAAAGCTCGAAGAGAATTACAAAGGGGTTTCGCCCAAAGGGGAAATAAAGGAAAGAAGTTTCTTTTTTAATGCTTCAAGTAGTAAGTGTAGAAGTATATGGTTATGGTATTGTTCGATTAACGACGAAGTTGGAAATTTTGCTTGGTGAAGTATTCAGCCAAGGTTTGAAGGAAGAAGGCTTTGACAAATTTCGGTGCTATAAGGTATAATATATACTTACTCTTGATTTCTTGTGATGTTATATGAAAAATGGTATGTTGATTTTGAGGTTTGAATTGTGAATTTGAGGTTTTTGACATTTTAAGGTTATGCTAAAATTTGGAAGATGAAGGGAGTAATTGTGACATGCAATGGTTATTGTAGCTTGCTATGTTAAAGAACTTGTTAAAATATGATCATTGAAGTAGCAAAAAGTTGAATTTAGGTTTAGGAACTTTAGGACTGAAATTTGCACAGTTTTTAGGGTTTATGGTAGGTTCAGCCAATGCACAAAAATAGGGGCTCGGATGTTGATCTTTATGGTTAAAATTATACTTAAGCTTAATAAATCATTTGCAGCCATTTAGGCTTAAGAGAGAGAAGATGGGGTTTGAAGGTACAAAATTGACTTTTATTCAAGGTTTGACTTTTGGTTAGGAATGTTGACTTATTGTAATTTCGAGTTTAGAGTGAGTTTTGAAGTCACATTGATGAAAATGAGGTATAGGTGAGCCTTCGACAAAGTCAACCTATTGTTTGACTGAGTGTTGTAACGACTTAGGTCTTAGACCTAACCGCTAAACATGGTTCAATGGAGTCGCCACCAATCATTTTTAACCTTAATGTGATTGGTCACCTATTCTCATCTATAGACAAGGATTATTCTACGTTTCAGATTTAACGTTCGGGGGTTGGTTACACGTGAGGAAGATATTAGGACTCTCACAACGCCCATCCTAGAATGGTACCTAATTAATCTTATGTTATTTTGCAAGGACCACAATTTGCTTATATTCGATATAAGCTACAGAGTGCAGGAATTTAAAAAGAAAATAATAATTGTTGAAATATTTAAATAAAGGGCTTGTTCGTAAGGTTCAGAGAGGTACTCGATGAGGGCCCCACCAGGCCTTTTTCTGTCCAGACCGATATGAGACCTTAGAATAATGATAAAAGGAGGTGAAATATGAAATAGCAAGAATCTGTATCTCAAAATCACCTTGTTTGAATGTATTTTGAAAAGTGAAAAACAAATTTGAAAATGACGATTGTGTCCATATCTCGGACGAATTTTATTGAATAACGGTCAAACCAAGTTGACTTTGAACCCACAGATTGTTATAAAATAATTCTCACGTAAAGAAGTTTTATATGATAACTGTGAATTCCCCATCTTGGAATTAGGGTTCTGTAAATTGAACTTCCGATGTTAATAGATAAAATAATAATAAACAAATAAATTTATTGTGAGATTGAAAGATTTGGGGTATAGTACCTGATTAATTGACGAATTGTATATTTAATATATAGGAATTTAATGTGAGTATTAAGAAACTTAAAATTTTAAATAAATAAAATAATAATAAAATGTGTACATATATATATATATATATAAATATATTATTATATATTTATGTATGTACAAATATATATATCTAAGCAATAAATATTATTTTGAGCAATAAATATATATAGTAATAAATAACAAAATGAATAAATATATGTTTTAAGGATTACATATATAATATATAAAATTATATTTAAATATGTTTTTAAAATAAAATAAGTATATTGTAAAATATAAATTTTAAACATATAGAAACATATATGTATTTATATATAGTATCTGTTAAGAATATATACACACACAAAAGTGTTAATATAAGTGTGTATGTGTGTGTGTGTATTTATATATGTAGTTGTTAATAGAAAATATATTTAAGATATATTGATATTATGTATTTATAAATAAAATAAATAGAAATTATAAATCTGATCTGGGTAGTAAGTACACTGTGTAGTGGCAAGATGTGTAAATAAAAGTTCATTAAGTGGGTATTTTGGACTTTCTAGCATTATATTAGATTTTATTAATTTAAAATATAATTATACACCAATAACAGGAGGACAACACATAAAATTCTACTACTTTCTTCAGACATCTTCTCGTTGAGAACTTCTAAATCAATTCTTTTTTTTACTTTTCATACCCCACTTTCCGTCAACGAGTTACTGTTCATTACAAAAGTTTTGGGGTATAAAAAGTAAAAAGTGGAGTATATTTAGAAGTTCTCCTTCTCGTTCTACTGCTGCTACGTTTTTCCCGTTTCTCCCATTTTCTCCTAAGTTGTCTTCCGGTCAGCCAAGGTGAACCCCTTCTTTTCTTCACCTATTCACTTAAGCTCCTTAATAACAATTGTTCCTTACCTTATGAGCTTCATAATCATCCTCATATCTCAACCCACAACCACCAAAAGTGGCTGCTCTATTTGCTGGACAAAATCGGTTCCTGCACAGGTAATTGACAGCCAACGTCTCGTGCATTCTTATATGTTGTTTAGGGCTATGTTGATTGAGTAAATGATGCTTGTGGTCTTTATTGAAACAAAAACATATAGGAAGCATGTTTGGGTATTCGGCTTTAGTAAATGGATGATGATGATGATGGGTTTTTAAATGAATGAAAGATGTTTAAGGGAGGTATACGGTGAGTAGAAAAAAAATGTATAAAGTCGGACTTAAGAAAAGAATGAAAAATATATACATTTATATGTGTAATAATAAGAAGAAAATCCTTGGAAGTAATCGGTTATGGTGGTGATGTTTTAGAACAGGGGAAATTGGCGTGATGATGGTGTCATTCTGCCCAGATATAGGTTGAACGATGGAGGATACTTTGATGAATTGAAAATGCTTCATGTAAGTCCTAAGTAAGTAGAGCAAGTTTATGAACTTAGAGTTGATTGAAGGATGAAACTCATGAGAATGTGGCAATTAGAGGCTGCTGGAAATGGAAGGAAAATAGGAGGCTATTGGCAGTGAAAGGAAAACCAGAAAAGAAAAGGAAACAGGAAAGAAAATAGAAAAGAAGAGAAAAATGTAAACGTAAATTTTAGTAAATGGTAATAAAAATATTTATATAGTGAGGAATTAAGATTAAGTATAAAACTAAAATTAGAAAAAAGAACGAGTTTTGAACAAAATGAAAGAATTTGACTAAGATATAGTGCATGAGTCCCTCATGTAAAATTTTGTAACTCAACAATTAATAAATAGTATATATATAGGTTAATAAATAATTAGTGAAATTGAATCTGGAAAATAATAAAATTTTAGGTAGATAAGGAATTGGTTAACTATGTTACATAACATTAAATATTAAATTGGAGGGTTAATGAATAAGAAATAATCTAACAACATTAGTAAGATTATTAGTGAAAATAGAATTGGATATATTTATATATATATATATATATATATAAATATGTATATATATAAATATGTATATATATATATATATAAATATGTATATATATATACATATATATATATATATATATATATATATATATAAATATGTATATGTAAGTGAAATCCAAAAATGGTAATTAGGCTATAATAAGGATTACATGATATTGGTGGGTTGAATTAGAACAAAAGAATATAGTTTAATTGTAATAACTAATAAGAAATAAAATAAAGTAATTATAGGAATTAATGAATAGGAGATAGGAAATTAAAAGAAATTATTAGAATCATAGTATAGAAATTGGAATATAACTTGGGAAAGAATGTAATTTAATGGTAATCATGTTTTAAACAATTAATAAGAAATAAAGTAAATTAGTTATTGAAATTAACAAAATATATAATAAAAATATATGGTATTGGTGAAAATGGGATTTAGAGAAAACACTACAATTTAATTTTAATTATATTGTGATAATTAATAAAATAATTATTAGAATTGAAACATGAAATCATTAGTGGAATTATAATTAAGAAAAGATCTCAATTTAAGTATAGCTATATTAAGACATTTAATAGGAAATTAAATAAATAATTGTTGAGCTTTGAAAAATGGGAAATAGGAATTTTTAGAAATATTCATTATGGTTATATATGGGATTTTAAATAGAAATTGAAATTATTTGTTAGCTTTAAATTGACACACATTTTGAAATGACAAAAACTTAAGTTTGGATAAACGTTTTTCTCTTCAATGTAAATTTGCTTGAAATGGATTTTATGATTGAAAATATTTTAAACAAAGTTTTAATTGTGATTTCAATTTGAAAGGTCAGTAAATACTTTTGTAAAAGAATTAAAATACTTTGGACTGACTTAAAATCATAAAATGTCATCAATCCATACCAAAATTACTCATCAGTGTGCAGGCTGAACAAAAGGGATCGATCCCCCTGTAGAGGGATCGATCCCCTTTTGGCAGAATGGCTCCCGATAGAGAAGTATGCATTCTGGAAGAAACGGATCGATTCCTTTTCACGAAAACTGAGCCCAACGGCTAGTTTCTGAGGGTTTCAACAGAAGAAATTGCATTAAATGCTTCACCAACCGTTCCAATCAGTTGGTGGGATATAAATAGAGGCATTTATGAAGTTTGGAGGTAGAACAAGCACTCAGAAAATCCTCAAGCTTCAAGAGAGAAAATCTAATATGAAAATTCTTATTGTGTAACTCCATTTGTGAGATTTCTTGTTGTTCATCACCCATTTACTGAAAGTTCTGTTATTCAAAGGGGTGAGCTATCCTTGTAAGGTCTGCTATTGTAGAGTGTGGGTAGTATTACAAGGGGAGAGGCTTAGAAGGTGATTTCTAAGTCCTCAAGAAACATCGTAAGAGGTCTCACCACACCTTGAAGTGGTTTGTAAAGATTCTCAAGGAAGAGCTGAATCAAAACCTTGACAAGAGGATCAAGGAGAGAGGACGTAGGCAAGAGATTGGCCGAACCTCTATAAATTTGTGTTTGCTTCTCTTTCCCTTACTCTTTTTACTACACTTATTTCATTGTTGTTTCATTAGTTTTAATTGTGCATTAAGAGGTAAAAAAATAAAAAATAAGTAGAAAAACCGATTCACCTCCTCTCGGTAGAGCCAACAATTGGTATCAGAGCTTGGACTCGAGATTGATTTAGATTAACATCTATCGGTAAAACGATCACTAATGGCTCAAACTAGTGTATCTACACCTTTGGTAGGAGATGAACACTCTACGGTTAGGCCTCCACTCTTTAATGGTGAAAACTATGCTTATTGGAAGACTAGAATGATACTATTTATTCAAGCCAATGATTATGAAGTGTGGAGGATTATAGTTAAACGTCCCCTTGTCCCTATTAAGAAAGTAGATGGGAAGGATGTGCCAAAAAAAGGAAGATGAGTGGGATACTAATGATTTTAGAATGGCACAACTAAATGCTAAGGCAATGCACACACTATTTTGTGCATTAGGACCAAATGAATATAATCGAGTTTCATAATGTGAGAATGCTAAACAAGTTTGGGATAAACTAGCCATCACACATGAGAGAACCACACAAGTCAAGGAAATAAAACAAAAGGAGGCATGCTCACTCAAGACTATAAATTGTTTAGAATGAAGAATGATGAGTCAATTAGTGACATGTTTACTAGGTTTACTAACATCATAAATGGTCTTAAAGCCTTAGGGAAAACATATTCTAATGTAGAAATGGTGAAAAAGATACTCAATAGCTTACCTAAATCATGGGAAGCTAAAGTTACTGCTATTGAGGAATCCAAGGATCCTCATACACTCTCATTAGATGAACTTATGGGATCTTTACTTACTTATGAGATGAAAATTAAGAGAAATCAAGATTCCCCAAAGAAAGTTGGAGTAGCTCTAAAATCCACCACAATTGAGGAATCAAAAGATGATCATGATGAAAGTGGTGATGATGAGGATTTAGAAATGGCTATATTCACCACGAGATTCAATAAATTCATGAGGATAAGAGCTAGTGGAAACTCTAGGAGGCCTCTTAGGAGAGAGTTCAATAGAGGAGAAACTAGTAGGAAAGAAAAGGACCAAATTATTTGTTATGAATGCAAAAAACCTGGTCATATTAAATTTGATTGTCCTTTTATAGAAAGAAAAATGAGAAGAAACCAAAGAAGAAGGCTATGGTGGCTACTTGGAGTGATAGCGATTGCTTCAATGAAGAGAATGTGGAAGACAAAGTAGCCAACCTTTGTTTTATGGCTTTTGAAGATGAGAAGGTAACATCTAACTCATTAGATACTAATGAATACACTTTTGATGAATTGCAAGATGCATTTGATGAGTTAGGAAATGAATTTGAATGCATGAATTTGAAATATAAGAAAATGATCTCTAAGTTGAAAAAGGAAAATGAAATGCTTATGAATGTTAAATTAG
This sequence comes from Heritiera fomes, assembly GCA_032173925.1. Lineage (NCBI taxonomy): Eukaryota > Viridiplantae > Streptophyta > Magnoliopsida > Malvales > Malvaceae > Heritiera > Heritiera fomes. Next base: position 3,039,046 of record JAPDPM010000019.1, read on the forward strand.
AATGTGAAAAGAAATTAGAAAATTCAAATCTAGAAATAGAAGAATTAAATAAGAAGAACACTAATTTACAAAACTCCTTTTCTAGATTTTTCATGGGTCAACAAAAACTTGATCATATGCTAGAGACTCAAAGAGCATTCTTTGATAGAGAAGGGTTAGGCTATAATGCATCAAACAAAGAGACTCATCTAAAAAATTTCCTAGTTAAAGATAGAAAATTTGTTTTATGCACATTATGTAATAAACTAGGAGATTCTTCACAAGCATGCACCTCTAAGAAGACCATGATTAGAGGAAAAATGGCTGTCAAGATTTGGGTGCCTAAACATGTTTTAAATTCAAGTGATGAGTCCTTAAAAATGAAATGGATCCTTAAAGGATAAAAAATTATTAATACTAACTCTTAAGGACCCAAGAAAATTTGGGTACCTAAGATGAAAGCTTGATGTGTTTGTATTTAGGAGGAAGAGTATTGCTACAAGGCTAAGTCCAAGGAGCATTGGTACCTTGATAGTGGATGCTCAAGACACTTGACGGGTGATAAGAGCCAATTCAAGTTCCTAAAACATAAAAGTGGTGGAGAAATCACATTTGGAGACAACTCCAAAGGACAAATTGAAGGAATTGGCTCCATTGGTAACTCTTTCTCAACTATTGAAAATGTTTTGTATGTTAGAGGCTTAAAACATAATTTGCTTAGTATTAGTCAATTGTGTGATAAGGGATTTAAAGTTATGTTTGATTATTTGTGTTGCAATGTTGTTAATGCTAAAACTAATCAAATTGTTTTTATTGGACATAGACAAGGAAATATTTATATTGTTAATTTAAATGAACTTAATAGCAAAAATGTATGTTTTATGGCCACTAGAGAAGATGAACCTTGGTTATGGCATAGAAGACTAGGCCATGCTAGCATGCATGTTTTGTCTAAGTTAGCCAAAAGAGACCTAGTATTAGGCTTACCTAAACTTCAATTTGAAAATGATAAAATGTGTGAAGCATGTGTAAGAGGAAAGCACAAGAGTATCATTTAAACCTAAGAAGTGTGTTACTACCTCTAGGTCACTTCAACTTCTCCACTTAGACCTCTTTGGACCAACTAGGACAACTAGCTTAGGAGGAAAACACTCTAGATTTGTGATAGTTGATGATTTCACTAGATTTACTTGGGTGTTCTTTTTAAGTGTGAAAAATGAAGCCTTAAATAAATTCATTGTTTTCTCAAAACTTGTTCAAAATGAAAAAGGTTACTCTATTACTAGTATTAGGAGTGACCATGGAAAAGAGTTTGAAAATCTTGGTTTTGATACATTTTGCAATGAAAATGGTATTAGCCATAATTTTTCAGCTCCTAGAACTCTTCAACAAAATGGGATAGTTGAAAGGAGAAATAGAACCTTAGAAGAAATGGCTAGAACCATGCTTTGTGAAAATAACTTACCTAAATATTTTTGGGCTGAAGCAATAAATACTGCTTGCTATGTTATAAATAGAGCTATGGTAAGGCCTATTTTAAAGAAAACTCCCTATGAGCTTTATAAAGGAAAAAGGCCTAACATAAGTTATTTTCATCCATTTGGATGTAAATGTTTTGTTTTGAACAATGGTAAAGATAACCTAGGAAAATTTGATGCAAAAAGTGATGAAGGTATTTTTCTTGGTTATTTTTTAAATTCTAAGGCTTATAGAGTTTTCAATAAAAGAACACTTGTAGTAGAAGAGTCAATACATGTAATCTTTGATGAATCAAATATCACTAGTAGAACCAATCTTGATGATGAAGTAGAGATCTTTGATGAACCCATAGTTGATCCATCCCAAGATAAGGATGTTAGAGAACAATTAGAAGATCTTAATATTAACAAAAATGAGGAGTCCATAGAACAAGAAATAATTGAGAAAGAATCTAGGTGTCTTAGAGAACTTGGATATATGAAGGATAATGATATTGTTGGAGATCCAAACATTGGCATTAGAACTAGGTCAACCTATAGAAACATATGTCAACATGTAGCCTTTGTGTCACAATTTGAGCCAAAGAATGTGGATGAGGCCTTGAAAGATGAAAATTGGATTATGGCCATGCAAGAGGAATTAAATCAATTTGAGAGAAGCAAAGTGTAGACACTAGTGGAAAAACCTAAAGATTATCCCATCATTGGAACCAAATGGATATTCAAGAATAAGATGGATGAGAATAGCATTATTGTTAGAAACAAGGCTAGGTTAGTGGCTCAAGGATATAGGCAAGAAAAAGGAATAGACTATGACGAAACATATGCTCCAGTAGCTAGATTAGAAGCCATTAGGATGTTACTTGCATTTGCATGCTACAATGATTTTAAATTATATCAAATGGATGTAAAAAGTGCCTTTTTAAATGGTTACATAAATGAAGAGGTTTATGTTGAACAACCTCCCAGTTTTGAAAATCCAAAATTTCCTAACCATGTTTTCAAACTATCAAAAGCTTTATATGGATTAAAACAAGCTCCTAGAGCTTGGTATGAAAGACTTTCAAAGTTTTTAATTGAAAAAGGCTTTGCAAGAGGCAAAGTAGATACAACCTTGTTTATCCAATCTAAGGGTAGTGACTTATTAGTAGTTCAAATTTATGTGGATGATATCATTTTTGGATCTACAAATGAGTCATTGTGTAAAGATTTCTCAAAATTAATGCAAGGTGAATTTGAGATGAGTATGATGGGAGAGCTAACCTTCTTTCTAGGACTTCAAGTTAAACAATGCAAAGAGGGTATTTTCATAAATCAAGCTAAGTAAACTAAAGATTTGCTCAAAAGATTTGGAATGGATGAGTCTTAACCTTACTCTACACCAATGAGCACAAATATCAAGCTTGATAAGGAGGAAGGAGGAAAGTGTGTAGACATTAAACTATATAGGTCTATGATTGGTTCATTGCTATATTTAACTGCTAGTAGACTTGATATAATGTTTAGTGTATGCTTGTGTGCTAGATTTCAGTCATCTCTTAGAGAATCACACTTACAAGCAGTAAAAAAACATCCTTAGATACCTTAAAGACACCTCTTCCTTAGGACTTTGGTATCTTAAAGATTCTACATTTGATCTCCATGCTTATTCCGATGCGGATTTTGGTGGATGCAAAGTGGATAGGAAAAGCACATCGGGAACATGTCAATTCTTGGGAAGTAGGATTATTTCATGGTTCTCTAAGAAACAAAATAGTGTAGCTTAATCCACAACCAAGGCTGAATATATAGCTTCCGGAAGTTGCTGTGCTCAAGTTTTGTGGATTAAACAACAAATGAGAGACTATGGAATAGAAATGAACCAAGTTCCCATCAAGTGTGACAACACTAGTGCTATCAACCTTACAAAAAATCCCATCCAACACTCTAGAACCAAGCACATTGAGATTAGACATCATTTTATACGAGATCATGAGCAAAAAGGGGACATAATTCTAGAGTATATAGATACCTTGCACCAATTAGCTGATATCTTCACAAAACCCTTTGACAAGGAGAGATTTTGCACTCTTAGAGGTGAATTAGGAATTATGAATGCTCCTTGAATTGACTTGATGTTGAATGAATGACTTAAGTTGGTTGTGATGATTGCAAGAAAGAAATTTGGAGAATATAATTACCACTTGCAATTCATGACCTTAACTTGCCATGTTACTGTTCATGATCTTAGCTTTTGAGGTTGAATTATTGAACTTTGTGTGTTGTGATCATGTTAAATTCTCTTCATTAGCCAAAACCCACTTATGATGTTTAAGACATTTTCACAGTCATGGTCACTTATTATTCAAAGCTGTTCTGCATATTTTTAGCATATTTATGCAATTTTTTGCACTTTTCTGCATTTTTCTGCACTTTTTCTGCATTTTTCAAGTCATATCTCATGCATCCCAAGTGGTAAAAACCAGATTTTGCTAGTACAAATGCATGAGTTCCATTGTTTTCAAATCATTTTTATGCATCACAACTAAGGCAAGTGACTGAGGAGACAATTCTTCCAAAATAGGATTGATCTCCAAGTCTGTAAGGCCAAAAATTTGAGTTTCTGCTATGAGGGATCGATCCCTTTCACCATGGGATCGATCCCATAGCATCAGAATCGGTGAAGAAATAGCCTAGGAGGCATTCTACATGGAAGGGATTGATCCCTTCCTAGAGGGGATCGATCCCTTTGGGCTAGATTACAATTCGTGGGTTTTTTTAAAGTCGCGACCCCCCACTCTTTCCTCACTATTCACCTTCTCCTTCACTACCAACGCCTTCCCACCATTTCCTCTCACCAAAATCTTCTAGATCTAACTCATTTCTTCACCAAATCGCTTCATTCCTTCACCAATCTTCATCATTTCTTCATCTCCTTCATTTCCCTTCCTTATTTCTTAACAAGACTCCATCTTTTCTTTCTTCTTCCACACTATAGTTACTATTCACCCAACATCTCAATTGTAAGTTTTCCTCCCTCTTTTCATTAAATTTTCTTGCATTTCTAGTTTATTTCATCATGTCTTGAGTACCCATTTGCATCTCTTGCATAGATTTCCTTTCCATCTAGGTTTTTAGTTCATATTGCACTTATCTAATTTCTAGGGTTTATAACTAAGGATCTCTTTAGTTTTTCAGCATTATTTCCTTATCAAATTTATTACTTGCATCTTGGTTTGTGGCTCTTAGTTGTTGGTTAGACCTTATCTCTCCCATACACTCATCCATAGTTCACCAAACCTGTGCCCATCACCTGTTCAGTGAAATTCCTCAACGAAATTTCCTGTCTTTATCCTACTCCATATGGCTCCTAGAATTAAACATACTGCTCAAAAACGCAAAACACGCGCTTCCTCCTCCTCCTCCATACCAACCACCTTTAATCGATGCTTTCAACATGCCAATGAGAAAACTAAATTTCTAGCGAACTTTGCAAATATGTCTATTAAGTATTGGCGTCCAATTGATTTCGATTTCCTCGAATCAATTAACTTTCCTTACTTGGCCAAATTTAATGAATATCATTGGCTTGAGTTTCTCAAAATCAACACTCTGATTCCTCAAAACATCATTCGAGCTTTCTTTTCCAATGTCGAACTCATAATGGATCCAAATGATGAATGTACGGTTGTAGGAATTCGATCTTATGTCATGGGCAAAAATATTGAAATCACCAAGCAATCCTTCTTTCTTATCTTTAGAGTTCCCGATAACGGTTCTATATTTAAAAATGTCGAAGTCCCCTTAGAGTTTCCCGTTACCAATAATCGTGCAAGTGACCTTCCTGTCTTCGCACGACTCCTACATATCATAATCTCCTAGAATCTCCGACCCATTGGCACAAAATATTCTCAACTTAGGAAACTTGATTGTTTTTGGCTCTATCATATTTGTTCACCCGATGGAGATCAACCAGACCTCCTGCACTTTATCCTTTAAGATTGGGTGAGGATTGTCAGTGGCAAAGTACACACAATTGCCTTCCCTCAGGCTCTCGCCTTTTACTTACTCATTAAAGGCGTTGACTATTCGTGTGAGGTCGGTGTCCTATCGAACCCCAGCACCACAATCAATCTCGCCACTCTCCATAACCTTGGGTGGTATTAATGTCAACAGGGCGATACAATCGAATGGGTCAAGAGTCATGGACCGCCTGCATCTCCCAAACATGCTCTGGAAGAAGTTGGAGAAGAAGGAGACGACGGAGATGAAGCACCTGCAGCAACCACATCTTCTACACCCTTCAGCTCCACATCAACCTCTCTCGACCAGATCATGCATATACTTCAGAATTTCCAGCATGACGTGGGTCAGCGGCTTGATCAAATCGAGGCAAACCAAGCTGCCTTGTTCAATGAAATTCAAGATGTCTGCATGCAGCAAGAAGATTTCATTGAGCAATATCACAAGACCTTTCCAAGGCGTTGATCCTACTATTTGTGGCTTGCATCTCTTCTAGCTAGTTATGATCTTCTAGTTGATTCTTGAGACTTTTACTAGTGTGTTTGTGCTATCTTAGTTTTATGTTAATGATTATGACTTGTTATGACATTGCTTATACTTTCATGACATTGGCTTGCTCTTTGTTTCTCTTTATATCATTGCCACTGCTCATGCTTATTCTGCTTATTCTTGGTATCCAATTGTTGCCTCAAATTGACTTGTAACTCTGATAATTATTCGACTAACTCTTGATATGACAAAAAGGGGGAGAATTGGTATGGTAAATTTCTTACAATTCATGAAAAATCTCTCAAAATTCTGTTACATTCTTTCTTGCATCATTTGAGGGGGAGCAAAATGTTTTTTAATGACATCTATTGAAATACCCCTATAAGGAGGACAAAATCCAAATATATCTTATGCTGTCAGAATTACTTTATGATAAGTTGAGGGGGAGCAACTATTGAGGGGGAGCATTTTTACTTCAAATATTTTAGCAACCTCATTTCTTCAAACATATAAGCAAATTTACCTTAAGTTTTGTCATATCAAAAAGGTGGAGATTGTTAGCTTTAAATTGACACACATTTTGAAATGACAAAAACTTAAGTTTGGATAAACGTTTTTCTTTTCAATGTAAATTTGCTTGAAATGGATTTTATGATTGAAAATATTTTAAACAAAGTTTTAATTGTCAAAGTTTTAATTGTGATTTCAATTTGAAAGGTAAGTAGATACTTTTGTAAAAGAATTAAAATACTTTGGACTGACTTAAAATCACAAAATCTCATCAATCCATACCAAAATTACTCATCAGTGTGCAGGTTGGACAAAAGGGATCGATCCCCGCTGTAGAGGGATCAATCCCCTTTTGGCAGAATTGATTTCAAGGCTGAAATGGCTCCCGATAGAGAAGTATGCATTCTGGAAGAAACAGATCGATCCCTTTTGGCATGGGATCAATCCCTTTTCACGAAAACTGAGCCCAACGGCTAGTTTCTGAGGGTTTCAACGGGAAGAATTGAAGGAAACTGAAACAAACACGCAGCGGAATTTAAATCATTCGGCCTCCACCAGGATTGATTCGGAGATTTGCCTGATTAGGGTTTCGAGATTTACCTAACGTTTTCTCTGATTTTCTGTCGTTGGTGGAGTCACAAGCAACAACTTTTCGTTCCTGCCTCTATGGTATCCACACGAACGGATCTCACGACTCTTGAACGTCTCACGATCAAAAGCCTTAAAGAACGTCTTTATTTTTTTTATAACCGAATTGCTAGCTTCGATTAAAAGAAAACATCCTTTTATAGGCAGTAAATTTTACCCTAAAATTTACTGTCAAACAGAACTCTAATCCTACTTAGAATAGGATTAGTTATATCCTTAATCCAATTCAGAATAGGATTAATTAAGCTCCTCATTGATCCGTTCTAAGTGTGCGACCCAATAGGTTTTCAAAACAATGGCAATGACAAAATTGTCACAGGCAATGAGCGGTATCTAGCAACACATCATTGCTACCCATGTAACGAGAATGTCAATGACTCGACAAAACCTTATTCGTGATAGATGTTACCGTGTAGTCTAATCCCTTTATCCTTTGATGTCTTGATTAGACACAAGTCATGGAATGTGTCACACTTGTATAGTCTAATCAGCGTTTCTTGATTCCTGAGTAGACTAATTAAACAAATAAAATCAATATCTCATATTGGCTTATTCGAGCACGGCCATGCATTTCTTAGTCTCACTCTATCAAAGGGCCCAAGACATCACTCTTGTTATATAAGAGGGATAAATCCTATCTTGATCACTCAACAACCTTCTACATAGATCAAGGCATACCCAATTACTACCTTTATAGTCCATCCTGTTACGAATGACATCTAGCAGCATTAAAGTATGCAATTCTCTATGTTGGGATCTCTGATGATCTCAAGTCAAAGGATCACATACACCATCATCACTATGAGAATCGCTTATGACACTCATATAACAATCCATGTAGCGTTCTCATGGAGGGTCGATCCAGTACATAGTTCTCTAACATGTACCTATGTGATGACTTGACATCCTATATCCATGACAATGGTCATCAGTCAACCACATACTAGTCTTATCGTATCATTGTTATCCTTGTTCACAATAATACTTGACTAGAGATATTTTAAGAATAGTGTGTTATTACTATTCTAAGGACATTATCATATAAGATTATATTACGCAGTTATAAGACAAATATAATAATGAATTATAATAAATAAAATGTCATGATACATAAAAAATGCCAAAGTCAATCATCTAATGAATGGTTCTAAGGGCATAATCCAACAGGAATTGCATTAAATGCTTCACCAACCGTTCCAATCAGTTGGTGGGATATAAATAAAGGCATTTATGAAGTTTGGAGGTAGAACAAGCACTCAGAAAATCCTCAAGCTTCAAGAGAGAAAATCCAATATGAAAATTCTTATTGTATAACTCCATTTGTGAGATTTCTTGTTGTTCATCACCCATTTACTGAAAGTTCTGTTATTCAAAGGGGTGAGCTATCCTTGTAAGGTCTGCTATTGTAGAGTGTGGGTAGTATTACAAGGGGAGAGGTTAGAAGGTGATTTCTAAGTCCTTAAGAAACATTGTAAGAGGTCTCACCACACCTTGAAGTGGTTTGTAAAGATTTTCAAAGAAGAGCTGAATCAAAACCTTGACAAGAGGATCAAAGAGAGAGGACATAGGCAAGAGATTGGCTGAACCTCTATAAATTTGTGTTTGCTTCTCTTTCCCTTACTCTTTTTACTGCACTTATTTCATTGTTGTTTCATTAGTTTTAATTGTGCATTAAGAGGTAGAAAAATAAAAAATAAGTAGAAAAACCGATTCACCCCTCTCTCGGTAGAGCCAACATTATTGATGATCAAAAAAATTAAAGAAAGAATGTGAATTAATTAAAATTATATTTTGATAACTAATAGAAAATAAAATAATGTAAATTTAATTTACTATGAAAAGTAATAAAATAGAAGACAAGAAGTACTAGAATAATTATTGTAATTAAAATATGGAATTTTTAATATTAAGTGGAATTAATAGTGGTATGGGATTTAAAGAAAAGAATAGAATTTAATTTAAATAATATCTTGGTATTTAGTAGAAAAATAAAAATAAATTAATGGTTGAGAATGATAAATAGGAAAATAGAAATTAATAGAATATTTATTTGAATTATAATATAGAATTTTAAAATATAACTCAGTGTTATCGTACAGTGTGAGGTACAAGAAATAAAGAGGCATAAATGAGGTTATCGGATTTATTCTACACTGAAATTGAGATAAGAAACATGTATTGGAGTAGCATAGGATATGTTTTACTTTCAACTGAATGTTTTTGGAAATCTTGTTTTAATTGTTCCTCACTCAATTTTTCAAATACAAGAAATAAAATTTATCTTTAATCCCTACAAGTCTAAGTATTGCATTATATGAAATGTTTTATATTAATTTATTTAAATAAAATGATTTATATACATATATTGAATTACATTAAATGATTTACATGAAGTGAGATACATAACATGGTTTACATATATTGCATTACATGAAATGATTTACATAAATTGTTTTACATGAAATGATTTACATTAAATGATTTATATGAGATGAGTTACATGAAATATTTAAATTGCATAAAGTGAAATTCTACTACTAATTTATATGATTTTCAACTGATTGAAGATAATTACTATTTGAAAATGATTTTTTTACTGTTAAATGAAATGATTTATAAAAATGTTTTGAGATAGTCATACCTTAGTGATCATGCATACTGTTATATGACTACAAACCTGGTCCAATCCCCAGGTTTACTGATATGACTGTGGGATTATGGTCAAACCCACAGATTTCCATAGTGAGCACCTGACTAGTGCGATCTGTGTGCACTGTTTTGACGATGGCCATTTGTTACTATTATTGATCGTCCCTACGGGGATACTGTTATTGATCGTCCCTTCAGGGATACTGTTATTGATTGTGCATGATTCTATTGGATGTGACTGTCTCCACTATACTGTATTGTTTTACTGAATTGAATCATTTACTGCTATTGAATTGCTTGTTGATATTTAATGGTTTACTGATACTGAATTGGTTATCGATACTGAACTGTTTATTGATATTGAACTGTTTACCAATTACTAAACGGTTTACTATAATGTTTTCAATTAACTGTTTATAAACTGTTTATATATTGAAATATTTCATGAGATAATTTTTATAGCAATGTTTAAATAAATTGTTCTATACTAATTAATGATTTGAAATTTGTACTGCATAAATTTGCATTGCATCAATTTTTAAATATTTTATAATGATTTATGATTTCACCGTCAATTGATTACTCCTTATAGTCGCATCTAGGGACCAGAACACGACAGGTACTTCGAAGTACCTCCCATATTTTACCCGGTTCCCTAGCTGACTATAGTATCCTTCCTATATTATCCCCTAGTGAGCTGTTAGGAAATAAATATTTTTATGCACTTTCATGTTTATATTTAATATACCTTATAATAATTAATATAATAAATGATTTTTATTTAACTGTATTTCGTACGTACTTTTATATATGTTTCTTACTAGGCTTTCCCCAAAGCTCACTCCCTTCTTACCATCCCAGATAGCTCATCAGTGTATAAGAAATCCGCTGCAAAGAAAATCACTAGAAGTTTAAAGTACCCAGTGACTAGGTACATGTAAAGTTTTATATTTATATTCAGACTTACAAATGCACAACAGATGTATTTATGATGGGATATAATTACTGTAATTGTGAAACTTATGAAAGTAATAATGAGATGTAAATTACTCTGAATTGCGGTAAATAAATTTATAAATATTATTTAATAGATTTTATTCTAATTTTTTAGTTATTACCTATGGTTTAATTTATTTAATAATATAAAGAATTAATTGAAAAGAAAATTGTATATTGAGCTTACATCGACACCGAACGCAAACCGACTGATATCGAATAATTGAATAGGAAAAATTTAGTTCAGGATTTTCTAATTCCGGACGTTACATATCTTAAAATAATTTTATTTGAATGATCTTTAATTTGTCACCTTTTATTTTTATTTCAAAAATTTAAATATTGGAAAATATTCTAACAAACTTTCCATCATTCTGGTAGAATTACTTGAAAATTTATCCACATCTCAGGAATTTTCAAGTAATACCATTTGATTTGCTTGAAGATGCTTAGTCGTCGGATTAAATATTTCTCAATTTATTTTAAACTAATATTTATTTTATCTTTCTTTATTTTTGTCATTTAATTTATTTATCTCTTTTATTATTTTCTTAATTTTAATTTTCTTTCCTTCTTTATTTATTTTAATTCAAAAAATAAGTTTAGATTATTAATATAAAAAATTCCCTTAGTCTCCTATCATTTGGCGAGACTTCAAGAAAACTTCTCACCTAAATAATTCCAAATGTCAACCATTTGTATTTCTTTGGACTCTTATCATCAAAATAATCTTCATTCATTCTCTATTAAGTTGTTGTTGTTGTTATTATTATCCCTATTTACAATCTTTATTTATCTTCAATTTCATAGTTTTCACAACTAATTATTTATTATTATTATTAACTTAATTATTATTTTGAAAATAAATATAGATTATGAATATTGAAAATTTTACTTATATCTTCCATCATTCTGGCAAGATTTAAGAAAAATTTTCTCAACTGACAATTTCCAAATGTCGATCATTTGCAACTCTTTGGAATTACATCCTCGAGATAATTTGTATTTACTGTCGATTTTTAATTAACTCTTATATTGTTAGTATTATTTATTTTAATAAAATTTTTATTAAAAGTATTGATTATTAATATTGAAAAATTTATTTAAAATTTTCATCACTCTGGCAAGATTTAAGAAAAATTCCTTGCTTAGAGATTTTCAATTGTTAGCCATCTGTGACTCTTTGGAGTCTCATCCTCAAATAACGTATGTTCATTTTCAATTTATTTTTATAATTTTTTCTTAATTCATGAAACAAATTTAATTTACAAAGTCATGCCATGATGTTTAATTTTCACTTTAGAAAATAGCTTTATTTAACCTTATTTTCACTTGAGAAAATAGCCTTATTTAACCTTACATTTCAAAGTATTACTAATATCCGTTGCAACTTAATAAGCCCATGAATGACACAATGAAACTTGTCAATTCCAATCACCATATAATCTATTATTCAATGTAACCAATAATTATAATAACTAGGTAACATTCGCACGTTGTACGGTTTTTTTTATATAAGAATCTAGTGTGAGAGCCCTGAATTTCTGATATTTTAAATAAGTTATTGAGGGTAGGAAATTAAAAAGAGAAAATTTATTATTAAAAGGTTTAAGTAAAGGGTCTATTTGATAAGGTCAGGAAGGTACTCGATGTGAGCCCCACCAAGGCTTTCTCTGTCCAGATCGAAGTGAGACCTTAAAATGATGATGATATTTAAGGTGAATAATTTTATATGCAATAAGGTTTTAGATCATGTGGATTGATAAAAGTGTTCAATCGTAAAAATAGAAATTTAGGCGATTTTACGATTAGGTGTAATTTAGTAATTTCACAAATTGTGACTGGTCAAACCCCTTAGTGAGTTAATAATTGACCGTGTTTAATCCCAATACATGGGAAATAATAAAAATAAAATATTAAATCCAAATCTAAAAATATTAATTTAATGATTAGACTTAATTGGAATTATAAGGGTAAAAATGGCCATTTAACATTGGGGTGGTCAAATTGGTCAAAGATTGACCAAACATTGACCTAAATAAATTAAATTTAATTAAAATAAAAAGTTAAAATCTGAAAATTTAGAAATAATAAAATATTGGATGGAAAAAGTGTAAATTTTGGGAAATTAAAAGAGAAAGCTATGTGGCAAGATATCATTGGAGGAAAAAAAATTTATAAGAAGACCAAAGCTCAGCATTTCCATCCCATTTTCTGTTGATTTCTTCCAGCTCTATCACCGACTTAATTCCCCTACTGTTGGCTGGACGTTTTGCTTCTTCTTCTTTCACGTTTTTCTCACATCCATCTTTCCAAACTTCCAATTTTATTCACCAATACTGTGAGACCCAATTCTACTATACTGTACTTGTGTCATGTAATTAAATATATTGAGTGAAAATTATAGTGTTAAGTGATTATAAGTGAGAGGGGTGATGTCGGCCCCACTTATTTTAATATGTTCTGGTGGGCTCAAGAATGATAATTAAGTGTATAATGGTGTAATAAAATATAATATGATAATTTTGAGGTTTAAAATCATTGAAATTATATTATTTTAAATCATTTTGAATTATTTTGTGAAGGTGGAAAATAAATTGGAAAATGACGGATACATCCCAAGGGTAATTTCGTAAATTTCACTCAAACCAAAATGAATTGAGACTAAGTAAAAGTATCATGAGATTCTACATGAAAAGTACTTTGACATGGTGTCAATGGATTTCTTGAATCGATCACAAAAACAAAAAAATTCGCTGGCAGGTCGCGAGGGTAAAATCATAATTTCTCACTATTCGTGCATCGCGCGTCGACGAAACCACATCCAATCATCAAATTGTAGTTAATACTACCATTTGGTACTGAAATGTTTACATGGTTTTTACCCCAGCAGAACTATAAGGGCAAAATTGTCTGAAATTTTCATGACTAGGGGTATTTTGGTAATTTTATCCATTTCAAGAATTTTCTACAGATTTATTTCTGCTGAGAGCTGGCACTATTCATTATCTCTTCCAATTGCCTCTCACGCCATGCAAAAATATTTGTAGTGTCCAATGTGGCTGCATTTTGATATGAACTATAGCTTAAAATAAGTATTTAATGAGCTAATATTTTTGGTGAAATTATCTGCAGCCTAAGAGTATCGGTTTAAAAGTGGAACACTTGAAGAGACCGGATACGACAGACAGGTAAGGGATGTGTATGTGAACTGTAAGGATATTTCGAATGCATGATTTTAATGCTAATAATTTTATAAAAATGTTTCGAAGTGAATTGCCTTGGAAAATGTGAAATATGTGGCTGTTGGCTGGAAATATACTGTGTTTGGTTTGCAGGAAGGCTAGGGTATAAGCAACCGTTATGCAACTGAAATTTCTTAGAGAATTCTTTGAAAATGTCATGAAATATTTTAGTGCATATTTGAATGATTCCCTAGCCTTGATGATGATGAATTTAATGTTTTTCATAAAACATAAATATTCCAAAAATATTAGTTAAATATTCATGTTATCAAGTTTAATGAAAGTGAGGTTACAAAAAATTCCTCCTATATGTTTTACAGTATATGAAGTGGATTATAAAGTGAAAAGTGGAAAGGTGAATATTTTATAAATTATTTTCTATAAATATTCACCATATGCTTTAATAAAACTTTTATAGACTGACTGAAGATTTTACTCATTTTACTGATTTCTATAAAGGTGATATTATCATGTGAATAATGTTTTGAGACTAAAATGTTTCTACATGTGTTTCATAGTGAAAAATGTGTTTATGAAATTATTATTATTTTTGAAAAATAAATATTACTAATTTTCAATAAAGTATGGAAATAACCGGAAAATGATTTCTAGTAATCTTTAAATTGAAATTTTGAAAGGAAAACGTGGAAATACGAATATATGGATTTACGGTGAAATGGAATATTTATGAGATTTATTACTACAGTGTAATTATTTTATAACACTGTTTTCACCGTATGAGATACTGTGATTTATACCTTTATGGATTTTTCTAAAAGATATTATTGATTTTACTTAGTTCCATAAAGGTAATGAGATTTTATATATATTGTTTTGAGACTGATAAGCCCCGTATCATGCTGATATGTGATATGTGATATGTACATAATGTGTGAAGCTGTTGACACTGATCCTGTCTTCAACGTCTCGGTTGACAGCTGATCAGTGTACGACCAAGGACAATTATAGACTATGGCCATAGATCTCACATGTTTATTGATACTATTCCCTACGGGGATTATAGCATGATATATTGAGGGTGTTGCCTTAGTCTCCACTATTTCCATGAGATGAAAAGTGATGATTTTAAATGAATGATGATATGAAAAATGAAAGGTTATTTATATGTTTAAAATAAAATGAATGATAGTTTTCTAAACAATTTACTGTACTAAATTAAGTACAATACTGTTTATGAAATTTTCAATGATATACGTGACATGTTTAAAAGGAAAAAGGGGATTATTTAATCAATATTCTTTTTATAATTCAATATGAATATTAGATTATTTGATTTAAATGCTTTAATTTATAAAAGCATTGATTTTTGAAATTTACTTTGACATGATATGGAAAAGTGTTTCATTTGATGACTTTTATATAATCAGTCCACCGTATTACATGAGTACGATACTGTTTATGAGATTTCAGTTATATATGAGACATGTGATATGTTTTCAAAAAGGAAATGGAGATTTATAAATCTAACATTCTTTTTATGATCCAAAATTGAATATTAGACTTTGTGAATAAAAGTCTTATATGTTGCAAGGATTGTTTTGAGATGAATATGAAAAGTAATGGAATTCAAAAATATCACTTACTCCCTATAGTCGCTTCTAGGTTCCGGAATAAGACAGGTATTTCAAAATACCTTCCTTTCTCCATTCGGATCTCTAGCCGACTATAGTATCCTTCTTATTTCGGTCCCTAGTGAACCCATAGGAAGGTAAAGGATTTTATTGCATATAGATTTCGAAATATCAAGATTTGCATACAATTCCTTTACTAAGCCGTGGTTTGCTCACTCCTTTAATTTTATCATCCACAAATTACCTTCAAAAGTTTGAAGGATTTACATACTCGTGGATTGACTACATACGGTTATTTTAATGCCAGTTATAAAGGATCTCGGAGGTATTGTGTTTACATTTATATGTTCAGATATTTCTATACAATACTATTTGTTGTAAATTTAAAATTCAGGGGATGAAAAATTAACTTGTACAGTTGTGAATATTATTTATTAATAAATAAAGGTTGTTTAAATGATTTTACTATTATAGATGACTAATGTTAAAGGCATCACAGACAACCCAACCAGTACAGTGTGTATCGAAAAATGTGAAAAAGTGTAAAATACTGTATATGTAGACTGTGACAAATGCATCTATCCAACTTCACAAATCTGTTTTTCACTTGAATGGCGTCTTAAACTCAGAGATGGTGAGACTGACGTGAAGGCAATTGTATGGGTTGAAGGGCTGTGTTGCTCGATGGATCAAGGTAAGGTGGTTAGAAAATGCTTTGAGTAATCCTAGCTAAGGTTTAAGATTTATTTATGCATGGAAGTATGTTTATAGTAATAGATGAAATAAAATTAAATTTTTTTAAGCTTCATGTGGGTTCGGTGATGAGCAGGAGATGAGGAGATTATTGTGATTTTTGTGTGTTTTGAGGCAAAACTTAGTAGTAGATGATGATAGGAATTGTGTGGAATAGAATTATATTTATGAATGTTGCAAAACGCCAAAGTGCAGCAAAATGGCGTAAATGGAGAGGGATTAATAGTAGAACAGGGCAGTCACAATGGTGAGTGATTTTGTTGATATTAAAATGTTTGATAAAATTCTTAAGTGAATGAGTGGTGTTGTAAAGATTGAAGTGAACGTAGGAGGAGGAACCATGAAGGTAAGTTGAATTTCAGCTTACAGAAAAGAAGCAGAAAAATGATGGTGGCGTGAACGATGAATATTTTATGTTGTAGCATGGTTTCATGTTGATGATGGTGCTGTTGTGAATTTTAGATGTTTAATGAAAATACTAAAAGATGTAAGAGTAACTATAAGATAACAAGTGAGACTGAATAACTAAAAAATAAGAGGAAGAAGAAGAAGATGAGCTGCCAGTTACGAAAAAAAAATGAGGCTGCCGGCAGAAAAAGGAAACCAAAACAGACAAAGAAAAGAAATGAAGCAGAAAGAAAAGAAAAAGAAAAAAAGAATGATAATGTAAATTGATAAATGGTGATTGGGCTACTGTAAAATTGGCTAAAGCCCAAATGCATGAGCCTATTATGTAGAGTTTCATAAGTAATAGTTAATAAATAAAATACATAGATTCATTAGATTATTAACGAAATTTAAAGTGGGAGAAGAATGAATAAATTTTGAGATCAAATTGCAATATATTTCATAATATGAAACGACGAAATTTAATGGTTGGTGAATAAGAAATAATATAGTAAAAATTAATAAGAGTATTGATAGAAGATATGTGAGAAATATTTGTTAGTGAAGAGGAAATTAATTATGAGTGAAATTGAGAAAGGAAAGAATGAAAAATAATGAAGAGGAAACCTTAGGGAACTTACGATCATGAAGAAAAATAAAGAGACTATAAGAAATTTGGTTAAGGTATAAAGCAAGAGATGAACAAGTGAATTTTTATGATTTAATAGTCAAAGTATAATTTTTAAAAGTTAATTAGATTAGTAATAAAGTTGAAATTGGAAGAATGCATGAAATGAATACATGAAGTGAATAAAAAGTGTTTATAATATTGGAATTTGAAAAGAAAGAGATTGGGAAAAATGGTATAATCGGTCAAGGTAATATACAAAGGATGTTTATAGTAATTTAATATGGTATATAGTTAAAGAAAAATAAATAAAGGATAACAGGATTATGTGTAGAATTGAATTTAAAAAAGAATGAGTTTTGGGGCATGAAAATATACTTGATCAAGTATGCTTTACACATTGATCATGTTAAATTTTAATGTTTATAAGAGAAAGAATGAGGTAATCAATATTAATAAAATTATTGTGAAGTAAATTGTAAAGAGAATAAATTATGATTATGAGAAGGAATATAGTTTAAGTGTGACAATGAGATTTCAATGTGAATTTTATGGTATGAGAATGAATAAACAAAATATATAATGGTAATGGAATTGTTGGTGGAATAAAATGTGAGGAAAAGAATAAATTTTTAATTGATGGAAGAAATTTGGAAATTTTATGATTTATTGAATTTCAATCAATAAACTCTTATTTTACTGTAACTAAATATTTTAAAATCATACAATTAAGTACTGATCCTATTTGGACATCTTACGTGAAAGTTGACGTGAATAGCTTAGTTGGTTGCTATATGGCATGCCACATGTGCAATACCAATGGAAGTTAATATCATTTAACAAATTTAAACTTAATTGCATGATTTTGAAAAGTTTAGAGTTTATTTACAGTAAAATAAAAGTTTATAGATAATTTTCATGCAATAAGATGTTGAGGGCTTATATCCATTTTGTGCAAAAGGTTAAGGGTATATTTGGCTATTAAGCCTTTTTTAAAGTATTAAAAATAAAAAAAATAAAAATGTCAAATAAATCAAATAAACCAAATAAAAATAAAATAAAGAAGCAAGTAAACCTTTTGATCAAACCCTAAACCTTATTCAAACCGTAGAACTACCTTAAACCTTAACTAAACCCTATTTTAACCCTAAAACTACCTCAAACCATACCTAAACCTACTTTAACACTAAAACGAACCTAAACCTTATATTAACCATAAAGCCATAAACCAGCTAAACCATAAATCTATCCTAACCTTAAAACCTATCATAACCTTAACCTATAATATACCTGTTGTTGCCTAAAACAACAATGATTTTTTATGAGGTACGATCTCGATCTGCGTCTTAACTTGTCTCCAAGAACTTTGCAAGAAAGAAAATGATCAGAGGGCACAGGGGCTTTCCCCTGCGCGCGTACTCCGATGCTTAAGTCAGACAGGATCTAAGCAGGGTTTTCATAAGCCAAAATAGAGATTAGGGTTTAAAAATAATACCTGTGACTTATTTATAAGAGTCAGTTTGCGCGTAATTACCTTTATGACCCACAACTTAAATGGTCATTTAATGGATCTTCCATAATCTTCTCGAGTCCTCTTTCCACTTGGGCTCAGTCTATCTTTAGGCCCAATGATCTTCAGTTTGACTTATAACAAGACCCAATAATTCTTGGTATGACTCTCATCAATTGCTCCCCACTCTTTTGAAGGTATACCCTGTGGAAGAGTATATATGGTTTTTGTTTTTTTTTTAATTAAAATCATTATAGGTACATAAACTTTTCAAATTCTCTCGCTACCTCTTTTTTAGAATTATTGCAAGAGACTTTTCATCTTTATCTGGGAGCTCAGCTAATGGACTTCATCATAATTTGTAATAGAAACGACGTCGTACCGTTATTTCTTTTGTTAAGTGCCTTGTCAAGGCCCATGGATTCTCTGAGTCAATGAACTATTTTATTTAGAAGGCATTTTCTTCACTCAAGAGAACATCCTATTTGCTGGTTGAGCATGGTAGATGCTCTTACGAATCCATAAGTCCTCTTTTAGAGCCCAAGAGTCCATTAATCCAAAGTGTTGTGTGTGCTTCTTGCAAGAGGAAGGATATTGAGCACTTCTCCGCCTCTCAAGCTGAAATTCCTCATTCTCAGAAAACAAGTTTGCTTCAAAGGAGTGGTTACAAAAAACACTTGAGCTTATACTCTTCTCGTGTTCATTATAAGGGATTCAGTTCCTCTTGATGCCTTGACCATGGGAGGAGTAAGTCTGTCGTTAGTGAATCACTAGTGATCAGTTTTGGTGAACATGAGGAACTAGAAGTCATAAGGGCAGAATCGAGTCGAGTGCAATATATTCAAGCTCCTCATGAAAGATAAGAGGTAGCTATTCATAGAGCTATCAATGAGAGACATGCATATGCTTCCCAGATTGCTCCTCTTAAAGAGTAAGTTTCAAATCCTTTATTTCACGTTAACGTGAATGTCTTGTGAGTTTACTAACTCGTTTTACTTGCTTGCAAGCCTCGCAACAAATAATTGCTATTGATACTTAGCACTTAGTGTTTAAGGTGCAAGCCGTAAGAGAACTCGAGCAGTTGGAGCTGCTTCATCTTACAGACAATTTTGACATAAAAAAGGCCAAGATTGCCTTTTTTTTTATAGCACTACTGGAATACATTTTCCTTCGCTTCAACTGAGCTAAATGCTTTTCAAGTGGAGCATGCCACTCTTCTCTTCGGACTCAAGGTCCTAATTGACTGAAAACAAGAGCTATAGGGAGAAATTACAAGATTATAGAGCCACTAAAGCCTTCTCTTAACCAAGAGGATCAAAATCAAATCTGGGTTAAAGCCGTGAAGGCATATCATCAAGAAGCGCCACAAAAGGAGGCATATATTCTTAACCGATTTCATCAAATGTGATTTGCACATGGCATGCTCTTGATTGGTCAAAGCTTGATCCAAGTGCTGAGGATTTCAAACCTTTTCTGAGGATAGATCTACATGATCTAACTAGCCTTTAGGAGCCTTCTCGTCGACCCGAAGTGGTCGAGATTCTCACAGGCTTGGATGGATGATTTGGGTAATTTAGAGGTAAATTTTTCTAAGGATCAAGCTCCTAACATTATAGCACCTTAGGACGCACACGCCTAGGTGCTTGTTAATATCGATATTCCCCTTGCTGTAGAGGTCAATCTAGAATACACTTATTGTAATACAACACTAGAGTTGAATGAATGAAAAATTCCACTTTCTTGCTTTATTTTCCCACAGAGCTTACTATATATATGTATATATTAAGTGCTCTCCAGTTCTTTGTGAAAGTGCCTAGTCTTTTATAAAGAACCCTTCGTCGACTACATATTGGCCTTACACTTATTTAAACTGATCTTAGACTTACTTCATGCACTTTTCGCTTCAAGTCCTTTTATTTCATTCATGGCTTACCTTGCTCATTTTTCGCTTTAAGCCCATGTGTTGCCCATCTTATGCTTTTTTCGCTTAGGGACTTTTATTTCATTCACTGCTTACCTCGCGCATTTTTCACTTCAAGCCCATGTGTTGCCCATCTCGTACATTTTTCGCTTAGGGACTTTTATTTCATTCACGGCTTACCTCGCGCATTTTTCACTTCAAGCCCTTGTACTTTTTGCCTTCATGCATGACTTACATTGCACACTTTTCACTTCAAGTCCATGCATAGCCTACATCGCGCATTTTTAGCTTTAGGCTTTTTCCTTTGAGTGCGTGGCTTACCTCACGCACTTTTCGTTCCAAGCCCTTGCACTTTTTGCCTTCATGCATGACTTACATCGCTCACTTTTCGCTTCAAGTCCATGCATAGCCTACGTCGCGCATCTTTCGCTTCAGGCTTTTTCCCTTGTGTGCTTGGCTTACCTCGCACATTTTTTGCTTCAAGCCCTTGCACTTTTTCCCTCCATGCATGACTTACATCGTGCACTTTTCGCTTCAAGTTCATGCGTAGCCTACATTGCGCATTTTTTGCTTCAGGCTTTTTTCTTTGTATGCTTGTGACATAATATATGCTATGTTATTACAATGTTAAAGCCATTCCAAGAGTCCCAACGTAACATACCTTTTGGCTTTCATATGGTCTTTCTCTCTAAGTTTTTCTTTGAGACAACGTTACTCTTCTTGTCCAAAGAAGAACTTTTTGCTCGAGCGTTGTGCCTATCCCGTGCTTTTTCCGCTTAAGGACTTGTATGTTTGAGTTGCCCACCTTGCGCATTTTTTGCTTAGGGACTTTTTTGTTGTGAGACCCGATTTTATAACACTATACACCATATTTGTAAATGATTGATAATGGAAATAAATTATTTAGAGGAATTAAATAAATAATGAATATGAATTTCCACTCTTAATTTGGAATTATTGGATTTATAATTTATAATATGATGTATAAGAGGTGAAATAAATATTTAATCATGAAGTGGAGGTATAGAAAGAAATAAAGAAAATAAATATGAAATTTATACATGGAAGTGATATTTCCATAGTATAATATGTAAATATGTGAATTATAAGAGAGGAAAATTTTATTCTTGGACATATGCTAATTTATCATTGGATGGAACACACAAAATAAAGGGAGAATTTATCTCAAAAAAATTGATCAGGAAATTGGCAGCCTGTACGCCACTCATTTTGCTGTTGTTAAGCTCCACGGTTTCATCCATTGAAAGGCAATTAAAATGCAGAATTTTATGATGTACAAGAATAAAAATAAATTATATTTAAAGGAAGGAAGAAGATTTATTTGACATGTAATGAATTTTCATTGGTTGAAAATATAAAAGAGGGGAAAAACAAGCTAGAACCGATCAGCAAAGTGACTTCACTCCACTTTTGCTGCAAGTAGTGCACGATTCAGTCAGTAAAAAGAAGACTTAAAAGTAGATTTTTATGATATAAAATACAATATAAACAATACTTAAAAGAAGAGAAAAGATAAGGGAGATATGTATTTGGAAATATGGTTAAACGTTATTGGTTGGAGCTTTAAAAAAAAAAAAAAAACACAAGTAAAAAATGTACAGTAGAAAAATTGTGTTTCATGCCATTCTAGCTGGCTGCTAATTGATACACGTATAAATCCAATTTAAAGAATGAAATGAAGCAAGGAAGATGTTAGTGGACTAGGTGGCATTTTTTCATTGGACAATATAGAAATAAAGAAGACAAAAAGAGTCTTCTTCCAGCCGTCAGCAAAGACAAAAAGGAAAGAGCAGCACCGACTCTGTTTCTTTTCTACCGCAGTCCATTCCGTTCCGACTCATTTCACGTGTTCTTTATTTTATCCAACAAATCCACCATATGTTAACACCAAAACACCCACCATCCTTCCCTAAACCCGTTCCTTGTATCAAGAATTGTCTTAAATCTGAAACTAGAAGGGGAAGGCATGAAGTATAAACACTGGTGGGAATGTTTTGGTTTGGCTGAGTAAAGGTAAGGTGTTTGGTGATGTGTTGTTTGATTTTTGTGATGGCCTTTACTTGTAACATGATTCAAGCTTTGAATCGAATCAAATCTGAGTGTAAATGAACAAAATATGTTCAGCCATGAAAGAAACGAAAATTATGAATGAAGAAATTGTGATATTTTAATGTGTTGGTGATTGAGAATAAGTTAGGAAATTGTTATAGATTGAGAAAGAAACTTGATTAAGCTTAAAAATTTGTGATGATTTGCTGAACAAATGGAAGTGACGTGATGATGGTATGGTCGAATGATACTGATGGGATTTTGATGAAGTAAGGTTATTTGAAGAAAATCTTAAGTGAAGTAGGAGTTGTTCATAAGTTAGATGATGAAAGAAAACAATATAAACCGACAAAGCAAAAAGACCTTAAGAGCTGCCGGCCATAATTTGTTGGAAACGTGAGCAGATTAGCGGTGAAAGAAAACTAGAAAAATAAAATGATACAGAAAAGAAAAGAAAAGAAAATAAATAAGTGACTAAATGGTCATAAAAGTTAAAGTGGTGGAAGTGTGTGTTACTATTGTTGTAAATCACACTAGTAGACAGAAGTATTGTATTATAAGGCTGCATTTTAGTGAAAATTAATAGTCCAAAAATAAGGGAATAATGAACGAAAATTATTTGTGGAAATATTTTGTAGCCTGAATAATTGGATTTCGTGTGGTGACATCGAGAAGCTCGACTTCGTAAGACAGGTAAAGGGGAAGTGTGTGAGTTGTACGGATATAATGAATTGCATGGATATAATGAATTGCATGTTTTATCAAGCCTAATTTTATGAAAATGTTGGAAGCATGACTTGGTTTGAAAACATGCAAAAATGTGGTTGAAAGCTTGTTTATATACTGTGAATTTTCATGCAAGAGGTTAGAAATTTATAGCTGTTATGCTGCCGGAAAAATATCGAAATTATTTAAAATATCATGAAATTTTTTAGATGCATGAAATGGATAATTTGTGAATTTTGGAAATTATTTCCAAAAATTTCCACAAATGGGAAATTATGAGAAAAATGCTAAATTAAATCTTCATGTTAAAGATTTTTATTTAAAGTGAGAATAAAATATATTCTTTATACTATTAAATATTCAAAAAGAATATTTATGAGAATTCTCACTAGATACATGAATATTTATCGACAGTTTCACTGTTTTTGGAGATATGAAATAAATACCTTTTTGGAATATTTATTTGATTAAATGACTAAATTCATTAGATTTCCTTAAAGGTATTTTTATGGGAAAAGAAATGATTTTAAGCCTTTATGAAACTAAATACTGATCTTATTTATTTTATAAATTTCATAAAGGTGATGATATATGAAAATATGAGAGCCTTATGGATAAACATGAAATATTTCAAATTATTTTGAATAAGATCCATAAAGGCTGTGGTACGATTTTTATACAGTTTTGAGACTTAGGCCTAGAGATTCATGCTTATTACTGTTACTCTCACGTAGCTGATTGACCCGCCAGTCATGAACGGTCTCGGATGTCACCTGGCAAGTGTACACCGAGGACCCCCTATAGATCATGGCCATAGATCTCACTGTATACTGTTACTGTGTCCCTTCGAGGATGATTACTGTGTCACTTAGTGGACGATGATAGCATGATATGATGTACGGTGATGCCTAGTCTCAACTTACTGATTACTATTTATTGAAGGGTTTTACTGAATCCCGTTTTACTGTATTGCACTATGAATTACTGTTTACTGAACTGAACCATACCGAAATACTATTTTACCGAACTGTACTGCAGTAGGAAATACTATTTACTGAACTGGTAGCTACTGATTACTGTTTACTGAACTAAAAGCTACTGATTATTGTTTACTGAACTAAAACCTACTGATTACTGTTTACTGTTTACTGAACTAAATTGTATAGAATATAGTTTACTTAACTGAAAGGAAATTTACTGTTATCAAGAAAGAATACTTTGAAAATTATTTCTGGAATAGAAATAATTACTGAACTGTTATCCAGTGATTTGGATATTTATAAGCTACTGTACAGAAAAGACTGTTTACTGTAACTACGTTTTACCACTGTACTGTCACGTGTTTTGAACTGTACTGAAAGGGAGGAAAATAAATGGTTATCCTGTTTATAATTATGGAGAAATGGGTATTAAATTGTTTTATTAAGACAATTTATAAATTACTCCCTATAGTCGCTCTGGGTTTCCAGGACAAGATAGGTATTCCAAAATGCCTTCCATGGTCCATCTGGATTTTCTGTCCGACTATAGTGTCCTTCCTTTACTATGCTTAGTACACCGTTAGGAAAATAAATATTTTCCTGCTTATAGATTTCATTTTATCAAACAGCATACGACTCTTTTACTAAGCACGTGGTTTGCTCACCCCTTACTTTCAAAATTTTTTAGATTAATTACGAGGATTATTTGATGGCTTCCTCGGATAAATATAACTGTGAGTAGCCCATTGGGACAGAGCATTAAAATTTAAAAGGTACAGTCACTTCTCTTATATATTCAGACACTTGTATATAGTACTATATTATTATAAAATAGAAACAGGGGATGTAAAGTGTATAAAATATTGTAAAATTTTTTATATTTCGAATTTATTGAATAAATGTTCACCATTTATTACTGTTAAGGATCAAGTGTTAAAAGCATTACAGACAGTCCAATCGATAAAAAAGTTTAAAATAATAGTAGATATTGTTTAAAAATGTACACTGGGATCGTTACTGATTTAATGGTATCAGAGCAAGATTGGTCTGATGTCTGTTGATGCCTTTAGAGTAAAAAGTGTCTAAAATGGTTAACATCCCCTGTAGTACTGTATAGTCTGAATGTATAAAGGAACCAAGTGACTGTAAATTGGGCTTAGTATTTAAAAAGATGTGGAAGTTTATGAATTAAGGGTTATTAAAAAGGGATTATAACCCGAGAATTTTGCATGAAATAGGTGATTTTATAGTCTTAATAAAGGTCTATTCGATAAGGAATAGAAAGGAACTCAGTGAGGGCTCAATTAGGACTTTTCTGTCCGGATCGAATTAAGACCTTATAATGATGATATTAGAGTGGAATAAAATATCATCAATTAATAAATCTTAAGATCACCTGTTGAATGTATCTTGAAGAGAGAGAAATTAATGGAGAAATGATAAATATGCCCCTATATTGAAATAATTCCCCGAATTATAGATGACTAAATTGGTTTGGAACCGATTGATGGTAATAAAGTAACTGATGGTGTAAAGGACATGTTACATGTATAATGGTCCCTATTATTAGCCCCACTTATACTTTGATGAGGAATGTGACCCATAGTGTATACTGTGGGAGGTCGCAAGATAGTCGGCCCTGTTATGGATTCTTGGGCCTGAATTAAACATGAAAATATGGGGTATATGGTTTAGGGATTATTTAATATTATGAAAAGTAATACACTTACTGAGTGTGACTAAATAAGTGAATCGATATGAAACATATGTTAAATGATTTGAAAGTTATACATATGTGTTTTGAGGATACATAGTGGATTTGTAGGATGTAAATAACGAAACATCCAAGATGATATGAGATTATGATTTAGAAGTTACTGGATGAATTTCTAAATAAATTTTCAGAGTAATGTGGATTTGAGAGATTATTGACTCGATTCACAATATGGAATCTATTTATAAGCTTTACCAGAGAACATAAAAGAGTCTGAAGGGCTTAAGAATTACTCCAAAGATTAATGAATAAAGAACCTATCTGTGCTAGTAAAACTGATGAAAACACAGATGATATGGTTCGAAAGAATAAGCATAGCTTATGATTGTGTACTAAATTCCAAGTATTCAATAGTGTATTACTGAGAATGAATATGCACTTGTTCAGGATTGATGTTTTACTTGATCCACACAACGATGTAAATAGAGTTTCAAGATTAATCTCTGAACGAGATGTCATCGAATAAAAAGCTTACAGACATGTGTTAATAAGATGATGTTCAGAACTCGGTATAACCTTTGCGAGTCCTTTGTGGTACTTAAGAGACTTATGAAATATCCTGTGAAGTATGTGAGTTTAATGAATGAATTATTTCAATCCCATACAGATAAATTATAATGGCATGTAATCATGATGTGTGAAAATATTTCAACTCATTTGAAGAATATAAGCAGCATTCTTTGAATAATTCCACAAACTTCTGGAAAATTGAAAATTTTATTGTTAAGTTCAGTAAATATGAGTTTTAACTAAATTAGAGCGCTATTAGAGACATGTGGTCTCGAATGATAAACTGAATATTGATTTATTTAAATAGAGGAGTTTATGGAATTAGCTACTTTATTGATAGAATACATACATGTGAGAAAATTAAATGGAATCGAATGAATATGTGTGGATACAATATTCAAAAATGTTAAAAAGGTTTTAACAGAAGAGTACTATACCATATGGAAAAGTAACTGAAATGATAAATGTGAAAGAATGGAAATGTAATGAGAAGATAAGTCATATGATGACTAGGGAACACGAATTGAGGTAGTTCCCAAATCTAAGATTGATTATGATTTCCTCTGATTATCATGTGGTTATGGCTAGCTGTAAGATCGAGCCAAACTTAACAGATAAAATTAGTTGTACTAAGAGGAGTAAATAAATGAATTACTACCAATCATGTAAATGGATATATATATATCTTGGAATTGTGAAATCGCATAATTAGTGTGGAGACGGAATTCGTAATTTGATAAGTTCAATTACAGAATTTGATTGTGGAAAGATTACATCCTCAGGTACATCCTAAAATTAAGTGATGTTACATACACCATGAGAATGAGGGATGTAATGGTAACTCAATATGAAAAGAGATATCGAAGAAAATTATTACCTAATGTCTCATCCACTGTAATTGATGGCTAATATTAAAGTCTGCAAATAAAGTGCAGCCATAGCTAAATTAATGTGAAAATGAATATGGTTGGATAATAAAGAATCCAAAGGAACTATGATGTTATGGAAGTGATTATAGACTAATTGACCAAATTGAATCACTTTCTATAACAGGCTTCTAAATTTCGCTAGTGCCATAGTCGAAATATATATGTGAAACGGTGAAAATGTATGTGAAGTCCCAGTAAGCGTTACTTGTGATGTGGATCCCTGTTTTGCCATATGCTTATAGAAAATAGCAAGAGGCTTTGGGATTCCAAATTTACTGATAGCACCGCTTAGTACTGATTAAATATTCGAGCGTAATATGTAAACGCTCAATAATATGTTAAGAGCGGGTGCACTGGATGTAAAAGCAACTGGGACAATTAGATACGATTGGTTAAAATTGTTTAAATGATAGTCACCAAATTATTATCGACTTGACACTAAATGAGATAATATGTGATAAATAGTATGAAATTAATTACTGTATGAAAAGAAGTGGAAATTGTTAACTCCTGAAGATGATAAATAACTTCAGGGAGTATAAATTGATTGTGAAAAAGGAAATGTGTGATTTAAAGGAAAGTCGGATTGTAAAAGTATACTGGCAGTCTCATCTTAAATACAGGATTAACTGAAAGTTAGAAATTATATAAGGAAGAAAAATACCTATATTGGTGGTACTTCTTAAATCAAGTGAAATTCGGAGAACCCGTAAAGGATCTGATGCTATCTGGATAATTGTGGATAAATTAACTAAGTCTGCCCAATTTCTTGGTTATGAAATCTACTGATCCAATTATTGCCTTAGCCGAATTATATGTCAAGGAGATGGTGAGAGTACATGGTGTTCCAGTGAGCATCATATCTGATAGGGAGTCCCGCTTCACATATCATTTCTGAGAGAGAGACTTCAGGAAGCCATGGGATCCCAATTGAGTTTTAGCACCGCATTTCATCCGTAGATTGATGAACAGTCTGAGCGTATGATACAAACACTCGAGGATATGTTGTAAGTGTGTGCACTTGATTTTAGAGGCTCCTAGGATGATCATCTACCCTGGCAGAGTTTGCATATAATAATAGCTAACAGGTGACTATCGGCATGGCACCGTACGAAACTATATATTGCAGATGATATCGATCCACGATAGCATGGGAAAAAGTGGGAGACCGTAAGTTCTTAGCTCCCTATATGGTTGATCAGATTCCCGAGATGTACGAGTGATAAAATATTTTGAAGGTCTCACCTTCTAAAGTCATAATGAGATTCGGGAAGAGAGGGAAGTTGAGTCCCAAATACATTGGACCTTTTGAGATCTCAGATCGCGTGGGAGATATGGCATATCGGTTAGCACTATCACCAGAACTGTTAGGAGTGCATAATGTATTCCACGTCTCGATGTTGAGAAAGTACCATCCAGATCCTTGTCACGTAATTCGACATGAGTCATGGGAGATTAGAGAGGATATGAGTTACATTGAGAGATCAATACGGATCTTGGATAGGAAGGATAAAGTATTGTGATCTAAGACTATTCCTTTGGTTAAGGTGCTCTAGCAGTATCACAGAAATTGTGAGACCCAATTTTATAGCACTATATACCATATTTGTAAATGATTAATAGTAGAAATAAATTATTTAGAGGAATTAAATAAATAATGAATATGAATTTCCACTCTCAATTTAGAATTATTGGATTTATAATTTATAATAGGAATAATAGCCAAATAAGCCCTCGACCTTGAGCTCAAAATGGAATTAAGCCCTCAACGTTTTATTTCGTGGCAATCAGTCCATAAACTTTTATTTCAGCGGAAATAAACCCTCAACCTTCTAAAATTATGCAATTAAGTCCAAATCTGTTAAATGACACTAATTGCCGTTAGTGAAAGCTGACGTGGATAGCTTACTTGGCTGCCACATGGCATGCCACGTGTGCAATACTAACGGCAGTTAGTGTCATTTAACAGATTTGGACTTAATTGCATAATTTTAGAAGGTTGAGGGTTTATTTCCACTGAAATAAAAGTTTATGAACTGATTTCCACGAAATAAAAGGTTGAGGGCTTAATTCTATTTTGGGCTTAAGGTCGAGGGCTTATTTGGCTATTTTGCCTTTATAATATGATGTATAAGAGATGAAATAAATATTTCATCATGAAGTGTAGGTATAGAGAGAAATAAAGAAAATAAATATGAAATTTATACATAGAAGTGATATTTCTTTAGTATAATATGTAAACACGTGAATTATAAGAGAGGGAAATTTTATTCTTGGACATATGCTAATTTATCATTGGATGGAACACACAAAATAAAGGGAGAATTTAACTCAAAAAAATTGATCAGGAAATTGGCAGCCTATACGCCACTCATTTTGCTGCTGTTAAGCTCCACGGTTTCATCCATTTAAAGGCAATTAAAATGCAGAATTTTATGACACAAGAATAAAAATAAATTATATTTAAAGGAAGGAAGAAGATTTATTTGACATGTAATGAATTTTCATTGGTTGAAAATATAAAAGAGGGGGAAAACAAGCTAGAACCGATCAGCAAAGTGATCTTCACGCCACTTTTGCTGCAGGTAGTGCACGATTCAGTCAGCAAGAAGAAGAATTAAAAGTAAATTTTTATGATATAAAATACAATATAAACAATACTTAAAAGAAGAGAAAAGACAAGGGAGATATGTATTTGGAAATATGGTTAATTGTTATTGGTTGGAACCTTCAAAAAAAAGAACACAAGTTAAAAATGTACAGCAGAAAAATTGTGTTTTACACCATTCTTGTTGGCTGCTAATTGATACACGTATAAATCCAATTTAAAGAACGAAATGAAGCAAGGAAGATGTTAGTGGACTAGGTGGCATTTTTTCATTGGAGAATATAGAAATAAAGAAGACAAAAATAGTCTTCTTCAAGCCTTTTAAGTCGGCAAAGAGAAAAAGGAAAGAGCGGCACTGACTCTGTTTCTTTTCTGCTGCAGTCCGTTTCGTTCCAGCTCATTTCACATGTTCTTTATTTTATCCAACAAATCCACCATATGTTAACACCAAAACACCCACCATCCTTCCCTAAACCTGTTCCTTGTATCAAGAATTGTCTTAAATCTGAAACTAGAAGGGAAAGGCATGAAGTATAAACACTGGTGGGACTGTTTTGGTTTGGCTGAGTAAAGATAAGGTGTTTGGTGATGTGTTGTTTGATTTTGGTGATGGCCTTTACTTGTTCCATGCATGAGTAACATGATTTAAGCTTTGAATTGAATCAAATCTGAGTGTAATGAACAAAATATGTTCAGCCATGAAAGAAACGAAAATTATGAATGAAGAAATTGTGATATTTTAATGTGCTGGTCATTGAGAATAAGTTAGGAAATTGTTATAGATTGAGAAAGAAACTTGATTAAGCTCAAAAATTTGTGATGATTTGCTGAACAAATGGAATTGACGTGATGATGGTATGGCCGAATGATACAGATGGGATTTTGATGAAGTAAGGTTATTTGAAGAAAATCTTAAGTAAACTAGGAGTTGTTCATAAGTTAGATGATGAAAGAAAACAATATAAACCGACAAAGCAAAAAGACCTTAAGAGCTGCCGGCCATAATTTGTTGGAAACGTGAGCAGATTAGCGGTGAAAGAAAACGAGAAAAATAAAATGATACAGAAAAGAAAAGAAAAGAAAAGAAATAAGTGACTAAATGGTCATAAAAGTTAAAGTGGTGGAAGTGTGTGTTACTATTGTTGTAAATCACACTAGTGGACAGAAGTATTGTACTATAAGGCTGCATTTTAGTGAAAATTAATAGTTCAAAAATCAGGGAATAATGAACAAAAATTATTTGTGGAATTATTTTGCAGCCTGAATAATTGGATTTCGTGTGGTGACATCGGGAAGCTCGGCTTCGTAAGACAGGTAAGGGAGAAGTGTGTGAGTTGGCTGGATATAATAAATTGCATGTTTTATCAAGCCTAATTTTATGAAAATGTTGGAAGCATGATTTGGTTTGAAAACATGCAAAATTTTGGTTGAAAGCTGGTTTATATACTGTGAATTTTCGTGCAGGAGATTAGAAATTTACAGCCGTTATACTGCCAAAAAAATATCAAAATTATTCTAAAATATCATGAAATATTTTAGATGCAAGAAATGGATAATTTGTGAATTTTGGAAATTATTTCCAAAAATTTCCACAAATGGGAAATTATGAGAAAAATGCTAAATTAAATATTCATGTTAAAGATTTTTTATTTAAAGTGACAATAAAATATATTCTTTATACTATTAAATATTCAAAAAGAATATTTATGAGAATTCTCACTAGATACATGAATATTTATCGATTGTTTCACTGTATTTGGAGATATAAAATAAATACCTTTTTGGAATATTTATTTAATATTTATTTGATTAAATGACTAAATTTATTAGATTTCCTTAAAAGTATTTTTATGGGAAAAGAAATGATTTTATGCCTTTATGGAAGTAAAAACTGATCTTATTTATTTTATAAATTCCATAAAGGTGATGATATATGAAAATGTGAGAGCCTTATGGATAAATGTGAAATATTTCAAATTATTTTGAATAAGATCCATAAAGGCTGTGGTACGGTTTTTATACTGTTTTGAGACATAGGCCCCGAGATTCATGCTTATTACTGTTACTATTATTGTTACTGTCACATGACTGATTGACCCGCCAGTCATCAGCGGTCTCGGATGTCACCTGGCAAGTGTACACCGAGGACCCCCTATAGATCATGGCCATAGATCTCACTGTATACTATTATTGTGTCCCTTCGGGGATGATTACTGTGTCTCTTAGTGGACGATGATAGCATGATATGATGTAGGGTGATGCCTAGTCTCAACTTACTGATTACTATTTATTGAAAGGATTTACTGAATCCTGTTTTACTGTACTGCATTGTGGATTACTGTTTATTGAACTGAACTGTACCGAAATACTATTTTACCAAACTGTACTGCACTAGGAAATACTGTTAACTGAACTGGTAGCTACTGATTACTATTTACTGAACTGGCAGCTACTGATTACTGGTTATTGAATCGAAAACTAATGATTACTGTTTAGTGAACTAGTAGCTACTGATTACGGTTTACTGAATTGAAACATACTAATTACTGTTTACTGAACTAAATTGTACATAATACTGTTTACTGAACTGAAAGGAAAATTACTGTTATCGAGAAAGAATACTTTGAAAATTATTTCTAAAATAGAAATAATTATTGAACTGTTATCCAGTGATTTGGATATTTATAAGCTACTGTACTGAAAAGACTATTTACTGTAACTACTGTTTTGCCACTATACTGTCACGTGTTTTGAACTATACTGAAAGGAAAGAAAATAAATGGTTTTCCTGTTTATAATTATGGAGAAATGGGTATTAAATTGTTTTATTAAGACAATTTATAAATTACTCCCTATAGTCGCTCTAGGTTTCCGGGACAAGACAGGTATTCCAAAATACCTTACATGCTCCATCTGGATTTCCCAGCCGACTTTAGTGTCCTTCCTTTACTATGCTTAGTACACCATTAGGAAAATAAATATTTTCTTGCATATAGATTTCATTGTATCAAACAGCATATGACTCCGTTACTAAGCACGTAGTTCACTCACTCCTTACTTTCAAAATTTTTCAAATTAATTACGAGGATTATTTGATGGCTTCCTTGGATAAATATAGCTGTGAGTAGCCCACTGGGACAGACCATTGAAATTTAAAAGGTACAATCACTTCTCTTATATATTCAGACACTTGTATATAGTACTACATTATTGTAAATTAGAAACAGGGGATGTAAAGTGTATGGAATATTGTAAAATTTTTTATATTCCAAATTTATTGAATAAATGTTCACCATTTATTACTGTTAAGGATCAAGTGTTAAAGGCATCACAAACAACTCAACTGGTAAAAGTGTGTAAAATACTAGTAAATATTGTGCAAAAATATACACTCAGACTATTACATTTATTTTGCCCGTTTCGCGCATTTTTCGCTTAGCTACTTATGTTTGCTCGTCTCACACCTTTTTATGCTTAGGGACTTTGGATTTGCCCGTCTCACACCCTTTTGTGCTTAGGGAATGCAGATTTGCCCGTCTCGCATATCCTGTGCTTAGGGACTTTTGATTTGCCCATCTCGCGCATTTTTCGCTTAGGGACTTATGTTTGCCCGTCTCGCACCCTTTTGTGCTTAGGGACTTTAGATTTGCCCGTCTCGCACCCTTTTGTGCTTAGGGACTTTGGATTTGCCCGTCTCGCACCTCCTGTGCTTAGGGACTTTTGATTTGTTCGTCTCGCGCATTTTTCGCTTATGGACTTTAGATTTCCCCGTTTCACACCCTTTTGTGCTTAGGGACTTTAGATTTGCCCGTCTCGCACTGTGCTTAGGGACTTTTGATTTGCCTGTCTCGCACTTTTTGTGCTTAGGGACTTTAGATTTGCTCGTCTCGCACCCTTTTGTGCTTAGGGACTCTGATTTGCTAGTCTCGTACATTTTTCGCTTAGGGACTTTTAATTTGCCCGTCTCTCACCTTCTGTGCTTAGAGACTTTTGATTTTTCTATTCCTATAACATTTCTATCATACATGTAAGATTATCATAGTATAGATAAAGATATGAATAATTGGCCTTCTATTTCATAACATGTAATATTTCCAATCAAATGGAACAAGTAACAAAATAACTGCAATAAATGTTAAAACAAAAATATCATGTGCTTACCGCTAGTACGGTTTCAAGTGATTAGTGTTCCAAGTCTTTGAAAGAGGGGCTAAAAGGGAAGGACATTTAGAGTATAGAGGGGCTGTTCAAAATAAAAGAAAACAGAGGCTATAGGTAAGTATTGGTGCTGGTTGAGACAGCACGTGAAGACTGAAATCTCGGCTAGGCTTTTAGGCTACATTTGAGAAAGAAATCGAGGGAAGGAAAAAAGCTGAGTTGGTATGGCATAATAATGGCAGAAACAGGGAGTTTGTAAAGTTGAAGTTAGGAGCTTTAAAGGGGCTATTAAAGGCTGGGCAGCGGTGAGGTTTTAAAGCTGGTTCAGGTGTGACAAA
This sequence comes from Heritiera fomes, assembly GCA_032173925.1. NCBI lineage: Eukaryota > Viridiplantae > Streptophyta > Magnoliopsida > Malvales > Malvaceae > Heritiera > Heritiera fomes. The sequence continues at coordinate 3,073,926 of JAPDPM010000019.1, forward strand.
GGCAAGTCGTGGGAGTGCGGCTTTCTGGTGATTTAACGTGGTTGTAGCCAGCCTACAAGGGCTGTTCATAGAGTGTTGAAGGCTGCTGTAGATGGTATTCATGCAAGTCGGTTAGTCAAAACAAGGTAAGGAAACGAGAAAAGAAAAGAAAAGAGAGAAAAAGAAAAGGAAAAGAAAAAGAATTAAAAGGAAAGGAAAAAGAAAAATATATATATATAATACTTATATATATAAAGATGTAGGAAGTTGAGAGAATTAGATTTAAGAATTTTATTATATATATGAATATATATATATATATATGCATTAAGTTGGAATTTAAATTTTTACAAGTATATAGAAATGGGCTAGGCATGATTAAGTTGGATTTTTGTGAATGTGTAGCACGACGGGAGGACGACGGACACGGTTTAGCTAACCACGGGACAAGCTGAAGCTAAGCTCGCACTAGGTAAGACGTTTATATAACGTAGAAGTAGGATTATCCTGTATAGGCTATGATGAAAAGATTTGAATATCTAGAGATTAGATTTAACGAAATGAAATGTAGGTATAATGTTAAGCTCGATAAAGTACCATAGTGGTGCGATATTAACAAGAAATGAATCGATATGGTATAGACTTATAGACATCATGAAATGAAATGATAAGCATTCATGCAATTCATGAGCACTCCATTATACTATTTTCATTTCATCTACTTGAATCTTATTACCATTAAGCATGCCTTATTACTACGCATGAAACTCAAAATGATTTATTCTTATTATGCTTACAAGAATGCTTGGATGCTTAAATGGTTTTGAAAGGAATGAATTTATAGTTTTCACATGTGTATGTATATATGTAAATGATCTTAAAGAAAAGTATTACATACATTGAACTATTTTCATAAGAAAGGTTAAATGCTTTATGAGACTATAGGCACCCTAAAAGAGTTAAATTCAATAAAGCATAGTGAAAGCCGCCAAATTGGAGATTACTCATTACGCATAGATGCTTGTCGGACAATAGTCGTGGACAGGGCTCAGTCTCACCTGATCAGTGGGGCTGAGAGACATGAGGTCTATGACCATAAATAGCGCCCTAGTTGGTTTCCAGGAGACGATGATATGATTCTTCACTGCTAGCTACAGTGATCTAAGTCTTTATTGATAGTGCAATAGGGATCTAGCCTAGTCTCAAATGATATGAAATGAAGTTTAGAGTATGGTTTTAAAAGCGGAAATGAACTCTAAACTCGATATAGCTTTATGGCATATGAAATGTATTTGATATTGCACATGACATGAAATATGCTTCAAAAGTACATGTGACATGAAATGAAAAGTTTGCATATTTTCAAGCATGTCTTAAAAGTAAAACTGAGATGTATTGATATTTCACATGTCTTTAACATGTTTAAAAGAATATGTATCGCATGTTTTAAGACTGCAATCACTTCATATATAGTTACATGTTAAAAGTCATAATATGATCTCATGGCTTAGACATCTCATGACATGTTGAGGTATTGTTGCATTGAGCTTGAGAACATAACAGGCATATACTACATGATAAATAAGAGAGTGATTGAATAGTGAATCCTCATCACATGACATCATGCAATTGCATTAGAACAGTATAATTCTAACTCTACACTTATATAAATGACTTACTGAGCCTTGCTTATTAAACGCTATTTAAATTTTTCAGATTGAGCACGGAGTTGGGGGAGTATTTCGGAGCTTTCCGAATAGTCCCAAGCCTGAAATATAGTCCCAACTCTGCAAGGAGATTTTTGTGAGCACTTTGGGTATATATATACTCTTCTTTTGTATTTAATATCAATTCAGGCTGTTTTTGATTCAGTACTTAGATGGGATGTAATCTAAAATAGGTGATATTTCGATTATCTATTTTAGAAATCTAAAATATCCCATCTAATTATCTTCACTCACATACTCTCTCAATCTTCACTCAAACTCTCTCAAATTCACTTAAATTCCCTTTTTCCAAATTTATAATATCATCATTTCCTTTCTAAATTTCATTTTTCTTTTTATTTTATAATTTTACAAATTTTACTTTTAATTTTTAAGTTTCAATTCCCAAATTCCAATATTTTATATATATATATATATATATATATATATATATATCCCTTATTCCAAATTTATAATATCATCATTTCGTTTCTAAATTTCATTTTTCTTTTTATTTTATAAATTTACAAATTTTACTTTTAATTTTCAAGTTTCAATTTCCAAATTCCAATATATTATATATATCATACATCTATTTTTTTTTAATTTTTAACATATATTTATTTTCAAAAAAATATAAAAATGTCAAATTTCTTTCGTCGTTCATGCTTTGTTTCTCGACCTTTTGGTTCCACTGAAATTCCTAATTTGGGTGACGAATCATTTAATGATATCGAACCCGATATTCATCTCCGGAGGAGGAGCTTCCTTTGGCACCATCGTTTGATCGTGGTCGTAGTCATGGAGGAGGCCATGCTCAAACACAATCATCAGCTGCCACCACTGCTGCTACATCATCAAGATTGAAGTTTAGTCGAAAAAAAAAACAAGCAGGGTATGAGAGTATTTCCACATTATAGTAAAAGAAGGTGAGACGAATAAATATTCTGCTATCTGTAAATTGTGCAAAGGCGTTTACTCTTATAACTCCGGTGAAGGTGGTGGCGGTACAGGTACGTATAAAAGATATTTAATTACTATACATAAAATTAATCCTGATGCAGAAGAAAATGAAATTTTAGAAGGTAAACAATCTCAAATTAATACACATGATGGTAGAAAAAATTTTAATTTTATAATGTTCAAGCTCGACGTGGTTTAGTTAGATTTGTAGTTAGGACTGAATAATTATTCACAATTTGTGAAAAAACAGTATATTTAGAATTTGTTTGTAAATATTTACAACCCGCATATAAATCTATTTCTAGACATACATTAAAAAAAGATTGCATGGATATGTTTAAAGAATATAGACAAGCTTTAATTGATAAACTTAGTAATATTTTATCTAGGGTTAGTTTAACTAGTGATATATGGACTAGTACTAATGGTATAAGTTATCTTGTTATAACTTGTCATTGAATAGATGAAGATTGGTCCATGCAAAAATGAATTTTATCTTTAGATGTAATAGAAAAAGCACATAATTCATATACTATTCATAAATATATTATTAAAGTTTGTAAATTATATGGACTAGAAAATAATAGAGTTTTTGCTATTACTTGTGATAATGCTTCGAGTAATGCTACAGCTATTCCTCATTTAATTAAAAGTTTAAACCCTGTTATGCAAGGCATATTTTTTCATACAAGATGTGCATGTCATATTATAAATTTATGTGTTCAAAGTTGTTTTAGTTCTAGTGGTACTAGTACTGGCATAGGTCCAATTGATAAAATTAAAATTTTAGCAAAATGTATTCGCACACCAAGTAATAAACATGAATGGAAGCAAATTTGTATAGCAAATAATATACCCGTTAAAGCGTTTCCACTTCCCGTGGAAACAAGATGGAATTCACTTCATCGTTTGCTTTCTTCTATTTTACCTTATAAAGAACTTGTTACTCCTTTTTATAACAATTATACAAGTAGCACGCATTTAGTACTTTTTGAAGAAGATTGGACTTTTATTGAATATTGTGTTGATTTATTATCTACTTTTAAATATGCAACCGAAAGATTTTCAACTCAATTTTATCCAACTACATCGTATTTTGTTCCTATTATCTACACAATGTTTAAAAAATTTGTAAAATTTAGGAATCATGAAACTTTAAGTTCTTTTGTACATGATATAGAGGAAAATTTTAAAAAATATTGCGAAATAATTCCTCCTATTTATTATATTGCAACTTTACTAGATCCTAGTCAAGGTGAGGTAAATATAGAGATTTTTTTATTGTTATAAAGAATTTCTTAGTCTTGATTCTACTGAGGATCAAAAGTCCTCAATTAACAATCTTTTTCGAGAATTGTTTAATGTTTTTGAAGCAGAAAGGGAGCAATTCAACTTTAACCGAGGAGAAGAAGATTCATACGAAGAAACCGAGAGTAGCAAAAAAGGAAAAGTAATTTTAAACGCAATTAAGGAAGCAGCAAAGAAGAGAATGAAGCTAAAAGGAAAAGCTAGCGGATCGGGATCAACAACTAGATGAAGTTCTAGCTTCAATGAGCTAGGATTTTTCTTAAGTCAAGATTTTTCTGTAATAGATGAAAACTTTGATCTTCTCCAATAGTGGAAAGAAAACCAAAAACAATTTCTAATTTTAGCTTCCATGGCCCGAGATGTTTTTGCGGTGCAAGTTTCTTCTGTTGCTTCAGAGTCCGCATTCTCGACGTGTGGAAAAATTATTGGAGGCCATAGAACCACTCTTAATCCAGATTTATTGTGCATGTTAACATGCCTTAAAGATTGGTTTGATGCGGAATCGCGCAATGTCGAACTTGGAATGGCCAATGAATTCGCTGATAATGATTCAAAAAAGGAGTAAGAAATTTCCAAGGCAATCCGTATAAATTATGAAGAATAGAGAATAATCTTTTGTTTTTTGTAAATTGTATGTAAAATTGTAAATAAGTTTAGTCATAGTAAATATTTTTATGGACTACGGTCCCGTGGTTTTTACCCTTCTAACTTTTGAAAAGGTTTTCCACGTAAAAAATCTTTGGTCTCCTACTCTCTCCTTTGTTGTTGTTGTGGTTATTATTATTATTATTATTATTATTATTATTATTATTATTACATACCAAATTAATTAATGTTATACTTATCTATGTTTAAAATAAATTTAAAATACAAAATGAATGAATATTTTAAAAACATATTAAATAAATGAATAAATAAATAAATGAATAAATATTAAGTAAATGATATTTCAAATATAATAAATTATTTTAAATGCAAAATTAATATAATAAATGAATATGAATAATGATATGCAAAATGAATATAATAATAATTTTCATAATATCATTATTTGTATTTTGAATCAAATATCATTTTATCATAATAACTTTATTATAATATTATATTCATAATATAACTTTATTTTATTATAACAATAATTTTATTAGATAATTTTATAGTAATTTATTTTTACATTATTGTTACATTACTTAAATAAATTATAATAACTTCATAATAAATTATTGTTAAATTAAACTATTAACATTATTTATTATAAAAATAAATTTATTAGATTAAATTATAAAATATATTAATATAAATATATATTAAAATAAATTAATATAAATTTTAAACAATAAAAATTTAAAATTTATCAATTTAAAAAATAAAATAAAAAACTGGACCAAACCAATTTAAATCAGATCGGTCCGGTTTTTAAGCGAACCGATCTAATGAACCGGGCCGGTTCACACCTTAATATCATGCGAACCGGCCCGGCTCGGACCAGTTCGTTATCGGTTCAGACCGGTTTTCCTTTGATATGGGCCGAAATCGGTTCAGTCTGGCCCATAACCAGCTCTACGTGATTGTGTGTAGTTGGCGGGGCTTGTTTGGATTGTTCGTCACTGCCAGTTGTTTTAATGCTGCTACTGAATTTGCTGGGAAGTTTGTGTAGCAAATCCTAGACTTAAAAAAGAAATCTCATAGGGAGACGATGTTTTACAGAAACGATAGTAGAAATGTTGTATGGAACTCAAAATTCTGAACTTAATTTATTGGTGTATGGCATAAAGTAAATAATAATAATATGTAGGGGAAAATGCATATAAAATATCTTCCTCACTCCCGTGATAAATGAATTATCAAGATTTGATTAGTAAATTCTGTAACTTCAGCTACCATCTATTGAACCTGCAATCTGCAGTGTATTACTTGTTTATGTACAACGTATTGTGACGGCCAACTCCAATCTATAATTTATCAGCTATTCTCCCTAAAGCGTCAGCAAACTTATCAAGGACAGCAACTAAGTTATCAGCATGATCTTTCCGTTGCTCCCTATCCTGTTGGAACTTGGTGTTTTGAGCTTCAAGTTGAGCAACCAGCATTTTACCATTCCTTTCTAATACATCAATAAAGTGATACTGTAGACTGCTCATCTCCTCGTCTCCATCAATGGCCGTCCTTTTCCTCTTCCTCACTTCTGGAGAGACAGAATCTACGCCGGTTGGGTGTTTCTGCTTCGTTGTACCTGCATGCCAACTGATTATTCAAACAGAGTATCCATTGCCATCAAGCAATAAGCATTGAGTTCCTAAGTGAGGACGATTTATAACAGGAAGTCCCGTGTTTGAATCCTTATCAGGTCAAATTTCTTTGGACCAGCATCAGTCACACAGCACATGCAAAGATTAATCTCATATTCAAAGTACTATGAGAACACCTCGTGGCTTACAAAAAAAAAAGGGCTATTCTTGTGTTGGTGGGACTACTTTGCACAGCATGTTTTAGCACCTTCTTGTTCAGAGACAAGTAAAATGGAAAGTCACCCATATTGGATGGAGATATCATGTATAATGCTGTTCTGCATTTACCCTATTGATTTTTGTCTAAACCTAGATTATTTCTTTTAAAGCATAAATGAGGAGATTGTTTCAAGTTGGTCCTTTCAAGACAAACAAGGGAATGTTTCATGTTTGAACAAGACACGGTTGAATCTCGAACATGGCAATTATGGACTAAGCAACTGACCCATAACAGCATATATTCCTGCCAATCAAAACTCAGTAAATCTCTAGGTTGAACAAAGACGAGAGAGAACTAAAATGTAAAGAGTGATTAGTTATGGACTTAAAAAGATTCATTAAATTGACTGATCATTTCCTACTAATACGAAACGAGCATTACAATACCAGACTTGAACAATTACTGATGTTAAAAATGCTTTACTGAAAACAAAGACAAAGCACGCAAACAACACATCAACTGAGGTAGGCAAACCGATATTACCTCGACTCTGATTCCTAGGCTGCTGCTTCTCTGCGAGCATACAGTGAGCAAACAACACATGTATCAGTATTAATTAACCAATCATCATAAGCTTTGCCATTCCATGCTTTTTGTGAAAGATTCAAAGCAAAAAGGAAAATGGCACGACCCCTAAAATAATTTTTTTTTCCTTTTTTCATAATACCACCAATAAAAATAATCTTATATATAAATATATAAAAAGCTAAAGTTTTTGGTTGCAAGGATAATCTAAATACTTTATGCATGTAATATCTTAAAATAAAAAAAATAATCATTTTTTGCAATTTTTTGAAAGATTGAAATCTATATACATTAAAATTATAAAATAAATCAATTATCACATTAAATTAAGCATCTATTTCAATTTTTTTAAAATAAACATATGTATATTATATATTAAAATTAAAGAAAAATCACATATCATTTATCAATTTCTTTATACATCTTTTATCAATATATATGTACTGTTATTATCTATATACATTAAAAACATATTTATGGAAATAATTAATTTTGATATAAATTATTTATTAAATTCAATTTTTAAATGAAAAAGACATAAGCATTTCTTATGAACATATGGCATGTGTGGTAGTATGAATTTTCTTTTCATTATTAAAGTATAAAATGCCCACCAATAACCAAGGCTAGGCCTATAATTGTTACTCTTCTTTAGGAGAGATTAGATCCAATATTCGATTCTTCATTCTCCCCTTGTACTTCTTATATTACCTTTTTTACAATTTTATATTACCTTTTAAATAATTTATTATAATTTTAAAGTTTTGTGATATATGATTTTAATTTATAATAAATTTTTAAAAATATAATATAAGACAATAAAAAATTATTTTCTCCTATTTAATACTATTGGAAACGTAGAATTTTGATGAGAGAAAAGAAATTGTACAATGAAAAAAGATTAAACATTTAAAAAAAAAATTAAATTCATGAAAAAAATCCGTAAACCAAACCCTCTTTAAAAATTTTTAAACAAATCCTTGACGGTTAAATACTAATTAACAGCCAGGGAAGTGAGCGATATTATAGTAGTACGTATCAGAATTCAAAAACCTCACAGTTCTTTAAACTATTTCAAAGATTACCTGAAATGGGGATAGGAGCTGGAAACGCCTTTCCAGCATCGTCCGCCACCGCTGCCTCGACGTTCTCCGGGCTCCCACCAGCATCATCCTGCTCAAAGTCCGAAAATAAGCCATCCTCCGCTGCCGCGCTCCGTCCACTATCAAAAACAGCCTCGGCATCCTCCGCCACGCAGGGCGCCGCTGGTGTTGGAACTAAAGCCAAAGCGAAAGCGGGAGCCATGGCCGAAGCAGGGACTACGGTGGCACCGCTCTCGAGAATATCGTAAACTTCCTTATCGAAGAACCCCGGCAACTTCCTCTCCCTCCTTAAATCGTTCCTCATAACCCAAAATGACTCAGTTTCTTCCGGCCTGTTATTTTCCCATTCCTTGATCTTCTTAAAATCACCCGCCAAATTGCTCCACCTTTTCCGGCACTGCACCGGTCCCCGGTTCACACCGTGCCTCCCACAGTAAGAAGAAACCGAGGCCCACTTGGGCTCTACTTGGCCCGAACCGAAAGCCAGGCCCGCGGCCCGTCCACGCCTGACTCGGTTCTCCGCCACTCTCTTCCCTTGTATGAGTACGAGAATTTCCTGCCTCGTCCATCGAGGAAGCCTCGGAGCTTTGCTGACGTCATCACCGCCATCAACAGACGTCTGAGAGGATTCAGGGCCGTTAGTGGCAGCGTTGACCGTGCCTGTCTGGCCGTCAACGGGGTATGGAGTCGCAGCCAAACTTAATTGCTGCGAGGCCATTAAAAAATAAAAATCGAAGGGAAGAATTGATAATTTTTTTAATTCGAAAACGCACGTGGCAGTGAATGTTAACTGCTGATTGTGAAGTAACGGAGCTTTTATGAGAAATGTCCGTTACGCCGTTTACAGGAGAAAATTTATGTTTTCGAGGGAGGGAGAAAGGAAAGGGGTTTTGAGACTGGTGGTGTTCTGGCAAGGTTTTTTTTTATTTTTTAATATCTTGTGCTACTAATTATTCAGCTAATCACCCTTTAAACCCTAATCAAGGTTTATTCTGAAATAATAAATTAAATAAAATTATAATTATGGTAAGGGTTGCTTGGAAGGGCTCACAAGTCACTAGCCAATAAAGGCCTCCTCAATATAAGGTCATTTTCTTAGCGTAGAATACGGCATTGGACGCGTTTTTTGGGCCACCTCCTCATCTCTCCTCTTTTTGGTGTCAATATCTTATTCAAGTGAACAAAAATTTGGTCAAAACATCCCTACTGCTCCAATAATCACTTCATCAATCAACAAACGTACTTAAGAAATATAATTGTTTTCTTCTTAAGTAAAAAAAATTATATTTACGAGTTTAATAAATAACATTACACAAACAGTTATTTTCTAAAAAGTATTTTCTCCTTTTAAAAGAGTAATACATTTTCAAAAAAATGACCTGATTTTTCATTCGCCAATAAATCATTTTCCTTTGACTAATCAATTTTCTCTAAATCAAACACTAAAAAATACAAAAATCATTTTTCAAAAAACATTTTCAGTGATTCTAACGGAACCTCAGTTTTACTTAAAAAATTTTTTCCAAATCCTACCAACTATTGTGCGCAAATATCGTATCATTTACTATTTTCTTTTTTACTGTATCTTACCACCTGTTCTCAACACAGATTTCTGTCTTCATCACCCCAAAGCAATGGCTGTAGAACAGCGTAAGACGAGCATGATAATTGGACTAAGTTGCCAGAAAAGCAATTTATCAACCACCATTCTAAGCAAACCCTTCAAGCCAAACCCAGTGACTATGAATTTGACAGGAAAAAAAAAATTCAGTTTTAAGCACTGAAAATGAACAGTTATTTTGTACTGCAATTGCTCATAGATTCTGAGTTAGGACATTCTCAATAGGAAGATACAAGTTTTCCAAGTCTTGAGGCAACCTTGTTTTTCTATATCCCAACTAAACATTTAAGAAGCACATAAACAGTTTAGAACCATGAGTTACAGCTGAAGAATGAGCCTATGTTTTTCATTACCCTACGGGCACATGGCATCATGAGCGATACATTCTCCTACGAGGATCACTGTTTAGAACATTGTCAACAACCTGCAAAACAAACAAACAAAGAAAACCATTCACATAACTACTGAATGTGAATAAAATTTAATGTCTAGGTCGGTGGTGTAAGAAAATTTGTCATTGCATCAAGCTACCAGTAAAGTTAAGGTGCCATACACAAATTTTTTGAAGTTAAGGTGTCCTTAAGCTGGCCATCCTTGTGGCTTTCAAGGATTAGGGGTTGTAATTACTAAGTAGACCTAGGTTCCTAGTGATGCTAAATTGGGGAGGTCCAGCAAAGCATTCTATTGATGATCCTGAAAGGATGTGTGGAACCACTTACCCGAAAATGCAAATGCATCATTTTGGATAGAGAACGTCATAGTGACCTGGACGATATAATAAGGTAATAAAAGGCCTGACGGGCTCTGTGCTACCACTTGTAGCATTTGAATGATCACCTGAAGTAGGAACAAAATCATGATGGTTTACACTGACACCACCTTTGTCACAAGAGCTTCGATCAAGGTACACAACACGAATTGGCACACCCAACGCATCTGAAATGGCAGTAATGTGCACATGATCACTCTCTTCACCCATTGGCTCTACGGATGATTTGCAAAACTACAAAATATATTACATGATAAGAGAGAAAATTAAAAATCACAATGCCCTAAGCCATATAAAGTTGGTTAAAATTTCCAACCAAATTACCAGTATGCATATAGGGGAAATTGGGAATCTATAAAGTATTAAATATGATCATGGAAAGGAATTTGGTGTGATTGAAGAAAATAGATTATGTAAACTGTGCAACATTGTAAATATTAGCACAATACACGTCTTGGAGAACTGTCAAGAAGACACAAGGAAATAATAGCTTTATTATGTTATTAGCATGAAACCAGTAATCCAGTAATCAAACATGTTTAACCCCTCAAAAACAATAGTAAAATGGCTTCTGTAAATAGTATGATTTTAATATCGAGTTGGCCATTCAAAACCTCATTTCTTTAATGCATGAAAGGATGTCAAGTCCTTCTAAGTATGAAACAAATTTTTATTATATTAAAACAAACCTGTTCCACTGTAGCATTTGTTAATCCCAAAATAAAGGGTTCAAAAAACTCTGAACGCTTTCGTATCTCACCAGAGGTAACAAATCTGAAAAACATTACAACTAACCAACCACAACTTGTTAAGAGATATACCGAAGAAGGAAAACACAATATACCTCAAAAATTTTGAACCCACTCACCATAGTCGGATATTGACTGATCTCGGCTCCTTATTATTAACTCATCCTGACTGACAAAGAGAAGAAACCTTGTTAAGCATCTCAAGCTCATTTAATTTTCAATTGATGTAGGCAATTAAAATTTTTTATTCAAGCCACACGATGATCAATTTATTTTGATCATGGTTATCAATATTGTCCAACAAAAGGAGAAAAGATAGCAACTCAAACACAGCAAAATACCAAGGCAAAGTATCAAGATGTATGCACCTTATGGAATCTTCATTTCCTTGAAGAACGCTTTCCAGCTGCTCAAGGAATAACTGAATGATGTAGGACAGATCTGAGTTAGTTTTGGATTAGGGTTTGGGGGTGTGAATTGGGGCTAATTTTACTACTAAAACAGTAAAGAATAAAAGCCTAGGAGTCTCACCTAGGGTTTCTCAGGAGTCACACCTAAGAATGGTTGAGTCACACAACCAAAGAGCAAAACTTTGCTGAAAATTCTGATATTATTATTCTCTATCTTTTAAAGAGAGTACAAAACCTATTTATAGACAAGCAAGCCTAATCCTAATAGGATACAAACTCTCTATTAAAATTCTAATACCCTAAAATAAAACAATAAAAGACTTAAATAAAATCCTAAATCCTATTAATAAAATTAAACACAGTATTTTCCAGCCTAAAAACTCTAAAACAATTAAAAGACTAAAACTAAAATATTTTGTTGCTCCCATTCTCCATTATTCTCCCCCGCTGGGAAAAACTCGACTCCGGCGAGTTTAAGGGTAAGATTGAGGCGTTGCAGCTCTTGCCCTGTAATCCAAGTGCAATTTGATTATGGGTGTCCTTTCCATTTCACAAGAAACTCTTGATAACCACTCTTCTTGGAAAAGATAGTAAAACCAACGATTAGATCTAACATATCATCAAGCCTAGTAATAAGAAACTTATGACTATCAACACACATTCTCCAAGAATTAGGTGTTAAAAAGATCAGGGCAGCACATGGACTTAAACTCTCATGAATGAATCCCTTAGACAATAGCTCATCTACTTGTCTTTTAAACTCATCATGTTCACTAGGATTCATACGATAGGCTGGCAGATTAGGTAATTGTGTTCCTGGAATAAGATTAATTGCATGCTGAATATTATGCATGGGAGGTAGTTCATTGGGTAGTTCTTTTGGCACTACATCAGAAAAATCAGACAGCAATTTGCTCACTTCAAGAGGTATTTCTGAGGTAGGAATAGTTGCTAACTTTTGAACTTCTTTTGCCACGTCTACCTTCATCTTCTTTTGAACTTCTTTTGCCACGTCTACCTTCATCTTCTCAGCAATATCTGTAGCATAATCATGGGGCTTGATGCATTCTCCTACAACTGCAGGTAGTTGAACAATAGGTTGGATAGGAGCACCTTGTGGGGCTTGAGTTAGACGTGCTTCTATCCGTTCCATAGAAGCTACTAGTGGTACCATAAAAGCTACTAGTGCTCTAACCGTAGTTTCCAAGGTAGTGAGGCGTTCATTTATATTAACCACAACTTTCTGGGTATGCTTATGTACTTGTCGTAGTTTCCCAATATCTCTAATTAGTTCAGCATTAGTCACCATCGTAGAAGCAAGTCTGTTTTTGCAAACACTGTTTTGCAAACACAGATCTGTCCAGTTGATCCCCCCTCCTTTCGTTTCCCACAAACGGCGCCAATTGATGTAGGACAGATCTGAGTTAGTTTTGGATTAGGATTTGGGGTTGTGAATTGGGGCTAATTTTACTACTAAAACAGTAAAGAATAAAAGCCTAGGAGTCTCACCTAGGGTTTCTCAGGAGTCACACCTAAGAATGGTTGAGTCACACAACCGAAGAGCAAAACTTTGCTGAAAATTCTGATATTATTATTCTCTATCTTTTAAAGAGAGTACAAAGCCTATTTATAGACAAGCAAGCCTAATCCTAATAGGATACAAACTCTCTATTAAAATTCTAATACCCTAAAATAAAACAATAAAAGACTTAAATAAAATCCTAAATCCTATTAATAAAATTAAACACAGTATTTTCCAGCCTAAAAACTCTAAAACAATTAAAAGACTAAAACTAAAATATTTTGTTGCTCCCATTCTCCATTACTGAAAATTTTTCAAACAAAAGCATGGACACAAAATATAGGTTTTAGAGCTGGAGAAACATTATAAGCTGCTTCGTGAAGAAAACTGTATGCCTGATAACAATGCATACACATAGTAATTTCAAAGGTAAATAAAATACAGGACATCTTTATTTATTTTTTCTCAGAAACTACTCATCAAAATGAAAGAAAACTTTGCATCAAAAATCAACACAAGAAAGCTAAGCCTTCAATCCAGGTACAGGAGAAAATGAAGCTGCAACCTAGAAAATAAAAATATTTATTGCTTCCGATCTCTATATGGACATTAATGCTAGAGTTTATTAAACAAAAATATAAGGGGATCTGCCACAAGAAAATATGGAAATACAGGAGTAAACAAAAGCACTAAAATATCTAATAAGAAATTTGTAAAATAAAGCCCCTAACATCTTGAGTTAATAATTCATTGATTGGAATGGGGGAGCAAAAATCGGCACTAGAAACTAATTCAATCCAGGTACAGAAGAAAATGAAGCTGTAACCTAGAAAATCAAAATATTTATCGCTTCCATTCTCTGTATGGACATTAAAGCTAGAGCTTATTAAACTAAAAAAATAAGGGCTTCTGCCTGAATAAAATATGAAAATACAGGAGAAAACAAAAGCACTAAAACATCTCATAAGAAAAAATTTGTAAAATAACCCCCATAAAATCGAGTTACTAATTCATTGTTTGGAACGGTAAAGAGGATTACTGTATTTGAAAATAGTAAGAGGAATTGATACACCATGGTGGCTACTGAAGCAGCACAATTAGGGGGAGCAAACCAGTGTTACTGCATCCCGTATGGCCAACATGATGCACATAGAGATATGGATTCCCATTGCATAAAGCAACATCTGGAGACATTTTGAGATATGGATTTTCTGCAGAATGTATTGAAGAAGCACTTTTATTTCCTCTTTTCACATCTCACTACCTCTTTTAGGATGGGGCTTCTAAATGGATAAACGTATTACGCAAATCTCTGAGGCGCTAAGTTACAACTTGAAAGTAACAGTGACTTCCCAAAGAGGAATACGAGGGACAGTCACATTTAACACTCTTATTCTTGTTGGGCCACATCATTTTCTAATTTTACATGAAGACCAGTTACCTAGAATTACAGGTTACTTGAAAAGTAACTTTAGCTTTTTACTTCCCACATGGGTAACCCATTTTCACATAAAACTAGAAAGTGATGTGGCCTAATAAAAATAAGTGTTAAAAGTGACTATCAAAAGTGATTGTCCTTAGCATTTTTAGAGGTGGCAAACAGGCCGGTTCGGACGGGTTCGGTCCAAGTTATATTCAGGTTCGAGTTATTTAGGTTTTAGGTCTTTTCGGTCTCGGGTTTTTTCAGTTTCGGGTACTTTCGGTTTTGGGTTTTTTCAGTTTCGGGTATTTGCAGGTTCGGTTATTTTTTGTTTCGATCCGGTTTCGGGTTCAGTCCAGTTTTAATAGGGTAGGCTTAGTGGGCTTAGCCAAATTATTTTAAAATTTTATAATTTTAATGTAATAATTAATTTAATTTTATATAATTAAATAAAAATATAATAGAAATGTTAAATTAAAGTTAAAATTTAATAAATATTTATATAAATATAAATTTTTACATTTTAATGTTTTTTATTACTTGACAATTATTATTTATTTTTTTAATTTCCTATTATATTCACATTTGTTATAATATATATAATTATATATTAATAATTATATAAAAATTTATTTTTTAAGTGAGCCAAATATATATATAGTAAAACTAAAAAAATGAAAATCCAAAAGGATTAGCTATATAAATAAATAACAAATTATAAATAAATCACACTAAACAATTAAACATTTATATAAATGGTTTTATACTCTTAGCAATAACTTATTAGGTTATTGTATTTTTTTGGCGTTAGCCAAATATATATAGTAAAACTAAAAAGTGAAAATCCAAAAGGATTAGCTATATAAATAAATAACAAATTATAAATAAATCACACTAAACAATTAAACATTTATATAAATGGCTTTATACTCTTAGCAATAACTTATTGGGTTATTGTATTTTTTTAGCGTTAACATTGGGCCATTAGAATTTAGACACTCTTAGTTCAATAAATTTCCTTTTTTTATTTACTTTGTTTTATTAGCTTTTTTTTAATAATTATATTACATTTTTAATAAAATTTTAAATTTTTAAGAATTTTTTTACATTTATTTTGCCTTTTAAATACCAACATAATTAGTAATTAAATTAAATCTAACCGTATAGCTAATTAACTAATTGTTTAATTATAATGTTGAATAAAATTCTAGTATACATTAAAAAAATACTTAATATGATGAATAATTGATCAATTAATTACCTCAATTTATATTTATTTTGTTTTTGGTTTGTACATAAATCATAATATAACATTTTATATTAAATATAATTGTACTTGTATACATTAATTAATCAAATATATCATTAAAAATTTAGAACGTTGAATTAAACAAGTTATATTCACTAATTGGCATTATATTATAAATAATAACATTTGATATAATCAAATCATAAACAGTTATACACCAATTGAGCACTAATTTTTTCATGTTCACATTAACATGATAATATTAGATATACACCAATTGATTGAATATCTAATTAAAATGTTAAATAGTAGATATTACTAAATTAATTAATATAATGCCAGTTATTTAAATAAAATTAATAATAATATTAATAAAGTATAAAAAACAAATTTTATTAAAATTACCACTTACACAATAATACTACTCAAATATATTATTAAATTAGACTTTAATTTACTATTAGAATTATTATTTTTATCTACACTTTAATTTTACATTTAATAGATAATAAATAAATTATTTTTAATAAATAATTAATTCTATCAAAATAATACTTACACACTAAGAGATTATATAATTTATTCTTAAAAGATTATTATAATATAATATACAAATCATTATTATAAGATACCAAATTAATTTATTCCTGTATAAGATTATTATAATATAATAAATAATTAATTACCATTAGCTTCATTTATTAATATATTTTGTTTTAAGGCTAAAAATAAAATTAACACTAGCTTAATTTATAATTTTCTCTTTCAATTATGTCCAAGCTTATAAAAAAATTGTACTTGTATTGTTTAATTTAATTACTTAACTTTTTCTAATGTTTTAAAAAATTATATTTTTAATGTGTTACACAAAATAACAAATTCAAAGTTTCAAACAAATATTGAAATTATATAATTTTTTTATATATTTGATTTATTATTGTATTAAAATTAAAATTTTATTATAAAATAAAAATAATAAAATGTTAAAATGATTTTTATAATAAAATCAAATGTAAAATTAATAATATATTTATTATTATAAATACAATAAGTATAATATTAAAGATTATTTGATATTGTATATTATGGTGTTTTAAATTAATTTAATTTAATAATTAAATTAAAAAGATTCAATATTTATTTTGCTGGTAATACATAATTGATATAATTGTATAATAAATAATAATTGTTTTCAAAATTTTAAACTTGTTAATTAAAAAAGTGTATCAATTATTTAGTTATTTTAAAATAATAATCATATAATTATAATTCGGGTTTTTCGGGTTACAAATTCGGTTTTTTACGGGTTTCGGATCGAATCGGTCTCGATTTCAGATTGTATCGGGCTCGAGTTATGTCAGGTTCGGGTTGTGTCGGATTCGGATTTTTTCGGTTTCAGGTTTTTTCGGTTTCAGGCTTTTTTGGTTACGGGCCTTTGACTTTTTTGGTCAATTCGGACTGGTCCCGGTTCAGTCTCTAGCGGATTTGGGCGGGTTTTGGGGCTTGGGCCAATTTTTGCCACCTCTAAGCATTTTCCCTTTCCAAAAACAAACCCCTTAGCATGAGCAAAATATATTAAAGATGTCTACTTTAAGCATATACCTTAAAATTTGTGGTAATGATGCAATAAGCACAAAAATAACATGTAATTTTGAAATATAAAAAAATGGAATAAAATAACCTATTTGAGCTAAGGGAAACTGTAGAAGAAAGATAATAGGTTTACCGCAAAAAAGTCCTCAAATGTAAAATCTGCATAACCTAAGCTCTGAAGTGTCTTTCTACATTCTTCAACATTGCCTTTGATACGATCAACCTCAGCGCGGTCTTGTGATTCCAAAATATGCTCCTATTCAGCAATTTAAAATTTTTTAACTTACCACTTCCTGAGAAAACTGTCCAACAAGCTTGGGAATAAATTAGAAGAATAGAAACAGAAGATATCTATAATATGCGCTATGACATACAAGGTATGAAAACATAAAACTCCGGAAAAAGCAGTTTCCATCTCCTCGTGTTCTTCTAATGGCAGCATATTGTTGACCAAGCACCTGCATTAAGGATAGCCACCAAAAGTTTTTTGTTTGGAAAAGATAAAAATGCAAACAATTGTAGGCAAGAAGAAGCGTAAAGAACAAATAAACACACACACACACATATGAAAGCAAGTTACCTTTATTTTCTCCAGCAATATAGGGCTTCCTGATTCATATTCAGCTGCCAACATAGAGAGCGGTTCCTGCAGTTCCATCATAAGAAAGTTTCTTGAACTCAACATGTAACCAGTAAGTTTAGCAAAAAGAATGAAAGGTGTCCTCACACCAAAATATTCATGCAAAGATAAAATATGAAGCAGATAAGCAAAAATGACCAAGTCGACATTCAAATATCATACTAAGTGAAAACAAATACGGCCCCTAAAACAAAATAATTAAACAACAACATAATATCAAGACTTTCATCCTAGTTCTCTAAATTCCAAAACTGATAATGTATCTGACTTGCCTAAAAAATACATATGAACTGATAAAGTACAAAAAGAAAAAACAGACACTACTTTTGCTTTGATGCAGTATACAAAACTGAATTTTCACAACAAAAAATAATCAAAATCTAAGGCAAATGCAACCATGTTTAATGATCTCAAAGAATCAGCATTTTTTGTTCTCACCTTGTCACCTACAAAAGGAATTTTCTTGGCTTCCTCAGCACGAATGGCAGATTGTTGCTGCATGATATCATCATCCATGAAATTTGCCCAGTCATCAAATTCAGATAAGGGAACGTGTACGGGAGACTCCTTTTCCCCATCAGCCATTGCCCCCTCCTGATTCTGCATCTTTCCTTCAGACAAATACAAGTAATTGAAGCTTTATCTATATCCTATGCCTTGTGGCGTGAATTAATATTTGCAGGCCTCCTTATAAAAATATGAATAATCTGCTTCAAAAACAAAATTGCCCCAAGCAAAGAAAGGGTTCATAGCCTCCAGTTACTGAACTTCACTGCACTAAAGTGGTAGTCATCTTCATATCTGATTATGCACTCAATAAGACGATAACAAATACTAGTTTAATCAAACACACGCAAGGAAAAATGCTTAAATTTGCTATAATCAAATATGGAATTTAAACCCCCATCCATGACGCATCAAACTTTTTAAATTACCATTAAATTTTACCATTATTTATAACAGCTAACTTTGGGCAGCCCCCTTAAGTTTCCCATTTGCCAGATCCATTAACCCCATCTCTCGAAACAGATAATAAGATTGGATAAACTAATAAGCATCAGTTTTCTGAATAAAAAATCATAATCAAATGGAACCCTTTTATTCTTCAAACGGAAAATAAAGAAAATGAGTACAAAGAAGAAGAAGAAGAACAAGAACGAGGAGGATCAGATTTAGAAGAGTGGAGCGAGTGAAAAGAGAAGTGAGCTTACCAGAATTGAAGATTTTGGAGTTGTTTCCACAATTCTCAGATCGAATACAACGTGGCTCGATGGGTAACTCCTGGACGCTCTCTCCCTTTTAACACAAACCAACACGCCTTTCTTTAGTTTGATTTTTCACTGCTTTACATGTTTGTACTTCGGCCTTTGGGCTTTGGGCTTTGGGGTCTGCCGGTTGGGGAGAGTAGTGAATACTAGTAGTCCAGTAGAGACCAGATTTGATATGGTTTTTTATTTTTATTTTTGCTTTTTTTTATTGTGTTATATATATATATATATAAAATGAATTATTATCTCAGGATAATAAGTGATGTTTTTAATTTCATAAATAAAATTAAAAACTATTATATATTTTTTATTTATATTAATTTATTGATTTTTTAAAATATATCCAATGAGTATCTGGTTATTTTTTTACTCTCATAAAATCCAATAATTCCATTGATAATGTATTAAAAAATTTTCATATGTTAGATTTGTACGTGTTATGAAATTTATTGCAATGTAATATTTATTTTTTATGTTAATATATATATATATATATATGTAAGTATATACATACATATATATATATGTATGTATATACATACACACATACCTATACTACAAATTGTAATTTTTTTTTTGTGTCATGACTAAGCTTGCTCAAGAGTGTCGGCATGATATTTGGTTAGGTTTATACAAAAAATATGGAATGCATTTAACGGGCTTAGGCAAAAATTTTAGGCTCGATAAAAAAACGGATCAGACCCGGGCTTGACTTTTCGAAGCCTGAGCTAAGCCTGAAATATAAATAAAATTAATTTTTAAAAAATATATTTACTAAATATATTATAATTATATGTACATAAAACATTATTGATTAATAAACATAATTATATATATTTAATATGGAATTGACGTGCAAATTTGAACAAATCAAATTAAATTTTAAAGAGACTAAAAGAATAAAAAATAAATAAATTAAAATTAAAATACTAAAAAAATAAATAAAATAATATTTGAACGGGCCGAGCTTAGGCTTCCCATATAAAATAAAACACGGGCCTTGACTAAAATTCAAACTCGAATTTTTAGGTCAGACCAGGCTTAGACTTGCATATAAGCTATTATTTTATGGCTTAGGCTTAGCCCGAACTCGACCCGAGCCGAGCCCGCCCATGATCACCTCTAGTCACGACCCAAATCCACAATATTACACATACACGAAAGACTTTTCTTAGTTGTCATGTACTACTTGTTTGTCTCAAGTTAGATAAACCGTAATATATAATCCAAAATCCATCAAATATGTTTTTTTATATCTTTTTAAACTTAACCATATCTCCAGGTACACCATTTTTAAACACACACATAGACATATATCATAATTACATCATACTAAATCTCATTGACAAAATTTTTATTTACAAATATCCTACAATTTTACTTTAAAATGCATAGTAGATATCTTACATCCCAACATTATCTATGAAAAATAGTACATTACATATTAAAGTACATCCCTCGATATACCTCCCAAAAGTAGATATAGCAATAATAGTGTGAGCCAAAATCTCCTCGAGAAATGCCAAAATGAGTACTCAATCTAAAAAGGGTTAAAACAAATTAATGAGTTAATGTCGAGTAAGCATTTAATATAGTCATGCAAAATCAGTACATTAAGAAGATAGGTAGGAGTAACAAAATGAACAGTATGTTAAAACAAGCTTCTTATAAAAGACACCAAATGAACAATATGTTAAAACAAGTTCCTTATAAAAGACACCATGGCTTGGTTTCAAATTTCATAATTGAA
Organism: Heritiera fomes; assembly: GCA_032173925.1. Taxonomy (NCBI): domain Eukaryota; kingdom Viridiplantae; phylum Streptophyta; class Magnoliopsida; order Malvales; family Malvaceae; genus Heritiera; species Heritiera fomes. The sequence goes on from JAPDPM010000019.1 coordinate 3,095,009, forward strand.
ACAGGACAAGTGTTATATTTAAAAACAAAAATAGCATAAGTACATACCATGATAATTATGCATGCATACATGAAAAATCATAAGCAATCATAAAAGTATACATGCCATAAAATAATTTCAAAACATAGTTACAAAGTCCTATTATAGCTTTGCCTTGAAAACCAGATCTGAAGTCTGAAAACGAAAATCTCATGTGAAAACTATAATTTGGCCAAAGTAGAAAGATAAGGGTAAATAGTATCATTGAACAGTAATGGTACGTCACATTGTAACAGCCTAGCCCACTAGTGATGTTGTCCACTTTGGCCCATTGGGTCTCATAGTTTTAAATGCCTCACTAGGGGTATGGAGCATGTTAATTTATATACTCAGCATCTCTCATGTGCTTTGTTGATATGGGATTTTCCTAAGGGTGTAACATACACCTATTTGGGACTCAACGTACTCATTGAGGTTTGCCTCACCGTCGTCCAAGAGTCACGTGGCCGTACCTGTCATTGTATGGACTCATCTCCTTATGGAATGTATACATCCATCTCAATTACTGGTCATATAGATTTCCAATATCACACAAACACTTCATTGCACTTGGGAACACAAAAAAATAATATGACCATACTACAATAGATCTCACATCCGTGCACTGAGATTGGGTATCCACCGCTCGCTGATGCCTTTGTCGATCCTCGTTTTTACGGGTGCGACCCGTAGATTAATTCGAAATCATATTAACATTCAGTCCTCATATCATCGTGCTATGTATCCTAGTCATAGGTCACAAAAATTCTACATAGTTCTAACGAAGTCCACAAATATCCAAATAAGACACAATGTCCCCAAAAAGACCCACAATTTCATAAAATGCATATGTACAAAAATATAGCTGGGGTTGCCAAGTTATACAAATCACATATTGAAATTAGATCATCATATATGGCCCAATCACTTACATAGCAAAATCATTCTTAAAGCATCAACTAAAAGCACATCACAATCTCAAAGTGTTTATAAAGCAACTTACAAACACAATTTCACACAAAACGAGCCACATACACATTTTTCATAGTTTTGCAAAATTGCAAGCTTTTATGGTACTAATGGAAAACCTAAAAGACTTAATTAAAGTACTTACAATCTCCTAACGAAATTGCCAACTTAGACTTTGAATTCATAATGAAGCTTCTCAGCAAACATGCAATCAAAGTCAACATTACATATATGCAAAAGTCAAACTCAAAACATAGTGGCTTCAATCAATCTTATTCACATTTCAACCAAATTCTCATTAATCACCTAGCTTCGTTCCATAGTTAAGCTCCGCTTTGACTTTTTGGTCAAAGTCAACTTTTGGTAAAAGTCAAATATGAGAGTTTTACTCGGTCAAACTCTAAGTTGATTTTGTCGAAGGCTTACCTAAACCTCACTTTCATCCATATGAGCTTTAAAACTCACTTCAAACACCAAATTACCACAAGTAAACATTTTTACCAAAAGTCAAACCTTAAATGAAAAAGTCAACTTTTTGACTTTCAAACCCTATCTTTTCTCTCTTAGTCTTTAATGACTACAAACCCTTAATTAAGCTTAATTATAATTTTTAACCACAAAAATCAACATCTGAACCCCCTATTTTGTAAGCTCTTAGGGCAAAAATGTAAATATTTAAAATATGCATGAGACAAAAAGGAAAAAGACAAAATAGCAAAAATGCATGAAATTTAATTCGTAAAGCTATATGGAAGAGATTTTAATTAAATGGATTTGAAAAAAATGGAAATGCATGAAAAATCCTAACTAAATGCTAAATGGCCTAAAATGCAAACTAATCCTAAAATGCAATAAAGCCAAACCCTAAATCTAATTGCCTAACCTGAATGAAACCTAAAACAATAAAATGCATAAGTAACTACTACTAACCAATCTAAATAATGCATGAAAAACTAATGTATTTTTGGATTTTATAAAATTGAATTAATATAACCTGAAAATGCATGAACTTAACCTAAACCTAATTTAACCCTAAATGCAATTTTTAAAACCTAAACTAAGAAATTTTAATTGCTAAAATAGAAATGAAACAACACCTAAGTAACCCTAAAAACTGAGAGATATAATGCACAATTTACCTAACTGATGCATGGCAAAGCTTAAAGAAAATGGCTTACAAATGTACTATTATGTTACCTCATCTAACCCTATATGTATACTAACCTATGACCACTTTAAATACCCTAAACAGTAGCTAAAAATACAAAACAAAACACAACGTTGAAGGCTGGACAGTTTGAAAACAAACGCAAAGTGTAGCTTAAAATGCATAGAAAATGTCATGGGAATTAAATCAAACACTAACCCTAAATGCATGACCCTAAAATGGATTTAAAAGCTAATGAAATAACACCTAAAACTAACCAAAAAAGAAAATATATACTACCTGGACAGTAACGCCTAAAGCAGAAAAAAATGCATAAATGCCCTGTGAAATGCCATGAAAACTAAGGGGTAATTTGGGATTGATTTTGTTTTGTTTTTTATGTCTTTGTTTTCAAAATCTTTCAATGTAAAATATAAATTGTGTTTGGTAGACTGATTTTATTTTATAATTTTAGAAATTGACAATAGAATTTCCAAAATAATAGGAAACAAGATTTTTTTTTTGTGTTTCTTACAATTTCCAAAACACGTTGGAAACATGTTTTCATTAAAAACACGGAATGAACAATAACTTTTAATGAGGTCTGTGAGACCCAATTTTATAATACTGTACACTATATTTGTAAATGATTGATAGTGAAAATAAATTATTTAGTGAAATTAAATAAATATTAAATATGAATTCCACTTTAAATTATGGAATTATTGGATTTATAAACTATAATATGGTGTATAAGAGTGGAAATGAATATTAAAGAATGAAGTGGAAATATTGAATAAAGGAAGAAAACAAAATAATGATATCTTTCTACAATAATATGTAAATAAATAATATTTAAATGGAGGAACATTTCCATTTGGAAATATGGTTATTTTTCATCCGTTTGAACACACCTAAAAGGGTGAACTAAGTCAACAATTGTGCAGCCAAGAAAATTTGACATTCATGTCATTCTTGCTGCTGTCATGCCATGCGGTTTCATTCGTTTGGAGGCCATAGAAATGCAAAATTTTATGGTGTAAAAAGGCAATATAAAGGAAGTGAGGTATAAAATTACATGTGACTAATTTTTATTGATTAAAACATATCAAAAAGAAGAGGAAACCAGTCAAAACCGAACAGCAAAAGAAGGTAGCAGAAAAAGGAGCCTTTGGACGTTGGTGTGCTGTTCGGTTCAGGCAGCAAAAAGAAATTTTTAAAGGCAAATTTTATGACATAAAATACAATGAAAAAGAAAGCTTAAAGGAAGAGAATTTTAACATTTTATATGGAAATAATTTCATTAGTTGGAGATTGCAAGAGAGAACGGCACCAAGTCAAGAAATGTGCAGTAAAAACTTACTTCCTAGCCGTTCCTTTGCTGCAGTTTTTCTTCACAATTTATTGCATTATAAGACATGACATGATGAGGAAAAAGAGATAGGAAGCTAGGTGGCAAAGTAGGATTGGCTAGCATGAATAAAGGAAGACTAAATTGAACCAAACTTTCAGCCAACTTTCTTCCTCACCGATGTTATTCTACTGCTTCTCAACTTTTCTGTTTTGATTAGGTTCATGCTCTGTTTCTTCCGTTTCTTCCATACTTGCTTAACAAAATATCATCTTTTAGTTAGCTAAACACTTAACTCTTCTTGCTAAATTTTTACCCCACTTTAAGAACCATCAAAGAACCAAGCAAAGTGAGGCTGACGTGAACAAGGAATTTGTTCTGTTTTTGGAAGTATCATTCGGTCAAGGTAAGCTATTTGAATTCTCATGGTTTTCTTGATATCAATGGTATATTCTATGTTTTACAATATAATAAACATAGATATAGCCTTGTTTTTAGTTAAATCCTTTTAGAATATGAGAATAGAATAAAAGAGATTTTAATATGTAGGAGAACAATCAAGAAAATTGGCTGGAAATTGTGTAAAGATGAGAAGAAATAGTTAAAGGAATATGAATAATATGAAGAGGAAGGTTGAAAATCAAAGATTTAGCTAGTGAAGGAGGGTTTCGGTTTGGCATGAAAGAATAGGAAACTTAGTGGTTCATGCAGGAAAATAAGAGGGAAAAGTCACGTGGACAAACATTTACCAATTGGAAACAAGAAATTGAGGAAAAAGATTTAAAGTCAAAGAAATGGCCAAAGAAGGGTTTCGGCTATGACCTTGTTTAAGCATGAAAATATGCTGAATTTTGGGATTAATGGTAGAAAATGACTATACAATTGAGAGAGAAAAATTGGTGGGATTAGAACCGAAAAAGGAGCTAAAAAGAGGAAGTTGAGTTTTAGCACAGTATAATTTATATTGGTTGTGCTTATTTTATGACATTAGTGGCTGCATTTTATGAATACTAGTGGCTTAAAATTAAAAGGAACAATATTAATAATTTTTTATAAAATTATTTTGCAACTCGAGTTGACGGATTTCAGTTAGTGTAACCGGGAAGCTCAGCTTCATAAGACTGGTAAGGGATGCGTGTGTGAATTTGTATGGATATTCGAATGCATGGTTTTCATGCTATGAATTTTATAAGATTTATTGGATATAGAATTGCCTTGAAATGCTACGAAATTGTGGTTTCTGGCTGTTGAGACTGTATTTGAAAGTGTAGGGAGGCTAGGACTCTGACAGTCGTTATGCTGCTAAAATTTACTAAAGATATTTCCAAAAATATTATTAAATATTTTAGTGCATTATTGGTATTTTTCCTAGCCTCAAAAGTGATAAATTAATTAATTTTCATAAACGGTAAATTTACCAAAAAGTATTTATTAAATATTCATAATACCAATTTCGGTAAAGATTAAACTACCGAAAATTCATTTCACGTGTTTTATAGGGAAATGTGTGATTGGTGAAGTGAAATGGTGAATAGTGAATATTTTATAAATAATTTTCAGTATAATATTCACTAATTTATTATGATTTTCTTTTATGGATTAAATAAATTTTATCACGTGTAATGATTTCCATAAAGGCTTTATTATTGTATAACTATTGTTTTGAGACTAAAATGTCTCTGCATGTGTTTTACAGTGAAAAATGTGTTTGTGGAATTATTGTTAATTTTGGAAAATAAATATTTTTATTTTTCCATTAAGTATGAAAATATTGGAATTGATTTTTAATAACTTTGAATTTCAAGTTTTGGAAAAAAAGTATGGAAACATGTGTGTACGTATTCTACGGTGAAAAAGAACAGTTATAAAATTTTATTACTATTGAGTGATTATCTTATAAACTGTTTTTCACCGTACGAAATATTATGATTTATACCTTTATGGATTTTATGGAAAACATCATTGATTTTACTAAATTTCATAAAGGTAATGAGATTTCTTATATACTATTTTGAGATTGATAGGCCCCGTATCATGCTCACGTGTCACCTGTTTCATGTGTTACTCATGTGTGAAGCTGTTGACACTGATTCTGTCTTCAGCGTCTTGGTTGACACCTAATCAGTGTACGATCGATGACACCTATAGACTATAACCATAGATCTCATGTGTTTATTATACTGTCCGTACAGGGATCTCACGTGTACCCTATTATTCTCTACGAGACTTATAGCATGATATCATTTGGGTGTTGCCTGGTCTCCATTATGATTTCACGTGTTATTATTGATTTTAGTGATATTTTCAGAAAACTATGATGATTTTCTGAAGTGATTTATTACTAAACTGTCATTATAATTAAACAGTTATTTTACTGTTACACGTGTAAAAGTAATGATTTCAGTGGTGGAAACTTTGTGATTATCAAGTGTATGAAATATTTATATGCAGTAATTTGAAATAAGTATATATGAAAAAAATAATTTTCTACTCCCTATAGTCGCTCTGGGTTTTCAGGACAAGACAGGTATTTCAAAATACCTTTCTTACTCTATCTAGATTTCCCGGCCGACTATAGTATCATTTCCTTATAGTGTGCACAGCATATCGATAGAAAACTAAAAGGTTTTACTGCATATAGTCTTCGTGATATCAAAATTTGCATATAATTCTCTTACTGAGCCGTGGTTTGCTCACTCCCCTACTTTTAAACATTTCAGATTTGCAGTGACTTTAAGATCTGACATCTAAGGATTTTGGGCTGCGCATTTGAGGACAATGTGACAGCTTGACTGAAATATGAGGTACAATCATTTATTTTTTGTATTTAGACTTATCTACAGTACTACTTTATTGTGAATTAAAATAGGGGATGTAAACGACATTATAATTTTAATATAAAATAGTTTAAATGAAAATGAAAAGTAAAGTATCACAGAAAGCCCAACCGTATAAGATGTGTGGAAAAATGCAAAAAAATGTGGTCACGGGCTGTGACATATATACTCCCTGGACAATAACGCCTAAAGCAGAAAAAAATGCATAAATGCCCTGTGAAATGCCATGAAAACTAAGGGTAATTTGGGATTGATTTTGTTTTGTTTTTTATGTCTTTGTTTTCAAAATCTTTCAACGTAAAATATAAATTGTGTTTGGTAGACTGATTTTATTTTATAATTTTAGAAATTGACAATAGAATTTCCAAAATAATAGGAAACAAGATTTTTTTTTTTGTGTTTCTTACAATTTCCAAAACATGTTGGAAACATGTTTTCATTAAAAACATGGAATGAACAATAACTTTTAATGAGGTCTCCCCTTCAAATCCTACCAACAACATGTTCTCTTCTTTCTCGGTTTTTCTCCTTAGCTGCTTCCCCTTGCTTCTTCAATTTTTAGTATCAATTGAAATTAGATTGTAAGATATAAAATTAATATGACGTATTATTCTCTCCATTGTTTGAAGTAGGGAAACATAGTGGAAGAATTGTTGTGGTTATCCGTTGCTCTCCTTGATTGGTTAACATTGACACCTTGGATTATGCCTTATTAATGTCAAGGGTATTTCCAAGAAAAAACATTGGAAAGGGACCCCTAATCCCTTGCATTTGTAGCTTGGCATGAAGCCTTTCAAACTTCAAAATCATAGAATCAAACATGTGTATGTGATCTTGACAAGCAGTAGTTGCAACTCCATGGCTTGTAACTCTCTTTTTTATATGCTGTTATAGACACCAATCTCTTTTTATATGCTATTATCGATACTAATTTTTGTTCAGGTCTGATTAGTCCAAAATTTTGGACCGTGGGTCCATTTGAAATGCTGCCCATAAATCAATGACAAATTAAACATATACCCAAGTAAAATATAAATCTATTTTATTTTTATTTTTTATTTTAGTTTCCGTATTTTGTTTTTTGTTTTTTTTTCTTTTTATCTTTACCTTTAATTTATTTTGATTTTACTTTCATTGTTATTTTATAATTTTATTTTATTATTATTTATATATTTATTTTGTTTTATTATTTTATTTATTTTATTTATTGTTCATTAGGATAGATTTTATATAGGACAATAAAGGAAAAAGAAATAAAACATATAAAATGCAAAACTAAAAAAATCATCTAGAAGTCCAAACCCCAAATTTGAACCCAAATCATCCGAAAATGAAGAGAATTAATTTAAAAGGTCAATGAAAAATCAATAAGAAAAAAAAAATCAGATCTTAGCAATATCAAATTTGGAGGTTTAAAGAATATATCATAGCAATTAAAACTAAGAACAGATTGCAAAGAAAAATCAACAAGAAATTATTCGGACTAAGGTTTTGGAAACTCAATCAAAGGAGTCAACCACGAGATCAGGCAAAATAGAAAATCAATTCTAAAATCATGGAATTTGATATACAACATTAAAGCGTTTGGATAGAGAATTTTGAAATTTTGAGGCAATTTAAAATAAAATATTTCAAAATTCATCATTTTAAAATACTAGCATTTATAATTGACTTGTTTGAATAAAAATTTTTAGAAAGAAATTTGGAATACAAGAATTTGATTAAATAAAAATAATTATAAAAGAAAATTAATAATATTATATATTGGAAAAAGAAAAATATCAAATAAAATATGCAATATATGTATCATTAGATTTATAAAAATGTATAAATATTATTAATAATATAAAAAATAAAGATATATATTAAATTTAAATAAAATAATATGTTTTTTTTTTCAACTTTATACTTAATAGTATGTCATGTCTAATAAAATAGGAAAGAGTGAAAGGAATTTTGAAAAACCACCTCTTTAGATGGATTTTCAAAAGAGAATTTGAGCATTTCAAATTCCTTTTTGAAATCCCTCATAAATTTTCAAATTCTTCAAAAAATTCTACCAAACAAGAAATTTACATTTTAGACTTTTAAACATCTTGATTGAAATGAATTCCCTCCTTGAAATTCTTCGTCCAAACACAACCTAAAAGAGTTTTCAAAAAATAACGTTTGAAAAGCGGAGTAACCTAGAATAAAAGAAAGAGGACAGAAGCGAAAAGGAGAGGGGGAGGGAGGTCGCAAAACAGAAGCTTTTTGCAAGAACCACTGCATCGGTTCCTCACGGCATCATCACTGCTTGCCCGAGTTTGCACCTGCCCTGTGTTGCTTCGGTTTTCAGTTACACCGTTACTTGCTGCCTGTGTTGTGAAGATCCCAATTGCTGGTGGCTGCCGCCGTCCCGTTCTGCTGCTCTAATAGCTACTCCCTTGCTCATAGAAGTTGCTGTGTCATCCTCATCACTCAAACTGCTGTCCTCGTCGCACTTGTCGTTGCCATCCTTATCCGTTATACTGTCTTCAAGACTCACCACTGCATCCCTATCCTTGTTGCGGCCTGCCATCACACTTCATTGCCCTCCCCTGTTCAGTCTGTTCAGTTGCTGCTGTTGTTTTGCAGTAAAAAGAAGCAAGACCGAGTCCTGCTACAGGTCTGCAACCACGCAGGAAAGTAGGAATAAAAGACAAGGATAGAAAAGAAAAAGTATTAGTACCGTCGGTAGGTATGTTTTCTTTCTTCTTATTTTATTTTAGATTTCATTACTTTATATAAATATATATATATATATATTTGTTTTATTGACTAGTTAGTATAAAAGTTAGAGTTGTTTAGCATGTTTAGGCAAAATTAATTAGTTTAAATAGATTGCTGAATCTAATTGGATATGTCACGCTCTGATTATTGAAAAGTAAAATTGACTTTTTCATTTTCATATGATTAGTTGGGCTGTGCTCAGTGTCATCACTCTGACTTTATGCTAAAATTATTTAGCTAATTCAACATTCAATCATTTAAGTTGGTCCCAATACACTTAATTATTGTACGCATTTGTTGTTCGACATGAATGCTTAATAACAATACAATGATTAACATTTGAATTTCTTCAGTTTATTGTTTACATCCCTTTACACACTAAAGTATTGCACTATAAATGTTTGAATACTATATTTGCAAGGTACAATATCGAAACTTCGTAGGCATCCGATCATAACCTTCCCTTAACGATCGGCTATTATTGCAAATAAATTTCTAATGTAGAAGGGGGGGTGAGCTTACCTCCAGTAAGAAATATATATAAGAACTGATACTATGCATACCTACATGCATACATCAACAACATATTTTAAAAATATACAATCAATATTAAAATAGTGTTGGGCACCCTAACGGAAATGATACTATAATCGATTAGGAGTACTAGGTTGACCATGGAAGGATGCTTTAGAGCACCTCAGTTGTCTCGGTTCCTAAATCCAATTATAGGGAATTTATAGGGAAACAGTTGATTACACGTCGAATAAACACATGTTAAACAGTTTTCAATAATTTCGTCAAAATATCATTTATACAATAAACTATTCAGAAAGTTGTTCAAGAAATCGTACAGTAATTAATTTGGAAAATCGTTCAAATTTCACCTTGTAAACAGTTTGGAAATTGTTCAATAACTCACTCAAAACACTCTTTAGGAATAGTTCAGAAAACACATCCTCCTAAAAGGGTTTCTTAAATCAATCAAAGATCATACTTAGAAAATTGTTTGGAAATCACACATTCAGAAAGTGGTTCAAAAATCACATATTCAGAAAGCTATTTAGAAATCACATATTCAAAACATAGTTTAGGAATTCGGTCAGAAAATCACACTTAGAATACCTTTCAGAAGATTGATTAAAAATTACATGTTCAAAAAATTGTTCAGAAATCGATCACATAGAAAACCATTCAGAAATAGTTCAGAGTTCAGTTTCAATAAACTTTCAGTAAATAATCAATAAATCAATTAAGTAAACAATTCAAATAGTAAACGTTTTTGTAACCGTTTTGTAAAACAGTTTAATGACAAGTTAGTAACAAATCTAAAGTTAGTCAATAATAGCATAATAATCCTTTCCCGAAGATTTGGGCTATAGGCCAAACTAAAAAATATATTAGAAAAGGAATTCATGTATTTCAAAATCAGAGTCATAACAATGCAACTTTCACAATTTCATTTCAAAATCATATGATGCAAATGTCTTAAATCAATCAGAAAACATGCAGATTTCAAATGTACAACAGTCACTCATATAATCTTAAATTAGTAAGAAAGCATACAAGTTTTAGAGTTCAAACAACGTTCATACTATCAATACCAAAATATTTTTGATTCCAAATTTCAAATATCAAAAGTTCATAAATCTTTCAAAAAATCCAAATAAAACATAATCATTTCAGAATTCACAATTTAGATATAAAAGCTTCATAAATCATATAAATTCAAATAAATCGAAAGCAGTGGACACATGGCAATATAAAACATTTCTAATAGTTTCCATCGTGCAATTTCATAAAATATTCAGAAAATTAGTTCTAGAACACTCTGCAAACAATATAAATCACTATTAGACAAATAACGTAGGGGTTACAAATCATAAAGCATATTTAACATGTATAATGAAATCAGAAACTAATAAAGTCTGGGAGTCTATGTTAGCCAGGGATTTACCATCCTAGTAAAACAACTAGTGGAGACCAAGCTTCACCCAATAGACTTATGCTATATAGTAGACATATGACCATAGTCAAAGTGGCCCAGTGTACACTAGCTAGGTGACAACTATGGGAGTTGAATACTTGGCTAGGGTCTTACAACATTGGAACAGAGCGGAAGAGTATGTACTCGCAGGTGGTTACGGGGCCACAATCTCAAAATAGTTCATAAATTATTTTAGAAGTGTTTACGGAGATCAATTCAATAAACATATCCTCAATCAGTTCATAAAATATTAAAATCATAAAATCATTACACTTGAAGCATAAAATTCACCAAATATTCTCAGATCGATAATCAATATGCAAAATATTTTATTTACGTATAACAGTTGTATAAAAATATCAGTGCATCATGCAACGTGCATAACTTAATAAAAATCTCATTGAAAACTAAGTTACAAGATTTATATGCAAATAAGACCTTTGGAAGCTATTAGGCCAAATCAGATTTTATACTGTACTCCAACTTCCAAAATAATGCTAATAATAATTTTAGAATGTCTAAAGTGCAATTTAGAAAATTTTGACAGCATAACAGCTTTACCTATCCTGTCCTCCCTGTATGAAAATACAATTTATAATCCAAAATTCCAATTCCACAATTTCAACCAACCAATGAAATTTAATGTCATAAAAGGTATTTTCATCAATCCACAAGCAACATAGTATATTTCAACCAAATAATGAAATCCATTCTCAAAAAATCCATTTTTATCATCCCACATGCAACATAGTATCCCTATGTCTCATATATATATCCCTTATCTCAATCCTTGCCATTTTGCTTGGCAATCCTTCGGTTGCAACTCAATCGCGATTATCCTTTCCTTATTGAAGTGTGCTCCAACGGATTTCTTAACTGCAACTAGTGTTTAAACAATGTCATTTAATAACAATTATATCTCATTACACATCAAAGAAAATTGTTCTAATCTTAAACTACTCAAACGAGGTAGTTTTTCACTACTCTTCCGTTAAGGCCGAAATTGTCGTTTCATCGTCATTTCGGTTTGCTTCCAATTTCATCTATACCGATACTTTCAATATTATGTTCTAACTTATTTGCAATTACTAAATTAGTATTTAAGTCTCAATTCCTCAATGTCCTTCCCCTAGCCAAATGGATTTTTGACGTTCGAGCCATTTTCTTTCGATTTTAAGTATCTTAGTATCGTTCTTTATTTTTAATATCACTCCTCATAGTACTTAAATAAATTTATGCACATTAACCATGGAATTTTTGCTTGCCAAACCCCTTTCATAGCCTTTCTTTAAATTCTTCAAACCTAACACAAGTCTAAGCTTAAGATCATGCATATTTCTTTATCTGTCTTGTTTTTAAGCTAATTTATACAAATTTTACACACTTAAATTCATTTGGTTGAACATCATTCACTATCTTAGGAGTGTTGTTACAGCTTTCTAACACTAAATTCATGCTTAGAAAAATCAAAACTTAAACATATATACATTTTAAAATAAACGAAAATTTCCAGTGTAGTCTCATCTCTGTACAGTCAACTTCAGCTCAATTTTCAACCATCAAATGAAGTCTGTTTTAGTTGATTTTCGACTGTGGTAGAGAAGAGATAAGGCTTCAATCGGCTATTCTTGACCACGAGTAGCTGAGGTCGCTTTGGTGGTGCTTTTTCCTCTCCTTTCTTCCAAATTGAACTTGCCCTGTTTTCCCCCTGTTTTTTGTTTTGGAAAAGCTAGCTATTTGTAGTAGCTTTTTAGGTCCTTTGGGGCTAAAACTTGGTTATGTTCTAGGGGACAACCTAAGCTATAATTGATCCTTCTTAGTTGAACTGAAAAGAGGATGTTTTCCTGGTCGTTCCCACCTTGCACCCTCTCTTCCTCACTAACGCCTAAAATAGGGCAGTTGATAGGAAAATTTTCAGCAGGTTTTTCACTCACCAAATGAACTACGTTTAAGCTGGAATTCGGATATGTTATAAAGGGAAGATAGAGCTATAATTGGTCCTTCTTGACAAGGGAATGAGGTTCATTTGGATGGTGTTTTCTGGCTCCCATGGTGGCTGGCAGAGTAATGCCTAAAGATGTGTAAATTGAAGTTTCAAGTGTGATGGCGGAAATGGCCGGTGGTTTAATGGGTTTAATGAAATTCAACATGTATTAAATATGTTACCTTAACCAAAAAATCTAACTTGGTTGCTAAATGACCAATTTGACCCTTATTAATCCTGAAAATTACTAAACTAAGTTCGGTTACACTACACTTTTTCACCTTCCAAAATCCATTTCTCATTCTTTCTTCAAATAAAGCTTTAAATAATTTTCCCATACTCTTCATAACTTAAAATTATCTTAAAATAATTTAATGATTATTTATGCAATAATTATCTTTAAAATTTTCTACTAATTTCTAATAATTTCTCGGTGTTTCCCAAAATACAATTTCTAAGCGATACCATTTTAATTAAATTTATCAAATATTCTAATAAATTATTTTTTTTAATTTTTATTGACTTTTCATCTTGAAAAGTCAATTACTTAGTTTACTTTAGGAAAATGTGGTCCTTACAGGATATTAGATATTAAATCAATTAAATTAGTTAGTGAGGTTAAAATGGATTATTTAGTTAATAAAATGATGATATTATAAATTTGGAATAAGAGAATTTAAGTGAATTTGAGAGAGTTTAAGTGAATATTAAGAGAGTATGTGAGTGAGTATTCAGAGAATATTGAGTGAGTATTAGATTTGAGAGAAAATATGAAAGAAAATGTAAAAAAAAATAAAAGGAAGAATGGGTATTTATAGATGAAAAAAAAATGAAATTTTAAAAAATTTAAAAAACTAAAAAAAAAGGGAGCGTGGGACCCTCCCTTAATAACTTGATGGATGGATTTTTAGGTCGTTGCCCATCAACCAACAACCTGGAAACCTGCCATTGCGTAGGGCGCAGTGGCGGGTTTCTTTTACTTTTTTTTTTATTTTTTAATTGAACCTGTCCGGTTCAACCGGAATCGGTCCCGGTCCTTAACGGGCCCGGTCCCAAAAATTCGAAACCGGTTATTACTGGTTTCGATAATCGGGTTGGATCTACCCGATCCGGTTTCGAACCGGGTCGGGCCAACCCAACCCAATAACCACCTCTAATATAAACATGCATAGTATAAGCTCTGTTATATATATTTATTACTCGACGTAAGCTCACCCCCTTATTTTCCTCCCTGATTATCTGCAATAATTTCTGTCTCTACATAGAAGGATCTTGACTATAGCTTCCCTTAGGTAGTTAGTGGTGCACCGTAAAGTTATATTGATTTACTTTTATATGCGCAGACTATCTTTGTATATTGCTATGTTATATAGATGATTATGTATGGGATATAGACTGTAGTGTACTGAATGTAAATTTGAAATTGTTCATATATATAATTAATATCGAAATTTATGGTTCATTTCTTAAAGAATGAATTGGCTGAATAAATATGGAATATAATTTGTTGACGAATTATAAATTTGAGTGAGGACACAACAAACAGCCCAACAAACTATAATTAAAAATAAAAAAAGTTAGTTCTGATTTTCGGTAATCAGATTGTGACAAGACCAGAGTTGGATATGAAGTTATCACTGAAAAAGTTATTGCTGCAGAGGAAACATGGCACCGTCTATATGTTGTAAGTTCCTTAATCTCAATATTGTAAATATTTATATATTTTAAATTTCATTTTGATTTTATATATAAATATATATTGTTTTATAGGTTCATAAAATGGCTAAAAGATTTCAAAAAGAGGGTTGTTCAATGTATGACAAATTGTGTGTAATTTAAGGAGATACTTCTACCACTAGATCAAATGTAAGACGTTCTACACATAGTCCATTGGGTAGTGATGAGGAGGGAGTGAATCCTAGTGGTATATATAGACAAAGAAATAGAGAAA